>OX388349.1:41115853-42315853 GCA_947579665.1 Sympetrum striolatum
TGTGTGTGTGTGTGTGTGTGTGTGTGTGTGACAGTGGGCGCTCTAACGTGAAAACTATTAGTCGTATCAATACCAAAATTCATATATAGTACTGTGGTGTGTGCTGTCAGAGTTGATTAGTTTTTCAAGTAAATCGGTAAACCGGAAGTCGAGCTTCATTCATCAAAGCTCATTTCCGGTTTTCAAAATATCTCCATAAATATGATATATACTTATATTGTATACCACATAAAAGTTTTAGATAATCTGTTTTACTATAACTTTTGTATTTAACATATATTTGTATCACCGGTTGATTAGGAGTTATTCGTGAAATACTGATCAACCGGAAGTAGCTGATTATGTACTTTGTGGGCGCTCTAACATGAAAACTGTTTGTTGGATCAACACCAAATTTCATATATAGTATTTTGGTTTGTGTCGTTAGAGTTGATTAGATTTTGGAGTAAATCGGTCAACCGGAAGTCGAGCTTCATTCTTCAAAGCTCATTTCCGGTTCTCAAAATATCTCCATAAATATGATATTTAGGTATATATTATTGTTTACAAAAGTTTTAGAAAATATAACTTACTATACCTTTTGTATGAAACATATTTTTGTATCACTGACTGTGTGGGAGTTATTTGTGAAATACTGATAAACCGGAAGTTTCTGATTATTTACGTTGTGGGCGCTCTGGGCGCTGCGGCGAAATGGGCCATTTCATCGTTTTTCATCGAACATGTCCCGAAAAACATTATTTATAATGTTTGTGACGTAAAAGATAATATGATATAAATTAATCATTCATCTTCCAAGTTTAGATTGAATATAGAGTTTGAAAATACTGTCGTAGATAAATATTTACATCATATATATGGAGAAAGTCATATTCTGGCCACATCAGATTTTTTACTTTCTCCATATACGAAGTATAGAGAAAGTATTGTTTTCATGAAAAAATTCGACTTCGAGATTTCAACGGAAATACACGTTTTGGGGTCCCTAGAACACGTTTTGACCATTTTCGGAATGATGTCTGTGTGTATGTGTGTGTGTGTGTGTGTGTGTGTGTGTGTGTGTGTGTATGTGTGTGTGTGATAGTGGACGCTCTAACGTGAAAACTATTGGTCATATCAAAACCAAACTTCATATATAGTACTGTGGTGTGTGCTGTCAGAGTTGATTAGTTTTTGGAGTAAATCGGTCAACCGGAAGTCGAGCTTTATTCATTAAAGCTCATTTCCGGTTTTCAAAATATCTCCATAAATATGATATATACGTGTATTGTATGACTTATAAAAGTTTTAGATAGTGTTATTTACTATAACTTTTGTATTTAACATATTTTTGTATCACCGTTTGATTAGGAGTTATTCGTGAAATACTGATAAACCGGAAGAAGATGATTATGTACTTTGTGGGCGCTCTAACATGAAAACTATTGATTGGATCAACACCAAATTTCATATATAGTATTTCTATTACAGTTGTTAAAGTTGATTAGTTTTTGGAGTTTATCGGACCACCGGAAGTCGAGCTTCATTCTTCAAAGTTCATTTCCGGTTTTCAAAATATCTTCATAAATATGATATTTAGGTATATACTGTTATTTATAAATGTTTTAGAAAATATATTCACTATAACTTTTGTACGAAATATATTTTTGTATCAGGGATTGTTTAGGAGTTATTCATAAAATACTGATAAACCGGAAGTTGCTCATTATGCACTTTGTGGGCGCTCTGGGCTCTATGGGCGAAAGGCCAATTTCATCGTTTTTCATCTATTATGTCCAGAAAAACATTATTTATAATGTTTTTGACGTCAAAGATGATAATATATAAAGTAATCACTCTTCTTCCAAGTTTAGATGGAATATTGAGTTCCAAATTACTGTCGTAGATAAATATTTACATCTTATGTATGGAGAAAGTCATGTGCTGGCCACATCAGATTTTTTCCTTAATTTTCGTCTTTTTCTTGAATAATGATCAAAAAAAGCAACGAAAAAGGAGAATTTTTGGGAAATCTCTATTTCAATACCCTTTCTTTCCTTAATTTTCGTCATTTTCTAGAATTACGATCAAAAAAAGCATCGAAAACGCACAATTTTAGCGAATTTTCTGTTTTTGACGCCTTTTCTTCCTTAATTTTCGGCATTATCTTGAATTATGATCAAAAAAAGCATCGAAAACGGAGAATTTAAGCGAAATTTCTCTTTTATCCCCTTTTTTTCCCTAATTTTCGTCATTTTCTTTAATTATGATGAAAAAAAGCTTAGAAAACGAAGAATTTTAACGGAATTTCTATTTTTATCCCCTTTTTTACTTTCTCCATATACGAAGTATAGAGAAAGTATTGTTTTCATGAAAAAATTCGACTTCGAGATTTCAACGGAAATACATGTTTTGGGGTCCCTAGAACACGTTTTGACCATTTTCAGAATGATGTCTGTGTGTATGTGTGTGTGTGTGTGTGTGTGTGTGTGTGTGTGTGTGTGTGTGTGTGTGTGTGTGTGTATGTGTGTGTGTGATAGTGGACGCTCTAACGTGAAAACTATTGGTCGTATCAACACCAAACTTCATATATAGTACTGTGGTGTGTGCTGTCAGAGTTGATTAGTTTTTGGAGTAAATCGGTCAACCGGAAGTAGAGCTTCATTCATCAAAGCTCATTTCCGGTTTTCAAAATATCTCCATAAATATGATATATAGGTATATTGTATATTTTATAAAAGTTTTAGATAACAAGTTTTACTATAGCTTTTGCATTTAACATATTATTTTATCACCGGTTGATTAGGAGTTATTCGTGAAATACTGCTAAACCGGAAGAAGATGATTATGTACTTTGTGGGCGCTCTAACATGAAAACTATTTGGCGGATCAACACCAAATTTCATATGTAGTACTTCTATTACAGTCTTTAGAGTTGATTAGTTTTTGGAGTAAATCGGTTAACCGGAAGTTGAGCTTCATTCTTCAAAGCTCATTTCCGGTTTTCAAAATATCTCCATAAATATGATATTTAGATATGTACTATTATTTATAAATGTTTTAAAAAATAAAATTTACTATAACTTTTGTATGAAACATATTTTCGTATCACTGATTGTTTAGGAGTTATCCCTGAAATACTGATAAACCGGAAGTTGCTGATTATGTACTTTGTGGGCGCTCTGGGCTCTATGGGCGAAAGGCCAGTTTCATCGTTTTTCATCCAGCATGTCCCAAACAACAATATTTATAATGTTTAGAGTTCGAAATTACGGTCGTAGATAAGTATTTACATCTTATATATGGAGAAAGTCATGTGCTGGCCACATCAGATTTTTTCCTTAATTTTCGTCATTTTCTTGAATTATGAACAAAAAAAGGAACGAAAACGGAGAATTTTAGCGAAATTTCTATTTTTATCCCCTTATTTTCCTTGATTTTCGTCATTTTCTAGAATTACGATCAAAAAAAGCATCGAAAACGCACAATTTTTGCGAAATTTCTGTTTTTGACCCCTTTTTTACTTTCTCCATATACGAAGTATAGAGAAAGTATTGTTTTCATGAAAAAATTCGACCTCGAGATTTCAACGGAAATACATGTTTTGGGGTCCCTAGAACACGTTTTGACCATTTTCGGAATGATGTCTGTGTGTATGTGTGTGTGTGTGTGTGTGTGTGTGTGTGTGTGTGTGTGTGTGTGTGTGTGTTTGTGTATGTGTGTGTGTGACAGTGGACGCTCTAACGTGAAAACTATTTGTCGTATCAATACCAAACTTCATATATAGTACTGTGATGTGTGCTGTCAGAGTTGATTAGTTTTTGGAGTAAATCAGTTGACCGGAAGTCGAGCTTCATTCATTAAAGCTCATTTCCGGTTTTCAAAATATCTCCATAACTATGATATATACGTGTGTTGTATTATTTATAAAAGTTTTAGATAATGTGTTTTACTATAACTTTTGTATTTAACATATTTTTGTATCACCGGTTGATTAGGAGTTATTCGTGAAATACCGATAAACCGGAAGTAGCTGTTATGTACTTTGTGGGCGCTCTAACAGAAAAACCATTCGTTGTATCATCACCAAATTTCATATATAGTATTTTGGTTAGTTTTATTAGAGTTGATTAGTTTTTGGAGTAAATCGGTCTACCGGAAGTCGAGCTTCATTCTTCAAAGCTCATTTCCGGTTTTCAAAATATCTCCATAAATATGATATTTAGGTATATGTTATTATTTATAAAAGTTTTAGAAAATGCAATTTACTATAACTTTTGTTTGAAACATATTTTTTTATCACTGATTTTATAGGAGTTATTTATGAAATACTGATAAACCGGAAGGTGCTCATTATGTACTTTGTGGGCGCTCTGGGCTCTATGGGCGAAAGGCCAATTTTATCAATCATGTCCCGAAAAACATTATTTATAATTTTTTTGGCGTCAAAGATAATAATATATTAATCATCATTAATCAAAGATAATAATATATTAATCACTCATCTTCCAAGTTTAGATGGAATATAGAGTTCGAAATTACTGCCGTAGATAAATATTTACATCTTATATGTATGGAGAAAGTCATGTGCTGGCCACATCAGATTTTTTCCTTAATTTTCGTCATTATCTTGAATTATGATCAAAAAAGCATCGAAAACGTAGAATTTTAGCGGAATTTCTATTTTTATCCCCTTTTTTTCCTTAATTTTCGTCATTTTCTTTAATTATGATCAAAAAAAGCATCGAAAACGGAGAATTTAAGCAAAATTTCTCTTTTATCCCCTTTTTTACTTTCTCCATATACGAAGTATAGAGAAAGTATTGTTTTCATGAAAAAATTCGACTTCGAGATTTCAACGGAAATACACGTTTTGGGGTCCCTAGAACACGTTTTGACCATTTTCTGAATGATGTCTGTGTGTATGTGTGTGAGTGTGTGTGTGTGTGTGTGTGTGTGTGTGTGTGTGTGTGTGAGTGTGTGTGTGTGTATGTGTGTGTGTGATAATGGGCGTTCTAACTCGAAAACTAAAAGTCGTATCAATACCAAACTTCATATATAGTACTGTTGTGTGTGCTGTCAGAGTTGATTAGTTTTTGGAGTAAATCCGTTAACCGGAAGTCGAGCTTTATTCATTAAAGCTCATTTCCGGTTTTCAAAATATCTCAATAAATATGATATATACGTCTATTGTATTACTTATAAAAGTTTTAGATAGTATAATTTACTATAACTTTTGTATTTAACATATTTTTGTATCACCGGTTCATTAGGAGTTATTCGTGAAATACTGATAAACCGGAAGAAGATGATTATGTACTTTGTGGGCGCTCTAACATGAAAACTATTTGTCGGATTAACACCAAATTTCATACATAGTACTTTTATTACAGTCGTTAGAGTTGATTAGTTTTTGGAGTAAATCGGCTGACCGGAAGTCGAGCTTCATTCTTCAAAGCTCATTTCCGGTTTTCAAAATATCTCCATAAATATGATATTTAGGTATATACTATTATTCATAAATGTTGTTTAAAATTTAATTTACTATAACTTTTTTATGAAACATATTTTTGCATCACTGATTGTTTAGGAGTTATCCATGAAATACTGTTAAACCGGAAGTTGCTGATTATGTACGTTGTGTATAGCTCATTTCTGGTTTTCAAAATATATCCATAAATATGATATATTGGTATATTGTATTCCTTATAAAAGTTTTAGATAATATAATTTACTATAACTTTTGTATTTAATATATTTTTGTATCACCGGTTGATTAAGAGTTATTCGTGCAATACCGATAACCCGGGAAGTAGCTGTTATGTCTATTGTGGGCGCTCTAACATGAAAACCATTCGTTGTATCATTTTTAAATTCCACATATAGTGTTTTTGTTGGTGTCGTTAGAGTTGATTAGTTTTTGGAGTAAATCGGTTGACCGGAAGTCGAGCTTCATTCTATAAAGCTCATTTCCGGTTTTCAAAATATCTCCATAAATATTATATTTAGGTATATACTATTAATTATAAATGTTTTAGAAAATTTATCTTACTATAACTTTTGTATGAAACATACTTTTATATCACCGATTGTTTAGGAGTTCTTCATGAAATACCGATAAACCGGAATTTGCTTAGTATGTACTTTGTGGGCGCTCTCACATGAAAACTATTTGTCGTTTCAACACCAAATGTCATGTATATTACTTTGGTTGTTGTGATTAGAGTTTATTATTTTTTAGAGTATATCATTGAACCGGAAGTTGAGCTTTACTCTTCGAAGCTTATTTCCGATTTTGCAAAATACCTCTATAAATATGATATTTAGGTATATACTATTATTTTTAAAAGTTTTAGAAAAATTACTCTACTACACCTTTTGTATTAAAAATATTTTTGTATCACTGATTGTTTAGGAGTTATTCGTGAAATACCGATAAACCGGAAGTTGCTGATTATTTACTTTGTGGGCGCTCTTACCTGAAAACTATTTGTCGTATCAACACCAAATTTCGTACATTTTATTTTGGTTGGTGTCATCAGAGTTTATTAGGTTTTGGAGGATATCGGTTTACCAGAAGTCGATCTTTATTTATGGAAGCTCATTTCCGTTTTTGAAACATTTCACCATTAAACCTTAAGTAGTCTCGTGGGGTCAATGTGACATCAGGCGCTATATTACCGTCCGGATCACAGAAACTAATGAAGATATTTCAACCAAATTTTCGTTTTGTAAAAATGTTGTCCATGTTATGATTATCTGAGGATTTTCTTAATGTCAAGTTATAAGAAGTATGCAATTTTAGCAGTACTACCAAATTTACTGAAATAAATTTTAATAATTATCTAAACATTATTTCAACAATTTTTAAGCACCTATACATAAAATAATTCATAGGTATTTTAAAGATTTACTGAATATTTTAGGAATGAATCTATAATGTTTAAAATGCTATTACAGTTCACAGAATACCTTACTAATTCTCACTGAGTAAATATGTGTTGATATAGTTTCAATATAGTAACAAAGAGCTACGCATTAATTTGTTTTTTTACTTTCTCCATATACGAAGTATAGAGAAAGTATTGTTTTCATGAAAAAATTCGACTTCGAGATTTCAACGGAAATACATGTTTTGGGGTCCCTAGAACACGTTTTGACCATTTTCGGAATGATGTCTGTGTGTGTGTGTGTGTGTATGTGTGTGTGTGATAGTGGGCGCTCTAACGTAAAAACTATTGGTCGTATCAATACCAAACTTCATGTATAGTAGTGTTGTGTGTGCTGTCAGAGTTCATTAGTTTTTGGAGTAAATCGGTCAACCGGAAGTCGAGCTTTATTGATTAAAGCTCATTTCCGGTTTTCAAAATATCTCCATAAATATGATATATACGTATATTGTATTACTTATAAAAGTTTTAGATAATGTAATTTACTATAACTTTTGTATTTAATATATTTTTGTATCTGCGGTTGATTAGGAGTTATTCGTGAAATACTGATAAACCGGAAGAAGATGATTATGTACTTTTTGGGCGCTCTCACATGAAAAATAATTGTCGGATCAACACCAAATTTCATAAATGTTACTTTTAGTACAGTCGTTAGAGTTGATTAGTTTTTGGAGTAGATCGGTCACCCGGAAATTGAGCTTCATTCTTCAAAGCTTATTTCCGGTTTTCAAAATATCTCCATAAATATGATATTTAGGTATATACTATTAATTATAAATGTTTTAGAAAATAAAATTTACTGTAACTTTTGTTTGAATCATATTTTTTTATCACTGATTGTTTAGGAGTTATTCATGAAATACTGATAAACCGGAAGTTGCTGATTATGTACTTTGTGGGCGCTCTGGGCTCTATGGGCGAAAGGCCAAATTCATCTTTTTTCATCGAGCATGTCCCGAAAAACATTATTTATAATTTTTGTGACGTAAATGATAATAATATATAAATTAATCACTCATCTTCAAGTTTATATTGAATATAGAGTTCGAAATTACTGTCGTAGATAAATATTTACATCTTATATATGGAGAAAGTCATGTGCTGGCCACATCAGATTTTTTCCTTAATTTTCGTCATTTTTTTGAATTATGATCAAAAAATAGCTTCGAAAACGAAGAATTTTAGCGGAATTTCTATTTTTATCTCCTTTTTTTCCTTAATTTTCGTCATTTTCTTGAATTATGATAAAAAAAGCATCGAAAACTGAGAATTTCAGCGGAATTTCTGTTTTTATCCCCTTTTTTAATTAATTTTCGTCGTTTTCTTTAATTATGATCAAAAAAAGCATCGAAAACGGAGAATTTAAGCAAAATTTCTCTTTTATCCCCTTTTTTTTTCTTAATTTTCGTCATTTTCTTGAATAATGATCAAAAAAAGCAACGAAGAAGGAGAATTTTAGTGAAATTTCCATTTTTATCCCCTTGTTTTCCTTAATTTTCGTCATTTTCTTGAATTATGATAAAAAAATCTTCGAAAACGAAGAATTTTAGCGGAATTTCTATTTTTATCCCCTTTTTTTCCTTAATTTTCGTCATTGTCTTGAATTATGATCAAAAAAAGCTTCGAGAACGAAGATTTTTAGCGGAATTTCTATTTTTATCCCCTTTTTTTCCTTAATTTTCGTCATTTTCTTGAATTATGATCAAAAAAAAGCTTCGAAAACGAAGAATTTTAGCGGAATTTCTATTTTTATCCCCTTTTTTTCCTTAATTTTCGTCATTTTCTTGAATTATGATCAAAAAAACCCCGGAAAACGTAGAATGTTAGCGAAATTTCTGCTTTTATCCCCTTTTTTTAATTAATTTTCGTTATCTTCTTGATTTATGTTCAAAAAAAGCATCGAAAACGGAGAATATTAGCGAAATTTCTATTTTTATCCCCTTTTTTTTCTTAATTTTCGTCATTTTCTTGAATTATGATCAAAAAAAGGAACGAAAACGGAGAATTTAAGCGAAATTTCTATTTTTATCCCCTGATTTTCCTAAATTTTCGTCATTTTCTAGAATTACGATCAAAAAAAGCATCGAAACGCACAATTTTAGCGAAATTTCTATTTTTATCCCCTTTTTTTCCTTAATTTTCGTCATTTTCTTGAATTATGATCAAAAAAAGCATCGAAAACAAATAATTTTAGCGAAATTTCTATTTTTATCCCCTTTTTTTCCTTAATTTTGGTCATTTTCTTTAATTATGATGAAAAAAAGCTTCGAAATCGCAGAATTTTTGCGGAATTTCTATTTTTATCCCCTTTTTTACTTTCTCCATATACGAAGTATAGAGAAAGTATTGTTTTCATGAAAAAATTCGACTTCGAGATTTCAACGGAAATACATGTTTTGGGGTCCCTAGAACACGTTTTGACCATTTTCGGAATGATGTCTGTGTGTATGTGTGTGTGTAAGTGTGTGTGTGTGTGTGTGTGTGTGTGTGTGTGTGTGTGTGTGAGTGTGTGTGTGTGTATGTGTGTGTGTGATAATGGGCGTTCTAACTCGAAAACTAAAAGTCGTATCAATACCAAACTTCATATATAGTACTGTTGTGTGTGCTGTCAGAGTTGATTAGTTTTTGGAGTAAATCCGTTAACCGGAAGTCGAGCTTTATTCATTAAAGCTCATTTCCGGTTTTCAAAATATCTCCATAATTATGATATATACGTCTATTGTATTACTTATAAAAGTTTTAGATAGTATTATTTACTATAACTTTTTTATTTAACATATTTTTGTATCACCGGTTCATTAGGAGTTATTCGTGAAATACTGATAAACCAGAAGAAGATGATTATGTACTTTGTGGGCGCTCTAACATGAAAACTATTTGTCGGATCAACACCAAATTTCATACATAGTACTTTTATTACAGTCGTTAGAGTTGATTTGTTTTTGGAGTAAATCGGCTTACCGGAAGTCGAGCTTCATTCTTCAAAGCTCATTTCCGGTTTTCAAAATATCTCCATTAATATGATATTTAGGTATATACTATTATTTATAAAATTTGTAGAAAATGTATTTTACTATAACTTTTGTATGAAACATATTTTTGCATCACTGATTGTTTAGGAGTTATCCATGAAATACTGATAAACCGGAAGTTGCTGATTATGTACGTTGTGTAAAGCTCATTTCTGGTTTTCAAAATATATCCATAAATATGATATATTGGTATGTTGTATTCCTTATAAAAGTTTTAGATAATATAATTTACTATAACGTTTGTATTTAATATATTTTTGTATAACCGGTTGATTAGGAGTTATTCGTGAAATACTGATAAAACGGAAGAAGATGATTATGTACTTTGTGGGCGCTCTAACATGAAAACTATTTGTCGGATCAACACCAAATTTCATATATAGTATTTTAATTACAGTCGTTAGAGTTGATTAGTTTTTGGAGTGAATCGGTTAACCGGAAGTCGAGCTTCATTCTTCAAAGCTCATTTCCGGTTTTCAAAATATCTCCATAAATATGATATTTAGGTATATACTATTATTTGTAAACGTTTTAGAAAATGTAATGTACTATAACTTTTGGAAGAATCATATTTTTGTATCACTGATTGTGTAGGAGTTATTCATGAAATACTGATAAACCGGAAGTTGCTGATTATGTACTTTGTGGGCGCTCTGGGCTCTATGGGCGAAAGGCCAATTTCATCGTTTTTCATCGATCATGTCCCGTAAAAATTATTTATCATGTTTTTGGCATCCAAGATAATATATAATATTAATAACTCAAATTCCAAGTTTAGATGGAATATAGAGTTCGAAATTATTGCGGTAGATAAATATTTACATCTTATATATATGGAGAAAGTCATGTGCTGGCCACATCAGATTTTTTCCTTAATTTTCGTCATTTTCTCGAATTATGATAAAAAAAAGCATCGAAAACTGAGAATTTTAGCGGAATTTCTGTTTTTATCCCCTTTTTTAATTAATTTTCGTTATCTTCTTGATTTATGTTCAAAAAAAGCATCGAAAACGGAGAATTTTAGCGAAATTTCTATTTTTATCCCCTTTTTACTTTCTCCATATACGAAGTATAGAGAAAGTATTGTTTTCATGAAAAAATTCGACTTCGAGATTTCAACGGAAATACATGTTTTGGGGTCCCTAGAACACGTTTTGACCATTTTCGGAATAATGTCTGTGTGTATGTGTGTGTGTGTGTGTGTGTGTGTGTGTGTGTGTGTGTGTGTGTGTGTGTGTGTGTGTATGTGTGTGTGTGATAGTGAGCCCTCTAACGTGAAAACTATTAATCGTATCAATACCAAACTTCATATATAGTAGTGGTGTGTGTGCTGTCAGAGTTGATTAGTTTTTGGAGTAAATCGGTCAACCGGAAGTCGAGCTTTATTCATTAAAGCTCATTTCCGGTTTTCAAAATATCTCCATAAATATGATATATACGTATATTGTATTACTTATAAAAGTTTTAGATAATGTAATTTACTATAACTTTTGTATTTAATATATTTTTGTATCACCGCTTGATTAGGAGTTATTCGTGTGATACCGATAAACCGGAAGTATCTGATTATGTAATTTGTGGGCGCTCTAACATAAAAATTGTTTGTCGGATCAACACCAAATTTTACATATAGTATTTTGGTTTGTGTATTTAGAGTTGATTAGATTTTGGAGTAAATTGGTTAACCGGAAGTCGAGCTTCATTCTTCAAAGCTCATTTCCGGTTTTCAATATATCTCCATAAATATGATATTTAGGTATATACTATTATTTATAAAAGTTTTAGAAAATGTTTTTTACTATGACTTTTGTATGAAACATATTTTTGTATCACGGATTGTGTAGGAGTTATTTGTGAAATACTGATAAACCGGAAGTTGCTGATTATATACTTCGTGGGCGCTCTGGGCGAAAGGCCAATCTCATCGTTTTTCTTCGAACATGTCCCGAAAAGCATTATTTATAATATTTGTAACGTAAAAGATAATATGACATAAATTTATAACTTATCTTTCAAGTTTAGATTGAATATAGATTTCGAAAATACTGTCGTAGATAAATATTTACATCTTATATATGGAGAAAGTCATGTGCTGGCCACATCAGATTTTTTTCTTAATTTTCGTCATTTTCTTGAACTATGATCAAAGAAAGTAACGAAAACGGAGAATTTTAGGGAAATTTCCATTTTTATCCCCTTTTTTACTTTCTCCATATACGAAGTATAGAGAAAGTATTGTTTTCATGAAAAAATTCGACTTCGAAATTTCAACGGAAATACATGTTTTGGGGTCCCTAGAACACGTTTTGACCATTTTCGGAATGATGTCTGTGTGTATGTGTGTGTGTGTGTGTGTGTGTGTGTGTGTGTGTGTGTGTGTGTGTATGTGTGTGTGTGATAGTGGGCGCTCTAACGTGAAAACTATTAGTCGTATCAATACCAAACTTCATATATAGTACTGTGGTGTGTGCTGTCAGAGTTTATTAGTTTTTGGAGTAAATCGGTATACCGGAAGTCGAGCTTTATTCATTAAAGCTCATTTCCGGTTTTCAAAATATCTCCATAAATATGATATAGGTATATTGTATACCATAAAAAAGTTTTAGATAATGTTATTTTCTATAACTTTTGTATTTAACATATTTTTGTATCACCGGTTGATTAGGAGTTATTCGTGAAATACTGATAAACCGGAAGAAGATGATTATGTACTTTGTGGGCGCTCTAACATGAAAACTATTTGTCGGATCAACACTAAATTTCATATATAGACCTATTATTACAGTCGTTAGAGTTGATTAGTTTTTGGAGTAAATCGGTAGACCGGAAGTAGAGCTTCATTCTTCAAAGCTCATTTCCGGTTTTCAAAATATCTCCATAAATATGATTTTTAGGTATATACTATTATTTATAATAGTTTTAAAAAATGTAATTTACTGTAATTTTTGTATGAAACATATTTTTGTAAAACTGATTGTCTAGGAGATATTCATGAAATAATGATAAACCGGAAGTTGCTGATTATGCACCTAGTGGGCGCTCTGGGCGCTATGGGCAAAAGGACAATTTAATCGTTTTTCATCGAACATGTCCCGAAAAACATTATTTATAATGTTTTTGACGTAAAAGATAATATGAAAGAAATTGATCACTTATCTTCCAAGGTTAGATTGAATATAGAGTTCGAAAATACTGTCGTAGATAAATATTTACATCTTATGTATGGAGAAAGTCATGTGCTGGCCACATCAGATTTTTCATCGAACATTTCCTGAAAAACATATTTATAATGATTGTGACGTAAAAGATAATAATATATAAATTAATCACTCATATTCAAAGATTAGATGGAATATAGAGTTCGAAATTACTGTCGTAGATAAATATTTACATCTTATATATGGAGAAAGTCATGTGCTGGCCACATCAGATTTTTTCCTTAATTTTCGTCATTTTCTTGAATAATGATCATAAAAAGCAACGAAAAAGGAGAATTTTTGGGAAATCTCTATTTCAATACCCTTTCTTTCCTTAATTTTCGTCATTTTCTAGAATTACGATCAAAAAAAGCATCGAAAACGCACAATTTTAGCGAAATTTCTGTTTTTGACCCCTTTTCTTCCTTAATTTTCGTCATTATCTTGAATTATGATCAAAAAAAGCACCGAGAACGGAGAATTTTAGCGAAATTTCTCTTTTATCCCGTTTTTTTCCTTAATTTTTGTCATTTTCTTGAATTATTATATATAAAGCATCGAAAACGGAGAATTTAAATGAAATTTCAATTTTTATCCATTTTTTTCCTTAATTTTCGTCATTTTCTTGAATTATGATAAAAAAAATCAACGAAAGCGAAGAATTTTAGCAAAATTTATATTTTTATCCCCTTATTTTCCTTGATTTTCGTCATTTTCTAGAATTACGATCAAAAAAAGCATCGAAAACGCACAATTTTAGCGAAATTTCTGTTTTTGACCCCTTTTTTTCCTTAATTTTCGTCATTATCTTGAATTATGATCAAAAAAAGCATCGAAAACGTAGAATTTTAGCGGAATTTCTATTTTTATCCCCTTTTTTACTTTCTCCATATACGAAGTATAGAGAAAGTATTGTTTTCATGAAAAAATTCGACTTCGAGATTTCAACGGAAATACACGTTTTGGGGTCCCTAGAACACGTTTTGACCATTTTCTGAATGATGTCTGTGTGTATGTGTGTGTGTGTGTGTGTGTGTGTGTGTGTGTGTGAGTGTGTGTGTGTGTATGTGTGTGTGTGATAATGGGCGTTCTAACTCGAAAACTAAAAGTCGTATCAATACCAAACTTCATATATAGTACTGTTGTGTGTGCTGTCAGAGTTGATTAGTTTTTGGAGTAAATCTGTTAACCGGAAGTCGAGCTTTATTCATTAAAGCTCATTTCCGGTTTTCAAAATATCTCCATAAATATGATATATACGTCTATTGTATTACTTATAAAAGTTTTAGATAGTATAATTTACTATAACTTTTGTATTTAACATATTTTTGTATCACCGGTTCATTAGGAGTTATTCGTGAAATACTGATAAACCGGAAGAAGATGATTATGTACTTTGTGGGCGCTCTAACATGAAAACTATTTGTCGGATCAACACCAAATTTCATACATAGTACTTTTATTACAGTCGTTAGAGTTGATTAGTTTTTGGAGTAAATCGGCTGACCGGAAGTCGAGCTTCATTCTTCAAAGCTCATTTCCGGTTTTCAAAATATCTCCATTAATATGATATTTAGGTATATACTATTATTTATAAATGTTGTAGAAAATGTATTTTACTATAATTTTTGTGTGAAACATATTTTTGCATCACTGATTGTTTAGGAGTTATCCATGAAATACTGATAAACCGGAAGTTGCTGATTATGTACGTTGTGTAAAGCTCATTTCTGGTTTTCAAAATATATCCATAAATATGATATATTGGTATATTGTATTCCTTATAAAAGTTTTAGATAGTATATTTTACTATAACTTTTGTATTTAACACATTTTTGTATAACCGGTTGATTAGGAGTTATTCGTGAAATACTGATAAACCGGAAGAAGATGATTATGTACTTTGTGGGCGCTCTAACATGAAAACTATTTGTCGGATCAACACCAAATTTCATATATAGTATTTTGGTTTGTGTCGTTAGAGTTGATTAGTTTTTGGAGTGAATCGGTTAACCGGAAGTTGAGCTTAATTCTTCAAAGCTCATTTCCGGTTTTCAAAATATCTCCATAAATATGGTATTTAGGTATATACTATTATTTATAAAAGTTTTAGAAAATGTAATGTACTATAACTTTTGGTTGAAACATATTTTTGTATCACTGATTGTGTAGGAGTTATTCATGAAATACTGATAAACCGGAAGTTGCTGATTATGTACTTTGTGGGCGCTCTGGGCTCTATGGGCGAAAGGCCACTTTCATCGTTTTTCATCGATCATGTCCCGTAAAAATTATTTATCATGTTTTTGGCATCAAAGATAATATATAATATTAATAACTCAAATTCCAAGTTTAGATGGAATATAGAGTTCGAAATTATTGCGGTAGATAAATATTTACATATTATATATATGGAGAAAGTCATGTGCTGGCCACATCAGATTTTTTCCTTAATTTTCGTCTTTTTCTTGAATAATGATCAAAAAAAGCAACGAAAAAGGAGAATTTTTGGGAAATCTCTATTTCAATACCCTTTCTTTCCTTAATTTTCGTAATTTTCTAGAATTACGATCAAAAAAAGCATCGAAAACGCACAATTTTAGCGAAATTTCTGTGTTTGACCCCTTTTCTTCCTTAATTTTCGGCATTATCTTGAATTATGATCAAAAAAAGCATCGAAAACGGAGAATTTAAGCGAAATTTCTCTTTTATCCCCTTTTTACTTTCTCCATATACGAAGTATAGAGAAAGTATTGTTTTCATGAAAAAATTCGACTTCGAGATTTCAACGGAAATACATGTTTTGGGTTCCCTAGAACACGTTTTGACCATTTTCGGAATGATGTCTGTGTGTATGTGTGTGTGTGTGTGTGTGTGTGTGTGTGTGTGTGTGTGTGTGTGTGACAGTGGGCGCTCTAACGTGAAAACTATTAGTCGTATCAATACCAAACTTCATATATAGTACTGTGGTGTGTGCTGTCAGAGTTGATTAGTTTTTGGAGTAAATCGGTCAACCGGAAGTCGAGCTTTATTCATTAAAGCTCATTTCCGGTTTTCAAAATATCTCCATAAATATGACATATACGTATATTGTATTGCTTATAAAAGTTTTAGATAATGTTATTTACTATAACTTTTTTATTTAATATATTTTTGTATCACCGATTGATTAGCAGTTATTCGTGAAATACCGATAAACCGGAAGTATCTGATTATGTACTTTGTGGGCGCTCTAACATGAAAATTATTTGTTGGATCAACACCAAATTTTATATATAGTATTTTGGTTTGTGTGTTTAGAGTTGATTAGATTTTGAAGTAAATCGGTTAACCGGAAGTCAAGCTTTATTCTTCAAAGCTCATTTCCGGTTTTCAAAATATCTCCATAAATATGATATTTAGGTATATAGTATTAGTAATAAAAGTTTTAGAAAATGTAATTTACTATGACTTTTGTATGAAACATATTTTTGTATCACGGATTGTGTAGGAGTTATTTGTGAAATACTGATAAACCGGAAGTTGCTGATTATGTACGTTGTGGGCGCTCTGGGCGCTGGGGCGAAAGGCCACTTCATCGTTTTTCATCGAACATGTACTGAAAAACATTATTTATAATGTTTGTGACGTAAAAGATAATAATATATATAAATTAATCACTCATCTTCAAAGTTTAGATGGAATATAGAGTTCGAAATTACTGTCGTAGATAAATATTTACATCTTATATATGGAGAAAGTCATGTGCTGGCCACATCAGATTTTTTTCCTTAATTTTCCTCATTTTATCGAGATATGACCGAAAAAAGGAACAAATGCCCATAATTTTAGCGAAATTTCAATTTTTTCCCCTTTTTTTTCTTACATTTTCCTCATTTTATCGAAATATTATCGAAAAAAGCAACAAAAACGTTTAATTTTAGCGAAAATACAATTTTTTTTCTTTTTTCCCCCTGAATTTTCCTCATTTTATCGAAAAATTATCGAAAAATGCATACAAAATCGAATAATTTTAGCGAAAATTTAATTTTTTTCTTTTTTGCCTTTATTCTCCTCATTTTATCGAGATATTATCCAAAAAAGTAACAAAAACAAATAATTTTAGCGAATATTCACTTTTTTTCCACTTTTTTTCCTTAATTTTCCTAATTTTATCGTGATATTATCCAAAAAAGTAACAAAAACAAATAATTTTAGCGAATATTCACTTTTTTTCCACTTTTTTTCCTTAATTTTCCTAATTTTATCGTGATATTATCAAAAAAATCAACAGAAACGAATAAGGGAATTGAAATTTCAATTTTTTTCCTCTTTTTTGCCTTAATTTTCCTAATTTTTATCGAAAAATGCAAACAAAATCAAATAATGTTAGCGAAATTTTAATTTTTTCTTGTTTTGCCTTTTTTTTCCTCATTATATCGAGATATTATCCAAAAAGGTAACAAAAACAAATAATTTTAGCGAAATTTCAATCATATTTCTCTTGTTTTTCCTTACTTTTCCTCATTTTATGGAGATATGATCGAAAAAAGCAACAATAACAGATAATTTTAGCGAAATTTTATTTTCTTTCCTCTTTTTTTTCCTTAATTTTCCTCACTTTATTGAGATATTATTAAAAAAAACAACAAAAACCAATAATGTTAACGAAATTTCATTTTTTTCCTCATTTAGACTACATATGACCGAAAATAGGAACAAAAAAAGATCATTTTAGCGAAATTACAATTTTTTTCCACTTTTTTTTCCTTAATTTTCCTCATTTTATCGAGATATGCCCGAATAAAGCAACAAAAAAAAACAATAATTTTTGCGAAATTTCAATTTCTACCCCTTTTTTCCTTAATTTTCCTAATTTTATCGAAATATTATCGAAAAAAGCAACAAAAACGTTAAATTTTAGCGAAAATATAGTTTCTTTTTTCCCCCTGAATTTTCATCATTTTATCGAAAAATGCAAACAAAATCGAATAATTTTAGGGAAACTTTAATTTTTTTTCTTTTTTTGCTTTTATTTTCCTCAATTTATGGAGATATTATCCAAAAAAGTAACAAAAACAAATAATTTTAGCGAAATTTCAATCATATTTCTCTTTTTTTTCCTTACTTTTCCTCATTTTATGGAGATATGACCGAAAAAAGCAACAGGTGAAGATAATTTTAGCGAAATTGCAATTTGTTTCCTCTTTTTTTACATTAATTTTCCTCATTTAATTGAGATATTAAAGAAAAAAACAACAAAAATATCAATAATTTTAGAGAAATTTCATTTTTTTTCCTCATTTTGACTGCATATGACCGAAAAAAGGAACAAAAACAGATCATTTTAGCGAAACTGCAATTTTTTTCCTCTTTTTTTTCCTTAATTTTCCTCATTTAATTGAGATATTACCGAAAAAAACAACAAAAACGAATTATTTTAGCGAAATTACAATTTCATGCCTCTTTTTTACTTTCTCCATATACGAAGTATAGAGAAAGTATTGTTTTCATGAAAAAATTCGACTTCGAGATTTCAACGGAAATACATGTTTTGGGGTCCCTAGAACACGTTTTGACCATTTTCGGAATGATGTCTGTGTGTATGTGTGTGTGTGTGTGTGTGTGTGTGTGTGTGTGACAGTGGGCGCTCTAACGTGAAAACTATTAGTCGTATCAATACCAAACTTCATATATAGTACTGTGGTGTGTGCTGTCAGAGTTGATTAGTTTTTGGAGTAAATCGGTCAACCGGAATTCGAGCTTTATTCATTAAAGCTCATTTCCGGTTTTCAAAATATCTCCATAAATATGACATATACGTATATTGTATTGCTTATAAAAGTTTTAGATAATGTTATTTACTATAACTTTTTTATTTAATATATTTTTGTATCACCGATTGATTAGCAGTTATTCGTGAAATACCGATAAACCGGAAGTATCTGATTATGTACTTTGTGGGCGCTCTAACATGAAAATTATTTGTTGGATCAACACCAAATTTTATATATAGTATTTTGGTTTGTGTGTTTAGAGTTGATTAGATTTTGAAGTAAATCGGTTAACCGGAAGTCAAGCTTTATTCTTCAAAGCTCATTTCCGGTTTTCAAAATATCTCCATAAATATGATATTTAGGTATATAGTATTAGTAATAAAAGTTTTAGAAAATGTAATTTACTATGACTTTTGTATGAAACATATTTTTGTATCACGGATTGTGTAGGAGTTATTTGTGAAATACTGATAAACCGGAAGTTGCTGATTATGTACGTTGTGGGCGCTCTGGGCGCTGGGGCGAAAGGCCTCTTCATCGTTTTTCATCGAACATGTACTGAAATACATTATTTATAATGTTTGTGACGTAAAAGATAATAATATATATAAATTAATCACTCATCTTCAAAGTTTAGATGGAATATAGAGTTCGAAATTACTGTCGTAGATAAATATTTACATCTTATATATGGAGAAAGTCATGTGCTGGCCACATCAGATTTTTTTCCCTAATTTTCGTCATTTTCTTTAATTATGATGAAAAAAAGCTTAGAAAACGAAGAATTTTAACGGAATTTCTATTTTTATCCCCTTTTTTTCCTTAATTTTCGTCATTTTCTTGAATTATGAACAAAAAAAGGAACGAAAACGGAGAATTTTAGCGAAATTTCTATTTTTATCCCCTTATTTTCCTTGATTTTCGTCATTTTCTAGAATTACGATCAAAAAAAGCATCGAAAACGCACAATTTTTGCGAAATTTCTGTTTTTGACCCCTTTTTTTCCTTAATTTTCGTCATTATCTTGAATTATGATCAAAAAAGCATCGAAAACGTAGAATTTTAGCGGAATTTCTATTTTTATCCCCTTTTTTACTTTCTCCATATACGAAGTATAGAGAAAGTATTGTTTTCATGAAAAAAATCGACTTCGAGATTTCAACGGAAATACATGTTTTGGGGGCCCTAGAACACGTTTTGACCATTTTCGGAATGATGTCTGTGTGTATGTGTGTGTGTGTGTGTGTGTGTGTGTGTGTGTGTGTGTGTGTGTGTATGTGTGTGTGTGATAGTGGACGCTCTAACGTGAAAACTATTGGTCGTATCAATACCAAAATTCATATATAGTACTGTGGTGTGTGCTGTCAGAGTTGATTAGTTTTTCAAGTAAATCGGTAAACCGGAAGTCGAGTTTCATTCATCAAAGCTCATTTCCGGTTTTTTAAATATCTCCATAAATATGATATATAGGTATATTGTACACCTTATAAAACTTTTAGATAGTATAATTTACTATAATTTTTGTATTTAACATATTTTTGTATCACCGGTTGATTAGGAGTTATTCGTGAAATACTGATCAACCGGAAGTAGCTGATTATGTACTTTGTGGGCGCTCTAACATGAAAACTATTTGTTGGATCACCATCAAATTTCATATATAGTATTTTGGTTGATGTCGTTAGAGTTGATTAGATTTTGAAGTAAATCGGTTAACCGGAAGTCGAGCTTCATTCTTCAAAGCTCATTTCCGGTTTTCAAAATATCTCCATAAATATGATATTTAGGAATATACTATTATTTATAAAAGTTTTAGAAAATGTAATTTACTATGACTTTTGTATGAAACATATTTCTGTACCACTGATTGTGTAGGAGTTATTTGTGAAATACTGATAAACCGGAAGTTGCAGATTATGTACGTGGTGGGCGTACTGGGAGCTGGGGTGAAAGGCCATTTCATCATTTTTCATCGAACATATCCCGAAAAAATCTGATGTGGCCAGCACATGACTTTCTCCATATATAAGATGTAAATATTTATCTACGAAAGTAATTTCAAACTCTATATTCCATCTAAACTTTGAATATGGGTGATTAATTTATATATTATTATCTCTTACGTCACAATCATTATAAATTATGTTTTTCAGGAAATGTTCGATGATATGATTACTTTGTGGGCGCTCTAACATGAAAACTATTTGTTGGATCAACACCAAATTTCATACATAGTACTTTTATTACAGTCGTTAGAGTTGATTAGTTTTTGGAGTAAATCGGCTGACCGGAAGTCGAGCTTCATTCTTCAAAGCTCATTTCCGGTTTTCAAAATATCTCCATTAATATGATATTTAGGTATATACTATTATTTATAAATGTTGTAGAAAATGTATTTTACTATAACTTTTGTATGAAACATATTTTTGCATCACTGATTGTTTAGGACTTAGCCATGAAATACTGATAAACCGGAAGTTGCTGATTATGTACGTTGTGTAAAGCTCATTTCTGGTTTTCAAAATATATCCATAAATATGATATATTGGTATATTGTATTCCTTATAAAAGTTTTAGATAATATAATTTACTATAACTTTTGTATTTAACATATTTTTGTATAACCGGTTGATTAGGAGTTATTCGTGAAATACTGATAAACCGGAAGAAGATGATTATGTACTTTGTGGGCGCTCTAACATGAAAACTATTTGTCGGATCAACACCAAATTTCATATATAGTATTTTAGTTTGTGTCGTTAGAGTTGATTAGTTTTTGGAGTGAATCGGTTAACCGGAAGTTGAGCTTAATTCTTCAAAGCTCATTTCCGGTTTTCAAAATATCTCCATAAATATGGTATTTAGGTATATACTATTATTTGTAAAAGTTTTAGAAAATGTAATGTACTATAACTTTTGGTTGAAACATATTTTGTATCACTGATTGTGTAGGAGTTATTCATGAAATACTGATAACCCGGAAGTTGCTGATTATGTACTTTGTGGGCGCTCTGGGCTCTATGGGCGAAAGGCCAATTTCATCGTTTTTCATCGATCATGTCCCGTAAAAATTATTTATCATGTTTTTGGCATCAAAGATAATATATAATATTAATAACTCAAATTCCAAGTTTAGATGGAATATAGAGTTCGAAATTATTGCGGTAGATAAATATTTACATCTTATATATATGGAGAAAGTCATGTGCTGGCCACATCAGATTTTTTTCCTTAATTTTCGTCATTTTTTTGAATTATGATCAAAAAAGCATCGAAAACTGAGAATTTCAGCGGAATTTCTGTTTTTATCCCCTTTTTACTTTCTCCATATACGAAGTATAGAGAAAGTATTGTTTTCATAAAAAAATTCGACTTCGAGATTTCAACGGAAATACATGTTTTGGGGTCCCTAGAACACGTTTTGACTATTTTCGGAATGATGTCTGTGTGTATGTGTGTGTGTGTGTGTGTGTGTGTTTGTGTGTGTGTGTGTGTGTGTGTGTCTGTATGTGTGTGTGTGTTAGTGGGCGCTCTATCGTAAAAACTATTGGTCGTATTAATACCAAACATCGTATATAGTACTGTGGTGTGTGCTGTCAGAGTTGATTAGTTTTTGGAGTAAATCGGTCAACCGGAAGTCGAGCTTTATTCAATAAAGCTCATTTCCGGTTTTCAAAATATCTCAATAAATATGATATATACGTATATTGTATTACTTATAAAAGTTTTATATAATGTAATTTACTATAACTTTTGTATTTAACATATTTTTGTATCACCGGTTGATTAGGAGTTATTCGTGAAATACCGATGAACCGGAAGTAGCCGTTATGTACTTTGTGGGCGCTCTAACTTAAAAACGATGCATTATATCAACACCAAATTTCATATATAGTACTTTATTTAGTTTCTTAAGAGTTGATTAGTTTTTGGAGTAAATCCGTTTACCGGAAGTCGAGCTGTATTCTTCAAAGCTCATTTCCGGTTTTCAAAATATCTCCATAAATATGATATTTAGGTATATACTATTATTTATAAAAGTTTTAGAAAATAAAATTTCCTATAACTTTTGGTTGAAACATATTTTTGTATCACTGATTGTGTAGGAGTTATTCCTGAAATACTGATAAACCGGAAGTTGCTGATTATGTACTTTGTGGGCGCTCTGGGCTTTATGGGCAAAATGCCAATTTCATCGTTTTTATCGATCATGTCCCGTAAAACATTATTATTTATGTTTTGGCATCAAAGATAATAATATATATATATTAATCACTCATATTCCAAGTTTAGATGGAATATAGAGTTCGAAATTACTGCGGTAGATAAATATTTACATCTTATATATATGGAGAAAGTCATGTGCTGGCCACATCAGATTTTTTAATTAATTTTCGTCGTTTTCTTTAATTATGATCAAAAAAAGCATCGAAAACGGAGAATTTAAGCAAAATTTCTCTTTTATCCCCTTTTTTTTTCTTAATTTTCGTCATTTTCTTGAATAATGATCAAAAAAAGCAACGAAGAAGGAGAATTTTAGTGAAATTTCCATTTTTATCCCCTTGTTTTCCTTAATTTTCGTCATTTTCTTGAATTATGATAAAAAAATCTTCGAAAACGAAGAATTTTAGCGGAATTTCTATTTTTATCCCCTTTTTTACTTTCTCCATATACGAAGTATAGAGAAAGTATTGTTTTCATGAAAAAATTCGACTTCGAGATTTCAACGGAAATACACGTTTTGGGGTCCCTAGAACACGTTTTGACCATTTTCTGAATGATGTCTGTGTGTATGTGTGTGTGTGTGTGTGTGTGTGTGTGTGTGTGTGTGTGTGTGTGTGAGTGTGTATGTGTGTGTGTGATAATGGGCGTTCTAACTCGAAAACTAAAAGTCGTATCAATACCAAACTTCATATATAGTACTGTTGTGTGTGCTGTCAGAGTTGATTAGTTTTTGGAGTAAATCCGTTAACCGGAAGTCGAGCTTTATTCATATAAGCTCATTTCCGGTTTTCAAAATATCTCCATAAATATGATATATACGTCTATTGTATTACTTATAAAAGTTTTAGATAGTATAATTTACTATAACTTTTGTATTTAACATATTTTAGTATCACCGGTTGATTAGGAGTTATTCGTGAAATACTGATAAACCGGAAGAAGATGATTATGTACTTTGTGGGCGCTCTAACATAAAAACTATTTGTCGGATCAACACCAAATTTCATACATAGTACTTTTATTACAGTCGTTAGAGTTGATTAGTTTTTGGAGTAAATCGGATGACCGGAAGTCGAGCTTCATTCTTCAAAGCTCATTTCCGGTTTTCAAAATATCTCCATTAATATGATATTTAGGTATATACTATTATTTATAAATGTTGTAGAAAATTTATTTTACTATAACTTTTGTATGAAACATATTTTTGCATCACTGATTGTTTAGGAGTTATCCATGAAATACTGATAAACCGGAAGTTGCTGATTATGTACGTTGTGTAAAGCTCATTTCTGGTTTTCAAAATATATCCATAAATATGATATATTGGTATATTGTATTCCTTATAAAAGTTTTAGATAATATAATTTACTATAACTTTTGTATTTAACATATTTTTGTATAACCGGTTGATTAGGAGTTATTCGTGAAATACTGATAAACCGGAAGAAGATGATTATGTACTTTGTGGGCGCTCTAACATGAAAACTATTTGTCGGATCAACACCAAATTTCATATATAGTATTTTGGTTTGTGTCGTTAGAGTTGATTAGTTTTTGGAGTGAATCGGTTAACCGGAAGTTGAGCTTAATTCTTCAAAGCTCATTTCCGGTTTTCAAAATATCTCCATAAATATGGTATTTAGGTATGTACTATTATTTGTAAAAGTATCAAAGATAATATATAATATTAATAACTCAAATTCCAAGTTTAGATGGAATATAGAGTTCGAAATTATTGCGGTAGATAAATATTTACATCTTATATATATGGAGAAAGTCATGTGCTGGCCACATCAGATTTTTTCCTTAATTTTCGTCATTGTCTTGAATTATGATCAAAAAAAGCTTCGAGAACGAAGATTTTTAGCGGAATTTCTATTTTTATCCCCTTTTTTTCCTTAATTTTCGTCATTTTCTTG
This sequence comes from Sympetrum striolatum, assembly GCA_947579665.1. Classification (NCBI taxonomy): domain Eukaryota; kingdom Metazoa; phylum Arthropoda; class Insecta; order Odonata; family Libellulidae; genus Sympetrum; species Sympetrum striolatum. The sequence goes on from OX388349.1 coordinate 41,140,914, forward strand.
AATTATGATCAAAAAAAAGCTTCGAAAACGAAGAATTTTAGCGGAATTTCTATTTTTATCCCCTTTTTTTCCTTAATTTTCGTCATTTTCTTGAATTATGATCAAAAAAACCCCGGAAAACGTAGAATGTTAGCATAATTTCTGCTTTTATCCCCTTTTTTTAATTAATTTTCGTTATCTTCTTGATTTATGTTCAAAAAAAGCATCGAAAACGGAGAATATTAGCGAAATTTCTATTTTTATCCCCTTTTTTTTCTTAATTTTCGTCATTTTCTTGAATTATGATCAAAAAAAGGAACGAAAACGGAGAATTTAAGCGAAATTTCTATTTTTATCCCCTGATTTTCCTAAATTTTCGTCATTTTCTAGAATTACGATCAAAAAAAGCATCGAAACGCACAATTTTAGCGAAATTTCTATTTTTATCCCCTTTTTTTCCTTAATTTTCGTCATTTTCTTGAATTATGATCAAAAAAAGCATCGAAAACAAATAATTTTAGCGAAATTACTATTTTTATCCCCTTTTTTTCCTTAATTTTGGTCATTTTCTTTAATTATGATGAAAAAAAGCTTCGAAATCGCAGAATTTTTGCGGAATTTCTATTTTTATCCCCTTTTTTTCCTTAATTTTCGTCATTTTCTCGAATTATGATAAAAAAAAGCATCGAAAACTGAGAATTTTAGCGGAATTTCTGTTTTTATCCCCTTTTTTAATTAATTTTCGTTATCTTCTTGATTTATGTTCAAAAAAAGCATCGAAAACGGAGAATTTTAGCGAAATTTCTATTTTTATCCCCTTTTTACTTTCTCCATATCCTATTTACTTTCCCATTATATATATATATTTCCCATATCCTATTTACATATCCCATTTACTTTCTCCATATCAGCCTGACCCTCGGCTAACGACCCACCAGTAGCCGGCGAATTTCGTCCCACTGCCCCGTAAAGCTGAGCAGTAGTTTACTTGTGGAGAAGTGCTGAGTAGAACCAAGGCTTTCTTTATTTTTCTTTTATATTATTTTTTCTTCCAGTTTTAGCAGTTTTATATTCCGCATATTCAGGTTTAATTCATTTTAAAGCGTGATTTGCTCTTCTTTCCTTGTGACAGGTTTCTTTAGTTTTTATCTGTATTTGTGCCAATTTGTTTCTCCTCATTTCTTGAATTGACCTTTTAGGAAGTGCTAGTTTAGTATTTATCGTATCTACTCGTATCTAGAGTAGCATATATTTTTCACTTGATTTAGGACAGTTATATTTTCTACTTTTTAAGCTTAACACTTAGCTCTCATCGTTAGACTTTTTCCCCTTTTCAGTGCATCTGCACTAGGTAAATTTTTGCGACCCAGGTATAAAACAGCGGGCGGTAGTTTGTTTGCGAGTTGAAGAAAAAGGACTGAAGTCATTAGCAATAGGATGCCTTCCTACAGGTCTGCCTTGGGTGGTTTTGAGAGTGACTCAGAGACTGCCCTTCTTAGGGCACGGATCTGTGAACTTGAGAGGTCGCTCAGGGAACTTCGCTCGTGGCTCTACGGGAATGGGTTCGCTCCGGTGCGTGGGGGTGGGGCGTCCTACTCCGCGGCAGTTCGTGCCTCGTTGGTGACTCGTACTCCGAGCGTCAACGCTGGTTGGACTGTCAAGGAGGAGGCGCGGCCTACCTCCGCTCATTCGGGGTCGGCTCCTTCTCTGGAACCCGAGTGGAGGGTGGCTACGAGGAGCGGCGGAGCAGCGCGGGCTGGTAAGGGCACTGGGGAGGTGACGCCGAACCCTATCCCTATCCGCAATGGGTTCTCTGCACTCCAAAGTGCTGATGAGCCTGTTCGGGATACCATGCCTGCGCCTCAGCCCTCTGAAGTAGTCACGTCCAAGGGAAGGCGGGGAGGGAAGGGAATTATATTAATAGGGAGCTCGAACGTCAGGCGGGTAGCGGCCCCTTTGCGGAATAGGGCAGAACGGGAGGGTGGTGACATGAGGGTCACATCTTGGTGTGTCCCCTCGGGGCAAGTGGCCCAAGTCACGTGTGCGGTTCGTGCGGCGGTCGCGGGCACTAGTTGCTCTAGTCTGCGGGTGGTAGCCCATGTCGGCGCCAACGATGCCTGTTCCCGTACGTCCGAGGAGATTTTAAGTTCTTTAAAGGACTTGAACTCTGAGGTCGCGCGGGTCGGGGAGTCGCTTGGAGTCGAGATGAAGCTGTCCATCTGCAGCATTGTTCCTCGGTTCGACTGCGGCCTTCGCGTTTGGCAGGGGATAGAGGGCCTAAACGCGAGGTTGTGGGAGTTCTGCAGGGACATGGGAGCCGACTTTGTCGACCTGCGGCCGACGCTCAGATCGTGCCGTGTTCCCCTAAACCGTTCTGGGGTTCACTATACCGCTTTGGCTTCGAGTCGGGTGGCTCGGAGGATTTATGAGCACTGTAGGTACTTTTTTTTAGGATAAAGAGTAGGCCAGTTAGTGGGTTGAAGGGAAAGAAATACTCGGCCGATCGAATTATGGAAAAAGCGCCGAACACCGAAACGAAAAATAAGCGAAATTCACCGACAATCCCACCTAAATTTGTTTGCGAAAGAAAAATATCAATTGCGATAGTTAACTGTAGGAGTGTTAAAAATAAAGTATCCGATTTGGAGCATCTTATTCGTAGCCACGACACCGATATTTTTATAGGTACAGAAAGCTGGTTAAATGAGGATATAAGCGATAATGAAATATTTCCAAAGGATTACACTATTTATCGCCGGGATCGTAGGGAAAAGACAGGTGGCGGTGTTTTTATTGCGGTTAAATCATCTCTCCAGAGCAAGCCGAGGACTTTGAGTGATAGCGATATAGAAAGCGTCTGGTGCACAATAAGCCAACAGAACAAGCCGAACATAAATGTATGTGCGTTTTACCGACCACCGAACTCTTCTCGACAGGTTTTGCGACATCTTAACGACGAAATAAATTTCTACACGAGTAAGAACAACCAGAGTATAACTATAATCGGGGGGGATTTTAATCTTCCAGACATCGACTGGAATAATCATAGCATAAAGAAAAGGGCCCGGGATGTCGACTCATGTAAAAAGTTATTAAATTTACTTCAGAAAAACTCACTAAGTCAAGCAGTAAAATCGCCAACCAGGGGTGACAATATACTCGATCTCCTTTTAATTAACTTTCCTGAGCGCATAGAGAACATTTCGATTGACGAAGGTCTTGGAGACCACAAAGGCGTTTTTGCAGATATCGAGATAAACCTTAGCAAGTATAAGAAACCCAAACGCAAAATTTATCTCTATTCCAAAGCCAAATTCGAGGAATTTAACGTAAAACTAACTACAGATTTTAATTCATTTAAGTCGCGCGTAAGCAACAACAACACTGAGGATACATGGAAATCATTCGTGGAGATAATGCATAAATATATAGATTTGTATATACCTTCGAAATACTCTAAAAATGATTGCGAGCCCAGATGGTACGATAAAGAGGTTAGAAGGGCTCTCCGCAAACAAAGAGATTTGCACGGAAAAGTAAAGGCTTTTAAGGGAATAGATCAGCTTGTTCCAAATCCACCACGATCACTATTACTAGAAAAGCACAAGAAAGCAAAATGCGACACCAAGCGAGCTATGCGTAACGCCCACAGCAACTTTAAAAAGAAAATACTTGGGGAATGTTTAGAGGAAGACCCTAAAGCTTTCTGGTCCTACGTTAGAGAGGTACAGGGAAAGATACAAACAGTGAGCTCGATAAGGGATATCGAAGGTAACATTACTTGCGATTCGAAGCGGAAAGCGAATATTCTAAACGAATTTTACCAAAGCGTATTCACATCAGATTGTAACATAGAGATCCTCCCTAAGGTTAATATACTGGATTCCATGCCAAATATAACTTTTACGACAGACGGTATAGTTAAAATATTACGCAAAATTAAGCCAAATAAGTCGCCAGGGCCAGAAGGCATCCCAGCAAGAGTGCTTAAAGAACTGGCAGAAAGCGTCGCCCCTTATCTCAAAATTATATTTTGTAAATCGATAAATGAAGGTAGGGTCCCATCCGATTGGAAATTAGCTAATATTACTCCTGTTTACAAAAGCGGATTAAAGGAGGACCCAGGAAATTATAGACCTATATCATTAACTTCGCTGTCCGGAAAGGTAATGGAACATATCGTCGTAAGCTCACTCATGGGATTTTTAGATAGAAATGAATTCCTCGACGCAAACCAGCATGGTTTTCGTAAGTCCCGATCATGTGAAACCCAACTTGCTCTATTTGTACACGATATCTTAAAGTCCGCCGAAAGTAAAAAGCAAGTGGACGCTATTTTCCTAGATTTCAAAAAAGCATTCGATAGAGTCCCCCACTACAAACTAATTTACAAACTAAAACTAGCGGGCATTAACAAGGAAGTAGTCGACTGGGTTAAGGATTTTCTCTACGAGAGGGAACAACAAGTTGTACTGGATGGCGTTAGCTCAAATAGAGTCAAAGTTACCTCTGGCGTACCTCAAGGCAGTGTAATTGGACCTCTTCTTTTCCTTATTTATATCAATGACTTGAGTGACGAGATAGTTAGTAATGTGAGGATATTTGCGGATGACTCGGTTATATATAGGGAAATAACAAACGAGGAAGACCGGACATCTCTCTCAAACGATTTAGTCCTCATCCAAAGGTGGTGCGAAAAATGGGAATTAGATATTAACGTAAGTAAATGCTCCGTAGTTAATTTCTTCGAAAAGAAAAAAATGCGTCCAAATCACCCATACAAAATTAATGGAATTAGTATCAAAGTAGTAGATTCAGTTAAATATCTCGGGATCAACATTACTAATAACTTAAATTGGAGCACGCATATTCGAAAAATCTGCGGCAAAGCAAGTAAAAGGCTTGGCTTTGTAAAGCGTATTGTCGGTAAATGCGACGAAAAGGTGAGAGAGCGATGTTATTTTACCTTGGTCAGACCCCTTCTGGAATATGCGGCAAGTATATGGGATCCGGCGGATGAAACGTGTACTCGCGAACTCGAGAAAGTGCAGCGTAAAGCGGTTCGTTTTGTTAAGAAATGCTACGATAAAAAAGCAAGCGTTACAAAAATGCTCTCAGACGTAGGTTGGGAATCCTTGAAAGAAAGGAGATTGGAAGCTAGGCTGCGATTGCTTAATAAATTCAGGGAAACTACATTTTCCAAAGATACAATCGGTATCATGCAACCCCCCTGCTACGTCGGTCGATCCGATAATGACCGTAAGTTAAGAGAAATAGATGCTAGGACGAATCGTTTCAGAGATTCATTCTTTCCGCGAGCAATACGTGACAATAATCGAATAAGGAAGTAATTTAGATTCAACTGGTGTTTACACCCCCTGCCACACGCCGAAAGGCGGCTTGTAGGGTATTAATGTAGATGTAGATGTAGATGTCCATATACGAAGTATAGAGAAAGTATTGTTTTCATGAAAAAATTCGACTTCGAGATTTCAACGGAAATACACGTTTTGGGGTCCCTAGAACACGTTTTGACCATTTTCTGAATGATGTCTGTGTGTATGTGTGTGTGTGTGTGTGTGTGTGTGTGTGTGTGTGTGTGTGTGTGTGTGAGTGTGTGTGTGTGTATGTGTGTGTGTGATAATGGGCGTTCTAACTCGAGAACTAAAAGTCGTATCAATACCAAACTTCATATATAGTACTGTTGTGTGTGCTGTCAGGGTTGATTAGTTTTTGGAGTAAATCCGTTAACCGGAAGTCGAGCTTTATTAATTAAAGCTCATTTCCGGTTTTCAAAATATCTCCATAAATATGATATATACGTCTATTGTATTACTTATAAAAGTTTTAGATAGTATAATTTACTATAACTTTTGTATTTAACATATTTTTGTATCACCGGTTCATTAGGAGTTATTCGTGAAATACTGATAAACCGGAAGAAGATGATTATGTACTTTGTGGGCGCTCTAACATGAAAACTATTTGTCGGATAAACACCAAATTTCATACATAGTACTTTTATTACAGTCGTTAGAGTTGATTAGTTTTTGGAGTAAATCGGCTGACCGGAAGTCGAGCTTCATTCTTCAAAGCTCATTTCCGGTTTTCAAAATATCTCCATTAATATGATATTTAGGTATATACTATTATTTATAAATGTTGTAGAAAATTTATTTTACTATAACTTTTGTATGAAACATATTTTTGCATCACTGATTGTTTAGGAGTTATCCATGAAATACTGATAAACCGGAAGTTGCTGATTATGTACGTTGTGTAAAGCTCATTTCTGGTTTTCAAAATATATCCATAAATATGATATATTGGTATATTTATTCCTTATAAAAGTTTTAGATAATATAATTTACTATAACTTTTGTATTTAACATATTTTTGTATAACCGGTTGATTAGGAGTTATTCGTGAAATACTGATAAACCGGAAGAAGATGATTATGTACTTTGTGGGCGCTCTAACATGAAAACTATTTGTCGGATCAACACCAAATTTCATATATAGTATTTTGGTTTGTGTCGTTAGAGTTGATTAGTTTTTGGAGTGAATCGGTTAACCGGAAGTTGAGCTTAATTCTTCAAAGCTCATTTCCGGTTTTCAAAATATCTCCATATATATGGTATTTAGGTATATACTATTATTTGTAAAAGTTTTAGAAAATGTAATGTACTATAACTTTTGGTTGAAACATATTTTTGTATCACTGATTGTGTAGGAGTTATTCATGAAATACTGATAAACCGGAAGTTGCTGATTATGTACTTTGTGGGCTCTCTGGGCTCTATGGGCGAAAGGCCAATTTCATCGTTTTTCATCGATCATGTCCCGTAAAAATTATTTATCATGTTTTTGGCATCAAAGATAATATATAATATTAATAACTCAAATTCCAAGTTTAGATGGAATATAGAGTTCGAAATTATTGCGGTAGATAAATATTTACATCTTATATATATGGAGAAAGTCATGTGCTGGCCACATCAGATTTTTTTCTTAATTTTCGTCATTTTCTTGAACTATGATCAAAGAAAGTAACGAAAACGGAGAATTTTAGGGAAATTTCCATTTTTATCCCCTTTTTTACTTTCTCCATATACGAAGTATAGAGAAAGTATTGTTTTCATGAAAAAATTCGACTTCGAGATTTCAACGGAAATACATGTTTTGGGGTCCCTAGAACACGTTTTGACCATTTTCGGAATGATGTCTGTGTGTATGTGTGTGTGTGTGTGTGTGTGTGTGTGTGTGTGTGTGTGTGTGTGTATGTGTGTGTGTGATAGTGGACTATCTAACGTGAAAACTATTGGTCGTATCAACACCAAACTTCATATATAGTACTGTGGTGTGTGCTGTCAGAGTTGATCAGTTTTTGGAGTAAATCGGTCAACCGGAAGTCGAGCTTTATTCATTAAAGCTCATTTCCGGTTTTCAAAATATCTCCATAAATATGATATATACGTATATTGTACACCTTATAAAGGTTTTAGATAATAAGTTTTACTATAACTTTTGTATTTAACATATTTTTGTATCACCGGTTGATTAGGAGTTATTCGTGAAACACTGATAAACCGGAAGAAGATGATTATGTACTTTGTGGGCGCTCTAACATGAAAACTATTTGGCGGATCAACACCAAATTTCATATGTAGTACTTCTATTACAGTCCTTAGAGTTGATTAGTTTTTGGAGTAAATCGGTCAACCGGAAGTTGAGCTTTATTCTTCAAAGCTCATTTCCGGTTTTCAAAATATCTCCATAAATATGATATTTAGGTATATACTATTATTTATAAATGTTTTAGAAAATAAAATTTACTATAACTTTTGTATGAAACATATTTTCGTATCACTGATTGTTTAGGAGTTATTCCTGAATTACTGATAAACCGGAAGTTGCTGATTATGTACTTTGTGGGCGCTCTGGGCTCTATGGGCGAAAGGCCAGTTTCATCGTTTTTCATCCAGCATGTCCCGAACAACATTATTTATAATGTTTAGAGTTCGAAATTACTGTCGTAGATAAGTATTTACATCTTATATATGGAGAAAGTCATGTGCTGGCCACATCAGATTTTTTCCTTAATTTTCGTCATTTTCTTGAATAATGATCATAAAAAGCAACGAAAAAGGAGAATTTTTGGGAAATCTCTATTTCAATACCCTTTCTTTCCTTAATTTTCGTCATTTTCTAGAATTACGATCAAAAAAAGCATCGAAAACGCACAATTTTAGCGAAATTTCTGTTTTTGACCCCTTTTCTTCCTTAATTTTCGTCATTATCTTGAATTATGATCAAAAAAAGCACCGAGAACGGAGAATTTTAGCGAAATTTCTCTTTTATCCCGTTTTTTTTCCTTAATTTTTGTCATTTTCTTGAATTATTATATATAAAGCATCGAAAACGGAGAATTTTAATGAAATTTCAATTTTTATCCATTTTTTCCTTAATTTTCGTCATTTTCTTGAATTATGATCAAAAAAATCAACGAAAGCGAAGAATTTTAGCGAAATTTCTATTTTTATCCCCTTTTTTACTTTCTCCATATACGAAGTATAGAGAAAGTATTGTTTTCATGAAAAAAATCGACTTCGAGATTTCAACGGAAATACATGTTTTGGGGTCCCTAAAACACGTTTTGACCATTTTCGGAATGATGTCTGTGTGTATGTGTGTGTGTGTGTGTGTGTGTGTGTGTGTGTGTGTGTGTGACAGTGGGCGCTCTAACGTGAAAACTATTAGTCGTATCAATACCAAAATTCATATATAGTACTGTGGTGTGTGCTGTCAGAGGTGATTAGTTTTTCAAGTAAATCGGTAAACCGGAAGTCGAGCTACATTCATGAAAGCTTATTTCCGGTTTTCAAAATATCTCCATAAATATGATATATAGGTATATTGTATACTGTATATAAGTTTTAGATAATGAAATTTACTATAACTTTTGAATTTAACATATTTTTGTATCAACGGTTGATTAGGAGCTATTCGTGAAATACCGATAAACCGGAAGAAGATGATTATGTACTTTGTGGGCGCTCTAACATAAAAACTATTTGTCGGATCAACACCAAATTTCATATATAGTATTTTGGTTGATGTCGTTAGAGTTGATTAGTTTTTGGAGTAAATCGGTTAACCGAAAGTCGAGCTTCATTCTTCAAAGCTCATTTCCGGTTTTCAAAATATCTCCATAAATATGATATTTAGGTATATACTATTATTTATAAATGTTTTAGAAAATGTAATTTACTATAACTTTTGTGTGAAACATATTTTTGTATCACTTATTGTTTAGGAGTTATTCATGATATACTGATAAACCGGAAGTTGCTGATTATGTACTTTGTGGGCGCTCTGGGCTCTATGGGCAAAAGGCCAAATTCATCTTTTTTCATCGAGCATGTCCCGAAAAACATTATTTTTAATATTTGTGACGTAAAAGATAATAATATATAAATTAATCACTCATCTTCCAAGTTTAGATTGAATATAGAGTTCGAAATTACTGTCGTAGATAAATATTTACATCTTATATATGGAGAAATTCATGTGCTGGCCACATCAGATTTTTCTTTTTTAGCTAAATATTGCATTTAATTAAAAAAAATTGGGAATTCAATGGATTGACACTAAATTGTTTCGGAAAAAATTGGAGCACAAATTCAATCCAATTATCTCTTTGGTTGATAATTACCCTCAATCTATTATTTTTAATGATTTCGTTTAATTCAGTGATTCGAAAGGTCGGAATTTGCATTATAGCTATGCACCACCTTTTTTAATGAAAGCATGTACTTGAATCTGAATCGAACATTTTACTTTTTGTTTTTAATCCATTTTTGAATAAACGATCACTGTGAATGAGTTAGCGGCGCCCTAAAGTGGATATATTTTTCATTTCCATTAAAAATGTAATTGGTTTTGTTCGGATCCATTGTTGATATGTATTGTTAAGCGGTTATATCCGCGAGATTAAATGAATTCAAACTCTTTATTGATGAATTTGACCCTCCATTTTGAAATGTTGCAATGTGTAGGCATACGACGATAGTAATGCTTAAATATTCTAGCTACAAGTTAGTGGTTTAAAATCTACAAAAAATGCCTTTGTCGGCTTCTTCTTACTTCCCGGTAGTCGGAGAAAGCAAGAAAGGAATGCCACACATTTGTAAGAAGAGGAGCACCGAGAAAGACGGCTGTTGGAGTTTTAAACCTCTAATTCATTAATAGCCTTGTTCTAAAATTTCTTTCTTTACATCTAACTACAAGGGAATTCTAAACTTAAAGGTGTAAATGCCAACCTACATCTCCAGAGAAAAATAATCAAATTCGATAAATAAATTCAAAAATCAAATTAAACTATGCGTTCTGAAGTAATGAGCAAGATTGAGCTTATTTGTCAATTTTTGAAGCCTTAAATTCATTTTCTGTAAATATTAGACCTAATTTATCTTGCTGATATTCTAGGGTAGATCGAATGTCTTAGCCCTAATTTTTAGTTATCTTTCATTAGAAAAAATACGATACTTTAACTTCATATATACGATACCGACGGTTTTAGAGCACACCGATATAGCAAGGGTGGCAACTTTAAAGACCACGTCGTCGCTCAAAAAAGGCAATCAGCTTTCTTTCCTGCCTTTATTGTTCTAAGGCTCTCCATATCAGGGTTAATTTCCATTATAACTATTACTCAACCCTTTATTGGCTAAGTTTTGCCCGATGGCACCTATCCTTATTTGTTAGTAATTCAATTTATTTTATGTCCAAACAAATATGTATTTTACGTTCATGTATGATCAACTATGTAGTAGATTTAAATATACAGAAATGTTACGGTTGTAGGTTAGACAGTAGGGTGGGTCGTTTTGCCTCTTTTTCTGATAGAAATGTAATGCTCGGCAATAGTGGAACACCCAAATTACAGATCTAATTTTCTTTCATATCAAATACTATCTTTTGTGAAAATTTTTACCTCTAAGTTTCGAAATTTCGGCAAGAAACGTTAATATTGCAAAAATATTCTAGTTAGGTTCAAACCAAGTTGTTTTGGATAAATATGTGTCCTTTGCGACGAAAACTGTCACTAAAGCCATAATGCATCTTCTTTATGCTTCTGTATGGATCAGAGATGCCTCCTATGGGGCCAGAATAATAGGCAAATTATTTTAGAATTAAGTTTTTTTTGTACCTCTTTCCGTTCTCGTCTATTCCCTAACTTGGTGGCTCGTAGTGGTAGCAAATCAATGCTGTCACGCACCTATTTATTCCATTTAATATTTTATTTTTTGTGTGAATGGTATTATTATATTTTTGAGTAAATTCTGGCCCATCTTAAAGTTGATGAGATAGATGTTCTTGGGAGTAAATGAAGGAACACAAATACTGGTTGGAAGGGTGATAATCTTTAAATATTCGAGGAATTAACAAGAAACCAAATAAATGGTCTGTTTTTCTTTTACATGGCAGTGACCTTCTATTCCAGTCCAATGATTTTCAAGATAATTCCTCGAAAGTTCGAAGAATTTTATCCTTCCAACAAGTATCGGTTTTCTTTACTTCACTATCAAGAACAACAATCCCATCATCTTTAAGTTGGGTCATGCGGTACTCAAAAATATAATAATAATATTTATAAAATATATTATTATTATTACTATTAGGGGTCTTTCTTAGGTGAGATTGAGGCAAAAAAAATCTCCTCTTCCATCTAAGCTGTCCTTAAGTTGTTACATTATTATAAGTATATTACATGTATCAATGAAACTTAGAGAAAAATAGAAAATGTAAGAAGGGATTGCGGATGCAAAAAAAACCTATGACAAGCTTAGGAAAAGATATCCACTGCAGGAAAACACCCACAAAGAAGGGGGGTTTGAAAAACCTGCGCAAACCTACCGCTAGCAAAAACTAAAAGACATTAAGGAAAACAATGTAAATATAACTTGGAAAATTACAAGAAGTGTTAGAGACATATTATCAAGACAAATAATGAAAATTGATAAAAAATTAAATGCAGAGAATACAGTAAGTAGATACATACACTTGTGATAAAAAAATGACTGAACTATTAAAGGAAAATAAAACACGATCAATCCAAAAATAACGCTCTACAATAATTATATAAGAGAGTTAAAATCATGATTTAGGTATAAACAATAATCAAAAGTAAGTTAATATTATGTAAATACTAGATGTAAACTGTAGTACCAAGAACGAACGAAATATTACAAAGTAAATAAAGAAGTTTGAAGTGTTGTTCCGTGCAGCCTGAAAAAATAAGAAAAAACGAACTTGACTTATGGTAAAATGTAAAATGCTATGATGGAGATAATTAGCGTTATCGATTCTCTAGATGATACGAAAGGCATTTCCTCTTGAAAGTGTGGATAGAACAGGAAGATTTGATAATGTGCGGAAGGGCTTTCCATAAATTAACAGAGGTCACTGCAAAGGATTTATGAAGAATTTCCGTCCTGTGATTTGGAATGAGTAATTTGTTTCTTCCTCTAGTGTTGCAATTATGTACCGACCCTAAGCTGACAAATTTTGAAAAGAGGTAATCGGGAGTTTGTAATCGCATGACACGGTAAGTTGTTGTTAAGATGTGTAATTTTTGAGGAGAAGCAAGCTTGAACCAAGACAATTTATCAAACGCACCCAAGATATGGTCGAATTTATTTAAATTAAAGATAAACCGAATCGATGCATTCTGGACACGCTGCAATTCGGTTGCTAATTCTTGGGAAAAGTCTTGGTAAACAATATCACCGTATTCAAAGTGTGGCATGATTAATGAATTTATCAGTTGAGCTTTAACTGATGGCGTCAGGAAACTTCCTAGGCATCTAAGAGAATTAATTGAAGAATAAACTTTTTACACACATTAGCGATGTGTTCCGACCACGTAAGATTATTATTAATGATAGCACCCAGATTGTTCACAGAGTCGCGGAATGTTATCTGCGAGTTGTCTAACGTTAGCTTTGCATCGTTATCTTGATTAAGCCTTTTTGTCAACTTGGGTGTCCCGATGACAATGGCTTACGATTTTGAAGGATTAATTTTAAAAAAATTGTCTTTGCCCCAGTTATTAATTTGTTCGAGGTCATGATTTACGTGCTGCATGCATTCATGGAAGCCAGAAATCGTGGTGTCAATGTATATCTGTAAGTCGTCTGCGTATAAATGATGCTTACAATGTTTAATTACTTGAGGAAAGCCATTAATAAACAGAGAAAACAATAAGGGGCCAAGGGTTGATCCCTGTGGGAGACCACGATTGATACTTATCCAAGCGGTGGAGGAATCATTCGAGACAACTTTCTGTTTACGGTCATGTAGATAGGAAGAAAACCAACTAATTGAAAATTTTGAGAACCCTATAAAACGCAATTTGGCAAGCATTAACTCCGCATCTACCGAGTCGAAGGCTTTACTCAAATAAAGTAGGATTAAAGCTGTTAATTTTCTTTTATCCTTCGATTTACGAATATCATCAGTAAGTTTTACTAGGGCTGTTGTGGTGCTATGCAACTTCCGAAAGCCTGATTGCGTACTACTGAGGATCGATTATTTATTTAAATATTCTGTAATTTGCCGATGCGCTAATTTCTCTAGAGCTCTTGATAAAACCTGAAGGGAACTGATAGGTCTAAATTCATCAATATACAACTTGGAGCATATGAGATATTAAATGTAATAAATTGGTGCGAAGAGGCAAAGGAATAGACGAGGACGGAAGAAGTTACAAATAAGTTTAATTTAAAATGAATTTGCTTCCTATTCTGGTCCCATAGGAGTCATCTCTGCCCTAAACAGAGGCATCTAAGTGGCATATTGATGCTATAGGGACAGTTTTAGTCGTAAATGACATATATTTACCCAAAAATATATTAGCTAGGACTGAACAAGAATATTTTTTCAATTTTAACGTTTCTTGCCGAAATTTCGAAACTTCGAGGCATAAATTCTCACAAAATAAAGTTTAGATTTGTAAGAAAATTATATCTGTAATGTGGGTGTGCCGCTAATGCCGGGAATTACATTTTTATCAGAAAAGTGGCAAAACGACTCACCCTACAGTCTTATCCGTAACATTTCTGTATATTTTGCGTATTTTGACGACTTTTATCGAACTGAGAATCCATTTTCCTTCATTTAAACGTACTAAATCTTTAATATTAAGTAACAACCGAGCAATATGCGTACTTCTTTGCCATTAAATCATTTCGAAAACATTTCATTTAACCATCAGGAAAAAAAGCAATTATTTGAAATTTATCATAAAAATTTTAAAGTTTTACTATAATTCGCAGCCTCAGGACATAATTTGATCGATTTGAAATTTAATTATGTCATAGGGACCACCAAGCACAAACTTTAAGCACTAGCCGTTGACGGATTTCGAAAAAAAAGTTTTTTCGATCCACCCTAGCCTGCACCCTTTGGCACACGCCGAAAGGGGGCTTACAGGGTTCTTACATAGACATATGTATAAGTGCATTCATTTTAAATTCCGCATCATAGCATGAACTGGATGCATTTTCGCATCACCAGCATGTCATAACGTCTGTCCTAAATCCCCGTCCTCGTCAAACGAAGATTTATCGCCCATAGTCGTTAATTTCGTATTCTTAGCGAGTCGTCTCTCCCGCCGGTAGATGGAGAGGCGAGATTATGAAGGAAGTTACCCCTATAAGGAAGTTCTAGAGCTCGCCGCTGCAAAGGAAACAGCGCTTCAAGATGATGATCTCACGGAATCTCCACTGTAAAGCTCTCAGCGATAAGAGTGGAGCCTCAGTTGAGGAAAAGAAGGCCATTTAAATTCCTATGCTCTAATTATGCTTTCAATTCGGGAGATTAAGGTGATTGGCGCAGTATCCTTAGGCGCAATTTCTGACCAAAAAAATTCACGACTTACTTAAAATTTATCGCAAGGGGCATCTACCATTAACGGCTTTTTAATACGATTTGGCTGTCGCTTCTCAAAGGCCGCGTTGGAAGATTGCATCGAGAGGGTTGGTGCGTGGGTTGTAGGAGAAAGGACTTTGGGCGAAGACGTATCTCGGTCAGGTCGCGAAACGAATCGGATGTATCAAGAACCGGTACAATATGTTTCATTGCTTTTAACAATAAAATTCCAGTCGACATTCTTTGGCTGTATCAACTAACATATTCGTATGGACCAATATAAAAGCATCGAAATGAAGGCTGATGCTCATTCAGCAATATTAAAAAAGTAAAGATTAATTGCAGATTCATCTTTGAAAAATTGCACTTAATGTAACTACGTTCGCAAGATAAAGTAAAATTTGAGAAAGTTTAGAGGAACTAATATTCAAATAATTATAAACCATATAGATTATCATGAATCTGTTTACATCATAGAATATACAAAGACTGACTGTCTGACTAATTCGTTTTTCACTTCTTATCGTTCTTAATTAATGTCATATTTCATACACTATAAATAACATTTTAAATGGATAAACTCAAGATCACATGAAAATTCGAGAAGAGACTTATATAAAAATAAATACAAATATCTATGTAACATGATTTTTGCGTATCAAGTTCAGGCTAAAATTGTTTACGACAGTGCTAATTTATTCATCCCTACTTGCACTATAAATATTAATTTCACTGCATGGCCTTTCAAATATTTAATCGTGTAATAAATTCTACTCATTTTAATAATAAAGAACCCTATTAAATTTCAAACTCTAAAAAATGTCTTAAATACGGAATTTTAACGAAACTATTCCAGAAAAAATATTTGTATTAAGAGCAAGTGTTGAATTCAATGAGTATTTTTGCAAACACCTCACTAAAGTATAATTACGAGGATGAATTTCAGGGAATAGTAACTTGTCATACTCGGCAAGGCATGTGCACTCATAGATTCTGAAATACATTTTTGGATCAAGTTACCGATAGCATTACAGTAAAAGGCTTCCTGGCAGAAGAGAAATCCCAGGAACTTGTTTATTCCAACGATATTTCTCAGAAAAAGACTGCCAGGGGCTGTATTTCATAACGAAGACAGTTCTCTAAAATCCTCTGTTATAAACGGCAGACCCGAAAAAGACTAAGTTGCAGCGGGGATCTTAGATTTATAATCCTAATGCACGTATTAGCTATGATAAGAAAATTCTCGGCAAGACTGACGTTTCAAAGGCACCGGATTGTTGTGTCTACCCCAAAAGAAGGAGGACGTGGTTCTGCGGTAACATCGCTGTCAGCCTGTCGCCTTTACGGAACTATTTCCCCTCGTGAAGTAATCTCTGACGTCACAAATATATTCCTACGCGTGACGTCACATCACTCATTCCTTACACACGCACGAGACAGAAAGATTTCTTACATAATAATGCGAATGAAAAATCTGTCCAGGACTAAATTAAATGTTCATGTGGACTTGAACACAGTTACTTCATTTACATGAGAATGAAGAAATTCCTCGAAGTAAGCAATAGTCTTTTTTATTTAATATGGAACCTGGAAAGACTAATTTGAAGATTCATGAAATGTTTAGCATAATAAACACCACTCAGTTTCACATAAGAAATGTTATAAATTTCTTTGGAATGAATGCTACGGCGATAGAATTTCATTTCTTCGGTTTTCTCGTTTCAGCTTAAAAAAATCATCACAGCTTCCAAGGCTTCATCATGATTAAATAGTGGGTCGAAAAATAAGATTTAGAGGGAAGTCTATCAGTTTTTACCTGAGTCAATATTTATTTCCTACCTGAGTGCAAATACATTTTGTTTCCTCTGGAGGTTTTTCAACAATACCGTGTATCAGAATATCGAGGAAGCTATTTATAAAAGAGAAAACGGACTTGCCTTATCCATCAAGACTTCGAATCGAACCCAGGAAGATCCCGGGTTCGATTCTCGGCCCCGTCAGACATTTCTCAAGTCAGTTTTTCCCTAGGATTTTTCTTGGGTGCACGCCTGCATGTACATTGTACCTGTAAGCCTTTCCTCATTTATAAAAGGATATGAAATATTCTCCCATTAAGTAGTTAAACGTTTTTCTTAGTAGTTTAAAGATTACACAATATTTTTGCTCTATTCTTATGGCACGACTGGTTAGATTCATGTTTATTATCTACCTCTTTAACGGTAATATCATAGGGAGGTGAATGAAATATACAGAATGTATTCGCAACTCTTTATGTTATGGAAGGGTGATATAGGTCTACCCCTACTCCTTCGACATTCCTGGTTCTCGTCAAGTTCCATAGCGCGCCAGTTGATTGACGTAGGAGACAAAAAAGACGGCTCCTGCTTCCAGTTGTGCTTTGAGAATGAAGAGAAATTCTCATTTATTTCCCCGAAAATTTTCTGTTTTCTCAGGGTATTTGTGGAAACCTTTCCCGGAATCAAATCAGAAATGCAACGAATTTCACTTCTTGAAATTGTCTCTGTGTTTCTTCTGGTTTGTTTAGCTAAATGCGCAATTTATAACTATATTGTAACTGCTATTAATGGATATTCCTATACGATTGAGAAAATTGTTTGGAGATCTCTTATTAGTACACTTCAAAGCAGCCGTATTGGGAAAAAGAAAGAGTTGTTGATTATTTTTAAGATTATAATTCTTACCATGTTGGTATCATTAAAAATGCAACGATTAATATTAATCTCGAATATATAAGCATTCGGAATCAAGATAACAAAAGGAAACCTAAATAAATAATGCTCTATTGGAATTCTTTCAGTGATTGTCAACATAGCCCAGGGATTTTATTTTGCTATATCTGCTGAAAATTTGTCAAACTTATCTTTTTGAAATTTATCTAGATACTTTTGGAAATATCTAATATACATCATGGTCCGTATTTATAAATTATTAGGATCATATATTTAATTTTGAAAAGGAGTTCATACCCTTACATAAAGGTAGTATAAGAACTCAAATGATTTGAATTGCCTCTTCCAGCATTATTTAGACTTTCAAATAAAATCAGTATTTTAAGGCATTATTCGTGAAAAGCCATCGTATCACAGAGGAGGAAGAAGAGATACCAAGACCTTTAGCAAAACCGATCGCATTATAAAATCTTATGGAAAAAATATGTAGTTTTCTTACTCCTCTGTGATGAAATGTCAAAGCCAGAGAAGAACTTGATCGACGTACATTCATGGTCATCAAAGTACCCTATCTTTACCTTGAAATATGCATTCACCGCAGAATCTATTCTCGATAAGCTAAACTCTAGTGATATTAGATTATTATCTATGGATATCGGGCTTTCGCCGACGTTGAGCTATTTCCTAATATCCTGATACCTGAGGTGTCGAGAAAGTTCTGGTAACGATCTAATATTCTGCAGTTTCAGCTTTATTGAGTTACACCACCAGCTAACTATTCCAAATATGCGTTACGAAGGACATGAAATTCTTATCCCTCAACTTTCGTGTGCATAACCGGTAAGTTTTGCAACGATCCAGGAATTAGTTTACAGGGTATAGTATGATTCATTGTTCAGTTTCGTATTCGATGAAGAGTGTACCACATTCAACTGTAAACAAATAGGGCTGAGAATTTGGAATATTGCGTATAAATAGTAAACTGTTTAAAAATAAAATAAAATGTAATATATTAATAATAATTGTTAATATTATGAAATTTATATAACATTCTAAAAATTAAGGCAGAAACAAGGTAATAAATGCAATATTTTACGTAGAGGTCTTTCATCTACCTGGCACTACCACTAAGGAAAATTTTTAAATAATTAAACTACCATTTACGACCTGGCGAAAATGCATGACTGGTTTAGAACATTCTAAAACTCAGTTACTATGAGAAATAAGAAGCAAAAAAGCACTAATAAAAAGATCTGGAATTTTAAAATTCACATGGGTCGATTCGACCCAGACGGGAGTACTCGAGGGTTAAGGACGTTAACGTTCCCTGACGCGCCTTATCCCGTTTTGATAAGCGAAATTAAAAAAAAATCCGCGAGAACCGTATCCCATGTCCCGCCGAATCTGTGTCTTGACGTCCTAAAAGGGTAGGAAACGGGGAAAGGAACTTAATTTGCCTCGAGAATAAGATTTTCCATAATCGAATTCCGTCGCCTCATTCTATTTCGTTGGGCTGATTCGTTCTAGGTACTCGAGGAGATCTCCGTTGAAATTAGTACCACCACTAGGTTTTATTTTACGCTAGATCTTGCATCTCGCAGATGCCATTCTGCGCTCCGAAGCCGATTAATGCCTTCCGAGTTTTCTAAAACTGCGGATGAATGGAATGAATTACCTGAGGAAGTTCTTTTCCCAAGCACTGTAACGTTTCGGTGAAGAATAGATGGATAGCTCGGACACAAATAGTACTATATAAAAGTATTATTTTTTTGTCTTATGTGTGATGCTGTATTTCCCATCTGTTTGTCATGAACGTTTTGTTTCATATATATGTATTTCATCTGGATTGACCTTCACTGATTTGTAGGGTTAGCATATGTTGGTATTGAAGATGTAAGGATTTAATAAAAATGTGTGTTTTTGATGATGTATATTATTTTAATATTGATAATGTTGTAGCTTTTTATGATGTATTTAATTTATTTATGACTCTGCCACTTGGTATATTTGCGGTTCCACGAGTATAGGTCGACAGCAATTAGGTCGACGATGCGAGTATTCGAGGGTTAAGTATTATTTGCGGATATCTCTCCATAAAACCTCTGAAAGGATGAAGGGCTTCCTTGAAAGTTTTAAGGAAGACAGGATCATTGATTTATTTTTCGTTATCCGAATGCCATATGCCATAGATACGTAAGTCCCTTAGGGAACTGGAAAATTTCTTCGGGTTTCTCAAGGGTGGACCGTATTTTTTGTGAATCGGAACAAAGCTTAACTGAATTAAAGTTCTGTTCCCTGATAAAGCTCTTCTGGCTACGTGTTTGATAATTAATGATTAAATTAACTTTCCATTTCCTTCTAATTAACGTAATGAATATAATTAACTTAGGGATTTAATAAAATAATTTAATACCCCATTGATGAGTATTTCTTCGAATAAAAATGAAACATTCGCAAGAAATCCTTTCACCATGTGCAATATTTATATAGGATAATGAAAGGTAATTTAGCATTTATCGTACCACATACAAATTTTGCTTTTTATAATAAATACAAATATTATAATATCTCCGCTGGTATTAAAATAAGTATTTATACATTTTTACTCGCATATTTCTCTACTCTTTTGTATAATATCATGTTATTGAAACCGCTATTCTATTCATTTTTTTCTATCTTACTTCTTATTCTTCATTCAAAAATTTCGTTACGTTATTGATCCTTCATGTTCGCCATCTCTGTTTCTTTTATGTATTACCAGAGAAATATTAATCGCCATTTCTTTATACTGGGATATTCTCCAATACCTCATGCGTCAAGGGAAATATTTTGGCCAGTATCAGCGAAGAAAGTTACGCCGATGATATCTATAATATTTTCTTTGATGAAAAATCATTGGCCTATAATATTAATTTTTAATTCTTAGTAAATGAATATCAGCAAGTGTATACAATATTTTCAAGTAGGGTGAAAATTATTAGTTTCCTGACATCAGTGAGTTTTTGATTAATTTTATACCATCCGTTGCGAACTTTAAAGTGATTATTTTGGCTCAAATTTTGGCATAGAGAAGGCTTTTGAATTTACTTCTCTACAAGAAAACGCCATTTTTTATTCCACAGTGAATTACGTAACAGATGTTTGAAAATTTATCACGATCTTACCAATTTTCAACCTATTTACGCCCAAAAAACTGTTTAATGTACATACGTCTTTCCTAAACATGCAAGAAAGGTTGATAAATCGCCCAAACTATTTTATTTGTTTATTAAAAAAGATTAACATGCAGCACGAAGCCAATTGCTGCTGACGATTTACGTTAATAATAAAAAAAGAACAAAAACATTTCAATTTGACCGTGAAAAATCAACAAATTAAACATACAATAATAAATAACAAATAATTATATAAGCAAGAAAAAAAAGTCATAGAAAATTGTATTTACCACGTAAAATTCTCGCAACCATATTCTGGATGGATTTCGGATATGAGAGGAAAGGATGGAAATGAGTAGCACCTAAATAAAACAACCAACCAAATATAAAACAGAATATTAAAATAAACTTAATATTAATTTAAACGTCCTTTTTAATGACATATCACACGACTTACAATCATTAGAAAA
Organism: Sympetrum striolatum; assembly: GCA_947579665.1. Lineage (NCBI taxonomy): Eukaryota > Metazoa > Arthropoda > Insecta > Odonata > Libellulidae > Sympetrum > Sympetrum striolatum. The sequence goes on from OX388349.1 coordinate 41,162,142, forward strand.
AAATTTAATAGCCAAATAAGAAATGAAAAAATAGTCACTAAAACTAGATTGATATAATTTCAGTTATTCTGTTTTTTAAATCAGGGACCTGCTGACAAGTCCTAGGTATGGACTGTCTGTTTGTATATATTAGAACATTTATAGGACTTAATATTATTATGTGCTGCAAAACATTTGAATATTAATATTATGTAAATATAGATGATAAATGTATCATTCGAAGATAGGTAAATACAGACTTTTCAATTAATATTAAATTGTTTTGACATGTATGATTTTAATATCTTTGTTAATTATTACTTTTTTGTTTAAAAGGAACCTACTGTCAAGCCATTTTAGGCTTAGCAGGATCTATAATGTTCATTATTTTTCTTAAATTGTATTAAACTATTGTGTAATTTTAAAATTCTATATACAATCTGTTTATCATATTACTTGTTGATTATAAAGTGAAAGTTATATTTTTTGTCAGGAGGTTAACCATGATGTATTGTAAAATTTATTCACTTAATAAAATGCATAATATGTTGAACAAAAAATATACGACTGAGAGAAGAGAGGTTTGAATCCCAATCGATTTTCCCAATAATTCCGAAGGCGTAACGAGGATGATGAAAAACAACAAATTTGTACTTTTTCCACAGTATTTATTAGAACAATAAACGAAAGAAAACACGACTAGTTTCAGAGATTGATCTCCATCATCAAGTGACCAAGCAAAAATGTAAAGCATAATATATACAAGTAAGACTGGCGGGAAAATAAGGAAATAGTAAAAGAGGCGTGGGGGAGAGGATAGAGGTGAGTCAGGAGGACGGAACTGGAGGTAGAGCTATATTGTCAGTGGGTGGAAATATGCATGGAATCAATGGGGAATGGGAAGGGAAGAGGTACTCGTTAACCACGTTACATCGTTTGGAATTTGTATGGGAAATAATTTCGAACTGTTCTAAGAAATTAAGCCTTTGGTTTTCATCTGTATAGTGAAGAATTTCGGGTACAAAGTCAGAAGAATGGTTGATTTCCAGAAGGTGCTTAGCGAAGTGAGATTGGGATAACTTGTTCAAAAACATATTTTATGTTCACTGGCTCTTATGGCGAAATTTCTTCGCGTTTGACCCAAATGTACCCCGTCACAGTTATTTAATTTAAGCTTGTAAATTCACTGTACAGATAAAAACCAAAGGCTTAATTTCTTAGAACAGTTCGAAATTATTTCCCATACAAATTCCAAACAATGTAACATGTTTAACGAGTACCTCTTCCCTTCCCATTCCCCATTGATTCCATGCATATGTTAGAAATGAGTGACGTGACGTCAGGCGTAGGAATATATTTGTGACGTCATAGTTTACTCCACGAGGAGAAATAGTTCCGTAAAGGCGGGAGACTGACCTCCGATGTGACCGCAGATCCGCGTCCTCTCTCTTTGGAGACAGACACGACAATCCGGCCCCTTCGAAACGTCGGTCTTGCCCAGTATTTTATCATCTTTGCTAACACATACTTCCACCCACTGACAATATCGCTCTACCTCCAGTTCCGTCCTCCTGACTCACCTCTGTCCTCTCCCCCACACCTCTTTTCCTATTTCCTTATTTTCCCGCCAGTCTTACTTGTATATATTATGCTCATAGAGTAAGGATGGGGTAGAGCGCGTGTTGCGTTCTGCGCATGTTACAGGATTGAACGTAGGAGACCACGTGACTTTGGTCCGCTTTCGGAAATCTCGCCGGTAAGTTAAGTGAGAAATTCGTGTACTCAAGTTGGTTTTTTAAGTATTTATGTCCTTTACGGACAGCTGATGTTCTGAATTCGAGTTTATTTAGATGCTCTATAGTCTGGCTAATGTAACTCAGTATTTATTTTCGGTATCTGGATGAAAATTAACCGTAAAAGATTAAAGGACTTGGGAATGATGGTTTTGAAATGCTGCGCATGGAACTGCAAGGAAAAGTACGTTAAAGAAATCACTTTTAACTCGTAAGTTTTGTGTTTATGGTGATTTTAATACTTATTTAGAATTGTTTTCTTATCATTTAACTTTCATTTGCCATTTACAGATTATGTAATAAGGTAATGAAGTAGCTTGCAAATAGGCGATTGCGGCTATTACTACAGAGTATTCCATGTGACAAAAATGGAATATAGCAGTTTTTACGGTTTATTCTTGTTTTTCGATGATTATAACAAGATAAATTTTGTTTTTCCGTTTAGGAATATTATTCTCTTCGGTGCATATTCAATATTATTGCTTGAATCGAGTTCATTGGAGCGCTCGAGTATATTAAAGTGTCGCAGGCTTTTCTCGTTATTTATAATTATTAATATTGACTTTATAGCTTCCCAGTAGATCATGAAAGGAGAAAACTATTGATTCTCAGTTTGAGGAGAAAGGATTTTGTGCCCTCTAAACACTCTAAAATCTGGAAAATGGAAAACTTTCCTGGAACCCTACAAAATATATAATTTTGCATATAATTATTTTAATTTACATAAATAACTTGCCAAAAATTCTTATATCAAACATCCCTTTATTTGCTGCCAATTTTACTATTTGTCAAGCAATTAGAAACCTTGGAGATTACACCGCATTAACCTTACAAGTTAACCTTACAAAATTGCACGTATGGCTTCTTAAAAGTAAATTACAGTGCAATGCTAGGAAATATAAACGAATGAACTTCAACTGAAATAAATTTAAATTAAATTACAACATGTAGTAATGTGAAGTATCACGTAGCAGAGAAATGGACTCCTTTACATGTGAAGGGTCTTGTTTTAGAAGCATCTGTGAAAAAGATCTCGGATGGAGAGATGGCCCGTTGCGTAAAATTAAACTTTCTGAATCTTTGTCTTACACTTACCTTCTGTAAACATAGCTTCTGTAAACATAGCACTGTAATTTCATTCCATTCTAAATCATTTCCTTTATTTGGAGCTATACCTATACCAGTAGTTGATTCAACCGGAGGCATATCAAGGTACAGTTTTCAATTTATTCAATTTACAAATATTCGCAAAAATCGACGAACCTGTCTCGTTTTGAAGACTCGTAATTTTTGAATGGAGGAAGTTAAGTATCTTGTTCTTTCATTCGTTGAAATAAATTGAATGCGTTTATATTAAATTATTCATGAAAGTTCCACATTGTTTAAATATGAAAGAAAATGTTAACTGTGATATTCGACCACTTAAACCCAAGTTTGCCTTAGTTTTAAACGTTACTCTAGCTATATGTGTGATTTAAACTTAACAACACTTAAACGTCATTTTTTCCAGAAATGTTCGAAAAAATCAACGAAAACTGGGAATTTATTCGAAACTTTCAGTATTTTTGCTCTCTTCCTTTTCTTGCTTGATCTTGCTTTTCATCCTAGTAAATCTAGTCGAAATGATACTCTTTTTGAAGAACTCGACGAGAAGTATCTTAATATTCCACTTAAACGTAATTTTCTCCGGATATGTTCGAAAAACTCAACGATAACTGGGAATTTATTTGAAATTTTGTTTTTTTGTATTTATCTTGCTTTTTACTCGAGTAAACCTTGATGAGTTGATACTCGTTTCGAAGAACTCGACGAGAGGTATCTAAATATTCTTAAACAATGATAAATATATACCCGACGTTGATTATTATACTAAGAAAACTTTAAGTGGAAACTTTACTGTCTATTAAAATAATATACGCATTAACTACGTAGTTCAGAGTTACTTAAAAACTCGATTTTTCAAGATGAAACTCCACAGCGTATTTGAATTGCCGCTAGAAAACGGAAAAGTCACGTGGTTTAATGCTGTAACATCGGCTCGGCTACTGCGCAGCCTGTCCAGCACTCTACCCCATCCTTACTCTATGATTATGCTTCACATTTTTGCTTGGTCACTTGATGATGGAGATCAATCTCTGAAACTAGTGGTGTTTTGTTTCCATTTATTGTTTCTAATGAATCCTGTGGGAAAAGTACAAATTTGTTATTTTTCATCATGGCGTATTTCCACAAGACATCGCCAGAGACTGTTAATTTTATGCGTTACGAGAAGTTGGTGGATTAAACCGAATCAGATTTTGTTCAATCCTGAGAGAATACTGTAGTTAGAATTAGATACAGAAAGACGGGGTGTAACCTAGTTGCGATGAAAGTTAATAACCAATCTATTGAGTTAGTTACCTCTCTCTATCAGAGCGTTCCATTGTTAACGAGGGGCTTAACTTAGATTCTATTGATACCTCATTGAGCCCTTCAACAATGGTAGAGAATAATGCCCCCGAAGTGGCTACTTTGACATATTGATCTCCATCCATCCATATATACATACAAGTATTTTAGCGAACTTTAAACCAAATTGGTTTCAAATAGAAGATGGTCATGGAATTTCTATTAATTTACATGAATTTAATATCAAAACTTTTATTTTATTCATGGAATTTATATTAATTTACATGAATTTAATATCAAAACTTTTATTTTATTCGATTTGATGGAATATAGTCTTATCATTCCACAAAGGCAACTAAGCCAATTCCGGCCAACTCTCCGAATTTAGAGACATAAATTCCGCTTTCGGCTGAACTATGGTATTCCTTGTGACGCAATGCTCATCCTTTGAGTAGGATCAATCTTATCTATTTTAGCTGCATGAACAAGAGAGATAGCAGGAAATTTTAATCGCCAACTATTCTAGAGAGTGACTCCAATTTAGCCTTTGAACTTTCAACGCAGGTTTTGCTAACAACATCCGAAGGCCTCAACATTTAAGTGGTACTAACAAATAGCTTAAAATACTCAGTTAAGTTCAGTAAGAGATATGTTTACAGAAACGGGGGAGGTTGTTTGATGTATTCTTTCAACAGCATCATACTAGCGCTCCAAGTTGCAACACAGATAGGTACGCTACAAATAATATGCTATGGTTAGCATGCCATACTTCAATGGGTAAGCTCTTTGAAACCTAAAGAACCGTGATTTAATTGAATTTGTTATTTGACTGCTAAAGACTCAAACGTAAAGAGTAGCTGTGCTTTTAGGTAAAGCTGCTGAGAACTTTACAGAGGAAGTTTTTCGAGGTTTTACGGAAAATTTCCTCTGCTTTTTTACGTCCGACATGTTTGAAAGATCGATTTGTCAAAGTGATAAAAATTCTCAATTAGTTTAAACTTGTAAAATTTCCTGATGTTCATTCGCTAACGACAAGGACGGAAATGTTGGAGAGATTCAAAGTTCGGCAGATGATTTATGAATGGTCAAAGTTTAATGAATTTGGAAATATTTACTTAAGAGCAAAATGAATAATAAAATCCTTCATTCATGTTCCTTCGCTTCTGGGAATACTTTATTTGACTTTATCTGAAATTCGAGGAAGTAGACTTCTGAGAATAATGCTTAGGTATCTAAAACGAAGGTTGGCTGGCTGACTGTAGTCCATTCATTTCGTTCTTTGAAGTTCGTTTCTGAGTTATGAACGATTTTAATTTCAAGCTTATGTCATTTCATATTTGATCAAAACAAAATCTCATTAATTCTAAATGGGAATTCCATGAATTTGACCATATTAATATTTTGTAATGATATTAGGACGTATGAAATTGCTAAAGGTGGAACACATAATGACCTACATGATTTCGTTCTTTGATATCGAGTCATGAAGTATTTTAATGTGAAGCTCATGGCGTATCATATTTGAACGAAACAAAATCTCTTTAATTCTAAATGGGAATTCCATGAATTGGGCCATATTGTTATTTTGAAATGATATACGCACGTATGAAATTGCTAAGGTGGTATAGCTAATGGCCTACTTTGATATATTTTTTAATAATAAAAAATCATTGTATGAATTATTGATATGATTATGAATACAAATGTTTACCCTTTGATGGTATTAATGTAAATGTAATATTTCAAATTTCTTATTGTTGTTCATTAATGTACTGATTAATTTGATGAAAATATGCATTTTACTTAAATATTGTTAAATTATTTTAATACGGGTATTCCCAAAGAAAAACGGGCTTGAAAAAAGTATGAAAGGGCCGGGAATCGAGCCCGGGATCTTCCTCTATCCGGGAGGCAGCCTTAACCATCTAGGCTACCCGGCATGGACATTTTAACCAGCCGTTTTGGGGACTTAGTGCGCAAGGGCAAGTGTAGTTTCGTCCGACTGAGCGACATCGTCTAGGGTCATGGCCTCATTGAGGCACCGGCAACACAAAGAGGTGTAAGGAGAAATCTCCCTAAGGAAATACATATAAGGAAAGGGTTGAGGTAACTTTGCACATAAGGGCGTGCACCCAGGAGAATTCACAAAAAAAAAACGGACTTGAAAAAAGTCTGACAGGGCCGAGAATCGAACCCGGGATATATTCCCCATGTGCAAAGTCACCTCAACCCTTTCCTTATTAATGCGTATATTTATAAATGTCAATTATTTATCATAGTTACTAAATGAATCATATTAAAAGATATTCACATTTTCTAAACTTGGCGGAAAACATCCATCGATTGATGAAATTAATTATTTTTTCCCACTTAATGGAAATGAAGAGTAATGTACTTCTTAAAATTTTTTATCTTTTAAAAAATTAATTATTTTATCGATAATTGCATTTTAATATGTAGTTTACTCACATATAATATAATTATTTTTATGTATTTGCCAATGAATATTACTCATTATTGCTTTGAAATTAATTGCATTATAAATATATTCAAATTTGCAATATTTGGTGGAACTTTTCCATGATTAAACCGAGTATAACACAATATGATAACAAGAAATATATTTACGAAATAAATACACTACCGGTTTTGAGGGCTCTAACTCGTAAAAAAGGCCTACTTATTTTTAAACATAATGTGATTAGCTGCCACCAGACCTTTGTCTAACTGCGGAGTATTTTGTAAATGAGTGAATAATGATGTCACAATGTGAATTAAATTCAATGCCAATTATTAGATTGAGTGACATGTAAATGTTAAATTAATGTCTCATTACGCCTTTATCTCTTCCATTACTTATCTTTTCAATCTCGAGAGCTCAAAAGGATTTTCGTCGCTGTAATATTTTTTAAATTTGATAGCACGAACAAAGAGTAAAATGGAATGGCTCTGGTTCTGGTTCTGGTCAGCAAAGTTCCATCCGGAAGTGCTGCTAACTTTTATTCAATTCTTCCTCTTCTCAATAAAACCGCTCGCTACGAGGGAAGAATGAAAACTGGGTCAGATATATCTTTTTCGAGCAATTACCTGGAGATTTTTCAATGAAGTAATGAAAATGCCTTTTGAATATGCATCTTTAGAATCCAAATTTCATTTAACGACAGGAAGGTAGGAAGAAAGAAGAAATTATAAAATATCCGACAATACATTTTATCCCAGCTTTTATATACGGGACTTTTCCGTTTTCATGAGTGAGCCGCAGAATTCAGGGAAGGGGTATATGGTAGTATATCTTTCTCAACGTCCTCCTGATTTTCTCCTTCTCATGAATATCTTTTCATATTCAAGTCGGATTTGAAATGTAAGTGAACGAGGGTAATCCCTAGAATACGTCTAAGTTTGAGTTGCACTAATTCTATTGAAAACAGAAATGTATCACAAGGGTTATTAGTTACGATTATCTCGCTTATGACCTCTAAATTTTGTGTTCATAAAAGTCGCTGACTTTAATTTAACTGAGTGTTTAAATTTTATTTGAAAAAACAGCAAATCTAACTAAATAAAATAAATTTCAAATTATTTCAAATTACAGCTAAATCAATTCAGTTGGTAGCAGAATAGCATTTCATGTCCAGTCGGTTTACAGAGTCGTTTAATCTATCGTAAAATTCTAATCCAATCGCCAAACATAAGGGGTGATATACTGTCATTGTTACGGCTTCATAGTGATTTGTTTTAACTACAATGGTAGTCATACAGACAAGCTAATTGATGTTAGTTAATTTGGTAGATTTGAAAAAAAGCTTTTAAAATAAAATATCACTAAATATTGCTTAATATTACAATGCTATTTTAATTTTAAATTTCCAATCAAAACCAGAAATCTGTGCTATCCATTGCGATTAAAGATTTCTTTGTGATGTTCGTAAAACCAATGAAGTGATTAGTTCTCTGCCAAATTTTTATGTATTACATTTGTGGAAATTTTATCAATTTTATTTAATTTAACTGAGTGTTTAATTTGTTTTTTTTTAAACTGCGATCTTAACTTAATTAAATAAATTTAAATTTCTTTCAAAATTACATCCAAAATCCAATCCGTTTGGTAGCAGGATAGTGTAACATGTTTATTTGGCCAACGAATAAAAATTTGTAATGCAAAACAAAAGTTTAATCGACCATAAAATTACACCTAATTCTACTCCAATCTCAAAACATTAAGGATGATTTGTTATCATTGCTTCATATTCGAATTGCTTTATTTTGACCACAATGGTAATTATTTAGCTAAACTATTTGATGATCGTTTATTTTGTAGACTTGAATTGAAACTTTGGAAATAAAGAATCCCCCGTAATATTGTTACATATTACAACACTATTTTAATTTTAAATTTCCAAAGAAAATTCGATGTCTACGCTATTCATTGCAGATAAAGATTTATCTGTGACATTCATAAAATCATTGAAATTAATCAGTTCTCCTACTCAGCCTCATAAAAAATTTTAGTCTATAATTGATCAATGTTAGCTGCACCTGTTGCATGATTTAAAAACATCCTTTTGGTCTGCAGTTAATGTTTGGCACGGATGTTTATAAAAATTCATCAGTAACTCTGTCGGATTTTTGCGCAACCGAAAAGATAGGCTGTTAGGGTTCAACGCACATTTTGTGTAGAATTCACGTGTGATGCACGCCTTCCTAGGTCACAAATTCCTTTCTGTATAAAATAAGTCACGCTAGGGTCGGTAGAAATCAATTCCAGACCCAGCGAGAGGGCCCCAGATGTAGGAAGTTAACGACTCCCTTCTCTTTACCCTTCGAAAAGGCATTCAGTTTTATCGTCATGCGGTGGTTACTTTTCACGAAAGAATTTCTTCGTGAAATATTCTCAGAATTCATTGAGGAGGCAATAATAGGTAGTTTTCTCCTTTATATTCAAACAGATGATGTAATGTAAGTCCACACAATACGTAGATGTATGATCTACCTTTCGGTAGGTTCAAATGCATTACAAATCTTTAGTCGACTTCATCTCCTTCAATTCTCGGTTGCTTACCCACACCCTCTATGTCATCTAGCATCTTATTTGCTTTCCCTCAGTTTATTCCATAGGTTCCCAAAGTAGTCCTTATAGATTTATAGGGGGTAAATGTCATAATGAAAAAATATGGGGTCCAAAATTTTTCAAATATGAGTGTTTTAGAGATTTTCGAAACCATTTTATCATCAAATGGAAATCATATACTGATTTTTAATAGAGAAATTCAATGTTAGGTAGACTTGGGGGTCCACGAAAAATGAAAAGTGGTCCACGGGCAACACATTTGAATCATATGGTTTATTCCCTTGTTTTTTAATCTAAATTACTTTCATTGGCAAACACATTGGTGGGCGGCCAGCATATCTTCAGCAAAGTTTGGTTCTATCACGATTGCCTTAATAACCACAACGGTACCAATGTGAATAGTTGTTTGTTAAACATCCTTTGCGATTAAAAATGTATTTATTCCAATAAATGACTTGTTAGCGGAGGAATTTCACAGATATGTTCTCACTTTCGGTTCCTGCTGCCATACTATGATGAAGTGTATATGAAAATTTTTCATTCGGTATAGGATGGAGAAAAATATATCTTTCATTTTCTTTTTTTCTCAGTCTAGACCATGGCTGTGATGAAATGAAAGCTACCGAGGCATGAGTAAATAATTGTAGTAATCAAGGTCTCTCCTTGCGGAATGCCATGAAAAGTATTACTCATAGAGTCATTGTTCCTCACTTGCGTGGACACGTTCCGCTTATAGCATTTTGTCAAGTGTGGAAAACATGGGCAAACTACCTCACTCCTCATCCTGCCAAGTGAACCTCATTCCACTCTGTAAGCTCTTAGAAGCTTTTACTGGAGGGAGTGAGGCATCAATCTGCTTTCGGGCTGAATACTTTACAGACTGACTCACTTTCATTAACCTAGCTGAATTTTGAAGCAATGCAATATATAAAAATGCTGAGGGTTGGAAATATATAATTACTTATTATTAATTTTATGCCATCATCATGTCCAAACGCATGTAGAAGCACCAAGCTAGATATAGATAAAAGGGAAAAGGGTGGCGAGGGTGAAAGGGTTAGAGTGTGCTACGGAGTTCCGAGGGTCAATGAGAGGTAAAGGGAGAGAACCGCAACCTTTACCCCTTCCTCTTCCCTTCTCACCCTCGCTACCCCCTCCTTCTTGAGCATAAGAAGACGCGTTTAGATCTGATGATCATCACGACACCTGATACAAACCCCTAACAATCTAATAGCATCACCTTGTGGAAACAGGTTGTTTTGATTAAGAAACTGGGGTTAAAATTACGACGATCTTTCCTTCGGAATAAGAATTAAAATCCGCAATATCTCGGCCAATTCCGAGTAATTACGATCACTAACACATCCAGCATGTTGAAGTTTATTACATCAGTAGATATTTATTCGTCCGCCATTCATTTCTCTGAGAATTTTCAATCGATAAGTCCAGATCCATCCGTTAATGCCAAGAGTCACGTCATTCAAGCGTGAGTTAAACTACTGCAACGGTAGTTCGCAGTGTTTACACTATGAATATTTCATGAATGATTTTATGGGATGGGCACATGGTAACTGATACCTTTTTCGTTTTGTAGGGTTATAAACTTGCATGTAGAATTTGGACACGCTTCGTAATCTAAAGCTACAAATTTAAAATATCAAAATCGACATGCGTCTTAATAAGCGGTGACAGAGAATTAAGCAATTGGTACCATGATGCTAATGGTCGTTGTTATAAAGGGTGTGTAATAAGCAGTCCAGAATGGAGAAAACCTCTAGTATCCAAGATTATAGTTCTGACTGCATTAACTCTGCAATGTCATTTTACTATTTTTCCTCCACTAAGCATGATGTGAGATCAATTAAACTGTTTATGATAATGATTGATGTACTAGTTTGTTGATTATCCGATCATCTCTTCTCTTGAGCTACTAATTAATCAATAAGGAAATAGTCACTCTCCGATGAATTGCATGCAGAAAATTTACTCGGATTGCTAACGTGGTCGACCAAGATGGTCTCAGAGTTTGCTGCCGAAACGTCGGCATTATGGAAGGAGACAGCCTGGTTACAAATCCCGAGAAAACTTTTTGCATAATTACAGTAGCTTCAGGATCGTGGAGAAGGTGACAAAGCAACAGTGACTTTAGTGATTTTTAATTGTTTACCTAATGATAAAAAGTTCTAAGTGCAAAAAAGAATTTTTAGCCCTAAAAAGTTTTGGTGTTTGTTAAATGAAGAAATTCCAAGTCTATTTATTTATTAGTTCCAATAGTTTATTTTTCTTAAATTTTATTATACGTTTTTTTATGTTCACTTCGTTTCTTTGTATTTTAATATGTAAAATAGCAAATTCTGTGTTGTGATTCCTCTTTATCATTGCAAAGTATGAATGTACTCTTTCTGGTACGGTGGTTGCCCCCACACAGGTACCTTGGAGGCAACCTATTGCTTTCTTAAGCCTTTTTGTAAAATTCGATATCCTTTTGAAAGCTATAAATTAATCTAAACTATGGTTATATAGATAATAAAGCTAAGAAAATGATGATTTTGCGCTTAGAAGTTGATATATTCGACTGTAAAAAGAGATATTTATACCTGAGGTAAAAAGGGCATGAAATCGAAGCAAAATGAAGAACGGAAAACATTTAATTTGATGGAATTAGTAGATTTCTATTTTAGTAGTACAATAATGGTTACGTGATGCAAGAGTTTAGCATCTTGCGCAGTAGTTCACTCCTAAAATTTTGCTGTTCAAATAATTGTTTCCTTCTCCTTTTCGAACGTTCGTACCTTCTTTTAATCGAACTTCAGTACCACATTCTCAACAAATTTAAGGAAATTAAATTTTCTGAAATTGGAAGGACAAGACAGTATCGTACTCTAGAGCAACAATATTGGCACATTACGTTTTATAGAAGAGTTATGAAATTTTCAATAAAAAAATAAATGATTAATTTTAGATAGAATACATTACGTTGGAAGACGTAAATTGAAGAAACGGAGGGAAACCAAAACTAAACAGAAAAATTGTACGTCTGAATTTTAATGTTTGTATGTAATAAGTATGCAGAAAGCATGCTCATGCGTGGGTTATATTAAAGATACATGATTGGTTAAAATATACTTATGGACGATTTGTTTTTTGGTCGCCCCAAGTACAATCCCACGTGACATTCAAGCAGAACGCTGTCAGCTGTCGCCAATTCGGTTTCATCTCGTAGTTGAATGAACAGGAAATCGAGATTCTGGTCTGATGTGCGGGAAATTTGGAAACTAGCCCTATGCTCAGTGAAGTAACACTGTTTTGATATTATTACAGCTGCTGGTAGGGAAGGATTCACGAAAGAAAAACTCTATTGGAAGCATCTTTCAAAACACACATGAAATTATTCAGTTGAAATTTGGAAGTTAGTTTTGAGTGTAAGAGAATTATTGACTGTATATATTTAAATTTAATAGCATTGAAACATATAACTCATATTAATTGTAAAGTATTTAATTATAATTCTTTTGTTTTAAATATATTTATTACAATTACACTGTAAATCTATAATAAATGTATTTATTACTGAACAGAGTATTAAAATTACATAGATTGAAATAAAATTTTGAATAGGGTAATAAGTATTCATTTCAGTACTCATTTTTAAAAGAAAATTAATAAATAACAACTATATTATAATTTCAGGATTTTATTTGATTATTAATTTTAGTAAGTAAATTGCTGAGGTACAAACCTTCTGAAGAGCAATTACTGGCTCATGAGGGCCATAAAGATATTTTATTATTACAAATATGATTCTGAAATTACTAATCTGTTTGTATTATTTCATTTGTGATTTCGTTGAATTCTTTTAAAAACATTAACATTTAAAGCCATTAAAAAAACATGATTAGATATTTAATGTATAAATATAATGTTAAAAATTGAAGTATACTATATAAGACGCGTCATAAAAATAAAATTAGATCTACTTAAGCTATTTATCGTGCAAAAATTGCGCTTCGTCTACTTAAGTTTGCAATAAATATTTTATCTTCTTAGATTTGAATCTACGTTGAAATTCCTCTTAGTTTTCCTTTCACCTAAATATTTGTATCCTAATATAAACGAAGTTTATACGCTAGCATAGCTACAGATTTCATCACCAAAGTCATAGAATAATCTTTGTATCTCTTTAGATAGAAGGGTTCTACTTAAGATTTGAACGCACTTTAAATTTTTCATTAATTCATCTACTGAAGTCAAATTTAGTACCAATGTGGGCTTTTAGAAAAAATCCTATGATGAAGATAGCTTATTACTCTTTTAATCCTCATTTTGTGCTCCCGAATGAAAAACTTGAGCGGTAAAAGCTCGATCGAACTTTGAAGAGAACGAATTATCGCGGAATTCATTTCAAATGGCATTGGAATTCCGAAATTGGCTTTCACGTCACTATCAGCAGCTGTTTAATCAAAAGTTAACAAGGCTAACTTTTGCATCGTCGAGCGGGAGGCACTTCGTTTTATTTCGCGTAATGCTTTATATTTCATCTGGGAGTGCTGTGAACGGTATTTCCTTATGCATTGATGCTTGAAATACCACCGTAGCTTCACTCGGAAATCCTTGGATATGGAAAAAGGACAAGTCGAAACATTCCGCATCTGCCCTTCGATGCAATTAGGCTAATCGGGAAGACTCTTAGCATAGGCTTTCGAGCTCCACAGCGATGAAATATTGATACCCCATTCATCACTGTGTAAGCCCTGCCAGTTCTCGCAGCACCATTGGATTGGAACGGCGCCTACGGAATGGAGCGGCACCCGGCTTTCACCAGTAACTGATGGTGACGAACGCATTTCTCTTTGCAGTTGAATGGTGATTGGTTTCGAAGTCCTTTCTTTTTAACGATTGCCGTCTCCATTCAGTCGAACGGAGGCAAAAATAATGCTGTCAGAATGAAGAAAAATGTTGCTTATCTGTTGATTTGTTGTAAAGGTCATTACAATAGCTTGGATTGTCAATTTTAAATTTAAAATTGAAAGAAGTAACTTGGATATACGCTGATAAAGTTTCAACAAGTCAAAGTTCATCTGTTGAAAAATAGAAAATTTGATCTTCTTCTTGGGGCACTATTATTTATTTTAGTTTGGATTGATTCTGGATGTATTTTTTTTTCAGTAAACTTTCTTGTCTTTAGAAATTTAGATTTAGCATCTATTTTATTTAGTTAAAAAAAGTTGCGTTTCATCAGACAAAGGTCTGTCGACAGAACGTCAATTGCACAAAATATTATATCACAAAATATTATAAAATGCATTTTGAAAACAGTTCGGACAAACAAATAGTGCTGAAGTGACAAGAAGCACAAAGAAAACGAAAAAAATAAAATAAAATCAACTATACAATAAGTAAATTTGAACTAATTTTTCTATAATATAAATTTGCCCAGCACATTTTACCTTTAGAAGAGAAAGAAATTACGGCATAGAAAAAGACAGAAAAAAACTTCTGAAGGTACACAATTAGACATATTCAATTATAAAAAAAAATTGAAAACAATCTCGATGTTGTTTCATGTTTCACAGCAATTTTCTTTCTCTATAATGACGACAGTTTAGCAAAGTATTAGATTGTTTCTTCAACATGAAGACGCCCGCAAGATAGTTTATAATACAGCAGTCATAATAAAGTTACAATGAATAACATTCAGCGATACTTGGTGGAATGTTATCAAAGAGAGATCTTTGCTAACAAAACTTGTAGAGAATCCACAAGAAAACAACACATTTTACGCAGAAACCGATAAACGAATTCAATTTTCCTGTGTTTTTTGTACAAGTTTTGAAAGTAAGTATTTCACTATGAAGAAGGTATATTTTGGTGAGCATGAAACAGCATCGAGATTTCATGCAACCAGTACCGCGGAAAACCATCAACTGCCTTTTAGAAAGCTTATCATTTTTATTCAGTCTATCCTTTATTTATTCTTTTTAGATGCATGTGGCATGCCTTTCACCGCAAAAGGATGCATTCTATTTTCTTGCCTGTTGCATCCAATGGCTGTGCAGCTCATTCCCAGTCCACCCTCCATTAACGGCTAGCTACTTTATCCGGTAGGGTGTGCAGCTTTTGAGCAAAGTCTATGGCTTTCCGTCAGAGAGTACGTAAACGTCTTTAACCTACTTTTATGAGAGGATATTCAATTGAAAAACGCTTCGAGGATCATAAATAGGGTTTTTATGGGCCATAAAATGGGACCTTTGGACTTGCTTCCTTATACTCCAATGCCTTCCTTAGGCTGCTGCGTACCTTTGACCGTTTACGATCTGCAGAAATTTTTCCGTTCCTTACGTTACGACATTTTAAGCTCTCAACCACAGTTTTTTTATCGCGGATTTAGTTATGAGCTAAAGCTGTCATTTTCAATTTTTCCCATGCACGAAGTTCTTCAGTTTGCAGGAATTTAGAGGTTAGATCCATTTTTATTATTTTTGTTTATTAAATACCAGTATTAAAAATCTGATGTGGCCAGCACATGACTTTCTCCATATATAAGATGTAAATATTTATCTACGACAGTATTTTCGAACTCTATATTCCATCTAAACTTTGAAGATGAGTGATTAATTTATATCATATTATATATTAAGTCACAAACATTATAAATAATGTTTTTCGGGACATGCTCGATGAAAAACGATGAAATGGCTATTCGCCCACAGCGCCCAGAGCGCTCACGAAGTACATAATCATCAACTTCCGATTTATCAGTATTTCATGAATATCTCCTAAAAAATCAGTTTTACAAAAATATATTTCACACAAAAGTTATAGCAAATTTTATTTTCTAAAACTATTATAATTAATAGTATATACCTAAATATCATATTTATGGAGATATTTTGAAAACCGGAAATGAGCTTTGAAGAATGAAGCTCAACTTCTGGTCAATCGATTTACTCCAAAAACTGATCAACTCTAACGACACCAACCAAAATACTATATATGAAATTTGGTGTTAATTCGACAATTAGTTTTCATGTTAGAGCGCCCACAAAGTACATAACAGCTACTTCCGGTTTATCAGTATTTCACGAATAACTCCTAATCAACCGGTGATACAAAAATATGTTGAATAAAAAAGTTATAGAAAAACATATTATCTAAAACTTTTATAAGTAATACAATATACCTAAATATCATATTTATGGATAAATTTTGAAAACCGGAAATGAGCTTTGATGAAGAAAGCTCGACTTCCGGTCAACCGATTTACTCCAAAAACTAATCAACTCTGACAGCACACACCACAGTACTATATATGAAGTATGGTATTGATACGACTTATAGTTTTTACGTTAGAGCGCCCGCAAACACACACACACACACACACACACACACACACACACACACACACACACACACACACACACACACACACACATACACACAGACATCATTCCGAAAATGGTCAAAACGTGTTCTAGGGATCCCAAAACGTGTATTTCCGTTGAAATCTCGAAGTCGAATTTTTTCATGAAAACAATACTTTCTCTATACTTCGTATATGGAGAAAGTAAAAAAATGAGTACCAAAGGACCTCATTTGTGCTTGCGTTACCTGTGGTGTTTTATTTTTACTTCCAACAATGTATTATTATTTATTCATTCGTAAGGTCTACAAATAACCACCAGGCCAGGTGGTAGTCATTCCTGTGGGGGAGGGACAAATTAAATTATCTGCCTGGTGTTAATAATAATAATGATCGTCTTTATTTAGGCAACATTCAACCTAGTCGAGAGGAAACCCCTCCAAAGCCTCCCAAAGACAGTATGTAATAAATGTAATTAAAACATTTAAAACAATCATACAATATTTAAAAATTCAATCATGAAAAGTTTATTAAGGTTTTACATATAAATCCTTTACAATGAGGCGAACTTGCAATTTTAAGCTATAATCAAACTTATACAGCAATTATTTATCCAGTACAGTAAACTCCCGCTTATCCGAAATGTTCGGGACGGTTTACCCGAAATTTTTGCTATCCGAACCGGCCGCCGCACAGTGGGCTAGCATAGAAAAAAGCTGGCCAAAAATACGAAAGTAGTTTTTCTGAGTGCGGACTTTGAAACTTCGCATGGTTATTTTGAATAAATTCTACATTTAACTGCGAAATGGTTTCTGTTGATTCCTGCGCATTACAATTCTACAGGGGGTCAAAGTTGGCAAAATTTTGCGAAAAATACAGGTGTTCGATTTTTCGCGAAATTCTTCAACTTCAAAACAATGCTGAACCCATTAAAAGTAAGTTATCGGATAAAACACAACACCACGTTATAAACCTTTACTTTTTTTTCACAAAATTTAAATTTATTTATTGCAAATGAGTATTTGCATGTTTTTTAAACAAAATGGTGGACTCTTGTTTTAGATAAAAGTTATACCTAAAGCGAGGAAAATAGTTGTGAGGCACTCAGAGAGACATGAAGATATTTATACCAAGTTTTTTGAAGCTTTCTGAAGTAGAATCTGAAACCTTAGAAACTTAGAACCTTGCCCAATTGCCCCCCCCCCCCCCCCGATTATAATAACGAATTTTCGACAACACTGCATGGAACACCAGGAAAATCTCGGTTTGAGAGGAACTAGAACGTACCAACGCAACTCGATGGCATGTTTTGTTGTTTGTAAGCACATTTATTCCTCCATAAATATTTAAGATGAGAAGTCATAATGTAAAACCCCAGTTTCATTTCGTGAGGTTGGTGAAAATGTCCACCTTGGTTGTATTTTAAGACATAGGTCTATGCCTATGTCTATTACGTCGTATTTTCCTTCATTTAGTTCTTTATCGGTAATTTATCAACAAAATAATGCAGTCAATAATGATTCTAATGAAATTTCTACTTTCCACCTTATCTTCTGCCTTATATACAATCCTCGTCTGAGGAGTCTTCATCTCCATACGTAATTTACTCTTCATCATTCATGATGATGAGCTGCTTCACTTCTCTACTCAGTATCCTGGATATATCTGCTGCCCGAGTTGGTGCTCTTACTTACTACTTACCTTTAATGGGTTCAGCATCGATTTGAAGTTGAAGAATTTCGCGAAAAATCGAAGACCTGTATTTTTCGCAAAATTTGGTCAACTTTGACCCCCTGAAGAATTTTAATGCGCAGAAAATCAACAAACTATTTCGTGGTTATATGCAGAATTTATTCAAGAATAACCATGCGTAGTTTTAAAGTCCGCACTCAAGAAAACCTCTTTCGTATTTTTGGCCAGCTTTTTTCGATGCTAGCCCACTGTGCGGCGGCCGGTTCGGATAACAAAAATTTCGGATAAACCGAAGTCCCGCATGAAACACCCCGATTTCTGTCAGTACCGCAAAATTTGATCGTAAAATGTTTTACTGAAAACTTTATGTTGACGTTTTAAAAATGCGCCAAACTATGATTGAAAACTCAATGTTTTTAAATGCTGAATAACAAAGCTCGTTTATTTTGCGTTCTTACAGAAATAATCCACCGTATTTGGCAGCGGGAAAAAAACGGGAGTTTTAATTTTATTACCTACTCTTGTGAATAATAATGGGTCGCGATGGTATTCGGTGGGTGGGGGTTGGGTAGGTGGATTCGAAAAGTTTGTACGGATAAAGCGGATTTCGGATAACGCCATTCGGATTTTAGATTTAGATATATACCCCTCGAGCCACTAGAGGCGTATGGCAGGGGGTGTAATACACCACAAATATTCATTCCTCCCTATTAGAATCTCTAATAGCCTGGGGAAAAAAACGACCAAAAGTAATTAACTGTCCTTGCGATTACTTCCCTATAAAGCTTCGTCGATACCTCTCGGAGATCGCGTTCGCTCCTTACCGGCACTAATATTTCACATACTTCGGCTAAAAATTCTGAACGAATGAACTTTTCAAAAAGTTTCCGACAATATTCAGATCTTCTCATCCTTAGTGAATTCCAACCGAGGGACTCTATCATTGCCGTAACGCTGCTATCAAACCTGAAATCCCCGCAAACGAATCGGGCTGCTCTACGCTGGACCATCTCTAAATCTGAGACTAAACCTATTTCGTGTGGGCCCCAAACCGCAGAGCAGTATTCTACACTCGGCCGAATAAGAGAAAAATAAGCTATTTCCTTGACTCTCGATGAGCATCCTCTCAACGTTCTACCAGTTAATCTTTGCATCGTATTCGCTTTTCCTACTGCATCTCGAATATGTTCTTTAAAAGATAACTTAATGCTAACCGTGACTCCTAGGTATTTGTTGTCGTGCACTAACTCTAATGGAACCCCTAAAATTTTTTACTGCGCGGGAATTATATTTATGGAGCACGTAAAATAATACAGGGCATCCATTAGAGCTAGTGCACGACAACAAATACCTAGGAGTCACGATTAGCAGTAAGTAATTATATTTGTGGAGTACGTAAAACTTATAGCAACGGATGAACGGGAGTTTACTTTATTAGCATTCAGTAATATTTTATCCAGTTTAAACAATAATATTGCTGCTTTCCCTTCAGCTGTTGAGCTATTTAGTTAGTAAAAGAATATTATGAAGGAAAAGGAAAACGACAATTTAAATGATTCGGTGTTGCCTATTTTTTCGTTAACGTAATAAGCTTGTTTCATACTTAAATTCTATTAAAATTTAGACAACAGGGTATTAAGCAGGTTCAAATTCCTAGAAAATAAATAATTCTTTATTGGACCAACCATTAAGAAAGTTTCAAATAAATGGAGTTAAGGAGAAACAGAATGATTCTAAGAAAGTAAAGCAATTAAGCGTCCAAGCTCTGCAGGCAGCTGTTATTTACTTTCAAGCTTATACTCTAAGTGCTACTAATGTAAAGTATGAGGTAAGAAAAACGACAAACGGCTATTTCCCCAGTTTTTCAATGCGAACTTCGTGGAAGGCTGACGCTTAATGGATTTGTTGGTGAAAGGAATGAGAGTAGAGCTCAACCAAACAAACAATGTGCTATTCTCTTCTTCAATTCATCGGTTTAATCTTTTTGTAAGAGTTTTCATAACCTATAGAGGTACGTATTCTTTTACTCTGTTATTTATTAAATATATTTATACGTTCAGTTATTTTATGTTGTTAAATTTATGTTATTAAATGTTATTTATTGCAGATTTAAATATTCTTTTATTCTCAAAAGATTCTGTTAATTAAGAAAGTTATATGTAGATACACTACAAAAGAACGCTTAAAAATTATTTTTATATAATCCTTCTCTTTATTAATTCTGTTATGAATAATCAAAAATGCTTATTATTGCATAGAAAATTAGTGCTAAAATACTTTTGTCCAACTGTTTAACTATACTTGCTGGTCATATCAGATATCGGATGTGCAAACTTATCGATTTTTGTTGTAGTCTAAAACAAATGTTGATGAGGAATTCTTTTTGGTAAATCATCAAGATGAGAAAAAGATCCTGGAACTTCCGTGAGCAAGTACCTCACAGTGTACATGTACTTTATGTTTGTACGGTACCTTGACGGTGCACAAGAAAAAATGCGTTACAAAAGCATAGACGCCATGAAACAATATGTACCTCCAATGTCGACGTTTGTACTTAAGACACGTTTAAGCATCTTCCGGGTCTATTTTGTTGCTTCGTTGCCCTACATTCATAGAAATAAGGATTTTTGTCGTGTTGAATTTCTATTCACTGCCATTCAATCGATTCCTGCTTTAATTTTCAATTATGTGGCGTTGCTTTGCCTTCGACATCAATTAATAATTATTCAACTATCCCAAGGTGTTCATTATTGATAATTATTTCTATACTACAACTAAAATTTTATGTTATGTTCTCGCTTTCAAATTTTGAAAATTTTTAAATGTGCAAAAGAATCTATATTAACATCAGTTGTTAGCCATAGACTATAATAACGTTTCCCAAACTCAACTATGCACAGTTACTGAATATTTTTATTCACAGTTATACAGTTTCATAACTTGCTTGCTGTCTTCAAATGGCTCTGGTCAGAAATATCTACGAACTTTACCACATTCATGTTGATATTAATTTTTCTTCCCTAAAACTGGTTTATATCCCTGATAGGCAATATATTTTACTAAGGAAAGTTTAACATAAACCATGTATTTCCGCAGATAGGACGACCTTCGGATGAAAGGGGGTATAAATGTTCTCCAAAGTCTTAGCATGAATCTGTCTTGTAAGACGACCCCCAAGCTATTATAACTATAAAGGCCTATGAATTTAGTTAAGATCATCGATCATCATCTGGACAGAAATACCGTAAAGCGTATCAAGAATTTCGTCCTATTTGTAATTTTTCGAATGAACATATTTTATTTTCTTGTATCTAAGAACACTGTCTTTTGATTACTACCAACATTCACTCTTATTCAGACATTCGGGTAATTGAACACTGATTATCAGCAGCTCATTAAATATAACTTTCTATATTAATTTAATTATATGTATTTACTATCGTTATATACATAAATCTTAGATACATTAGCGAGTGATTAGTTTAACTCATCATTTCATCTTTTATTTAAGTATACATTTTTTTAGTGAGTAAATTTTACAATACTGTACATACATTATGATTAACCTTCTAACAAAAAATATAGCTTTCACTTTATAATCAAATAGTTATATGATAAACAGATTGCCTATAGAATTTTAAAAAATTCACATTAGTTAAATACAGCTTAAGAAAAAAAATAAACATTATAGGTCCTGCAAAGCCTAAATTGGCTATTCAGCAGGTGCCTTTTTAAACAAAGATGTAATAATTAACAAAGATATTAAAATCATGCATTTCAAAAAAATTAAATATTAATTGAAAAGACTATATTTATATAACTGATTTATACACATTTAAATCAATTTCTTCAGATCAGTTTTACATGAGAACTCCGGATTTTGGGGAACTTTTTCTTATATTCAGCTATCGTCTTACCTGCGGAAATTTATGGTATTTTGTTAAAGAAATCAGCATCCGTCGTATGAGCTATTATTTACCACTATTATCTACCTGTAGCTTTAAATTTTGGAGAGTCAATTGTCATCAGAGTCATTAAACGAGATCCTCGGATTTCCATCGGAAATCATTTTACCGAATACCTCAATGACAGATACATTCACGACCACTAACAGTCGTGCGGTGAGATCCGACCCTATCTAATGCACTTAGGCCCGCTTCATACAAAGCCCCTTCAATGGGTACACTTGCAAAGCCATTCTCGCATGACCTATCTTCGTTCAGTACCTGGAAACTCGGAGGGAAATGCCTTAGGGAGTACTACACTGCCTGTTAATTGTCTCGAGAATTAACGGTCTAATTATCAACCCCCTTGCGAGGTATGATTATAGCTGCATACATCTGGATCAATTCAAACCAAAATGCTGAATCTTAGAACATAAAGGGCAATATATTTGAACAATTTCAGGGACACTCAACTACTTTAACCCTTTAAGTGCGTCAAGAAATATTGTTTGAGTCCACATGTGACGCCAGATATCCATGAAAAAATCAAATTCTGAAATTTGCTAAAATTTAAATTTCTATTTCTCAATATGATAATCGCGAATATATTTTTAGCTCATTATATAATTTTGATAATGATTAATTTTCTTATGGATACTTATGGATATGGACCCTTACGGATAGGTAATCTCATTTCAAATATAAAAATGGTATATTTTATTATATACTGGACTTATCCTTAAACACTGCTTCGTAGATTATTATAGTTTATCTTTTAACTAACTATTCTATAACAAATTAACTCTTTTAACTATTGGAGAATTAAAGTTTATTACATGATTGCATCGAATGTTTTGATCCAATGAGTACTATTCACTGAATATTAACTTATCATCTCTTGGAGATCCCGCCAATTTCTATTGAACTTCGATTCATTTTTTAAGACTCTTGGCTGGGTTCATTTCGTAATCACGCTTATCATCTTCATTGTCTCTCTGTAAGGTATTCAGCCCAAAGGTCGGCTGGTACTTCATCCCTTCTGCCATAAGCTACGAAGAGCTTGCAGAGAGGAATGAGATTCACTAGGCAGAATGAGGACTGAGGTAGTTTGCCATTGCTTTCCTCACTGAGCCAGAATGCTAGAAGTGGAACATGTGCACGCAAGTGAAGCACAATGACTCTATGAGTAACACATTTCTTGGCATTCCGTAAGGAGAGACCTTGATTGGCGAAATTGTTAACTAATACCTTGGTAGCTTTAATTTCATCACAGCCATGATCAAGGCTGTGACAAAAGAAAATGAAAGATACAATTTTCTCTATACTGAACCACATGACAAATGAAAATAGTCAATTCGTCATAGTATGGTAGCAGGAACGGTCGTCATCGTTAGGAGTTATAACTGCGAAGATTGGTTTGGATCACTTTCATATTCCCATACTGTCTCAGCCTCTTATAAATCATTATAATTACATTTCAATTAATTCAATCGCTGCATTTTGGTAAGATTACCAGCTATCAATGGTTGAAGGGGATTCAGGAAAATAGCAATACAATCTGTTTGGCATTCACACTAGGACGGGAAAAAACCCTTCCCGTCCCGTGGACAATAAATATCTTCACAATAAACCCAGTTAGTACACTAAGTCAGGGGACATACAAATATACAACAACCACACCGAACACAGATACGGCCCTTTGTTATGATTCATAGAACATAATTTGATACGTTGTTCAGTCCTGGCCAAAATTAACGCACCACCTCACTAGCGATCCTAACGACCGGTGCTGCGTTAATTTTGGCCAGGAGTGTACTACAGTAAAAATATTTTCACATCCAAAAGATTTTGAGGTGATTGAAACTATGTATAACAAAGTAAATTTCAAATATTTTTCGGAAGTGGGATGTCATCATGGTAACACTATCATATATATTTGTATTTAGCAGATTTATCTACCACTATCCATGCGCAAACAATCCATGAAAGTAATTAAAAATTTACGGAACGGGAGATAAACTGAAATGTTAAAGACATATGTATAAAAAATTCTTAATTTTTATGATATGTACATACATTAATTATGTAATGCTTGTGTGTTAATTTCTGTAATAATTTATTAATTTCTGCAAATTCGGAAACATTTCTACCAGAAAATAAATAAATTGACCATTTGATAAAAGTGGTAAACGAAAATGCATTAATATTTATATAATTCCGTTAGTTAAAAAATAAATAGATGACAATTAATTCAATATGTATTCACAAAAACATAAATACGTGAATATAATTCAGATATGGATACAAGAAACCTATTTAGCCTTTTTGAACGAGTTTTCAAATTATACCGTCATTATTTCTTAATTAGCATAATATCAGAGGCATGATTATAATTTAATTAATTTCTTTCTTCTATTTTCCCCCTTTGCCCACACTTTTTCCCTTTCGGCATTTCCTCTCCAATGTTGTCACTCAGTTGGATACAAATCGGAGCTGTGAAGCATAACTCGGAACTGAATTTAAGAACCTTTTTCATTTCCACGGGAAAACGAGTTATGTATTTCTGAATGCGCGAAATATAACACTACACGAATGACTTAACTGTTAACAGTCATCGTTAAACGAGGAACATTTTTCATTTTGCAAAAAACATTTGTGACTAGCAGTTTTTGTCAGATTGCTTGCATATCCCGAAAGAGGAAAAATACGTCTTCTTTCTTATTTTGTAAAGGATACAATAGGAAAGGAAATAATTGAATCCGTGTCTTTTTCGGATAAAACTTACTAGAGTTTTAAAGAATGATACCTTCTTATCTTTTATCTTGAGAATTATCCTCATGGGTGCTTTTGGGATTCGAGTTTTGAGGATATAGTATTTACCTTTTTAAGCAGATTACTTTGTCGTGCACAGAAACTCTATTTGCTTATTATGTTTTACTATTCATCTTCCAGAGATTAACTTATTGGCTTTGGAATAGAAAATATTGGATTCATAATGTCGTATTCAAAGCTAGAATCCCTTGAGAAATACCCCGGTGGAGTTATTTCACCAAGATCTACGGTAGTGGGAAGATATTAACTTCAGGATGTGAAGTGAAAAAAAAAATCAAGATGAATATATCAAATATTGTTTATTGAATGTTTTTGCTACCTACTTACTTACTAGATTTTTAAATAACGATACCTTCTTATCTTTTATCTTGAGAATTATCCTCAAGGGTGCTTTTGGGATTTGAGTTTTTAGGATATAGTATTTACGTTTTTAAGCAAATTACTTTGTCGTGCACAGAAACTCTATTTGCTTACTATTTTTTACTATTCATCTTCAAGAGATCGTCTTCTTGGCTTTGGAATAGAAACTCTAGGATTCATATCTACGAATTCAAAGCTAGAATCCCTTAAGAAATATCCCTGCGTCGTTATTTCACCGAGATCTATAGTAGTAGGGAAATATTCCTTTCAGGATGTGAAGTGAAGATAATAAAAATTAAATATGAATACATCAAATATTGTTTATTTCCTGTTTCGTAAGCTTTCAAGTGAATTCCCTAGTTATGAAATTCCGTGGTTATACAATTGAAAATGTTAGGGTTTATGATTAACTCGATATACTCTTTTCTAATTTTACCTTTAATTTTCGATAAAAAATGAATATAAGTTTCATTCGAAGAAAGTCATTGAAAATATGTGTAACGCTTTCACAGGGATCTTGGATGTATTGAAACGGATGGTCAACTGGAACGATCGAATTATATATAAATTAATTACAGGCTGATGTATTTTATATTGCACTTTATAATAGTCGAAACATAAGAAAATGTATAAACCTTATTTTTGAAACAAAAATTTCGGGATGGAGTACTGTACGGGTGAATATATTTGAATGGTATTTTTTTAAAAACAGTATCTCAAAAGTTTTGCAAATTTATACTTAAAATATTCTATTGATCATCTTTGTAAATATTTTGTTTCCACTTCACTGATTTTTTATTTGACTCATTTAATTTCATAGATATTTTCATTGTGTAATTTTATTTTACGTACGTAAAAAGATGAGACTTAACAATCTCATTTTTGCCGAATGAATTAGATAATCTGTCCGTCTGCATGTTTATATTCTGTTTGGAATTTAAAGAAACTACATCTAGTAAAAGTTTAAACGAGTATTATGTTCTGTTTATCAATTTATTTTAGTATCGTATAGTCATTTTTTTCAATTATTCAGTTTCATATCGATTTTGAGAGAATTATATTTAAACAGAAAATCTATCTTTAACTTTTTTTGCCAATTTATAATGATACGAATTGCGAATGGATTATTTATATCAACAAGCAGTATATCTTTTTACTATTTTCCATTGTACATACACTTTCTATTTTAGATATTTGATGAAATTTCAAACTTTTAGGAAGGATTCATATAAAATTTCACAATTAATTAGATACCATTTAACGTGTACATCATCAATTCAATTCATCAATATTTCTCAGAATCAGTGACGGCAAAGGTAAAGACGTTTGTACAGCGGGAATAAAGCTGAAAATAGCTGAAGCTTGAGGGCCTTCGCCTTTGATTTTCTCCCTTTGAAGATTTACATTCTTAACCTTTGTTGGTACAAATACAGATCATGTTTGAAGTAAAATATAAATGAAAATAAACCCAAGTCAACAAAAAAATGGAAAAATATTGTTGATGACGCTAATACAAACTGATAGCTGATTTTGAGGCAAATTGTTTTGAAATGTTTCGAAAAATATAAAGAATAAATTGCCTTCGACTTTTCCCACGCCTTTCACTTCCAGCCAAAGGTCAAGCTCAGTTTTCCTGCCAATAAGCTGCCGAATCACAGAATCCTGCAAACCCTCGAATCTCTTCAGATTACTGTCCCTCACTAGAGACAAAAGGGATTCCTCGCCGCTGTGAATGCAACCATCGCCCCATCAGAAGGGCCTTGTCTCAAAGCTATGGCCGCAGAACACCGACAGTGCTGAATCCTACTACATCGCCCCACCTCCTGGAGAGGCATTTTAGCTGCCTATCAGGGGAGACTCAACACAAACGGAGCAGCAGCGGGTTTAAGGATTCTTTGGAAACAACATTCATTGCCTTATCGATCTTTGTACACACAATGACCTTCACAGAGCCCTCGACTCCTCAAACTCCGCCTTTGAAGTTATCATCTTGTATTGCTTATCTTATATATTCAATAGATATCATAAGATATAATTAATGACTTTTGTAAAATGAAGTGGAGTGGTAATAGAGTAGTTACTTAAGAAGTGCTAAAGCCTACATAGTTTACCTAATATCTCCTTTCAGGTTCATTTTATTTCATAGTAAACTTTTAGAGAAACAGATTCGATTAACAGTTGCAGTAATTAAACCCCTAGTGAAAATCTTCATTGGTTTCCAATAAATTTTTCCAATATATTTCCAATACAAATCCTATTGGTTTCCTTTAGGGTTTTGGAAATTGGTTTCTATTGGTTTTAAACAAAATCCTATTGGTTTCCACATATATTCCAATTGCTTTCCTAATGGTTTTCTACTAATGTTTCTAATGGTTTTCTAATGGATAATCTTGATGGAAAGTGATTTCGAATTTCACACACACATTTTACAAAATTTAGCTAATTTTCTGTAATACGTCACGCTCATTTAAGCTGTATGTTTATTATAAGTCCATAACATTCAAATTCCATAAACTCTTTTAATGTTCATTAGTATCAGGAATATTTTTCAATATGCCGGAATCTAATAAGAAAAGTGAACTTCCTAATACTTATACGAAACTAATAGGCACCGCTACAGGTGATGCCTGTTAGATGCTATAAAACGTCCCAATAGGAAATAACAAGCCTCCTAATACCAGTAAAAACCAACAAAGACACCGATAGGAAAACAATAGAAACTAATAAAAACCTATATAAGAAAATTAAAATCTAAATAAACAAATATGATTACCTATAGGTACCAAGGAAAATTTTCAACAGGGACACCTTAAATGATCTTCTTACATTCATTTTTAAGAGTTAAGGGATTAAAAGTCAAGGGATTAATAATTTGGCTACCGATTAGCCAAGTGGAAAGTATTCCATCTAGGCGAAAGTTGTCTCGGGTTCGATTGCCATTAGGAATCCATATGCTCACAATGTCCTCGATGTCGAAACTCTTACAAATAGTGCTTAAACTAATAAGTATCTTGTATCATAGCTAAATCAAAGGTTTTACCACAGCGATAGTGTATGATTGGATTGTATATTACATTTTTCACTTCGCACGATCCTCACAAAGCATCTCGATTTGATTGATCGCGATACAAGAGAAAAGGGAGGGGGGTTCGCCTATCGTGAAATTTGTCCCTGGTCCAATCCAAAATCCCAATAATAATCATTTTCGATACGCGCTTGCGTCTGAAGGGTGTTTGGATGTAAAGAATATTGCCAAAGTCAGTGTCATTATAATTCGAGGATTCAAGTAAACTCTTAAATCGTGTAAACCAAACTTGACTGAAGTCTCGTATTACTCTGGGAAAGCAATCTCCTAAATCACAAAGTATTCAATTGAATCACCGGTATTGAGAGAGTTCTTTCGGCTTTTTTAATCCTCCGAAACGATATTGCCCTTTCGGATGACTGTGAGATGGTTAACCCTCGAGCAGTCGCACTGGCGTGCTGAGTGCGCCAGTGTACATATTTTCATTCGAAACTTTTTTATCTTTCCTTATAATCATCTTGTGTCCCTCAAGTCTTCCTACGATAATGATATCCATGTATCAACCGAGTTTCACATAAATTGGGTTCAATTTACGGAAACAAAGAAACATTGTAGCGTTGTCGAAAAGTCGATTTATAAATTATTGGGGCAAATTGGGGCAAGATTTTATTTCCGATTCCAATTAAGGAAGGTTCATAGCTTATTGTGATGTAAGGAATCCCGTGTCACACGGTGTCTCAATATACTATTTTCCTCGCTTTAGGTAAAACTTTGTTCCAAAATAAGGGCCCGCCATTTTGTAATGTAAAGTATATAAATATTCGTCAGAGCTCATTGAAACCAAGTCTTATGAAGGAAAAAGAACATATTTATAATATGGAATCATATTTTACCCGATGATTTTCCTAGTTTGGGTTCACAATCGACTTGAAGTTGAAGAATTTCGCGAAAAATCGGAAACTGGAAATTTTCGCGAAAATTGGTCAACTTTGAAACCCTGTAGAATTGTAACGCCTAAGAATCAACAAAAATGATTCCGTACTTATATGCAAAATTTATTTTAAAATGACCATGCGAAGTTTCAAAGTCCTCACTCAAAAAAAGCACTTTCTTATTTTTGGCCAGCTTTTTTCGATTCTAGCCCACTGTGCGGCGCGACTGCTAGTGTTACGCCATGGGACCCGACTGCTGGAGGGTTAAAATGAAAAACGCAGAAAATCTAAGTCAGTCCATAAGGATGCCTGAGAGCAAATATGACGATGAATAGTGACTTGGTGATACCTGAAAGTATTTAGGATTAATTTATGCCCATTTATTTCCCATTATAAATTATTAAAATGTGTTTGTTTTTGTTGGATTTATGTTTGATTTTACGAAGCCAAATGAGCATTTCAGCTGGAATATTTCCATTAACCATGAATTTTAACATTTACTCTGCTGTTAAATAAGAAACAAAATGGGCCTTATTTACTTGCGCGTCTCGTCTATTAAAGAAAAATTAACTCAAGCGAATTTCTGTGTAATTTAAATGGTCCTTTAGACACGACAGAGAAGACTTAAAACAATAAATATTTATTATTTAACTATGTAGTTCCGAGGATAATATATTAACCCTTCGGCCTCCAAGGCTTTTTATACACCTTACCTCTCGCAAGGGTTATCCCAAAATTATTCTGTGTTCTAAGTGTTTAGTTTTATGGTTAAAAGAATAAAACTATGAATATAATTAAAAAATGAATGATTATATATGGATAAGCGATATTTACTCATGAGAAATATCTTTCGTGTCAAAAAAATCAAAATAACAATGACACTTCAAAAGTCTTCACCACAAGCCTTTCAAATGCTTATTAAACTTAACATATTATATTAAGTCATATTCTGAATAGTTTTATTAACATTTAGGAATAGTTTAACATTAGGAGCACTTACAGAAAGGATGGTTTCGCTCATGAACATATTTCTAGTTTTTTTATCTTCACCTCTTTAACAGAGTGCATATCTCTGGTGGAAAACTCATGGCCATTTCGTATAACAAAATATTTAAATTAAAGAAATCAGGATTTTTAAATGTCTCCGTTAAAAATTGACCAAATTCAATCAAGTTTCGTCTCGTTTTAATTCTGACACTCTTTTTAAACCTCTGATGAAAGTTCCGAGGCTATTTTTTATTGAAAAATACTTAAATTAAACAAAAAAGAACTTTCAACTGTTTTCGCTAAAAATCATCTATATTCAATATTGTTTTGTCTCGTTTTAATGCTGACACTCTTTTAAAACCTCCGATTGACAATTCAGGGCCAATTTATAATTGCATTTCCTAGCGAAGTTTTCCATTAAAATTACACCCAAAATGCGTGATAGATGAAAAAATATCCAAAGAAGTATTACATCTTTAAGAACAAATACATAAACGCATGAAATTATTTTAAAACTGTTTATTTAAATAACAATAGAAAAACTATCACTGGGATAACAGAGTTTATCCCTCTTAGAGACCGAATGGTTAAAGTCTAACGTATATTTGAATGTGGAGTTAAAGTGACTGAGATTTCAGTGTAATCAATCCTAAAAATGCCTCGTAGTGTTGCGAGGGCTGGATATACGACTACATTTCAATGGTTATTCAACCGGATGCTGTGGGAGAATGAGGAAGATGGGATGTTATAGCAGTCTTGTTCCTCTATCTGTAACATTGGAAGCTGTAACTCACATCGGATATTTGACCTTGTGCTCATTTTTGAAATACCGTGACTACTCGTATGCACTGTGTAACCCGGAAATTTTGAGTTTTGGGTGAATTGCGTAGTAAGCTCCGAATTCGTTCCTTTCTTCGATTATCTGGAATGTTTACCTTTTGCCAAGTGGAAAATATGAAATGGATTGAGTTTGAATGAGTTTTTTTCTTATCTTTTGAAGCACATGTTCCTAAATAAATTGTTCCTGACAGAACATGATAAAACTTTATACGGCTATTATAGTTCTGCAAAAACTTCTTTTTGTGAATATATCAAAAGGAGGATTTTAGTGATAGATTACATTTACGAGGAGGAGAGACATAATGTATGAACTGCTCTTTAAAGATGAATTTAATTTTTCAAAAATAGTGATTGTCCTATCCAAATCGCTACAGTCTTCATAATAAATAATATATTTAATATAGATTCGCATTTTTGGAAATGGTTCCAATAAGAGATCTTTAATTATCATAAAGAGGTCTTCTAGAAGGTATGGGTTTTAAATCTAGCTACTGAACATGTGATGAATTGTACACTGAACTTAACAATATATCAGTGAGCAAGCACGGTTTAAAAACTAAAATTGATGAAATTGAAACTTGCATTTCATGAAATACATCTTAAAATACACTACGCACTAAAATTAAAGGGACACCTAAAATTAAAAAAAAAAAAACATTTTAAAATGATCGTATCTCTGAGTTGGTTACGCCTTTTTTGCCCCCGACCCATCAAAATGTTTGTATTTCTGTCTAGTTTAAGATTCTTGCTTTAAATTGGTGTTTTAACGTTTGAGGGAGCAATGAAGTTCCGTTGAAAGAAAAAAACATGTTTTGAGAAAAACGTGTTTTTTTTATCAAGTTGTACGGAGTTTTTTTAATTAAAAATTAGTGAAAAAAGAAAAAAAATTAAAAAAGTTTCCAAAAAAGGGCCCAGTTCCTGCCACGTCCACGTTGTTGGGCCTGGGTTAGGCTAAGAGCAGAAAAATGACCTGGAAATCTCGAGAGGTCAGAAGAGCCCCCTCGAGGAAATCGACAAAAATCAACACGGTAGCTTATACAGACAATTTTCAAAGCGCTGCCAAAACGATTCCATCAGTGCAAACTTCAAACAAAAAAAAAACGCGTTTGAACCGAGGTTTAAAGAACTTAAGATTCCCAAAATTGGCAATTCCAGGAACCAAATTTCAAGAAAACTAATTTTTCCGAATTTTTGGTACTCAAAAAACTAAAGTTTCAGTAGGCACGGAGTTGCGATAAATAGATTGTGATTTTTTTTAAGAAAGAAGAATGTTTGCTCTTGAATTTGCGCTTTACATCGTATCAATTGAATACACGGGAAGCCGGTGACGTCGATTCGAATTTCTTGTGCTGTGTTCTCATTCAAATGGCCATAACTCACCTGCAAACAATTGTGGGAAAAATCTCAAAATAGCATTTAAAGCTGAAAAAAAATTTCAATTTTTCCTTTATTTTGATTTTTTTTTCAAAAATTCTCCAAACTCCGTACAACTTGATAAAAAAACACGTTTTTCTCAAAAACATGTTTTTTTCCTTCAACGGAATTTCATTGCTCCCTCAAAAGTCAAAACACCAATTTAAAGCAAGAATCTTAAACTAGACAGAAATACAAACATTTTGATGGGTCGGGGGCAAAAAAGGCGTAACCAACTCAGAGATACGATCATTTTAAAATGGGAGTTTTTTTCGGAAAATTTTAGGTGTCCCATCAATTTTAGTGCGTAGTGTATGTACTCACGAATTTGTTTTTCATAAAAGAAGGGACATTAAAGTATCATATCTTTCTTGCTGCAAGATATTAATCACATAGCACATCTTAAAATATCCATTGTATTCCTATAATTATTTCATCTGTTTAATTCATTAATTTTGCACCATAGCATTTCTACCATGTGAATTTCGAAATTTACAAAAGCATTAATTCATCGCTGTTATTAAGCCATTAAAAACGTTTCTCTTAGATCACATAAACTATCCTTAATTACTTGTAGACTTATGTATTCATAACATTTTGATAGACTGGTGTTGGGGAAAGGAATCTGCTTTGCTTACCACAATGTTTATTCTTCCTCGTCTGAAATTCTGGCTCCGCTCTCCTGCATTTCCAATTTTCCTCAACACTTCCTTTCTATCTGCTCTTCTCATTACGTTCGCGGAAACATTTCCCCCACAGAGAAAGTTTTTTTTGACCAGCACCATGGTTTGGGATATTCCCTCATCAACTTCTTGAATGGAATCTTCTCGTGAGGTAACAGCTCAGAGAGGATTCAACGGATTCTTTTTCTCCGATGGAAATGATACGAAAACAAAGAGGCTCAATTCACGTCTAAAAATGTATACCGCATGTGTGCGATTATGGAAAATAATTGTTTTCGATCGCAATGAATATGTAATACAGCTGTGTAAAAGTTGAAGGTATTGATTAACCTATTGATTCAATCACCTCGGCCTTCATTTGGTGGAACCTCATCTTAAACACATAAGACAAAATAAAAATTACTTTATTTCACAAATACAAATTTAAAAAAGCATACAGCACCGACCAGTTTAGACGCTATAAAGTCCGATCAGGTGTCGGTTGTCTGATGCGTTATTTTCTAAATTTTTATTTGTAAATTAAAATAACGATTATTTTATATTATGTGTTTATTCTATTAACTATCAAATATTAAAATAGAATTCATAGTGAACAAATTGAAGGAAATATTTAGGTTTTCACATAAAGTTTTCTCTTATGTGACGACTAGTTTCATCATTCAAGTGTCATTCTCAAGTCCTCAAGTTGTGTGTTGAAACATGTCGTCAATTTAAATAAAACTTTTTGTGGAAATCTGAATATTTCGTTCAATTTGCTCACTATGAATAATATTAGACGATTCTACTAAGTGAAGGCTGAAACAATCAATTACGTAGAAAGCAATTGAGGATGATGTAATATATTTAAACAGATTATAAACGCACGTAAATCGATTTAAACTTATTAAAAATCGTGTAATTATAATTAGTGGGATTCAATTATCCGTATGAAGTTCAATTAAATCATTAGTCGTCAATCTAATTTTGGAGTGAGAATGACTGCTAGCCCGAAACGTCATATATTAAAAATAGTATGGAAAATCCATAGTTATTTTTTTACTTATGTCAGTGGCATTGAATACAAATATTCAAGTTCAAACATCGCTAATTTATTTTTGTAAACTCTTTATCGTAGCTCAAGTTTGAAAATAAAAAAATACCATTGAAAATTCTTAACTCACGATGTGTTCGATAGCCATACTCAAAAATGTATTTACAATTCTATCTGATATTTAACAGGAAGAATAAGAGAAAGGATATTTTGCCACCCAGTCAAAACAACATTGAGGTTTCATATTTTATGTGGGATAGGCAGTGAAATAATAATGTGATATTTTTTGAATAATCATTTGATAGACGTTGTAAAACGGGGATGGGCCTCAGGAGCAGATCAATCGCCTAACAAAGAGAAACTCAGAGAAACTTTTCCTCCCTGGCAATATCTGCGCGACCTTTTTATTTATTTTTGAAGGATGCCACTTTATTGGTATTTTAGCAGGAAAGGTACGGGAGACAAAGTGGTTTTTTTAGCCCGTGGGGCGTTTTCTAGTAGCCGCTGATAAAACAGAATCTCTTTCCAATGAGAGTTCTTGAAATTGATCTGAAAAAAGGGAACTGGTTGTTTGTTTTGTTACATGGGAAGAGATATAACAGAATATTTTTGTTTTCAAAATGAGAGACAGAGATTTTTTAAGCTGAAACCTATATGAATTCTCTAAAGGTAAAGTTTGTGATACCCTCTAAAGTTATATTTTAAAAGTAGTTGCGGAAATGAAATTATATTCACACGAATTAACTTTATCTTTAGCTGCGTAATTTTAAAGCTAAAGTAATCAATCATACATAATATAAATATCATCTGATATCACGAAAATATTTCTTATTTTTGTTTTTAAAACTTAATTTTACAACTCTGCTTCCAAAGTCCAAGCTGCAGTAGAAAAAAGTTAATAAATAAATAATAGTGATTTTAACATTTTATGAAGTATTAAATGCAAAGAACTTTTAGAAACCTGAATAAGAGACGTATCATAAGTTGCTAATTGACAAAGGATGGGAACCATTAGAATTATATGAAATAAATTTCGCACCTTGTTTACTCGAATATTTTGTGATTCTGCTTCCTCCAAAGACGTAGTATAAGTCACACGTCTCCTGCAGTATCGTATATGGACTACATCTCGCAAGATAAATCATCAAAGCAGTTGCAAGTAATAATCGTTTCAAAAACCAATTCTTCCTCAAATCAGATATGGCAATGATCGACTAAGAATGAGATAGAAACATCTTAACGGCTATGTATGTTGTTGCTCGCTATAATGTTGATATTTAATGAAACGTTTAATTATAATATTCAAGAATCATTGAGTGAAAGATTGTTTTATTTTCATGTATGTGAATTAGTCCATAAAGTGTACTAGCTAATAGTAACCTCATACTAATAGTAACTCAATATGTGCTGCAAATACAGGAATACCAATTATTAATTAATATTCCTCCAATAACAATATTTTCCGATATAAAGATATAAAGAAAGTTGATTGGTTGCTTAAGTTTGTGATACCATCAAAGAGATACGGTTTCTTACTATCTTTATAAGAAGGTGAACGTTAATCTTCAGGACATAAATAGTAAGGGTTTAATAAATCCATTGAAAGTTTGCCTTTAGACCCGTTAATTCCCAAATAAACTTCCGTAAACCCCTACATATTTCCTTTTTTATTGGAGTCTTACAACAGCAAAATAAACCAGTCTCTGTTTTATCATACACTCTATTAATAATTATTCAATGTATTATTTTTTCAATGTTATAACAAATAGGGTTAGGTAGGTAGTAACAAATATATAGACAATTTTCTCGTATATTCATTAATTGCTATTGAATTCATTGAGTAGAAACCTTAAAGAAAATATTTTAAATATTTTAGGCATGAAATCTAAGTAGGTCGAATTGGGAAAAATTTTTTGAGAGATACCTATAGTTTATACCCTAATTATACACCTTTTTTATGCAATTTACAATCGTTATGAGGCAGACAAGGTTTCCGACTTAGAAGTGTGTCAACGTTCATCACTTTATGTTAGTTTGCTGAGACTTCAGGTTCTGCAGCTGTTCCGACCGTGATATTTAGAGAGACGGAGAGATTCGCAGGTGGGATTTGCTCCAGGCGATATGATCAGACTTCTGTTGGAATCTTGCCGAAAACTTGTCACTACAGAACTCATCAACGAAGAAGATGACTTCGTGATTTTAGCTAAAAAAAGAGCTCCATATCTGCCAGAAATAGAAGTGCTACACACCATAAATACAAATTCTTACTCATTCATATTCTTTTCTTTCACTGAGCTTAAGAATAGCTCAAATATTTCACACAGAGTGTTGATCTAAATTCACGAATTCCGGCATTGTTCAAGGTAGATATAAAAATACTAGTGCACAAGTGTTAGAACCATATACCATTAAAAACTAATAGACTCTCTATGAAGTTTAATTTTTAAGTAATTAAAGATTCTTTGTGCTTGCACACACTATCACACGCCAAAAGGTGGCTTGCAGGGTCAATTTTTTCTAAAACAGATGTAAAATGAATTTAATTGCCAAATATTATGATAATTAGACCTAAGATAGGTACTGTAGATTAATCTTTATACTAGCGATTACTTCAGGCATGGCCATGTTTGAAATTCAATGCGTTTGAGTTGTTGAGAAAACATACTTAAACTTTCCGTATAGATTTATTCGGTGGCATATGTTTTTACACGATAACGGAGCCTAAAATATTATTTCCTCTTACTTTCCTTTGCTGTTCGTTTTACTCAGAAAATGAAATTGAATTCTATCGTGCGTATCCTATCTCTATATTAATACTGAGTAATAGACTAGATTTGATTCAAATCTTACTTTTTGGGTAATTTAATGAAATTATATTTTTTTTCTGACAATAGAAATAATGGATTTATTAAATGGATTAAATTAAATGTTTTTACCGCTTCTTAATTACAGTGAAATCTCAGAATTTGTTGAATTAAGCGTCAAATGTTTACTATCTAAAATCTAATGTCCTCTCTGAAATTATTACCGAAGAAAGTCGTATGAAAAGTAGGAAATTTAATTAACATTCTATCAGTGAAATCTATGATTTATTTTTAATTTCTAGGTATTTATGTCAATTCGTGAAGGTTGAATTTTTTATCATTAACACCAAAATATTAAGGGAGATGACCTATATTTCATCATTAATATTTCGCTTTTCATGGAGACATTTTCAAATGACCTTTTTCGGTGATGCCGGGGATGGGAATCCAATGTCAATACGTTGGGAGTGCTGGTCGTGTGTAGCGTGCCTATCAAAAATGAGCTTCAGCTGAAAGTTAATCAAAATTTCCATTATCAGCAGTCAATTGAAAGGGTTCCGGTTGAAGGCCTTCCGATCCTATATGCCAGCATTGTTTTAGAGTCCTTTGTCAGAAGGGTGGGCATATTATTGGGAGTTAAATGAATCGAACTCCTCAGATACTCATCTATCTCCCACACAGACGATCTGAAAATTGAGTTAGTATATAAAAAAATCAATTTAGCTACCCTTGTTTATAGAATAGCTCCCACTAAAAGGTTTTATGCAATACAGACAATCATAGATTGAAACTGCATCTCAAATTATTATCTCTTATAAATGGATTTTTAAATTACTAGCAATGAATTATATTTAAAATGAATTGTCTGTTTGAAAAACTCGCTTTTGAAATTGAAGTTTAATTATTGTACTGCACGATTATTTAGGAAGTTAAAGGTCAAAAACATAAGGTAACAGAAAATTATAGGGAAAAAACCACAGCTTACCAATAGAAAAATGTTTCTCCTAGAGTTTATTAGCATATACCTAGTGCTAATTTTTGATTACGTACTTGAAAATTGATTACCTCGATACCAGTCGTGATTTATTGTAAGTTTAATTATTTGGAAACTCAAATGATAGGTGTAATATATAGATTGACGAATGGATCAAAGTGAACTTTTTATTTTTGCAAATTACAATCACAAGTCCATAAGTTTGTTTTATTGAAATAAAAGGAGACCATGAATGATCATTGTTAAGTTTGCATTTATTTATTTATTCAAATCTCACATACAGCATAACAATGCCAATTTAAAGTGAAATATAAAAATATACATATAGTAAAGTAATAAACACAATTCGTTAAAAAGTACATAAAATATAAAGAAAAAGAAAACAAACGTAAGGTAGATTTTACAATTATATCGATCTGGTGTGTGGTAAGCTCAGGTTCAAAAATTTCCGTTTAGATAGGGAGAAAAGGATCAATAGAAGGAGGAATTGAGTTCATCAGAGAAAGAAGATGAAAAGAAAAGGGAGCGCTTGATAAGTGAAAGTCTAGGAGTAGTATAGTGAAGTAATGATGATTGCAGCAATTTTGAAGCGGGAATGGCTAAGAGCAGTTTAAGTGGAATGGCTATTTGCTAAAATGAAAATGCAACTTAATATTGAATTAAGGCAGACGTGGCAGAAAAGCGTCTCATAAAATTTCTTCTTTTTCCATAAATAGAGGAAAAACCTTTGAGCTACTCCTTCCACGAACAAGCAATCAAACTTAGGGATATGGATAATTACTTACATAGACATAGACATAGACATAGACAAATAATGGTAATTAGTTACAGTACAGCGGCCAATAATGTTCTCTATAGGCAACAGTATCAATGATACCACTTCTTCGTTGAGTATGCACTGAAACACCCACCTTTTCCTTTGAAATCTGCGTTCATGCTTCCTAAGTGTTGAACTTGATTCGCTGAAACGCCTGATTGATCGTTTTAAAAATTCTTTATTACCTCTAATCGATTCATAAAGCTTCTAGCTTCTGGTTGGGTCATATAATTAGTGTTGGTTGGCTCATATGCTTATATTTATATTATTTACAAGATTAGGAAGGTATATATGTGCTAAAATGGAATGGGAGGTAGAATAGGTAATGGAATTGGAAGGATGGGCTGTGTGGGGAAAGTCTACCTTCCTTATCCTACGATTATTGCTTGATGGAGATGCTGTGTATCTAAACCTGGGTCGTGAGTTTATATATTTTCTGGTATTGTGTAAGTCAAGGAGTTAATTATTTCAACTTGTTTACTTTATCCAGTTATGGAGTATTTCCAAGAGAAGGCCGCTACCGTAGTCGTTACGTAATCTGATGATTGGGATACAAACAGGACTTGGACGTATCTCTTCTATCATATTAAATTGTCTTTATTTTATTATATCTTCTTCATCATCATAGGGGAAAATTTAAAGCAGTATGCTATTATAATAGTGTAAGAGAAATATTAACGGAAGGAAATGTTAGCATTCCAGCAAATGAATCCTAGGCGATGGAAAAATAAAAAAAATATTTTGAATAAATAAAAACCTTTCATGTAATCACTTTTACATTTGATTGGATTTAATTCATGACGATCTTTAATTGTGTACGCAATATTTTTTCCATGATATTTGTGTCTCGATAATTTTCCATTTTGCCTATATTTTAATTTATGAGCATATTTTTTGTCGGTATTTTCTAATACATCAATACATATAGTATAAAGGTAGAACAACTGCCCGGAAAGTGTCAGACCTGGGTTCGAGTCCCAGTCATGTCACAATTTTTCACTCCTTGTTCAAACTTGGGTTTAAGGCGCACGCTTCCTCTTGCTAAGTAAAAATTCATCATGAAGTCTTTCTTACTTATAGTATAGCTATCGATTATTTTTGACGCTTTCAGAGAATTTTTGAGCTAACAGTTTAGAAGTGTCCGTATCCTTGTTAGATAAATCCAGGCAGTTTGGCTGGAACTAATTAGCATTTCGAATCCTGATATGTAATGTACTGTTTTTATTACCAGATAATAAGTGAAGAGCACTAAGATATTAATTTGAGGTATAGAGATTGAATAGTTCTATATTATCATCTAATACTGATACTACATATATGGAACTTGAGATACTCATAAGATATTTGAAAATCTCCAATAGCCGTCTTTGTCAGCGATCCGAACCTCGTAGCCACCGGTTTTCGGAAATACTGAGCTGATAAGAGCTGGATTATTAGTAATTATTAGTACTAAGAAGCACCCATTGTACGTATCAATTGTGATGTTATCGTAATCATCATCGCTGTACTCATCTACCTCTGATGATGATAGCATTGTTGTTGTTCCAGAAATTGTGGCAATGAGGTGTGGCTAGAGTGACACCGACTGAAAAAGAAGGCTCTTGGAGATTTTTAAACCTCTAATTCATTAAAGCCACGTTACAATTTTTCCTCGTCTCTTCCTTAAGACTCGCAAGAAATAAATTTCCTTTGAATGGTTTAAATGTTTGTTGCAGTTTTTGCAGTGGTTATCTGCAATTGAATGGTTTGTTCTGTAAATAGAAAGTGCTAAGT
This sequence comes from Sympetrum striolatum, assembly GCA_947579665.1. Lineage (NCBI taxonomy): Eukaryota > Metazoa > Arthropoda > Insecta > Odonata > Libellulidae > Sympetrum > Sympetrum striolatum. The sequence goes on from OX388349.1 coordinate 41,202,856, forward strand.
TATAATCAGTTTGGGAAGAACCAATTCGAAATAAAAAATCTATATACAGCATGGATCCATTTATGAATTAATTCTTCGATTAATTACGGTGCATTAAATATTGAAAAGGTTCTCTGAATTTTTGTTTTTAAAGCTTAGTGTATTTTACCATTCTTCGGTGTTCTTGAAGAAACCTTCAAAATACGTTTCACAACTTATCGGTGAATATATTCTGTGAATCCATACCGTACGAAAAGATAACTTCATCAAAGGAAATTTGCTCATGCATGGTCTTATCATCATTTCCAAATTTGAGTAAAAAGAGGCTGTACTTTTTTTTTACTATGTTTTACCATATATCATATCCTGTCTTTCACCAGATGACATCAACCGCTTCTAGAACACCATGTTACAATTTTCTTTCCTTGCATGATACTCTCGCAATAGGTAAATTTCCTTTGAGTTGCTAACATTAAAACTTGATTATCTTTGATAGTTTTCATCTTTGATTAGGTTCCTTATATTTCAGGTTAATGGTTCAAAGTATACGTGCATCATATAATATTAAAGTAATTTTGGCATCTCTCAATCGCGTGGGTGGCTCGAGACCCTAATTTCCCTGTTTTTCTCATTTTAATCAGTCCCTAATTTATTTCCACATCTTTGTGTCTCCTGTAGTCTCCACCTGCCAACGCTTTGGGAAGGTATCATAGCGAGTCTTATAATTAGCCTTTTCCACGTATCTCATAAAAAAGGCATTTTCCTTCCGACCCCTTTTCCTTGTCACTTCTTTCTTCCCTTTTCTTGCAGCGCCATTTCCCACACTTATTCCCTTCCCCCGTCCTTTATCTTGCCACTTCGCTGTCTTTTCTCATTCCACGGCGGCATTTCATTTTCATTTTCCTCCGCCCGTACTCTCCCAGAAACCCAAAAGGTAAGACCTGAACGGGAGAGTGACCTTTGCAACAGTTCCCTCGTATAGGGGCAACATATAATTAAATGTGTATTAATTGAAGACCTTCCCAGTTTCGTTTTCTTTCCCTTATTAATAATTTCGTTTTCTCCTACGTCGGGGCGGATTTCGAATTGGTCCTGAAAGTTTCTCCAGCAAAACAGTGGCGAGATACTGAAAGTCTTTTTTAGAATTTTATTTTTCTCGGAATTAATAAGTTATTTATTCTTCTGAATTCTTAAAGCTGAGGCTCATACATACATTTTTAATTGATTCTACACATTAAGGATCGGAGATTTTAGAATAATATTCCTTTACTTTTTGAATTACCCACATAGACATTTGCTTTACTAATTTTTAATGGTTAATTACTAAATTACTTATAATACTTAATTACTAACTACTGATTTATGCAGACGTTAATCTATTAACCTGAAATCACAATATTTCTCTATTAACGTAGCGTATTAGAACTTGACGATAAAATAGGATTTAAACAATGTTTTTAACTCAGTTAAGTAGATATTTGTTGATTTAAACAGTTATCATCGTAGTCGTTAGCATAACATTACTTTTATTGTTAGTGCTGCAGGAAGACGTGCTTTAAAGCTATTTATTTGCTTGCGCAGACAATGTCTAAATTTTGAAGAATAGTAAGCACATAAATTATTATTCATATATCTTTGGAGAAGAATAACGAAAGCGAGAGAAGAATAGAAAAAAACACTCATACCTTTACTACAATATACATAATATACTTTGAGAAAGGTGTAAATGATTTTTATCGTTATTCCTTAAGAAGGAGGAATACCACTAAGTTAAGGCATAATTAGTACATTCCTATCTTTGGAGAAAATATCCTGGGAGTCAAATTATTGTCATGGTTCGTTTGTTTTAGTTTTGTATACTCTGGTAAATGGAGAAGACAAAAAATCCAAAAAATAAACGCATGCGTGTTCCCAAAGAAAGATCGAATCATCTTTGAAATATTAAAGAACACCTTGAAAACTCCACCCATTCCTTGCTATTTATATGAAAACTTTCAAGCCACCTCTGAGTTCGCGCCTTCATTCCACCCTAACTTCATTCTCTTCGTGACTTACTGCCCTTTTCTTATCTCCCCCTCTTCTTCTGTGCTGGCTGCTTATCTTCCCAACGCCTTCTTACTGCAGCGTTGCTTTCCTCCTCTCATTTCACAGAGCCATTCTATTTTCGCCTCGCATGAGGCACGTAGCACGGGGAGTGAGAATTTAAGAAATTTCGGCGAAGAAATGAGTTTTCTCCGGTACAGAAAAGAGATTCCTTACTCCCCAGCTGAGGAGTCAACACATTTCGAGGTGGCACTATTTCCGGATTGTGTACATTTCTGCCAAGAGTGGGTTGTAAAGTTCATTGGAGGACTGAAAATTGAAGTCACGCACCGTGTTATGCCGTTATATTCGGTGGTGCTGCCCGAAATGGTGTTGCTTTCTTTTCACTGGATTAAGCTACTATACATCGCGTTATATCAACCGTAGATTTCAAATGGATTTTAAAGGAGGGACACAGATAAGTGACACCGCAACAACATATAGTAAACATGACACTATAATATTTACAAACTAGTACTAACTGCACCATTAATATGATATGATATCTTTCAGACTTCTTATCTGGGTATGAAAAACATAAAGCGTTACACCAATTGTCTTTTTTAATGGAGTAACCCACACCAAGTGCTACGGAAGAGTATTTATTATAGTTTTCCTTAAAGAGTATTCTGAGTAAAGTCGCTTAACACCATTGACATATTCTAAAGAGGTTCTTTCTCTGAATTTTTTGCTATCCCATACTAAAATCACCCTTGTGTGGTGCATATCCGATCTGCAATATTATCAGCAGGTTTTCCACATTTTTCAGCGTCACTTTAACATTCTTAGTATATTTTTCTTCCTTTTTGCTCGTCCGATGGCCAACCAAATCATTTTATGTATTTTTATGGAAAATATGGTTATATTATGAACGATATCAATGCCATTGCTTTGGTCTAAATTAAAATGTACCATGTGAAACTAAATTTAAGAGCTGATTTTTTTACTATATTCAAAGTTTTGGATACATATGTGATAGTTAGTGCAGAATATAACACAATTGTCAAAAAATGGAACTAAGTTATATATTCACGCATAAATTCTCTTCTTTTGGGCCTTTCATAGACAAACTAATTTGTTTGATAGAATTAGATAGTATAAAATAACGAATAACACGTCGGATTTCAATTTTTCAGAATTTAAGTCCACTTCCTAATAGAATGAGTCAACATGATAGAAAATACGTAGATATGTAAATAAAGGATATAATATGAAATGGAGAAAAGTTGAGAAAGCTGGACATGAGTGTAGCATAATACAGACGGATAAAAGGTAAACTGCTCCAAGCATAGGGTATTGTTGGGTAAAAACCCAGGAGATGACCACGAAGGAGATAGATGGGTAAAGTTGAGGATGACATATGACAGGGGGCGCAGGATGTGACTAAGTATCTTGCTGAAAATGATGGTGAGATAAGGTAAGATGAAAAACTTAGCGGTAAACATCCATCATTTCTACATGGTGTGTAGGGAGAAATTTTGATGGCAAAGAATTGTACGAAAATCGAATTTGTATTTTCTTCACGAATTTTTTATTGAAAGATTTAATCCGTGAAATCTAGATCAATCACGCGTACCAATGCTATTATCTCATATTTCGTGATTTCCAGAACAATTTGGACAGATTGTAAAAATGACCCAGAGGCTGATTGTAATTAGCTCGTAATTCCAGGTGATAAAGATTGAAGTCTGGATTAATGAATTCTCGGATTACCATATAGTTCATTAAATCTGTCGCTCGAATTGAAATGAAGCGTTTTGCTTGGTATCGGGAATATGCTAATGAAAACAGGAAGTAATTATGTTGCTCATACTATGAGGAATGCTGCATTTATGTATGGTCGACGGACTTTTGAAAGAAAATATAAAGTCGCGGGTTCATAAAACTCACGCCAAATATAATAGCGTCATTTTTTTAACAGTTACTTGCTGAAATATGCACGTTGAAAACATGGTTTAATAAAAATTAAATTGTGTCACCTAGAATAAGTTCCAGGGGCATGAAGAATTATAGACTCATTTATTCCATCTGAAAACGGGTATAAAAATAAAATTTATATATTCCAGTTGGCCTTTAAATGCCTCCTGATCTTATTATGGGTATTACAAGTTCGTTAAAAAAATATTATCATCTATTTCTATCGAATATCAAACAATTCTATTTATTTAGATAATTATGGGCCATGTCCACAGAATATTTGAGGAAATAATCCGACGATTCTTAATAGGATCTCGTAGGATACTATTTCATTCTCATTTTATTTCAAGGAAATACTAGTTCTTAAATAGAAATGAGGCATTTATGGGATAGGATGAAATACGCCTCTGATGACCTTAGCCGTAAAAAAAAACTTCCTACGAGAAAAATGCCAGTCGATATCTGCTTCGCTTGACACTCAATACCTAAATCTCTCATTTTCCATCTCAAATCAGCTCGTACAGCAGCTAATAACACCATCGTTACCAATTTCTAGGAACGAAAATTTCTCGTAAATGCCATTCAGTAATATCTCGGAACTCTCAAAAGCGAGCAAAAAGTCATACCCACATCCTTGAGTTGGAAATATAACCCGCAGATATTGCTAGAGGGAGAAGTTTTTATGCAAGATTTTCCATTGAATATATACAAGGATTATCATTATATTTCCAATATAAAAGATTCTACCCACTTCCAAAAAAATCACTCAAGTTCAGAGGAAATGTCTCGTTATTCCTCATTTTGATAGCGAAATCTGACGATACTTTGAGGATCATCCCTAAAATTGGAACTTATTTCCTCTTGGTCTTGGTCGAACAAAACTGACTCAAATATTAATTTAAACTATTTCTGACTCAAATATTAATATGACTATAAACTGGTTTCCATTTCCAATTTCAACCAAGCATTGCAATAAAAGAGATCAGGCGTGTGTGAGCTTCCTCGTTAGTTTTCTATTTACTGAAAATGCGTGTCAAAAGTTTACATTTATCAAACTGGGAAACGTTAGTATAGGAAGACCAAATTTATTTTTAAGGGAAATTAAGGAAGAAGAAATAAGGGATGTGTATTAATATTTAACAGCAACAATTACAATTCAGGTAATTCTTTATTATGTTTTTTCCTATTTTGGAAGGAACGAACTCTTAAATTGGCACACCGTAGTATATATTTCTTATATCTTATGCTCAATTTTGGAGCATAGTTTTAAATTCTAGGTTTGTAAAATTTACCTTAAATATGAATTTAACTTCAATAATTATTTGTAGAAATAAGGTAGTGAAATAATGCTTTAGTTTTCCCTATTTGAACTAAGTACTAAAGTATCGCAGGTTTAAGGCAACGAGTTTTTACCTTCAATAATACAAAGAGAGTAAGTAACATAAGGAATACCGCATGGAAAACAACAGGATCTACTTTGAGTTTCAAAGCTGCAGTATGATGGAAACTAAAAGGTCGGTTTTTCTCAGTAAACAGTAAGTCAATTAAATTTAACTGAGCAACACTTCCTCTATAATGCTACTCATTCTCGGAATCAGGAAGTAATCTACACATATCTCTTTTGTCATAAGAACCTCCTTTGAGAAAGCGTGAGATTCTCTTCACTTCAAGCGAAACGTAAACCTGCTCTCAGTCAAAGATAGAAGGCTTTCTCTGAGGAAATCCTATTAAGATGTATGCAATGGAATGAAACTTCTCGCTTTGAGACGGAGCATTCAGACTTTTGACAGCAACCTTGTGTCTGTTGTATATCATTCTTTAATTTAAGACGTTCAATATTGATTCCCATCGTGGACGATTTATTTCTGCTGGCATAATTGCCTACAAAATCAGATGGGTTCCTTACGTCAAATAAGGTCATTCTTGTATGCATTTTTTATGAGATCGATGAATTCGATGGAAAATTGTGATGTTATTTTATGTAATTTATAAGTTAATCACCAAGTTCTGCATGAGCTAGTTTTTGGTGTTTCGTCTCAGTACGATGATTTATGCAAGTTAGGCAAGTCTAACATTCCCTAAAATATAAACATGATTTTTGAGTATCTCTTTATTTTTCTCCCGACAGGAAAATCTCTGAGAAGAGAATTCTAAAACATTCATTCTATGATTAGTGATGAATTCCAAAATACATTCATTACTAACCTTGTTATTCCTAGTGTGATTTTTAGCGTATCATCTATATCACTGCATAGTGGTTTTGTTTGTAAATTCATTGAAAAGAAAGGAAAGTTGGGACACGGCTGTTAAGGAATTAGAGGTTTAAAATTTCCAATAGCCGTTTTTTTCGGCGTTCATCATCTCATTCCCTGGTATTTCGATAAAATATCTCTCATTGCTCATCTAATTACTCCTGACGAAGAATACATCGCATTCAAAGTACGTATTCAGTTCTCTCAAAAAGTGCGGTGTTCTGTCTTGTTTTCTCGGAATACCGGGGAAGGAGAAGAAGAACGCCGATAAAAACGACTATTGGAAATATTAAAAATCTAATTCCTTAACAGAAGTGTTTCAACTTTCCTTTCTTTTCAATGAATTTACAAACAAAACCACTATGCAAAGATATAGATGATGAAGTGGGCACGATACACCTCTATATTGTAAACATAAAGTGATGTGAAGTGTTTTACATCTGCAGCTAACGTAAATCTGCTTATTCATCGGCCGCAAAAACATTAACTTTTTCAGAGATTTATTACCGAATCATTTGAACATTAATCATGAACGCAGTACACAAAAAAATAACTTTTTGAATGGATTTCCTCTCTTTTTCATTCTAGTTTACCCAAATGTGTATCCGTACATACTAAATTGTAGTATTACTTGGATTATGTCTACTTTAAGTTAACGAACGTGTGTCTTTAAAGGTATAAATTTTACTGCGCAATACTTACGAAATAAAATTTTGTTTCTCCTGAACTGAAAGAGGCGTGAAATTCTTCTGACCTCTTCTATGAGGGAACCGTTTCCAGCATCTGTTGTTTAGAAGCATTCAACAAAAGAAAACGATTTCTCACGGGTTTCCACTTACTATCTGTATGTGAAATTGTTCTAAAATAAAGTTATACGGCAAGTAAAGCAAGGGCGTGAGTGAACGAATATACAAATAAAAACAAAATAGCGTTGATAAAAGTAGAGCAGTTCCGATTCAAGTAAAATAACAAATATTTCCATGTATCCAAAATTAAATTTTAGACGTTCAAATCGTCAGCTTTGCTTCGCTATGTAATTTATTCTGAATGCTTTTGTATCAAAAAGAAAGAGTTTTAGAAACAAATTATCCTTCTGCAGTTCATCAAAAGATTCCGAATTAGCTCTATCTACGTTACTTTTCTACAATCATACCATTTCTTTGATGAAGTTATTATTGCAAGGAGTTGCTTGACATTAAAGTGGATAAATATTAGAATTTTATTTTGAAGACTTTCACTTGAAGACTAGACAAGACTTGAAGTTGTCTGCAACATTGATAGTGCAGGTTAAATTATTCCCACTGATTAACGTGATCATACTATTAAGCGTACGTAAGACTATATACCTATTTCTTATTGGCTTTGACAGCTGTGAAGATGTTAGCCTGCTAGCCATTGCGGCACTGACAACTTGGTGCTGAACTCTGGCCTGTGAATGTTTCTTGTGAGCATTAGTTAAAGAAATAATCCTGAGAGTGGTTCTAAATTCCCCATTAATGTTATTATTTTGAAATAACATACATACGCAGACCATGTGAAATCGAACAAAGGGGCACTTTCATAAATAAATACCCACTTGGATATCGTATGGTCTATTCCTTTGCTGAAATTATTTAAGTTAGTTACTTCATTTAAGTAAAAGAAATTTAAAATAGGATAATTTTAACATTCACCAATCATTAGTAAATATGGATTAAAATATCTGAACGTAATGTTTTCAAACATTAAGAATTGCTGAGAATATTTAAAGCTTGTTAAATCATCGGTACGAAACTATAACAATATTTCATCCAGTCACTTTTCTAATCGCAGAATAGGAGGTTTTACTTACGAGCATCAGCAGAATCGTCAACTTCGTTTGGATCATATGAGTCATTGAGCCATTTGGCGAAACGGCTATTTAAATCTTAGCATTGAATTTTTCTTATTTTATTTACTCTATTCAAAGTAAATCTTTATATTTTGATATTTGCATTGGTTTTCAACATATCACCAAATTGTGCATGCATCACAATTTGATTAGATTTAACACTTTGCGTCATTTTTTGGAAGATAATAATAATTACATCAAAGCATTTATCAATCAATACTTAAATGATTTGATATTTCCTTGTTTGATTATCATTTTGATTATTTTTTACTGTTAGAACCCCAAGTAAAAGGGGATATTCCCTAAATGGGATTCATAATTTATTCGTGCAAATATATTACCTAGGTGACACAACGTGGATTTTTGGAAGGATGAATTATTGGATTTCCGTAAGCCAGGGCCACCAAACTGGTAGCCTGAGGCTCTTCAGCTTCCCTTGTCCAGATTACTATGTCAAATTGCGTGTCATTATCATAGTACAACGCATAAATATTGCATTTCAGCTTTACAACTAATTGGATTTCTTCTGAATTACAAAAAATATCAACCCTATTAAAAATATCACCGTTCATACTCCTTGCATTGATGCACCTTTTGATAGAAAAGATCTTAAGCATGAAACTTTTTTAAATAGCTCTCACGTCAAGACCCACCATTGAAAACATTTCTACCGTGAATTATTTTCACATTTTTTATTTCCAAGTCTCTAGAAGCTGGAGACTAACGGTTCATTCCGTAGGTTTGACAAAATAAAAATAAAGGTAGGAAACGGAAAAGGGGCTATTATTTTTTTAATCGAAGCAAATTCAAAATTTTCCATCCTTACTTTGATCGCGGTCGAATAAATTGAGTCAAATTCGGTCACAGAAGGATATCTGTTGACCACCGTATATATCATCAAAATCGAATTTTAAAACTCTGTGAATGTGATTTTCCTTTATTTAATAACAATACTGTTTATATATCAAAATTACAGAAATATATAAATTATAAATATTTATAATTCGAACAATATAGTCATGTATACCCAAACGCTCGAAATAACAGGCGTAAAGCAATACGTTGACGTACTGCGGGTTGCACGTATAAAGGGAACAGAGCCACATTGATTGCGGCGGTTGCAGGGACTACCTGAAAGTAAACCGATTTTTTGTTGCTAATTTTTCATAAACAAAGGCCCGTGTATTGAACGGTCGGAAATGTGTGAAATATTTAAGCACAGAATGTTCCCTGTAACAAGGAAGAGGAAGAGTGAAAATAGCACATTAGGATGTGCACCCAGGAAAAACCCAAGGAGAAACGGACATGGAAAAAAGTCCACCAAGGCCGGGAATCGAACCCACCAATTTTCACCCTTCCTCTTCCTTGTGATTTATCCTTTGAGGAGGTTCCTCAACATCCCTTTGTTTGGCTGGTGCCTCCATGAGGCCCGGCAATGGACGATGCCGCTAGTCGGACGAAACCATACCGCCTCTTGCCTACAAAGTCCCCCAAACGGCAAAATTGTTCTGCCTCGGTAGCTTAGCTGGTTAAAGCATTCTCCCGGCAAGAGGAAGATCCCGGGTTCGATTCCCGGCCTTGGTGGACTTTTTTCCATGTCCGTTTCTCCTTGGGTGTTCCCTGAAAGTTTCGTTTGTATGTGTTTCCCACAAACCTGGTGTTTCCCTCGTGAGTACTCCGGAAATATATTTTCGTAGTTTAAAATAGGGATCACTCACTTAAAGTTTAGTTTGGGGGAAAAGTTTCTAAGTTTTTAAAATACGATTTCCTGTATGGCTGAAGTTTTAGTTTTTAAATTTGATATTGGTTTCTAAAGCTAAGTATTATACCATCCTTCTATATGTCCTGACTATTCCCTCAGAAAACTCGTTTTGAAACTCCAGTTTTCGGAACAACTGAAACACCCGGATTCTTCAAAAAAACACCCATTATACGTATCAATAGCGGTGCTATGGTCATCATCATAGCTCTACTCTTCTACTCCTGACGATGGCATTATTGTTGTTTCGAAAGTTGTCGCAACGAGATGCAGAGAAGACGGCTTTTGCAGATTTAAAAATCTCTAATTCATATCTAGCCGTGCTAGATTTTCTTTCATTACACGAGACTCGCAAGATGTAAATTTCCTTGGGTTTTTTTAGGTATAAGTTGCATATCTTGCAGGGGTTATCTGTAATTGAACTTTTTCTGTTTAAAATTGATAACGAACTGTTAAAATTCGGTTAAGGGAGAACCTATATGAATTTTGTTTTAATTCCATTTTTTGTATGGATTCAAATATGGATTAATATCCGATCAGTTACATCGCCTTAAGTATTTAACAGAATATATGAATTTTTGGTTTCTCAAGCTAAATATGAGTACTGTACTCTCTTTCAGTGTCTTGAATATTCCTTCAAAACACGTTTTGCAAAACCTCTTTGAATGTATTCCGTGAACCATACCGTAAGCAAAAATAACTCCATCAAATAAAATTGGCTTAGGCATGCTCTTATCATCAACTTACGCTCCAAATTTGAGTCAGGCGAAGCTCTAGTTTTGTCTTTACTGTTCTATACCATGTATCATATCTCCTCTTTTACCAGCTGATATGAACCGCTCCTTGTACACCTCTGCTCTCTGAATTCTATCTTATCTTTAAAAGAGGGCGTGGTTTGCATTTGGAAGTAGCTTCGCGTGATCCATCCTAAGTTACGATATTTTCAGTCTTTTATCTTATCCTCTTTCAGAACTGAAGTTTCGTAGATAATGTCAAATATTATACACATCTTTACGATAATATTATTTAAAAAATGCAGTTTTTCTGTTCTCTACTACATATGATTTACATAAATTATAATATAATACTATTATATAATATAATAATAATTACTATGTAATACAATCCTAAAATCTGTATAAGTACAGAACGCTTTTTCAATAGAATTTATGCTACTTAGATATAATATTTACTTCTTTTTGTTACTTTAATTTAGCTGCATTAAATCGGTTCATTCTTTTAAAGACAATGTTTTAAATACTGGGCAAATGATGCTCTCACTGTCACTGTTAACACTTTTAACTTTAAATTATTATCCGGTTAAACCTAGTTACTAATAAGCAATTATTACCTACTAATAATTGTAGCAAGTAAGGTTCTTGTATTTATTGAGTACATAATGCAAGTAAATTGATGATGAAATACTTTATTCTTTAACAGTACCTTTATAATAATTTCTAAATAACAATTTATTCGAAGTCATGAACAAATATAAAAATAGTGTTAATATGTAAACTAGCTCTAATAACGAATAATGTAATCTGTTAAAATAAGATTAAGTAATAATGAGATTGAGTATGGCAGGATGTTGAACCTCCTTCTACGTAGATGGAAATGAAATAGCGTCGTGTGAAACTGCTAACACACAGACGTCCTTAAAACGTAACAAATGACCCTTGGGGAAGTCAAGCGTAAAACGCTATTTGTTTCACTTCAGCACACTACCTGACGCTGACCCACGCGGTTGCTTTACTCGCTTGAGGACAAGGAAGGAATTTACTACACTATTCTGCCATTTTGATATTCCTTTACCAGATGTTCCTTGAGCGTTATAGTTTAGTTTATTCATAAGATATATATAACATGTGATGTTATCTACCTTTTAGACTATGTTACTATCTTTTGGCTGCTAAATACTTTAAAAATTCTTACTCCCCTCTTTGTACACTGTGTTTCTTGATCTGTATATTTTATTTTAGTTTAACTACTGAAACGTATTCTATCCAAAGCAATTCGGTCACCGAATGATTTTCTAATGCTGCGCTTATGACATTTAACAACTGCTGTAAATACAAATGAAACAACTATTTCAGGATGAAATTTGTCAATAATTTAATTAAGGAACGTTCTCGCAATAAATTCAATTGTAGACGCCTTAACTTTGAAGAACTTCATTACCAGAAGCATGATAAATAACTTAGAAAAGTTTAACCAGTAATTTGTAAACGTGTCCGCATTTCGAACTATATATTCATCGTCATAAAATAAGAATACACAAGCAAACCTTTTTTACTCAAAGAGGGGACAATAGACATGAAAAGTCAATGATTTTTTGCTTTTTGGCTGTTGCTGTTTGAGTCCCTTTCTTTATTATTATAAAGAAGGTTTGCTTGTGTATTTTTATACCCAGATGATGAACATGTAGTTTGAAATAGGTCAAATAAAGGAATTTTTTAAAGGTGAATTTTTTGCTAAATTGTTTTATCACGATTCCTTGTTAAGAAGAGATAACTTCTCAAGCTTTTACTTGATGGATTGATTAGCTTGGTACAAGAAGTGGAAATAGTGACTTAGATGAAACTCGAAACCACTCAACTACTACACCACTAAACTGAGGTCAGTGGTTAGAAAAAGTGGCTTGATAGTTCAGAGGTTAGAATACCTGCATGAAAACTGGGAGACCTGGGTTCGAGTCCCACTTTTTCATTTTTGCACAACTTGGGTTAAGCCGCATACTTTCTCGTGCAAAGTTAAAATTACCTATACCGTTGAAACAGGATGAATTTTCAATTATCGATCAGACTCCCCTCTCAATTAAATCCTCGTTTCCTAGTTTCTACTCCCAATATCAGTGCAAATGCTTCTATAAATAGTACTCTTTCCGCAATCTCTCTTCCCCGTGTGTCATCCGGAGAGTTAGAAACTTCCGCTGAATTGTTATCGCACTCAAGGGAGATGTAACGCTTCCCATTTCGTAGGAAACACCGAAAAGGATATAAAGCTGACTTTTTCGACAGTCTGAAGCCAGCGGAGAGGATTCGGAATTGGGAAGGAAGTCGTTTCACACACGAGCGTCCGAGAAACTTCCGATTTTTTGTGAAGAAAGTCTCCGAAACTCAGACAAAAAGGAGTTTTTCTCCAAAAATCAATCTGGAGAAAGTAGTGAGTAGTCTGGTGGTAAAAGAGAAAGATGGGTACTTCTTGTTACATTGTTACATTTGTACCATCATGTAGTAGAGCTTTCAGTTTATGTCGATAGATTACTACCAGCAAAGCTTGATGTAAATCTACATACATTTAGCACTAAAAGAAAGGGAGTTTTGCTCTGCCTAGAAGGACGGAAAGTAATCATTTGATCACTTCGCTTCTCAATGCCTATTTAATTTTTTTTTTAATTTTGGAGGAGTTAAATTATTTGTTTTAGGCATAACTATATATTTATAGCAACTTTAAACTACCGTTTTTCCATCAATGGATAATTTATAAACAAATTTCTAGATACAGCGAAGAGTTCAATTTTTTCATTGTATAGAGCTCTAAGTAATAATCAAGCTCTACTCATGTTCCTTTGAAGCATCACTTATATATTTATCACCTAATGTATGAAGTTATTCAAGCATAAAAATCTGCAGGAATATTTAAAAAAAGGTAAATATTTGGCTTGAAAGCTGTCTTTCTTGGTGTAACAACCACCAAATTAGTGTTAGCAAAATTTTACTTTATTCATGTTAAATTTTGGAAAGTCAGAGAAAAATATTTTACTTATATTTGGAGAATATTTAACTTTAAAAATTTTGAAGTAACAAAAACTTGAAATTTGACGACCACCACCGTCTTTCAAGTGTTACTATACGGAGAAAGACTACCCTCTGCAGATCTCTACGTCAATCACATGATAAAAGAAAACCTTTATATTGGTTTATATGCCAAAATGTTGAATTTGCTCTCATAGACACGAGATCAAGCTCTTTGCTATCATTCCCATGATATTTCTATCCTAAATAAACACCTCTGCTCAAACTCGCCGATGTTAATTTGACTACTTTCCAAACATGACCACCCATAGCTACATTTTAATTTCTGTTTGCCTTTTCTAATTAATATTTTACTTAGCTTTCTACCCATTACCTCAATACTGAAACTTCGTAGCCTTTATGATGCCATTTGCCACTGTCCTCCAATTTTATGAACTCTATCCTACCAAGCATAAAAGCTTGTGCAAATTTACCTTTGTATCTGACGATGTATATTATATCTGGACCTCGTTAAGTCTAATCCAAAGTTACCTGAAAAAATTTGACCTGCGGTGTTAACGAATTAAGGAAAACCCGTTTAATAGGTGATACCCGGTTAATCAAGGTCAATGTATTTAGATCAGTTATAATAAACACTTAATGCACTGTTATTTTATGAGTATAAAATTAGCCTACATGTCGGTTTATGTATTGCTGAATGTAGATTTACAATCAATCAATAGATTGATAGAGCTTAACTTTTGTTGCTCAATGTATATCATCTCTTATTAATTATCGCTAAATCCCTTGTGGAAGATAAAACAAGAAATTACGTAAGTTTTCCATAACTCTCCGAAACACATTCTCTGAAATGAAGCCCCAGAATAATGACCCAAAGGCCTCAGAAAATCCGACTAAGGGAGTTTGAAGCCAAAAAGTTTTCGAGTCCAGGAGATTTAAAATACATTGTTATTATGAAAATTCGGCCGGGAACTAACTAGTATTTAGAAAAATATGGATGTTTTTTTTTACTTAGTTGCACTCAGCGTGGTCCGACTGTATCAGCCAAGATTAGTTGTACCTTATATAAGCCTTGAGTGTTAGAATTAAGTACTTCACCACTTTCTTCTAAACCAAATATACCTCACGAAGAAAATATAAGGTCCTTCTTAGAGATAACTGGGACTAAAAAGTCTCTTCTCCCTTCTAACCTTTCGTCAGTGATATAAAAATAAAAGCAATGTATAGGTGAAGAGAGATAGGAAGGAAAACATCAGGAGAACTGAATCTAAAAAAACCTAGGGTTATATCTTAGAAAAAAATCACTGCAGGAAAACACTCACAAAGAAGGGGGGTGTTAAAAACTGCGCAAAACTACTGATGTTACAAGCCAAAATATGTAAAAAAAAGCTGTGCATAACATGGAAATTACAAACTCAATACTGCAATAAAATTTTTTCTAATGTATTAAAATCAAATGAAAAATAGCAAAAATTGCAATAACACATTATGAGAAAATTAAAAATATCACAAAAAATACGGAATTGACTTAGTTATGTTAATATAAACATCATGCAAAAGAAGAAAATATTAGAACTGTTTTTTTTACAGTCCACATATTTTTACAAGGAAATACAGAGTTTACGTTCCTTTCGGTGAAGCGAAATTCCCGGGAAGTATTAGAAGGAGTCCATTGAGGCTCTCGAAGGGTGTAGACCCTGGTGAGGGCACCGAAGTGAGAGTAAGAGCCCCTAACCCTTGCGTACGTCAGCGGAGAGATAAGTATGGGCCTATATAGGAATGCTTTCATGTTTCTGTCGCCAGATGGAGTTAGGGATGGAAAAAGAGGAGGGGATGGGATGAAAGAGATCTTAGTAAGGGAAGTTTTCGCAAGGTGGCATTGTGTTAATCTCACAAAGGCAAGCGTGGGCGAGGGGAGAAAATTAATTCCTCTCTAAGGACATTAAAGGGATACGTAAGAGTAATTTAGTCAGGGTTTCAATTTCTATCGAAAAATGTTTCCAAATGAAGAGAGCGGGAGATCGATTAGAGATTCCGTCTCCCAATACCAGGCCAAGGAAAGAACGAGCTGGAAACAAATCTAGTCGAGGAAATGCTTGATGTTTCCAGAAAGTTGATGATATTCCGGCGAGTTCGTCAGAAAATATAGTAATAGGGTAAAATCAAACAATAGAGCACTAAAGATTTTAAAGGTGGTAACATATATATGTCTAAAACTAGCTTTTATTACTTTTAAAATTTCCTTCTAGGGTAAATTGAATCAATACCGGCCTTGGTGGCCGAGTGGATAGCATGCCATCTAAGCTATCACTCCTGTCCCAATTTCCCGGGTTCGAATCCCGGCTGAGTAGGATTTTTCCGTTCAGGGAATGGTTGTGTGAGTTCGTAAGTTACTGTTGCCTCGGTGTAGCTCCTCCTGACAAGTTCATTAGAGCTTAGGAGGACCTCACTGATAGGAGGCAACGGTAGCTTTAAAAAAAATAACATATCTCAGGCCGCCATTTATACAAAACTCTTGGCTTATTTAACTATAATCAGGCCGATACTCATTTATACATCACCTAAGTGGCATTATACATACAAATCCTATCTTCAGAAACTGTACAGTTCGAAAGAAAAACCATCAAGGGGATTCTAAATGTCCCACATCGCACAAGTACCACAGAGATATACAAATATCACAGACTCATACCTCTCTCAACAACTTTAAATACATTAACTAAAAGATTCAACTCAAAACTAAAACACACTCAAAATAGCTTATTTTCCACAATCTTGGATTACGACCTGAAAACAACAATTAATAAATACCGCTGTCCTAAAATGTCGCTAAAATAATAAACCATAACCCAACCTGGAACCGAGTCAGAACCTCTCCCCTACCTAATGATCTTCAAAAAAAAGTGAACTTAAAGTGCATAAAGGAACACCATAGATAAGACCTCTAGTCAGGAGCCATGAACAAAATTATTCCGTCAAGAATTCGATTGGATTGATTCGAATCGGTAAATTGAATCTATGTTCAATGAAAGGAAATTTTACAGTACCAACTGTTTTAGATCTAAGGAAAAATTTTAGCATGGGATTATGGATTAAAATTAATTTCAACCTCTCTTATTTTTTTAAATCTAAGGCTGGCAATCTTAATGAGTCGTTAGAAATATATTCAGCCGTTATGGAATTCAAACCCCAAACTCTCTCTATTAAATAATTGGACCCCCTTGTTTAAAATATTTCTCAATTATATTCTGTAATTGGTGTAATTTATATCATCTGTTCCAGCCTAATCCTTTCGTATCTGCTAAACATAAGCTTAGGGTAACCAGAGATATTTTTTACTTTATTTAGCTTCATTTTACATCTTCCCAAGACGAAGAGATATTGTTCTTTTTTAATTAATTCTAATGTTAATTACTTTTCAATTACCTCATTATAGGTAGGTCATTCATTTCTATTGTCGTCATATCCTGTAACCGACACAAAAATTGTTACTCGTTGAGTCATTTTGCTTGACTTGCGTGGACATGTTCCGCTAATAGAATTCTGGCTCAGTGAGGATAGCAAGGACATTCTACCTCACTCCTCATCCTGCCAAGTAAATCTCATTCCTCTCTGCAAGCTCTTAGTAGCTTATATCAGAGTGGGTGAAACACCAACCGGCCTTCGGGCTGAATACCTAACAGACAGACATCTTGCAATGATATATTTTCGTAGTTACAGCTCGTAGTTTCTCCCACATCTTTCTCACTAAATCTTTCATAATACGTATACGGTCTTTTTTGATAGCATCCAATTCCGTTAGAGATTCTCTCCTCTTTCATTCTAGTTATACTTTTATTCTAGTTCTCTTTCTATTCTCCTTAATATTTAACCTTCCAAAATCTCACCTTCCTTCCGAAACATTCTTACTTCCATGCTTAATACTCCTCTCCCCATTGAATAATATACGCTTCTTCGTTCACTGCACCAAGAGTTCTCCATAAGATTTCAGAAGTCTAAAATGTTTCCATAAAGTACTAAAAACTTACTTTAATGCTTAAAGACGAATAGTCCCATGTCTAAATTGATATCCTCCTTATAGAATACTTCTAAAAATTGCACTATATCCACTCAACTAGTCCAAAATCAAAACCATTGGGCATATCTCACATTCATAACGCCAACTTACTTCACCGATCATAAAAATCAATGTCCCATTAAAAATGTAGTGGCTAATCCTCTTGCTTCCCTCTGATATCAAGCTCTTCATATCTGTGTCATGTTGAACTTGCAGTAAGGTAACCGAACCAAAGTATACCCGCAGGATGAGTTAAATTTCGGTACGTATCCGATTATTTCTTTTTATTCAATTTGCATGCGGTATCGCTCGGAGTTTTCTCAAAATGTACGGCCAGTTCAGTGTAGATAGTTACGATATGGATTTTTTAAAATTTATTTACGTCATTGCGACCAAGTACTAATTTTGTTTCCTAAAATTGTGGACTATAGTTACATCGTAATTGCCTTCACTCACGCGATTGATGCATAAGTAATCAAAAACTTCACATCAAAACGTGTTTCTTTGTATGACTTTTATCTTCAGTGAGCAAAATAGACAAACTGTGTAAATTAATGCAACGTATACGTTTATATTAAATTCCACATGCTATAATATCAATCTCTGATTTATCAATTGCCAATTTACACTCGATTCCATGTATGTTGCGATTTTACTCTCCTAAATATTCGGCTTTTGAATGTTTTAAATTATAATTCAATTGGTTTCGATTTATTCTGTATTCATGAATTTATCTTCTTTAATTTAATTTTATAATTTTTGTTTAATGATATCGCAATTTGCTTATTTAATGTTTCTTTGCAGTTTTGTATGTTATCCTCCTGATTTGTTGTTCTATCTCAACGTGGTTTCTCTATGTCAAACCATCATTGCGATTATATTCTCTCTACCCTTACTCTCTCTTAATTTCATTAAGTTTTAAAAAAATTATTGAAAATATATTAGAAACATAAATGGAAAAATGGCCCTCTCGAACCACACTTCGTCAGATAATGGGTCGAAATAATCTAATCAATTATGGTTACCATTAATAAAATGCTCGATTCCCTTAATATGACAGGGAGGCGATTCGAGTCGTTGAGAAACACGGAAACCCCTAAAAGAGTGCGAGGTGACTTGGAGGCGGACGGCTTCTCTTTCGCTTAAATTCCAGTAATTTACGAGGACTGTTGTTTCCTCCGAGACCCAGAGATGAAATACGTTTCCAGGCTCTCCCTCTCGGTACAGCCATCGGATCAAATATTTAGGCGGCTTTTTAAGTGCCCCCGTAATTCTTCTCAAGAGTCTAGTTTATCAGTTACAGCTCCCGTGAGATTCGGACAAATTTATGCGACGGTCTAATTTTTCCCTGATTTAAAAGCGCCGGGGAGAGGAGTGAATAAATGAGAAGGTTTGGAGAGAGTCCCGCCCGTGTACATTTTGATATTGGTGAGCCATTAAGCCCTATTTCATTACCGCGGATATTTATTCACCGCTGAGATTTTTGCGGTCGTATGCGTTCGGCAATGCATCATCTGCTCGTTTATGCTTTGAATTGACCATTTATCAATTGGTTCCAGAACAACTTACCGCACGACAACTGAACTCGTCTCGTTTTCAGGAAACATTAATTAAAGGACAGTACACAAAATAATATAAAGAGTAGGAATTTTGTGGGAACGATAGAGCGGCAGTCATTTTACCGATTATTGATTAGATACTTTAATCACGAAGAATCTTATTAAACCCAACCCAACCTCCAACCACCAGGGCTCCAAATTTTAAGTCAAAATTTCGTTCCTTTAATGCTTCCTGAAAACAAGACGTGATCAGTTGTCGTAGCGTTCAGTTGTTTCGCTCTAAGTTGTCACGCAGTCTGTTTTCGTACGGTTGTCGGGCCACATTATCAATTACCTATAGGGAAACGTTTGTATACTTTTTATTTTAAGTGGGAATGGATCAAAAAAGTAGAGACGAGTATCAGAAATGTCTGTCAGGACTAATATTTGAACCCAATCTTCCAGTTCATTGCTCTAACCATTAAGTTACCTTGCCATAACGTTCAGTCAAACTCTTCAGTTTAGTGTAGGAAGGTTCTTCCTAGTTACAGGCCTTTGAAGGTCACCATTAACTCATGAAGAAGGCCAATTTTATACATGGCTGCTATAATGAATAAGAGTTAAAAAATCTTCAATAGCCGTCTTTGTCGGCGTTCTTCAACTCATTCGCCGGTTTTAGGAGAAAACTGGAAGGCTCGGATTACCGAAATTTTAATAACTCCCACTGTACATATCAAAAGCAATGCTGTTATTCATATAATAATAATAATAAAGTACAAGTAAGTACGGAGGAAAAGGGTATATACTAGTAAGAGGTGTTAAATATGAAATAGTGAGTGACGCCAACAAAGATTGCTATTGGAGATTTTTTACTTCTAAAACCATTTAACCTATTACATTCAGAATGATTTACTGTGAATAATAATACTTATGCATTCCTGAAGATACATTTCTAATTCTCAAGTTTATATTATATATATCATGTTCTTTCGATCTTATGAAGCAAAGTAAACTTTGCTTTAATTGATTCATTTCATGTAGAAGACTACAATAAAACTTATACCAATATTATAATTGCTGGTTTAAAATTTATCGGAAGGGTAGTTTTACTTAAGTGCTATTTTTTCAAAATATATCAAAAATTCAAATTTTATTATCTTTCTCTCAATTCGGTAACCGTAACTAATATTGTAGCTGTACACAGAGATATTTAAATCATCACGCTTTCGGATTATTTACCTATTAATTGATTCTGAAGTTCGTTAGGTATATGATTAAACCTTTCCTATGGTTTGCTTTATTCAACTATTTAAAATACAGACAAACTTTCCAAAATTATTCTCCTTTATAGTTCTCTGTCATATTCGGTTTAATTTGTTATGTATTTTGCCAAAGCAATTTTAATACTACACAAAGGTGGATATTGTACATAGAATACGTACTATCAAAGTAATAATTTCCGGATCAGTTCCATTCAGTTCAACATTGATATGAATTTTGAATGAAAGTAAAATTTAGGAGAAGTTCTTTGTGCGAGGCCATATTTACTATCTGACTTTATTTGCTCCGAAATTCATTCTTTAAGGAGGAAGTTTCTATGACATAGCTGAATGAGGAGTTTTTATGAAGTCTGTATTTATTTGCATCTTCGGAAAAGTAGGCTCAACACCTGAGACATTTCATTATTAATCTTGTAGAAAAGGTCACGGAACTTTCATTACACCTTGAAAGAGATATTTCCCATCATCATTTCAACCTATGACAGTAGCATTAGTTACGAAATATAAATGAAATTCGCAGTGAAAGTTTTTTCCACCTTCGTTTTATTGTCCCAATCGTTTTTGTATAGGTATAATCTCTGCTTCAGCCTCAGGCAATGGAAATTGTGGGTTTTTGATCAACATTTTTCCATGGGAAGTAGTATTGATTTTTACTTTTTAAATTTGTGACAAAGGTAAAAATTCCAACGGATTACATAGTCCTATAAAAAGTGTTTATAGTTTTTTTTACACTGGAGATGGAATTTAAGGTAACTTTCGTAAAGCGAAATCCAAATGGCAATGGTCTGCGTATCCAACCTAGATAATCGAGAGTGGAAGAATAAGGATGTTATTGCAGATTGGAACTGAACAGGTTTCAATAGAGAATCATAACGGTTCGTATGAAATAGCTACCACTTAACTCGCATTCCAGTACCTTCAATTCACTTCTATACAGCTGATTCCATACCCTATTTCATTAATCCATTCCGCTCTTTATCTTTCCTTCTTCTCGTCCAATATATATCACAACCATTTTTTGCTGTAATTCTAAAAATATCCCACTGTTTTTTCCTCTTTCTTTTTTGCTCAGTGAGGAAATTTTTGCCGTAACTTTGTTTTCCGTCTTGTTGTTCAAATATGTGATAATGAATGTTTATTATCATATTATGTACATTATGTATTCTATATATTTTTCTTTTATATTTTTTGTCGTACTCTTTCAATGTAGCAATTTAATTCACAACATATCAAATATAAAATATTTTAATTAAACTCCTCGGGATTTATTTAAGTTTTAGAATAAAAAATAAATTTAATAAGGATAAATTCAATCAAATGAAGGTGTGACTAGTATCTCCAAATTCATAATTTCAAAGGTTCCTTTATTTTCATTCTTTAATTGCATTGAGTAAAGTAAGTATCAACTATATATCATATGCATATAAATTGGTATAAATCTATGGAATTAGCCTAATTGTAAGTAAAATGTAAGGTCTAAGAAATAAAATCATGTTTGAATGAATATTTTCAAAATGATACTGTAGGGATTAAATAACATATTTATTCTCGATGGGTTGGATAACATATTGCGTGAGGTTCTGTGGAAAAAGTTTTCTATGTTCACGTAAAATATACTAAATACTTTGTAGATCTTTCTTTATTGAATTCATCATCCTAAACTTTCACATGCAATAAGTGAGAGCTAGTTCAGTGTCTTCGGTCATTTCTAAGATTACTTTTGACCAATATTAGTGAATGACTTAGGTTACAAGTAACTCCGCGGCCAAGCTAAAAGGAAAATTTCCCGCAGGACGTAGTTGGGGCTCCGTTATCCCATTCCTTTGGATACCATAGAATAAATTGTCACTAAATGTCACATTCAAGAGTCACTTTTCCTCTGAAGATGCTTCCTTTGGAGAAAAAATGCGAATCAGGCAGATTCATTAATTGATGGCTTTGGTAATTCGTGGCAATTTATTCTATTACTTCGCCCTCAATATATACCTTTGCTACTTGGGATACAATCAAAATGTTTCGCTTAAGCCACTTTCTTAAATTGGGGAGCTATTACTTGCATTTAAAATTGATTCTAAACTCCTTCACTCATTAATCGAGCTCAAATTTGACGTTATGGATTGAAATTAAATTTTTAAATAGTTTTAAGAAATATTAACCACTTAAAAATGTGCATTTTTCATTTTCCCTTGCTTCCCGAAGAGAGATGTAAGTTGTGCTGTTTCCTGGGGTGTGATAAATCAGATTCATCTTCCCGTTGTTCTCACTCACTAGCATGATTTTTTTTGTATAATCGTAAGTACATTATTCAAGCAAGATGAAAAGGGTTAGTGAAAAATAGTGGTTCATTTTGTAACCAATTATATAGAGTTAGACCGTTTTTAAAATATTACGTGCAAACTATGAGATATTTAAATAATTGCCATGTATTTTTGTTATCGATTAACCGCATAACAAAATTGGAGGATAAAAATATTTTTTTACTGAATTTTGTTAATTTTTTTCGGTGTCGGTTTGATTTAAGCATACGATATAGTGGCTATGATTAGCACTGGTAATGAGGTTAAAACACATTCCCATGATAAAGATCTAATAAATTTGATTACTAAGCGCGGAGAACCCTAATGCTTTAGAAGTTATTTATCAAATTACTGTACAAATGGAAGTTCCATTCAGTGCAAATCAAATTACTGAAATTTATCAGCGTATTCAATCACATTAGTTATTTTCAGTCAGAATGGCTAAATGCTAGGGATTATCAATGTATGGCTGGCAGCCCAATAATTTTGAGGAATGCCTCCCGGAATAGCACATTAATTAACACTTCCACGAAATTATTCATATTATCTTTTTTTCAGTTATTGTATTAGATTTCGTTATGTACCATGCTTTCATACGCTACGTTTAACTTTATTTTCATCATTAGAACTTCCTAAAAAGTTGTGGGTAAATATAGAGATACTAGATCACCGATACTTTTCATACAATATTGGAAATTTTGGAATTTTTTCAAAGGAATTTTACTGATTGAATACCAGCATTAGCTTTAAATAAACAACAGAGTTTGTTTTACTACAATTATGTGTTTATACTGGCATATATTCAAAACTAGGAAACTAAAGCCATAATTTTAGTCGTATTAAAGATTACTTTCTTTTAAACTTGAGATTGAAGCCCTGATGCAAAGGGTTTCAACCCTATATATATATGATACTTTAATATAAAAATTTGTTGTGGCCATCACATGACTTTCTCCATATATAAGATGTAAATATTTATCTACGACAGTATTTTCGAACCCTATATGTATTCAATCTAAACTTGGATGAAGAGTGATTAATTTATACGTCACAAACGTTCTATAAAATATTACAATTATATTATATATATATATATATACATGTCCCAAAAAAATAATATTGAATAATTTATTTATATATATATATATATATATATATATATATAAATAAATTATTCAATATTATTTTTTTGGGACATGTTCGATGAAAAACAGTGAAATTGGTCTTCAGCCCACAGCGCCCAGAGCGCCTACAAAGTACATAATCAGCAACTTCCGCTTTATCAGTATTTCATGAATAACTCCTAAACAATCAGTTATGCAGAAATATGTTTCACACAAAAGTTATAGTAAATAACATTTTATAAAACTCTGAAAAAATAGTATACACCTTAATTTTATATTTATGGAGATATTTTGCAAAAACGGAAACGAGCTTCGATAAGTAAACTTCAACTTTTGGTTAACCGATTTACTCCAAAAACTGATCAACTCTAACGACACCAACTTAAGTACTATGTATGAAATTTGGTGTTCATACAACAAATATTTTTTATGTTAGACCGCCCACAAAGTACATAATGAGCAACTTCCGGTTTATCAGTATTTCACGAATAACTCGTAAACAATCAGTGATACAAAAATATGCTTCATACAAAAGTTATAGTAAATTACATTTCTAAAAAGTTTAGTAATATAAGTACATACCTAAATATCATATTTATGGAGATATTCTGCAAAAACTGAAATTCGCTTGGAAGAATAAAGCTCGAATTCCGGTTAACCGATTTACTCCAAAAACTAATAAACTCTTACTGCACCCACCATAATGCTATAAATGAAGTTTTGAATTGATACAACAAACAGTTTTTACGTTAAAGCGCCCACAAGCACACACACACACACACATATGTATACACAGAAATTCCGAAAATGGTCAAAACGTATTCTATGGACCCCAAAACATTTATTTCCGTTGAAATCTCGAAGTTGATATCGGTATTAATATTATTTCTATTTCTCTTCCTCCTTTCGCTCATCGATAAACAATAAAAAAACGCTATAATTGCCTCCTTTTCCATTTCTTTTGAAATATTTACAATTTATCGTAGAAAATGAAACAGGTGGGTGGATAAGAAATAAAGGGACTTTGCCGTTTAAACGACTGCCGGATAGATGTGAAACCGCTCACACCGTGTTCCGTCTATACGGTGCCGTTTAGCCGGCTGCCGGGCAGGTGTGAAATGGCTCTTAGAGTAAATAAAAGTGTAGGTACATCGAGATTTTGCAATCTAAACCAAAACATCTTTCATCAATTGTTTATTCTGAGATATGGCTTCCTCATCAACCTTGGGTAAATAATTTCCTCGTGAGACCTCGAGCTAATAAATAAACAAGTCTAAACAAGGCAATCCTTCCAAATTGCAGGGAAGATTACGTCATCAGAAAAGAAGCGTAAACGGGTTACCTCGACGTGCAACCATTGATTTTCCTTTAAGATGAATGCGCTTTCCAACATATATGAGTAAAGCGCGAAGCGTAGTACACTCTCTCCCCTCTGGAATACATTATCCGTCCGTCCGAAACAAACATCCCCAATCCATCTCACTAGCGTTCCATTTCCTCTTGTTTCCCCCAAAACAAACGTTTTTCTCTCTGTCCATTCCTCATTCTCGAGTCTGCTTCCGTTCCGAGGCACGTGTTTCGCTTGACGATCTCAAGTACGCACCTTGGAACTTCCGCGGAGATGAGTTGAGAAGAATGGGCCTATTTTTTCTCAACCGGATTCTTCTTTTTCAATATTAGTGTCCTCCACGTGCTTTGTCTTCTCCAGGAATTTTTTATCCTCTCTGAATGTAAAAATTTTCTCTCTTTTGCTGCAACGCATGACCTCTATCAAAATGATTCTCTTGATGTTTTTAAACTCGCGGTTTTCATTTATGTTTAACCTTTTAATCCATCCACGATCTATTCCTTTTAAATGCCAAATCCGAAAAATTTAAATTCTAGAATTTTGTATTTATCATGTGATATATATGTTTCTCCAAAAACTGTAAAAGATATTAATTTTTCACTATTACTTTTCATCAGAAATTTCATCTTTTAGTGAATTTAATCAAGCACTCAAAGTTCCACTATTATTTTAGATTTCATAGACAAAGAATATCGATTTAAAAAAATTTTATCTATATTAAAGCCTTTTTCAGTATTTTTACTACATTTTATTCCTGCATGATTATTGCATTTCATATTAACATGTTTTTCTTATAACTGTATAGAAGATATCAATTTCTCAATATTGTTCTGAAATGAACTTTTAGTGAACTACTCACAGTTCTAATAGAATTTATCTTTACATCAAAGTACGATATAACATTTCGTTTAAAATTTTCATCTATATTAAAGCCTAGTTTAGTAGTTTTACTATGCACTTTACCTGCATCAATTACTTCATATTTAGGAAATTTATCCTAAGAGGATATATCTTTGCAATTTGCATTATATGATATATCGTTGCTCTCCAAAACTGTACATAAATATGGACCCGATCCTGAATATAACAGAACAACACCAAAAATGCTATGAGCATTTTCTGGCAGGATAGTTTAGTTGGGTTAAGCAGCCTCTCGGATAAAAAAAGGTCATGGATAAGAAAGGTCACGGATAAAGGAAGGTCACGGATTCTATTTCGTGGGGATGTAGAAAGTAGAGTAATGAAAAAGTATAAGTATACAAGTTCCTGTAATTGGACATTAGTTTCGTTGCAATATATTATTGAAAATGTATCGGAGTTTAGGCAATCCCGCATTACACGTACGCGCTAGCCCAAATCTGTAGGTAATAACCAATGATTGGATGTAACGAAGTAAAAGTAATCGGAGTACATTTTTAGTAAAGATTACATTTTTGGTAATTTTTACTTGTAATTGTTACATTAAAAAAAATAATTTTTACCTGTAATCTACTTCAAATGTCGTGCGAGTAATTGTTACATTTGAGTAATCAAAAGTGAACATTTGAATTCCTCGCGCGCTGGTCGCATCGAGAGGCAGTTCTAACTACATATATTGTTCACCTAAAGAACCGAACCGAAACACGTGGCTTGAGAGAGAGGAAAAAGAAGAGGCTTTACGTATTTTTAAAGAAGAAATCGTTTTAATTGAAAAGCCTCCTGTACAAAAACATGACTCGTGTGATACGCGCGATGAGGAAGCTATACTTTTAAATATTGTGAAAAAAGGGGAAGTTTCCCCAGCTTCTGATGAAGTGAATAAGTACTTTTGTACCTCAAAGGAAATTGAGTCAATTAACCAATTCCCGATTATAAAAAAGCATTCCTTAAATCAAATGCTTCCCTACCCTCTAGTACTCCTGTGGAGCGGCTGCTTAGCATAAGCAAAGATATTTTGCCACCAAAAGGACGAAAATTTTAAAATTCAATTGTATAGCAAATTGAATTCGCATATTTAATTGATTTTTTCTTAAATATATTTCTGCTATTTTGAGAGCTTTCTATATATTTGCATGCCGTTGATTTTAGAATCCATCTTCATCCACAGGTGTAAATTTTAGTAGATCATAAATAGTTAGGCACTTTAATTATTGTAGTAATCATAATTTGAATTAAATTTTAATGCGATGGCATTATATGTTAGATGCATGTTAGTGCTCCCTGTTTGAAAAAAAGTTGAATGAGATTGCATTATCTACAGGAGCAAAATAAAAAGTAATTGTTATCATACTGATTACTTTTTCAAAAAGTAATTTGAAATTGTAACTGATTACAAATTTGACAGAGTAATTGTAATTTAGCCCAATTACATTTTTTCAGTAATTTTTCCATCAATGGTAATAACCCCCTGTTTGCGAGAGATTCTCTAATCTTATTTTCATTTCTTTGTTATATATCATTACTCTGTTAGCCACTGATAGACTTAAGGGCAATATTTTCATTCTTGCACCCTGTGCGATCGAACAAACTTGTTTGTTGGCCGTGGTGGCGGAGTGGTTAATCTTACCTCACAGTCCCGGGTTCGAATCTCATTTAATAGAATTTTTCCTGTTAGAGAATGGTTGTCTGTGTACGTTGTGTTTATTTATGAAGGAAAAATGCCAAAAACATAGTAAAATGATATTCAAAGGCTAAAATGCACCCATGAAAAAAGACAGCATTATCATGTTTTCAACCAAATGAACTCCGATGACGGAGAGCCTCGCTAATTGTATGCTAGGAATAACTAAATTTTATATAAAAGTTATTGAAATGCGAGTACGGAGGAGAATACCAAACATGAGATGGGCAGACAAGATCAAGAATGAGGATGTTCTTAACAATGAAGAATGGGAAAGAGCACTAATTAAATTAATCAATCAAAGTAAGAGAAACTGGATGGACATGCCTTAAGAAGGACGTGCCTGCAGATGAATATAATATAAATGGAGTTGAGGGAATTGTAAAAAGAGTAAGGAGAAAAGTGAAGATGACAGATGGTTTAAAGAAAAGGAAAAGTTTTGCAGAAATGAAAACAAGGGTAAAAGATATAAATGGTTTGGAAGGTGACAGCTAGGGCCTGCAAAAGCAGTCTTCTAAAGATGATGATGAAGAAACAAAAATATTTCCCATTAAATTGCTAAATTAAAAGTAATATTCCTACCAAATGTCTCAGTAAGGAAAAATAAAAGACCTTAATTGGACGTAAGTGGTGCAAAGTAGATGTATAGAATGTATAAATGCATATACATGACGTATAGCATGTAAATACATTCATATTCCATCTCGAGAACGTATTAAAGTTGATACATCTCTATTGTCACCTGCTGTTTTTACAATTTCCTTTTTTATGTAATTATTTATCGATATTTTTATCTTAATACCAGTGATTTCAAACGTTTAAAAGGATGCATTGTACTTTTTAAATCCTTTCGGATAAAACTTTGTGTATGAAGAATTTGAAAACGAATTTAAAGGTAGAAAACGCCCACAAAGAATGAGGTAAAAAAAGCTTACGCAAAAATAAATATAGTTCTACATAAATAAATGAAGAAATCCTTGTGATGAATACTGCTAAAGTAGAATAATTAATGCAAAAAAATATATATTAGAACTCCTAAAAAGGGCTTTAAAATGGATAAAAATTAAAATTAAAGTATTAAGCTTTGTGAGTAGAAAAGGTAAATAGAAATTAATGTTTCAATGCAATATTAAAATAGCTAAATATGTGATTCAGATTGAATACATTCGTGAAGAATGAAAAATTAATATATTTTGCACTGGTATTACAAAAGCATATTTTTACCAAGTGAAAAATGTAATATTCCAGAACTTTAATAAAGACGTTGTTAAATAGTTTTTTACAGGAAATATGGTTAAAGTTTGGCAACAAAGGAGGCATGGGGATGACGTAGTTAATACAGGGTGTATTTTTAGCCACCGAGTGGGAACTTATAATCTATCAACTGACCTCATTATTTGTGACAGAGAGGGAAGTTCCATTTAAAGGTAAAATGCGTATATTGAATTAATGTTGCACGGAAAATTTTATGGCTCATCTCAGCAGTTGCTCCACGTTTAATATTCTCCTCTAGTATCATTCACCTGTTAAACCAATTGGGTTTGAAATATGCGGAGGAGGGGGCGCTTATCTTTATCCAATGGACTGGCTACTAGTTTTAAGAGTTATGTGTAATGAGTTGATAACTTGATTAAATGATTGGCATCGCATAGCTCATTTCAATTGGACTATAATAGCTTAATCAACGTTTGCAAATTTTGCTCGGAGGATCTGCATTGCATGAAACGTTTACATTGTTACCTCATGTACTGAAATTGAATTACATATTCATATTTATGGAAATTTCCTGTTTTAACAGTTCTCTTAAACTTAAATGAACTCCTTTAGTCTTAACAATATAAATTGCATAAGAGAAAGGCATAAATATTCACAACACCTACCAAATGTAAGCTCATGTAGTTTTTGACATCATAACTTTTTTCAAGTCGAGCGTTATTCACGACGTCCGTAATTGGTTTCTCCTCTTTTGAACATTACAGTGATTCTTCGAGTACTATTTGTGTAAATCTTTCTTTGTTTTTCATTATTCATAGGAGGAAAAATATTGCTCTTCTAGCAACTTTGTCCCAGGTCGATCTTATTTTCCTTATAGAGTTCGTGGTAATCAATTTTTGCATCGAATATCACCTTTGAAATTGAATTTTAGCCATTTAATAATTTCCATTATTCAGTTTGTTTCTTCCTGACCGCTTCATAGCTATTCATTAGAGGCAAAACTTCCTATTCTAGGAACTTCGTCACAGGTTGGTCCTATTTTCTTTTCAAAATTCGTGGTAGTAAAAATTGCGTCCACTAACGTCAATTGAATTGAACTTTTACTTTATTAAAATTTATATTGTTTGGCACGTTTAGTTATAGCCATTTCATAGTTATTAATAGGAGGAAAATCTTCCTATTCTACCAACTTTGTCACAGAATGGTCTTATTTATTAATTATTATTCCTATTAATGAATTCATAGTAACCATTTATTTCGCCGAATAATTTCCATCCAATTGAATTTTCATTTTATAAAAATTTCTATTGCTCAGCAAGTTAATTTATTGCAATTTCTAAGAAATACGAAATTGTGTCATATGCTTCAAATAAAATTCTGGAAATAAAACCACGATCGGTTTTTTGATGTCCACCCTTATTTGATGATGATTCAATCTCCCTAGATTTATCATCTGAAGACTCAGCCATATACGAGGATGAATATAACCATTGGCCCCTGAGGACATCGATTTTACACGACACGGACTCCGATCCCAATTCTACTGAACCCCACTAGGATTGTCGTTTTTCAATTTGGAGAAGACGACCACGACAGCTGTTCGACCACGCCCACTTCGCAACATCGGCACTTATTGCGCGAAAGTATTTTCGAAGTAGTGGCTCGAGGTACTTCTCTTTCCCTCCTGTCATTTCTATTTCAACGGGCTTGAAATGTCAATTGACATGTATCCAAAGGGACAAGTCCACCCACTAAAATATCACTGCTACCTCTTAATGATAACTCGAGGCTATGTCTTGATGAGAGCTGGTTTGCTCCCCTCTCTTGATTTAGAGGGGCTTCTTATATTTGATTGAATGTTGAAGTGATTTTTGAGAAGAATCAACTTTGTGAATGGAATATGAGTGTGAATAAACTCGATGTGAGAAGGCGTTACCTCGCGGAAGGCCATTACAAGGAATGAAAGATAACTTTAGTATACTGTGGAAATCTGTGGAAGTGTACTAAAGTTATCTTTCATTCCTTAATATGAGTGAGGTTATGTTCTGCAGAAAGCTTTCACTATATCCGCTACTCATAAGAATTAATCAAAAATCGTCGGTTCGTTTTATGAACGCTATGTTTCCTTTGAGTGTAAGTTTGAGTGCATTTTCCATTGTAGGTCAAAACAGGAAGTTGTTTACCACCGTTCTATTTCTAAATCATTAGCTAAAATACGGTATGTACTTCCAGGAAATATGGGAGAAGAGAGATTGGTTAAAGCTTGTGCCTGATATTACGCGGGTGTAAAATATGGCAATACATGCATCTAGCTCTTCATCGGAAAGAGTAAAATCTTCATAATTTTGCTTGCGTACTTCCTCCATTGTACGTCGCTTTATGTGTGTCAGTATAAACGAGTCGATAAATAATCGCCATGCACTCATAGGACTATCACTTGTTTCTTCTCGCGTGTCTTGTAAGCCCAGGCGCTTCTAGTATATTAAATTAAAAATTAATAAAGTATATTTTGGTTTGCTCGCCTACTAGGTAAGTGTTCTCCATTCTTCAGCAGTTTCTATTGAAATCCATCAGCTGACATAAGCGTTCCTGGAGAGTCATCATCGCCTAATGTGGTTGTATTTCCTCCATAGTCTTCACCTCCGCAGTCATCTGTCGAGGAGGCAATTTTGCCTTGTTTTGTTGGTTGTTTTAGTTCTCGGCCTGTAGAATTGCTGGTTTCGTCCGAATCCTCAGACTCAGTAGAAATGTTTTGAGGAATAAAATCTTCGTCATCGTCAGAGACTAAATGATCTTTTTGACCGTTTTGCATTCTGATTCACCTTCTGGTATTGAGTGAAAAATAGAAAGGATTTCATCAGGGTTAAGCCTAATTCTTCTAACCATATTGCCAGTCACGAGAAATGAAGGCCGTACTACACAGGAATTGTACAGTCCACTCGAGAGCTCACTGGATTCACTAATGCAAATCAAGGGCAGCGCACGATTATCATGTGCGGCCTGGTAGGGCAGAACATGCTAGGACAGTAATTTTCTTTCCTTCCACTGATTTATTTTCCTGGTAGATCATTATATCAATGGAAGGATGCAAAGTTACTTATTCACGTTTAATAATCAACTTCCACATAGTCGAGGCTGAAACAATGGAGCATGTTAGACAGTATTGCGCTACAGCAAGACTGACGGGTGACGAGAAAGGAGGGGAATGGAGAGAAAGACAGACACGACGACTCCAAAACACACGAATTTGAAAGTGTTTCATATGGATTGCATATTCACCGCTTTACCGCAAGATAAAATAATATCAGGACCTTCACATGGTTTGTAGTTCCAAACGCGAACCCGTAAAACAAGAAATGCCTAATAATTATAAATTTAAGCCAACAATAGCTTAATATCAATTATGAACATAAAAAAAGAAAAACTTGAGCATATATTACTATTTGGCGAAAAGACAACAAAATACAGTAGGGAGTCAAAATGACTCTATTTGGTAGTTGAAGGTAAATTCTGAAAAATGGGAACTATTTTTCTTAAAAACTATTTTCATCGCAAAGCCTTCTTTTGTGCCAAAAATTAGTAAAAATCGCGGAATCTCAAGCCAGAATTCAGTAAATTTTAGTCAGGACAGAGAAATAAAACTCGCGAGGAGTCCAAATGATTCAATCAGTAGTTCTAGTGTTAAACACTGACGAAGATAAAACCTAGAGCATCTTAAGTCCAAGAGATACTCAGATTCATAGGTAATATAAATTTTTATTTCTTCATTGTTTCCATAAGTAAACAAAATGTGCCTCTTAAATCGCTTTAGAGGTTTAGATGAAATGTATTTGGTATTATTCCATCATTTATTTATGGAAGTAATCCGTGTTTCATTTTATATTTATCTTTACTCTAATAAATGTACAATTATCTACACGATAATGTGAGTATTCCTCTCATAACAGTTTTGATATCTTAAAGTATGCTCCGAAAATAGAAAGCTTCCTTCAAAATTAACCTATTTTATTGCTTTATCTTGCGCAATCTATAATCGCTCGAAAATTGTGATGTTTCATTTGCCTTCGATCTCTTGCGTATTTGCTTTTTCCTGACAGTTCTTTATTCATAGCCATAATAATGAATCAAATGATTAAATTATTTCATTGTCCAGTAATTTAAGAAAAAACTTCTTATCGAATATTTCGTGGCTTTAAATTACTTTCGATGGTTTTCCCAAAGACAATAAATTACTTGATTATTATCTTTAAATCCGTACAAACACATTCGTGCTTTTTATTGAAGCAATCTAACGTGAATATAGCGATCTCTTGAAGTAATTTCGTGTTTACTATTTTTACTTATACAAATTCAATGTATTCTTACAGAAGTTTGACAAGCTTATTTCATTCACAGAGGAACTTTTATTTTCGGAGTTATGAGTCAGAATATTATTTCCAATAAAAAATATAGTATGGAAATGTCAAGCTTTAACGAGGAAAAGTCTTCTTCAGGTTTGTTTTGCCCAAGGACTGCCTGAAAGGTCTTTGTAACCTGATTTCCGATTTCCTTGAACGTCGGAAATACTATTTAATTTTACATATATATTGTGACTTTTCAAATGAATATATTTATTTTGCTATTCAAAAAATTATATTAATCATCAATCTCTTTCACCACTGACGATTTTGAACGACGAACTAATTTAATTATTATATCTTGTTATTGATTTCACAAATGAGGACAGGAAAGGAACTTCGTGTCCTCGTTTCCTTTCCTGCCTCGTTAGGAAAATAATTTCTTTATTTCCTGTCCTATTTCTCTCTTTTTCGACATTTTTATTCACATGGGGTTGGATGCGAGATGAAACTTCTAAGTCTCACTATCGCCCTTAAATTATTGTATTATCAATATATTATTATTTTCTCAATGTTCGTCCATGTTTAATAAATGTTGTGATCCACCTATGTCCTGTAAACTCTCTTCTACGTTTGGTCACATATTTGACCTTCATCTCTGAAAAAGAGAAAGAACCTGCTTTTATATCTTTCTTTTCCACCTTATTCCTCAAAATGTCTCCATGTAATCGTTTTTCATATTCGTTGATTCAGGGCTCACTACTATTCAATCTGAAAGAAGATTTAAAGTATTCCAGCGGACATTTTTCTGACAATTGCTTTTGACTTTTATTGAATTGATAATGACTAACAACAATTTATTTAAATAAACATTTCCAGCTCATTTCATCGTCATATGGTGTTCTGCCCTGAAGCAGCTCCTGCACACCACTGCCGACTCCATTTTTCTCTGTCCATTGCCTTCTCCTTAGTATTTCTATAGTTCTTTATTTTAACCTCATCCACCATCTTTATTCTTCTTCTTCCTCTCTTATTCTTTCCTTCCACTGCGCCTTCTAATGCCACTTTCAGTAGGCTATTCCCTCTAATTTTGTGGCCCAACCAGGGCGCCTGGTGAATTGATCCGGGGGAATTCGTACGCGGGGAATTCGTCCGCGGGGAATTCGTCCGCGGGGAATTCGTCCGCGGGGAATTGATCTCCCGCGCTGAGGTTGTACTACAAACCCAACCCAAACCCCCATTAATTTATTTATAACACTAACCAATAAACATGACGTGTAGAATAACATATGGCTGAATAACAGTAGTTATTAACATAAGACTGAATAACATCAGTCGGAAGATCAATTCCCCGCGTACAAATTCCCCCCGGACCAATTCACCGGCCACGCCCAACCAGTTAGCTTTCCTTTTTCTTATTTCCGTCACCATCCATCTTTCTTCCTTCACTTTATTCAGGATCTCCTCGTTCCTCACCATATCCATCCATCTCACCTTCTCCATCCTTCTCCACACCCACATTTCAAACGCCTCAATTCTGTTTCTTTATTTATAAACTCAAAAGATGCAAATAATTTTTCTTCGTTCTCCCATTTTTTGTTATGCAAAATTATTTTCTGGTTATTCTTGGCAATCTAATAGAAAAAAATATATTCGTAATTGAACGAAATAGAGGATAAGCCCTTGATTTCTTAAGGTTCGTCAAAGGAAGGATTATAACTGTGGTAACAATTAATATATTTTCTACTCTTTTGTGATAGAAAGGTCTAAAAATAAAACACTATTCTTCCAATTAGAGTGGGCAAAGAATAGTTTCAACTCTGTAAACAATTCTATCATTACTCCGATGCATGAGGTAATATGAATTAAGGGTTTTAGTAAATGGAAAAGTTTCTTCATTTACTAAAATTCGGATCCATGGACAGTTCTACGAAATTGCAGAAAGTTTTAATAGCAGAATTAATATTATAAATGTCCAATTATCCTTTTACTCCCTACCATTTCGCTTTATCCGGATGAAAATTTATATGACGACAACAAGAGAACATTCATAATTGAAAGCTCCATCTGGAAAAGATTTCCCCAAAGGCTCATAATTTTAACGCTACTTCAGTTTTGGTAAAAAAACATTAATATTTTTTTACTGGTACTTAAAATGAAGTGGTAGCTTTAACATATGGAATTATAAGTTTTTTGAAATTTATTGTGAAAAATTGACGTCTTGGCGTCTAATTAAGTTACCATATCTCGGAAAACGTAGAAAATAAAATCAAATCGTCTGCTGATAGCATCAAAATAAAGGGAATATATTAAAGCGGTAAAATGAATATATGGTCAGAATAATTTATGTTGCTCATTTTTTCGATATCATGGATAGTTTTCGTAAAATTTACAAGCTTTTTGATTCCATAAATATAGAAATTTTCGCAAAATTGAGTACCAATGAAAAGCTTGTTGAAGCGTTTACCAGCGATATTAGCCTTGATTTTGGGACGTGTTCGTTAGTAATTTATTTTATAATCGATTTTATGATGTGAAGAGAACAATTTAAGTTTATTTAACTTATTGGTACTTCACCTCTCTCATTTACAATTTTAATGGCCATTACGTTGCTTCTGCTGCTTTGAAACACCTTCGCAATTTTAAATTCTGCCGAAGTCTGTTAGACCTGTTTCGATTGATTCCCTCACGAGAGAGAAAATAGTTTTTTGATTGTGTTCATCGATTAGCTATTTCCTGATAGCAATGTAAAATCGTATGTGGCATTCTCTGCACTAAGGTGTTAGCCATATTTTGGATTTTATAAAACTCAATAGACAGACCAATTTTGCTGAAGATGGAATACATCACTAGGTCTTTTCCTTTTCTTTCTTCCTCTGATTCAGAGTATCGCTTGATGTATCACGCTTTATGTTATGCAATAGAAAAAAGTAAAATAATATTGCGTCAAGATAATCCAGAAATAAAGAAAAATTATCATTAGTGACGCGAATTACTTTGCTAGTTTATTTGCATTTTATGTTTAGTTAAAACCTCGTGCAATTGTACTTCTGCTGATAACCCGTTGAGATATCCAACAGGGTCGCCTAGGTTTTACATTTTCAGTGAAGAAAAAGCACCAATTGGCAAGTTATCACGCTTTTAGTTTATCTCCAAATCCTTCCGCGTTCGTCCATTCCATTTAATGTGCTAATTTGATTCATTCGCGAATCAGATTGGTGCCCACAATTTGTGAGAGGGATTCAAACCAACTGAGCTCCGATAACGAAAGGGCCGAAAAGCACGTGACTTGCGGCACGTAATCTCGTGTTTGACGCTGATTTCGAAGCACAGCTGCCCAAACAGAAACCAAAGACTCCATGGTAATAGGGTAAAGCCAGTCGGCCGTATGAATTGTCAGTTGTGAAATGAGCTCAGGGTTCGAGAGGATAATTGTTATCTGTGTCCCCATCATGGGAGAGAGGAATCATTGCTGAGTGTTTTGGTTTGTACACGGAAACACGCAGAATGCGATTCCTAGGGCTGACTGTCTAAATAGCTTGGTAGGGCAGATTACCCCTACTTCTTGCAGGTAGTGGATTATTATAGCCCTCTTCCTTCCCAGTTTCATCTAACTTAAGTAGGGATTGCTACTCAACACCTTCCATTAATATCCTGATTCAGTATCAAACAAATGAAAACTTAAATTCTTTTCGTTTTCAATATTACTAATTTAGATATTAAAAGAAAGAGAGCTCAAGCATAAATATTTACATTATGTCTCTAGAAAAATAGGTTACCAAACAATGTTTCAATTAATTTCTCAAGCCCCGATGGGGTTTACTCGCAGTCACTGTTTCGCCATAAACAGTTTCACTTTCGGAAATAAAAATAAGTAACTAAAGCTGTATTCAAGATATCGGCACAAAAAGAACTATACATGAAAATGTCAACATTTATCTGAATTTAACTAGCGATAAGTTTTTTATCACGTTAGAAATAAAAAATAGTTGACATATATATTGGGCTGCGCGAAGTAATATCTCTGAGGTCACACTACATTTCAATAATAAACATTAGTTAACAGATAAACTGAAATAAAGTTTTTTGTTTTGCTCTAACTATCTTAGATATAAGTTCCTAAAATAAGAGTTCATGTATAGAGCTAAACATCATGCCTCCAAAAAACATACAACAGTGATTCATTAACTAACAGTGTTTTTGTTAGTAAGAAAATGTGTAACTGATCCAGTACGCAGCGACTTAAACTGACTTTAGTTTTATTTGATTTGACGTAGAAGAATTAATCCATAGATTAAGATTTCAATCATTAAGCCATATATCATGCCTCAAAAAACATATATTACCTCCGAGTTGTAACAAGATATCACTTCCAAATTTTTCCGGGAAAAATGGTACGTAATGTCATCTATCAAATTACGTATGTATTGAATAGAAGCGTTATGGTTTCAGTGTGTAACTATACCTAAAAATATGTATACTTTTGCTAATGAAAATCTACTCGATTTAATTGTGTAATAGTTTTGCAGATATTTTATCATTTTAAATCACGAACTTTGCAAAATTTTAGTTAAAAAGACGAATATCGTGTATCAATACCATTATGCTTTTTAAGCGAATCCATTATATTAATACAAAATAAATTTTCACATAATGTCGGTCCTTTGAAAAGAGATTTATTGGAAGATTTTTGTTCGAACTGTGGAACGCTGAAAGCTCTATTTTTATGTATTGCTAATATCGTTGTATGAATTTGTTAAAACTACCATCAAAATTTACCGTAGAAATTAAATTTAGAGCTACTGAAGCGCTCAAATGCTTTTAAATTTATCATGTTTCATAATTGAGAAAATATCCCTCAAATTGAATATTACATTTGTCCGTAACTGTTAGCCCTAAACATAGCCTAAAACGAATATTTATTGGATTATTTGGGAAAATTACCAGTTTTCTAAACCTAAGTGCCAGCGTCACACTATCTAAATGTGCGTTTCAGATGCACATCTAAGAAACAATTCCGCCATAATTAATCGAAGAATCATATACAATGTAATGAATTTTATTATTTTTTTATCCAATCAAGTTAAGAATATTCTTAGACTAGTGGCTGTTCTTGGCACCAAATTTATCACCCTGACTGTAAAAATACACATTTACCATAATAACATCCTCTCAAGTTATGCCTTTCGTATAGACCACCTTTGAGAAGCACTCAGATGCTTATAAGTTATTCAACAAAATTTTACTACCCGTTGAGTGAGTAACATATTATGTCTCGCAAATAAAACCGAAGAAAACCTCAGACAGTTTGAGCCATCAAAATGGGGGGAAGGTGTAAGATTTCTGAAAATCTCAATCCTCTACAAGATATATATACCTGTTGAAAGTGGCAAGAGGAAAGTTTTCTTGGAAAAAATAAAATCTCCCGTTAGCGGTTTCCTCTAAAAGCGTTTAAAGAAGAAAGCCAAATTGCATTCCCTCACATATAAACGACGGAGATAATTTTCAATTCGAGGAAAGTCAGCCAAATTTGCCTCTTCAGAGTTTCTTTTGCTCGATGATATCCTCTTGTTCTCTCTGTAAGAATTTCGTACCAAGAAAAGGAAGTTTCTTTCTTCGAGCCAAGAAGTGCCTTTCGCCTCTTGAGACACGAAGGCAATAAAATATTCAAGATCGATATTGGAGTCGATATGCGGACAGAGGCTTTATTGCCACATTCTTCTATTGGAATCCTGCGAAATAATTCAAGTCATGGATGGGAAAATGCAAATCTTTCGTGTTTCAGGTTTATGTTATCGAAGATCCCTGTGAAACCTAAACAATCATCTGAGCTTATAGATGTATAGCGGTAGGTTGATCATTAAACATGAAATGCATAAGACAATTATTTGGCAAATCATAAATATGTGATTAGCAAATATACATCTTTGAGGACGAAATATTGCAACAAGATAAATAATGACCATTATCGATTAATAACTTGAATTTTCTATGAGCGTGGATTATTTTGATAATTTAGAGCCTCACGTTAAGTTTGTGCCATAAATTTCATAAAAACTTGTCTTGTATGTTTTAAGCAGGACATGTGAAATCTATTTTTTAATTACTACGAATCATTTTACAGTAATTAGTGCTTATATGTAGCTATTCGCCTGGATGTGCAACGTGAACCGTAAAAACTCATCATCTATTTAATGTTTTTATTGCATTATATCTATTTTATTCAGTCGTGAAAAACAGCTGTGGCTTCTACTGGTTAAAATTAAAATAGTTTTAGGCTTCGAAGTTGTAGATAACTGCTGTTAATAGCTTGAACTACTTTTCTTGAAAAATTAGTTATTTCTTTTCTACTTAATCATGATATAGTTTCTCTAACTTGTGTCGATAATAAAATATGATTCCACTGCATATGAAAAAATTAATATTTTTATCAAATCTCACAATATGCAGCTGTAACGGGATGAGATTATTAAAACCAGAATCAACACTCTGCCAGTTCAGTTTTACAGAGAACAGAGCGCCATTCTCTTTCCAGTCGATTGCTCACAGTCTGCGGAATCGATTGTTTATTAATCCATCAGCGTCAAATGTTACTCGTAGCTCATTTTTATGACTTCAACATGAGCGCCTTGGCGTAGGAATAAGAGGCGAGAAATTTTGTTTGGATCGTAAATTTGAAAGACCTACATAAAACAGCAGGGCAACACCAGCGACATAGCTGACACATAACCGGTTTTTACAGCGACATCACGAACTGGAAAGTATGATACAGCCTCCATATTTAACATCCTATTTCATGATTTTACCTCTATACTTTTCAGTTCTATATGTAGCTATCAGGGAAAGGAAATAGGAACGTAAAGTAAAATCAAGGAAATTATTATGGTTTGTCTAGTAACAATGATTTTGATTAGCGCCTTCAATTTAAGTCAAAATCTGTGTCTACCCTCCATCGGCTACCAAGAATTCATTCTATCCTCTTTTTAAAAGAATATTTCTTGAAGTATTAAAGATATGTTTAGTCTGCGTGTGTTGGTTTAGTTTTGTATGCCAACATGTACATTTCGGAGACGTTGGGTTGCGTCAATCCAGGGTCAACGCATTGCTGGTTGCATTCCCCGTAGGATGTTACATCATGTTCTGTTGGTTTCGGTGCGCCCAATAACTTTGTTGATCATCTGTTGCTACGAGATATTTATATTTCGATATGTATTTATATTTCGTATATGTTTATTTCGATTGAAAACAAAAAAGTATACAAAATTTGAAGGTATTTGGAAATATGCTTAACATTTATGTTTAAAGTT
This sequence comes from Sympetrum striolatum, assembly GCA_947579665.1. Classification (NCBI taxonomy): domain Eukaryota; kingdom Metazoa; phylum Arthropoda; class Insecta; order Odonata; family Libellulidae; genus Sympetrum; species Sympetrum striolatum. The sequence continues at coordinate 41,243,572 of OX388349.1, forward strand.
ATGCAGTGAGATAGGGATACTCAACCTGGTGCCCACAGCGACCTTGAACAGTGCCCGCCAAGCTTCGGTAAAAAGATATTTTTTTATTTGCTACAACAGTCTTCGCCAATATCACCGAGTAACTCAACATTTTTAATCTGGATCTTCAGGGTAAAGACAAAGAGCTGGCTCAAATTATGGGAGCTGTGAAAGCTTTCAAAGCCAAACTGACATTATGGAGTCTCAAATGAGATCGAAGTCCCTGGTTCATTTTCCGAATATGAAAAAAATGGAGATTGACAATTTTGAGCCCTCGAGAGGCCATCCCAAAACACTTCTGAGCCAATTTGATAAGCGATTTAGAGATTTCAGTTGCCTGAAGCCAGTGGTGAGCTTTTTTGTCAACCCATTCACCATTCACCATGAAAAAACTGAAACCGCCTCAGCAATTGCAAGAATTATTGCCTCAGAAGTTGAAAACCTCGAAATGGAAATAGTCGATCTGATGAATTATATTATTCTGCAAGCTCATTCCACAGATGTAGACTTCTGAAAACTTGTAGAGAAGGATAGGTTTCCATTATTAAGAAGTGTTGCATTCAAAATTAAATCTTTTTTTGGGTCTACCTACTTCTGCGAATCTTTATTTTCAACTATGAACATCATAAAGTCGAAGAACCGGAGCAGCCTCACTGATTTATTTTAGTTATTGATATTTTATTTATTGATAGTTGCCTGCGTACGAGAACCTCAGCTTACGTACCTAACATACAAGTGTCGGTGGACGAAACTCAGTGCCAAAAATTGCATTAAATGCAACACCATGAGCAGAAGAGACACGACCATTTAAACAATAAAAAATTTTGCAAGAAATTTATACTTCTATTCTATCTTAAACCATTTTTTCGATCTTATTTAACAAGGAGCTTTTATTTTAAACAGCCTAAGGTTAACAAGTAAAGTAATAATATCGCCTAGGGATGGTCTGAGTATCATCCTAGACAGAAATGTTATGTGTTGCCCGCTTTGCTATCCGAAACGCCCTTGGGTGCTCGGGCATCAGAAAAGGTTGAGTATCCCTGCAGTAAGAGAAAGAAAAATGGAAAGGAAGCTGGATAAAAATAATTGGAAACTTTTAAAATATATAGTCTAAAGAATGGAACGTCTGTTAAAATATCTTTTCATTAATTTAAAATTTATAAACATGAAAATAATACACAATAAAACAGCTAAAAGGTAAGCAAACGTTAATTACTATGAAATTAACAAACTAATGGGTAACTTACGAACTTAAAAATGTGTAATAGTCGTAATTCAGTTACTTAATGGTAAATAATCCAGAGAGGGACCAAGATTTGCCTTGGGATTGTATGAAAACCTTTCGCATTTAAATCGCTTCCAATTCATTTCCTCAATGAACTCCCAAGGAATAACGGACATGAAAAAAGTCTGACGGGGCCAGTAATAGAACCCGGGATCTTCTTCCATATGGGAGGCTGCTTTAATCATCTAAGCTACATGGTCATATAACTTTACCAAGCCGTTTTCTGGACTTTGTTTGCAAGGGTTAAACAATGTTTCGTTCGTTCGTTCAACAATGTGGCATCTTTCATGGAAATAACTTACCTTAACCCTTTTTGATTGTGTTTCTCAAGGATGTTACAGCATTGAAACTGCATTTCTTCTGGTTGAGAATGAGAAATAATTCTTCTGATTTTTCTTTGAGTTTGGCAAATAAATTGAATTGTACTCATTTATCTCTGCTATAATTACTGTCCATTGGTGAGATAGTTCTGACAACATAACTTAGGACCATATAATTATCGCTAATCTGTTTCTAAAAACAAAATGATGAGGAACTTGACCGCTTACTCCATCATCCATTTCATTACTGGCTTTTATATTCTCGGGATTCCCTTGGTTAAACAAACATTCCGTTTGCCAGCAAAGTTTAAGTATTTCACGGGAAATATTAGTTTTTCATGCGTTAAAATTTGGATAATAAATCTCCTGTAGGGCAGTATACTCACTGAACTATTTAAAACAGTCTGGTCATCCTTTCCGCTTCGCCTCCTAGACCATGTGTCTTTCAATTAGAACCCTTCGGCCGTGACATATGCGTATATTTCATTGCCCCTTTGACCTTTAACCGCTGAGCAAGTAGTTTTCGTCTCCTCGCATGATTTAGGGAAAACACCCTTTAATTTTCCATAGATGCAGGAAAAAATACCGACTTCTATTTTAGAAATTTAATAAAATATAGTGATTTTAATTTCGAAGTTTTTATAGGTTTGTAATATTCTAGTATATGGCTGACGCTGTCATGTTATATACCAAACCTTTTTTTCCTTTTGTACATTCAGCTAATAATATATCAGACCATTGATGATTTTCATCCTTCATCAAAAGTATTGCTTAACATTATCGTTAACGAATATAAATCACTAACCAAATATCATCATTGATGAGGTAGGACTACAAAATGATTTTTGTTAAAAAAAGTGTGCATAAAAATCTATTAGTTGAATGAAATCATTCAAATTAAAACTTCAATAACTACATGTTTACGCGAAATAATAGCCTGCTATAATTTAATCTCTGCTTTATTTAAATAATGATCAGTAATGGGGAAGCCACAAGTTATGCCAAAAGGTTAACCAGTTATACCACGCATAAAATACCATAGTGGGGTAAAAATGCGTTTTTTTAAATGAGTTATCCCACAAAAAATAATAATTTATTAAAAAAAATCGAAAGGATGTTAGAAACACATTTCGGATTCTTTCTTAGTGGTATTCTTTTCTGGTGATTTATCGCAAGAGATTTTATCCCCATTTCAATTCCTCCTTTATTCAGTATTTGGATATAAATTTCCAATTGGAAGTTTGAAAAAGTTCGTTTGAGCATCTCCTACGGTTTAAACTGCTAAGAGGTTTTATTTACGGAGTGTTACCCAAGATTTTTGAGTCTGTAGTTGATCCAAGATCCCTAAGCTTACAAATCGTTCCAATAATACAAAACATTCTGCGAAAAATTTTCCTTCCACAGAGAAAAGGAATTTATTTTCGGTTTTTAATGAAACAACCATCATTAAGGAAAAGAGGTCAATGCCAGGTAAAAGTTATTACATTTTATATTTGTATACGAAAACAAAATATTATTCGCAGGATATTCTTCTCAGGACTCCTTCGAAGATTAAAAAGAATGGAAATATGAACTGAAAATGAAAATGTAAGCTGGAGATCAAGGGAATAAAAAAATCTTACAAAGGGAACGTATTCTTTTAGCTCGGGTATTCATAAAACATTGCCAATCGGAAAGATAAGAGAAGAAAGAATTGTATATATTTATATATCTCTAGACTAGTCATCACAAATTGATGAAAATATATATAGAGATTAATTTAGCTCCAATGTAAATAAGCGAGAATATGTCTTATCAACAGGCATTTAAGTAAAAGTATGAGCTATTACACTAAGTAAGTAAAAATAAGATCTACTACACTAACACTTCTGGTTGGCAAGAAATTAATAAACAGAATTGGTATCAATATTTTGACTATTATTTTATGCATATACATAATATATATGGTAATAATCCTATAAATAATACTAATTCAATTTTCCGAGAAAGATAGCCGATAATGACAGACCAAGAACTTACTTCAAACAACTAGTATTTATAACCCTTGTCGTAGAAGGTTTTATAGAGCATAAAATGCATGCAGATGTATACTGTAGTATTAAACAACTAGGAATTTTTTGTGCCACATTAACTTTTGATACATAGATTGATTTTGGGAAAACATACAATAAATTCAACATGATATTATCGGTAATTTGAGAGCCAGGAGCACATTAAGTTTTACGCAAGATATTGATTGGTATAATAGTAATTATAGTAAAAATATTTTTTAGAATAATATTTTAATTACATATAAATAAAAATAATATAATTTTACTTTGAGGTATAATATTTTATCTATGCAGGAAAAAATATATGTTATGATAACAAACATTATAATTTGTCCACAAAAGGGTTATGGTAGAAATGACAAAATAATTTTTTAAGTGGTGCAAGTGGATCAAGATTCAATGTACTGTGAAATTTTATAGTAGCTGATCTCTTACTATGTACTTCACTCTGGATTATTTGATGAAATATCGGTTTACAATCGAAAAATCGTCATTCGTTTCCATTCCTAAAATAAATTTCATTCATTAAGGCAACCAGCTGAATCATCTCTTAGAAAGGATCAATTCAAGGCTTACATTCTATTTTATAGAGGACATTTGTACTAAGAGAACCTTCATTTCGTAGCCAGTATTAAGTTTCCATTATGTTAAACATTTTCCAGAAATACCCAACATTCATATTCTCCATTAGCTCAATTGCTTTCACCTATAGATCGTTTTCTGATAATAGCTGGTGACGTTCCATGATATAATTAACTAAAGTAGGTGCACGTGGTAACTATAATAATCTAAGTAGGTATTTCAAGATACCAACTTCGCAAAATCGCCGAAACGGGAATGAAAATCCTCTTTCCCGAACTGATTAATCTAAAATACCTCCTGCACTTCATTGAAGGATATTAATTTTCGAAACAGTTAGATTATTTCCGGGAACTTAGTGATAGCTTTGTATACATAATTTCTCTAACAGAAACAGACATGTGGGATGGGAATCTTTGTAGGATAGAAGGTTAATATAAGGAAAAATTGATTTCTGTACCGAGCTCTGAGAAAGTACTTTCTCAATTGATGTACTGGTATAATGAGACCTGCTTGTTTCATAGGATTTTCTACCACGAGGAAGTTCAGGAAAATAATTCTGGATTGAAAACGTTTTAGTATCACCCTGTCGACGAGCATTGTATTAGGGAGTTACAAAAAGGTACAACAGAAGGTGATAAGTATTGTAGAAAATGTCTGCATTAAATGAGTGAGCGTTAGCAAGGTAGTTCAGGACGCGGGGTGGAAATCATTAGAAGATAGAGGATTAATGCAAGGGATGCATTTACTAAATAAGTTCAGAGAAAAATTATTCTCAGAAAATGCAACAGATATAATGCGACATTCCTTCTTAATTCACCGTTCTGATTCTACAAAGCAGATGAGGGGAATAAATCCTGGAACGTATTTACTTAAGAATTCATTTTTTCTGTAAACGAAGAGCTAAAGTCATCAATTAGGAACGTGGAATCATGGTGCTTACATCCCCTGCCACACTCCGAAAGGTGGCTTTCAGAGTTTTTCAATTTACGCCAACAACAGAGAAAATATTGAAAATAACAAAATTGAAAAAATTACTCCAATATAATTTTGTAGATTGTAAAGAATATTCAGACAAAATTATTAGATTAGTGATATTATTCCTTTCTGAATGAATAATACTGTGAAGAGAATTGGCAAAAAATAAAAAAAAAACAAGTTTACTTAGGAAGCAGTAAAGCAAGCAATCGCTAACATCAAGGCAACGAACCCCTTTGACTTGTCGATTCTGCTCAAATTCCGTGCGCGACAGGTGTAATTATCGAATCTTCTTTTGAAATGTGTGCCTCTATGGGGCGTATCCCTCGCAGTGAAAGTTCCTCCCTCGTAGACTATGATTCACAGGGGCAAACAAAGTCGGCCCGTAATTTTCAGATACGCGCCAATATCCTACGCCAACACAAACACATCTTTGGCGGGTGCCGCGCATCCTACGCCGGAAATTCTGTGCGATACACAGCGGGGAAAAGGAATCGAGTGATGCTCGCAGATATGAACTTTAAAAACCCCTTAAGGTAACAAACGGGAGTCGACTTCAAAGACTGTGTGCGCCCCGGCAGCACGTAGCGAGAGCGTGGAATACATACGCGTTTTGCACGTTCCAAACCTCCTGGGCATCGATTTGGGGAATTAAAAGGTGGTTAACGGTTTGCGATGAATGAAAAGCTAGCTGCTTCGGGGAACTGGGAGGTCTTGTATGTGGTTGGTGGAGAGGGAAGGGCTTACCTTGCGATGGAAAGGAAAATGTTATGGGAAATGCGGTTTCCAGCCGAGCGGGGACGTGTTTTCAGGTTGGATGGTTTCGGAGGCCTAAAAGTCAACTTCTCCGGTCTTAGAAGTTAATTCAGGGGTGCCATTCCTAAAGAGGACAACATTATCGATGGTTTTGAAGCCTTCAAAAACGGAGCATCTGCAAACCTAAAATGCTACTTGCTTCGCCAATGCAAGGTGTTTAAAGAAAGATGTTTAATGATTAATTCATAAAAAGAGTTTGAATTCAATCCCTCTAACTAACGCATTCGTAGCCTTTTAAATATAAGTATAATCTCTAAAATTACTTAGAATGACAGAAATTAATTTGTTAACCAACGAAATCTATCTGCTTTAAATTTACTAAACCTAACGTAATTGGATTTCGCAATTTAGGTGACGTGTTTCAATTTTCGCTGCATACTTTAGGAATTTTTTCCTGAAGCCGGATATTAATGCTGATTAAATGTATATCTTATAGTATAGGGTAAAGATAAATATATTTATTTACCTTGCTGAAAGTATTATTAATTCCTGTGATAATATGAAAACTACTGAGTTATTAGCAGTGCTTGATAATGATATTATTTTGATTGACTCCTTATTGAAAGATTTGACAAGTTTTAGTAATACTTATAATACAGCCGTATTATGAACTTCTTCCGCTAATATCATTCTAGTCTATCGAGGAAGCATGATTATCCCCATCTTGCCAAGTTGTCTCATCCATTCTCCAAAGCTTTTTACCGCAAATGACTCGGGGTTTAAGGATCCAACCTGATTCGTGCTGATGGCTTTGAGCACAAAAACGTCTTTAGCACCGAATCCACAGTAATTCATTTGTGTTTACCTTTTCCTAAAACTTTATGATATACTTTCCCATGCTATCTGTGTTGTATGTGATTTCCAAGGAATGATTCTACATCATTTTTAATTGAAAGAACTGTGCTTAGTCAGAAGTAAAATATTTGTTTTAATGGAGTTTTTAGGTTGATATTACTTTTACGTTTCTTCAATCACGAAAAGGAGTAAATTTTTTAGTCAATCTTTTTCAATGATTTCCACATTTATTTGGTTAATATTATTGAAATTGTGTAAATTTCCTTCTCACTTTTACTAATCCTATAAACGCAAGAATTAACTTGTAAAATATATGATTTTTCAATTTTATCGACCTTGACTTGACTGAATTTCATCTTAAACCCCTAAATTTACTTTACAATTCTGTCTTTATTCCACGAATCATTATTTACAATATTGATTCCGATATGCATATCATCTTCAAAAGTCTTGTCTTTTTGATGTTTTTTGTATATTTTATTTCTATTCTGTATTTAAAATTTAAGAAATGAGGTTAATTTTCCCTTAAAAAGGTGATAAAGGGGATCAGTAAATCTCCTCTATAGGTTTGGGTATATACGTTAATATAGTTGAAACCTATGTCGTGAATTTTAAGGTTTAATAATCTATTAAATTTCGGTTAAATTACTTTGAAATTGTCTTATATATAAACAGTAGAAAAATCTATGAATAGCATTATGGTAGTATCATTGTAGACTGATTGTGTATAGCGCGTATAGTGCATGCATATAAATTAATAAATTGCTTGGATACCTTTAAGTGTGATAAATTACATTGAAATATTTATCAACAGTCTCTATTTGTCCCATAAAACAATTACTACTATTACTTGGTCAGATTATCGATTCTTCGTTCACAGCAACGTTAGTGTAAAGCATAAATATCTCATGTGCATACATTGACGGAAAAGTTATTCCTGGTTAATTCGAAGAATCTGTTAAAGAGAAATAAGTCGTTTTACTGGGGAAAATGTTTCATCAATCTTATCCTTCTACATTATGGAAATCCGAAGATCTATCCCGTTAAAATTTTATGTCTGGAACAGTTTCTTTTACCCCGTGATTAGTAGTTCTTCCATTAATCCTTTTCAGCTATCTCCCTTTTTATCTCATTCTGCCCAGGATTTCTACCTTCCGTCTCTCCCTTTTGCAATCAATTCTAGCTCAATAACTGTCTCATTCACTTGCTCACTGTCCCTCGCATTAATCATTTTAATAGCCAATCCTTAACAACTTATACCTCGCGCACATGGGTCTTAGGTAACGCTCATGCAGGCATAAATACACGAGTTGATATATAGCAGAGGCAATTTGGGATAATGTATTTTAATTAACATGAAATCATTGACCTGGTACAAGCGAAAGGATTACATATTACTTTAATAAAACAGGGAAAAATGTAACTATAGAGGAAGAAATGTTAGACTAAATTTTAGTTCTGCTTTAAAAAATACCTTGTAGGTCTTGAATAATTTTAATGAGTCTATTGTTGTTTTCGTAAACCATTTTTGCAATTACTTAAGACAATTTCAAATTTTAATATACGTAAATTTAATTTAAAAAATTAAATTTCTCTCTGCGTGAAACGCAAACGATAAGTTGGTAAGGATACACGCTTACTTATGTACTTATTTTTAAGGAATAAATCATAAAGAAACTGTGAAGACACTACACGTTTTCCAAACACCAAAAATAAAACACAACACACTTGTACTAATTCCACAGATTGGAATCTTTCAATCAATCTGTGGAATTAGTACAAGTGTGCTGTGTTTTATTTTTGGTGTTTGAAAAATGAAGTTCCACCAAATTTCACTGGAATTGATTTCTTTAATTCACTACACGTTTTCCATTGCCCCTCTTTAGTATCAAATTGCCCCCGTGGAATAAAAGTTGGAAAACGCCGGTTTATTCTGATTTATAAACCGATCATAGAAAGTTGCACATTAATATCAAATGTATAATTATACTAAACAAGATGAGCCTTACAAAGTCTAGTAATAAATAATAAATTATTCATTGCTCAAAAAATTAAAATCAATCAAATGCATAAGTATAATCTATCGATTTGACCGAGATGTTGTGGAAAGGCATAGCTACAAACAGATTTATACTTAAAAAAATGCAAATGCATAAGGTTCATTTGGTTTCTGGACATTTAGGAATAACTACACAAGATAAGGGAGGGAGGATATAGTGGAATCTTTTTGTACTGGATTAGATATTATTTAGTAAAATCGAAAGGCTTGAATCATGAATTTAATTATGATGCTTTCATCTCAATGTATGATTACTTAGACCATATTTAAGTTCTTATTATTCAAGTTTAATAATTTAAGATATTATTTAGTAAAATCGAAAGGCTTGAATCATGAATTTAATTATGATGCTTTCATCTCATTGTATGATTACTTAGACCATATTTAAGTTCTTATTATTCAAGTTTAATAATTTCTAGGCAATAATTGGAATATATATGTAGTTACAAAGTATTAGTAAAGTACATTGCCTGCGTGCGCATTTTTTACAATAACTCAAGAAATAGAATTTACATGGTCTTAAAACTTTCAACATTATAAAATCACATCTTCACGCGGATAATATCCACAGGGATCCACCCTGGGTCCACTGCTCTTTTCCCTATACATCAATGACTGTCCTCAAGCTATTAAACAATCTAAGCATCATTTATACGCCGATGACTTGCAGATATATCTCGATTCTACAGTTGCTTGCTTCCCAGAATGTATTCAGTACGTGAACCATGACCTTGAACAGATTAATAAATGGGGTAAGGACATAAAAAAAATAAATCTACGAAAATTGCAAGCTATTGTTATCGGATATTCCACTTTATTAAAACGATTTACTGGAGATATCAATGAAAAGCTCATCTTGGACAGTACTGAGATCCCATTTTGTAACAGAGTTACAGAATGCCTAGAGATTGCATTGTATGTAGGTATCATGCAGGCATATAGGTAGTTATGTTACTTTAATGTGTTACTGTCGCATATCTTCCAGTTTCCAAAATGAATCTTCGAAGTGGATATTCCCGACAATGATTTCCTTGTACTTTAGGATATTATTAAGGTCTTTATTAAAGGCGAGATTGAGACTGAAAAGTCTCTTCTTCCAAATATCCTTTCGTCAACGATATTATTTACATAAAAACTTATGTGTAGGTGAATAAAAATAGAGAGGAAAACTTTAGAAAGAGTGGAAGTAAAGAAAACCCCTAAGTTGATATAATAAGAAAAATATCCACAGCAGGAAAACACCCACATATAAATGTAGATAAATGTGAAATAATTACCAAAGTGAAGTAAATGCCAGCATGAATAGAACTACGGCATTTGCTGTGGCATCTTCTTTCTTGGTATCATAATTTGTTAAGTTTAAAATTAATGGACTCGATGGAAACTGCTGATTTCTATTTCAAAGGAAGAACAATGTGAATGCAAAATAATGGCCTTTGATTTCTCTCACTCAGCAGATAACCACAGCGATGTTAAAATTCGACCACATTCAGCGAATCGCATGATTCTGTTGCCGATTCAACAAAACTCATCGCGATACAAATTTAATTTCGGTTGACGGATAATTTCCTAAAAGCAGGAAAATGTTTGTATTGGTAACTGATTTTCAGCATTTTGTGACCTTCATTGTATTGAATTGAAAGAGATATCCATTTCAATTACTCTCCTAATAGCAAAACTATTTTTATCTGTCATTCAATATCGTGTTCAACTTTTTCGCTGAATGAAACATCCATGAAATTTGACTATTTGTGTTTTATTTATTTCACACGCAGAAAAATTGTGTGATTTTAGTGAAAGTACATACTATTAAACTTCTTATTCCAATATTTTTTATAGAATAATGGTCGAAATCATGCCTAAACCCTTTATTCATTCATTTAAAAACACCTTTAGCAAATGATTACAGAGAATTTTCACACAAATATGAATTTAATGTTAAAGATTTGGTTTTTTTATTACAATAACTTACTCTTTTAACTAACAAGAAATAAGTACTTGTGCTTCGATCTACGTTAAAAATAATATTTTAATGTAATTTCTCTCACAATTCATGAGAAAACATATATACCGAATAATGTGGAATTCAGAACATCTATCGTCTCAGTAAAAATATTGGCAGTTAAATTAGGAAGTTTTATTTTGATTGTACGATGACTCGAAAAAATTTGTTTGATACTGAACATCTCGCTACGAATTATCAAAATGACTTTTTAAAGGTAGTTTCCAATATATCTTAAGTACTATTATGAAATGAGCCGAGCTGAAATCATCACGACTATAATTTTTAAATTTATTCAATAGCCGCAGAGCCTAACTACGTCAGTTACACATAATTAAAATCACATTCAAAACCAAATATTCCATCACACTTACGTTGAATTATTTACATATCTGAACTAATACATATATCATATGTATCATAATAACCATATTTTTTTGATGATATAATTACATAATATTTCCGAACGACATTCATCTTCTGTACAGTAATATGAAGCACAAAGACAATGCCACTTCCATTAGACATAGGACCTCGATTCAGGTACGGATGTTGTTACAATTACGCTTTCCAAAGATTGTGTTCAATATATGGAAAAATCTTTTTATAATATATATAGAAAACAACGCTCTATATTTGCAATGTTTAAATGTAAATTATCTGTGTAATATACATAGTCACTCTCAAAGTTTTTATTCATAAAGTTATCGATGCTTTGATATTCAGTAGATTAAGTTTCAGAAGAAGGATCCTCCCATTTCCCAGCGAAATAAAATTGCAAAGTGAACTTATAAGGAGATACATAGAAATTGTTAAATTAATACGAAAACGCAAAATTCATACCTAAATGAATCGACGTGATTCTACAACTCACCTCTTAAATTACATTAACGCTTGACTCGATTCATTCGACTAATGGTAAATCAAGGCCGAAGAAATACCACTCCATTGCGCAAATGATAAACAGTGGCGACGTTCTAGGATAAGAAAGAATATCCCATCTTTATATTCTATAGCGGAAATAGTTCCCTCATTTTATATCGAAAGCATTCATCTAAATGTAAAATATTAAGGAAGATGGATTGATAGAGCAAGGAAGGGAAAGAAACTGAACTCTATGGAGAAAATTATGAATTGAGGTGAGTGAGAGAAAAGGGTCCCGTTGACGTGGCTGGAATGGAAATTCAAGATCAACCGGGAAGGTCGTCGATTTGGAGAGACGAAAGAAATAAAATTGCGAGAGAGAAAAAGAGGGAGAGATTTAAAACTTTCTCGAAGGTGAAATGAAACATAGAGGAACATTTCCGCGTACATGTACTCGAAAAGTACGATTAAATATTTTCGCAGCGACACGTTTTTCGGAAATTTGTCATGGCGTTGACTCCGTTCTAACGCCTCTCGGTGTTCTCTTTTGAGAAAATCTGTGCTCTAAAAAGCATCTCACCTGAGATGTTCAATCTCTGTAAAATTAAAAAGAATCCTTCTAGACACAGTTTAAAATAAAAAGGTTCGGAATGTTGAAAATAGATTTTTACTTTTCCACACAACTTGTGTTCACACACAAAGGTGTGCGTGAACCTGACGATGGTATTGTACCGAAACCGGCAAATAAAAACCTTATGGAAAAGTAAAAATCTATTTTCAATTATGTCTTTCCACAACATTTCGGCCGAATCGATTGATTATAGGTCAGGAATGTGTTGAGAATTTAAATTATCTAAAACATCAAATAATTAACAATTAACTTCAAAAATCATCAGGATGTCTAAAAACATACTTAAAGAAATGTTAAAGAATTGCATTTTTTCTAGATAAAAAATAGAGCACAAGCCGGAGATGTTTTTTAAATTAAAATGGTGTAATAATTTAAGATCAAATAATTCACAAATTGCCTCAAAAATTATTAAAATGTTTAAAACCTTGCTCTAAGTAGTACGTTTTGTACTCCTAGGCATCATCAAGAGAAAGTGGTTGAAAATATCATTCTTTGTTAATTTCTATCGCATGTTCCTGATAGAGCCTCCGAAGAGGACAACATTTTGACACATTGAGTGAGATTTTAGAGTTTCTGATGGTTTTAGGAGGGTCTGTGTCCTCAAAGTTATTAGAGGTTTTTTAGTATCTTACAAAAAATAGGTTTGGTTCCTCATCAAGAAAAATTCACTTTCATCATTGATGAAAGCAAATATAAGATTTGACATGCTTATAAAGAATAGATCGTCTTCTAATGCAAGCAAAATCTGTACTCATTTTTTCTATTCATCTATATTGAAATATCTGTTCAATAACCTCATGCAATATTTCCCTGTTTCCTGTAATCTCTTTTCACATCAGGTATCATTTCCGTCTCTTATTGTTGCTTTCTTTATTTTTCGCCAAAACTAATTTACTCTCGTCCGTATACAGTCACCTGCTCTAAGCAAAAGTTTAAATGCAAATGTTTCCTTATTTCATTTCTTAACACTTTCATTGTAACGTATGCTATTTTTTACCGACAGAATCCTTCTCCTTTTAACAGCTGATAAATGAATGATCATTTCCGATGTGATTGAATAGATCATAAATTTTTCTCTTCATTACCAAAACTGTCTCCACCTCACCCAATCAAAGAATTTTCTTGGAGAACTGAAGGCCTTGCTATCTCTGCAAAATGATATAGTTGTTTATCTAAAGTAACTACGTTTATTCTTTCTTTTTTTACTTCTACATGTCCATAGTTATTCTTGTTTACCTTACTATTTTTGTTTATATTCCAATCCTGCAAGCATTTTTAATTAATTTTTTTAAATATATTTGTATGCCGAAAAACACTTAAAATTTAAATTAAAGTGATGGCAATACCGATAAAAGATTGATTTATTCTGAGATAACTATTTTACACAAATTATTAGTTAATAGTTCAAAAGAATGAATTTATTCTTCTGTAAGTGAAAATAAAATATATCATTATTATTATAAAATCTTTCCACATTGATGAGTTTACCTTTGAGTCCTTCATTGAAAAAAATGAACGAGTCAAAAAAGAAAAGAAAAATACATTATATGGTCATTTCTGGTCAAATAATTTCTGAATTTAAAGTTTTAAAATCTTTAAAAAAGTTTTTCGCACTTGCTACAATGAGAAATTATAAAATAAAGACTCCAAAAACCATCAAAGAAGGTCTTTTATTCTTTGAATATTGCAGCCATTAGTGCCCAAATATATATTTAATTTGCTACTATTTGCTACTCTCAGCTGGTAATAAGTAAGATATTATTACTATATCATTCGAGCATTTCGCTGCAAGATATCTTCTCTGCTTGGAATATTTGTAAGTCTGACTGCTTTTTATCTCAGCAGTATTCTCTACTAAGATTAATGGTATCGATATTTCAAGTTCTTGATCATTCTCTCTTCCCACGTTTACCTTTCTTTAGAGGTAAAAAGCCTTTAATATTTGAAGGACTGTTCAGAAAGATGGTAGAGTTTTTGAAGATGAAGTTCACAAACTCAAGGCCAATGTGATAGAGATGGAGTAATGTTATTAATATATAATATGTCAGATAGGGACGTGAGAATTAAAAGTTAGACCTATATTAGATTCACACAAAAAATATATCACAATGCAAATGTGAGAATTGTTAACATAAAAGAGTGTATCGTACTGCAAATATTTGGTTTTTCTCCTGGATTTTTGAGATAGAAAATTAATTCGACTCGAGTAAAGGTCACGCAGTGACGGGCGCTTGCAATTAAGAGTGCATTGGTCGTTGTGTTCACCACGATAAACGATCACACCGCAACTCGTACGCGAAACTAGAGAGTCTCATTAGTAAATGTATTTGAGTGGATTAAATTTAAGCATTATAAATAGTGCCCCTGCCACTTCTCCTGCTCAACTATCCAACGAATCTCCAGTAATCCTTTAATTCACTCTGGGCCGCTACAGTTACATCTTAATATATTGGAGAGAGCTGTTTTCAGTGAAATAAGACACGTGTGTTAACCTTTGTTAATCAAAGAGTAATTTAGAATTGCGTTTAAGTTAATTTATGTACGCATAGTATAATGGTAAAGTAAAGGCATTCAAGGAGTGGCTACTGCGTAGCATCAACAAAGACATTGCTGCCTAAAAAAAATTATTGCTAGACATGCTTTAAAGGTCGGAGGGTTGGGTATTAAACCCGATTCAAACTGTGCAGGCACTTCAGAATTTTTTTTTAACTAAAGGTAAGATACAACTAATGTGTGAATGGGTATGGATATAAAGTGCAAAAAATAAAATTAACTTAAAAAAGCTATATTGGTTAGGGCAAAAATATGCCGACTTGTATTTTTGAATCTAGAATAAAAAAGTTTGGTGTAATAAAACTCTTGGCAATATAGAAGTTAAATGTAGACCTTAAAGCAGCGATTTTATTCCTTGTCTAACAATCTGGAAAGCCATGGAAATGTATTTGTGATGTTTTTCACTAAAATGAAGGATATATCAGTAGCATTACCGTATAAAAAATACAATACCATTTTTCTGCAATTGTTCCTCCTTAATACTTATCAGAACTTGCTATGACTTTCAAGGAAGAGTAATACTCTACAGAGCAAAGTACAGTGTTAAACTCGAAAGAATAGAGGAATGTTAGAAAGACGTGTCGACAAGAGTGCCGGAGGTTGTAACCACTTCAAAGACATTTCTGGGAAAACCAGTGAAATCGTCTCTAGAGGTAGGTTTGCTGAGGAATGAGGTTAGGAATGACTTAAAAGAGCTGCAAAAAAGGATCTAGGAGGAGTAAAAGTCTCAGAGGCCTTGAACGATAGCAAAGGCATTGGAAGAGATATTTGTTCTCGCGGCGCTTCTCAGAACATTTCGGTGAGCGTTGAGTGAATTGTAAATGCGATCACAAATGCCACGCCATTCCACGAGAATTGTAAGTGACACGCATAACTTTTGAAATATTTTCACCAGTCCTCTTTCTCGTCGAGTTGATAGTAAAATACGGATGATAAATTATAAGTAACACCTGTCTCATATTATAATTTACTGCGAAAAGTAATTGGAAATTTCCTTTTTGCTCTTGACTGCTGAAATTCGTTGTACATTATTGATCAAATAAGGTATTCTCTTTTGAAAGAAGACATTATTCTTGAAGGAGAAACTGGTCATGAAGAACGATAGGATGAAAGAGTTTTCTAGTTCAACCAGGTCCCTCGATTGAAATAAATTTAATCGATTACCATTACAGTGGGACCAGCATTTTCTTATTTATTTTCAATGTGTTGCTCTCCTCCAAAAGAAACTGAGCTTCCTCTTTCCCTGAAAACGTCAGCAATAAACGTACTCTGGTGTTCGTTCTCATTTATTTACTGATATTATGATTTAAGGAATTTTAAGAGTTTAATGTATATACTGTGAGTAGTAGATGCACTTTAATATATAAATTATGGATATTTAAATTTTAAACTATTGCAGATTATTGTTATACACTAATATTTTATATTTGTATCCGTAATACTTAACGATGTTGTTTATAATAGTTTTAGGCTGTGGCGTAAGTCAAATACGCCACCTGACTCAGCGTCTTGATGTAGTGAAAACGTTCATTACACAAATAAATTACTATGATCGGAATAAACCTCCATGTAATAGTTTGGTTCTGCGCTCCTTTTTGGCTTATAAGGAGATGCTACATTTCCCTTGGAAGACGAAGCTTCTGCAGTATTTCCCCTAAGTATCGAGTGAGCATATCTAACTATGTGGAACAAAACCGACGTATAGGAAGACTTTTCTTCGGTACGTTAAAATATCACCCACAAGCAAAAACTAACTACACGATGAATGTTTCCTCGTAAAAATATGACTCAGAGAAGTCTGCCGTGTCTTATAGCCTGTGATTTGGAGAAATTGGCTCCGCACATTGGTCCTCCTCGTCCCTGTTCCTCCTCATTTCTCGGATCACATCCTCAGTAAAAAAATTCGCTCCCGAGTCGTCCATTTTTTACAGATGCCTCGCGAAAGACGCACCCCATTCAATCACGGCCAAATCTCTTCCTTTCTCATAGCCTAGACCAAGAAAGCCATTTTTTACGCAATCAATCTTGAACTATAATTCGGGGGAAGATTATATTCTCATCCCATCCGCTCCTCCCACCCCCTGCGGCAGCGGCTTAATAAAAGTTTGCGGGTGTAATAGAAGAGGGCCCTGGCATTTGCGGTCTGATGTCATCCAAATTGCAATTTGTTTGCCTCCTCGTGGCATCAGGTGATTTTTCACGCCCGTGCATCGGGCGCGACGCTAAAAATGCCGGCTTTTCCTCGGTTGAAATGAGGTGCCGATTTCTCTCGCTGTCCGCGAATCATATTTTTTAATTAATATGATCGAATCCCTATCATATTTGTATCTCTTCGTTCTGCGATTGATAGTTTGTGTGGATTGTGATGAGTATCTCCTTGTGCCTGTGTTGCGTTAAAGATGAACGTTGCCTGTTTCAAATCAGATTATATTCTTCTTATAAATAACTGATCTAATATTTTACTCGTTTAATTGATAATTTGTATAATATTTTAGTTAATATTATGGATTCTATGTTAATGTGTATGTATGAGCTATGGGTCCTTTAGATAATTGTATACTGACAAGATAGTGGAATGAATGAACGAGAAAGCGTACAACATGAACCCAAGGTCAAACGAGAAGAGAAAATAGTGAATTTACTCGAAATTGAACTCATATCTCCCTTTTGTCGAAGGTAACAGAAAGTAGAAGGCCCAGGGTCGAGTCTTGGTCATATTTTTTACTTCTTGTTTGATGCTACATGGATTTTGTTCATTTTCGTCAGAAATAAAATAGGATCATCAACAATATGAATTGAACAGCGGAAAATTTCTTTTAATTAATTGGTACGAGTTAATACATCTTCATATTCGAATCTGCTATTTTTCCAAAAAAGGGTTTATCAATTGTATTTATTACCTAAGATTTGGTCCGGCTGCTAGGTAGGTGGATATGCATGTGTTTGCTAAGGTATCAAATAAGTCCTGTTTCTTTATGACGATGATGATTTTGGAGTTATTGCAAGAATGGTATTGTTTTTATTAAAATACACCCGACAATAAATCCAAAATTGTTAGCATAATGAGAGGTTTTCACGACTGCCCAGAGGGTCCTAGAGAAATTTCCCTTCTCCTTAAACATTTCCTTACTTTTACTATAATCGTTATCAATGTAGCATTACATGGACGATGTTTATCTCGATTCTATTCAAGGACAATATGAAATTTTCTCTTTAATGATTTAGAGAAAATCGATAAAAAATCTACAAAATACATTCCATTCCATGCATTCCAAAATACTTACCTCTATGAAAAACTTAAAATATCTCCATCGATGCTTTACCTCCAAGTTTATATTTTGCGGCTATGACTACCTTTCCAAAAAAATTCCTAGTTTCCGTCGAACTTTCTAAAACTTCCGCCTCTCACCAACTGCATTGTTTACATACAATGCTATCTTTGTATTTTTCTTCCCTTTTTCAGAGTTTCCTACTCAAAGGTCTTTAACATTTCCGTAACATTACCCTTTCGTTCTGAATGAAGCACTGCTTTTCTTTGAACTTTCGTTAGTTTTTTGTCTCTGCAGTCTTCATAAGGATAGACGCGGTCTTATCATTCTCTAAACTCAGCCTAAGGAGTAATATGTTACCTTTAAATTTTGCCCTCCCGCTATAACCCTTTAGAACTCTCATCAAGTTATGTAAAATTGTTTTTCCTTCGCAATCATAGCATTTATGTATCTAAAAGCATTTTGTGAAACCTTTAAATATTTTTAGCTATTGGATATTTTATTAATACAGCATTCACAATCAGTTCACCAATAGCTGAGGGGAATTACTTAAAAGTCAGGTACCGTCACTGGCTTACTCTTTTTCTTTCCTTGGAGATTTGCATACAAACGATTCAGCAAACTTCATAAATGTAATCATTTACTTGAGTGACATAAGAAAATCACTTTAGCAAAATAAAATTTTATGGTATTAATTACCATATAAAGTGAAACTCTTCATGCTAGGGGTTAGATCGCGATAAAATAACTTTACTGAAAGATTCAGAATCGATATCTCTGATATTTTTTGGTAAAATGTATAGATCAAAAATTATTTTATTTAAAATTTATTACTATTAATTATATGATGGTAATAGATTCCCTCAGTAATATCCGTTTTAATATATATTACAAACACACCACATCAATAGACGAACACATACGACTATTGCCTATTCGGAAAAATCCGGTCAACCGGGATTTGAAACCAGGACATTGGTGTTGGTTTCATGCAAGCATGATCACTCTACCATAGCGGCCGGTAAAAATAATTCCTTTGTTAAGAATTTTTATTTTGTATTTTACCAATATCTTCAGCTTGACTGTTAACAATTTACAATTCTATCACTTGAGATTCCACTGTAATTTCTCTCCAACATATTATTTTCTAGTGAAACTGCAACTATCTATGCTTTTTCTTACATTTCTTGAGCAATTATGTACTTCTCGGTAATGATAATTTCAGAATATTATTGATTGTCAAACAACCAAGCCCAAGATTATGGTTATGTCCTCGAAAGTCTTTTGAAGATGAAGTACTCGGGAGATAAAATGTTTTGGAATACCGCATGCTTTTCCTAGCGTGGGTAGTGGTAAATTACGATCGAAGATTCATGTTATTGAGGTCAAGTTGATGGCAATATTTCGACGTTTTTCTTTGGCATGCTGCTGGGTCATTCTCATGCATGAGCGTAGGAGAAAGCAATTCACCTATTTTTTGAGAATTATGTCGAAACTTTTCCAATCCCAAATGATAGGAAAGTATTTTAGAGGAACTGAGATCCTTTGTATATCTCCAAAGTGTTTGCAGACCTTTCTGTAAAAGTAAGCATTAAATTCCTCAAAGGAATTATATGTCTACCTATTTAAGGGGAAGAGGAACCACTGAGGCGATTCAAAAGAAAATTCACGTTGATATTTGAAAAAATATAGTTTAAGGAAATCCCTTAACCTTTTAGGAAATTTTATCAAACGATTCAACAGAGGTATCCAGATGGTGTACTTGGAAGCAAGAAAACGTAACTCCTTAAATTTGTCATATTTTTTTTCTCCCTCATCCTCTTTGCGGGAAGTAAGGATTTATATTTTAGTTGATGATGAAATTACACGTTATACATAACGATTTTACGATATGTTGACTTGGAATTGATGTCACCGATTTTCATAAAATTTCTCAAAATCAAATGATACTTAATCTTTACATATCTCCAATGGTAGAATCACATTCATTCAGAAAATATTTCTTTTCGATTTTTCTAAATAATTGCAGTCTCAAAGTAATCTCAGTCTTTACTCTTTGGTCTGTTGGTTTATCATCAATTCTTTGCTTAGTATCTTCCGCTCACTTGTAATAACAGTTGAATCATACGTTCAGTTCTTTATGGCAAAATAACGAACTACATCCTTCCTCCATACACCTGTAAACTCCGGCAATTGTTATATAATCTATAGACCTTCTAAACTTTGATCATCAATTCATTCTTTAGTCATTGCCATTATTTCTCAAACTTCTTCCAACTACTGATCCAAATAATGGATAAGTCACCTTGAAAACTGCTCTTTACGTGAAAAATGGAGATCGTGTAGCTGTGTTACCTTGGTCTTCTACTATTTATTACCATGGGGTGTTTTCATTGATTCCGGTTATCTTTCACATATATTTTAAATTCCTTAGAATGAATGTTTCTTGTTCTTGTGTAATGTTCATTTTTTCATAAATCAATGAGACCAATCTGTGGAATACTCTTTCGAGAGAGTTTAACAATATTTTTTCATATTCATCGCTTAAGTAAGAAGTGATGAGTATTCATTCATCAGTAAAATCTATCAGAGTACTAATTATTTCTTTAATAGAATGACCGACCGATTTACGAAATATTATGGAATTATGCGAAATGAAGGAGATAAATTGGTACTTTTTCCACAATTTTTTTTTAAATCGTACTGCCGGTTTCAACGGAGGACAGTCATCTTCAGGTACAAGTTATAAAAATCAAACAAATATATATACCAACAAGGAAGAAGGGGGTAGAGGGGGAGAGGGGAGTGGAGGAGAGGGTGAAGTAAGTGCGTGTGGGGAAGATCAGGAAGGAGCGCGCGGGAGAAGGGTAAAGGGACGTTATCAGTGGGGGAAAAGGAAAGGACGGACCAGGGGTGAATGAAAAGGGTAAAGGAACTCTTTAAGCACGGAAAAAACAGGGGAATTTGTATGGGAACGGATTTCTAATTGTTCCAAGAAGTTCATGCGATGGCCTTTATTACAAATGTGCAGGATATCGGGAGTGAAATCGGCAGCATGGTTGGATTCTAGGAGATGTTTTGCGAAATGGAACTTCTTTGAATTATTTGCAAAGAATCTTTCATGCTCTTTTGTTCTGATGAAGAAAGAGCGGGAGGTCTGCCCGATGTGTATACCGTCGCACCCCTGGCACTTAAGTCTGTAGACCCTTGCTTTTGAATGACGGTTGTGCATGTCTTTCCCATTGCGCATGATGGATTCCACCATACCACCATCCTTCATTTCGCATGATGGATTTCCACCATATCTCGCCCAATTCTGTGAATTTTATTACAGGATTAATTTTCTTTTATAGACAAGGGTTCGTTGAGAATTACAAATTAAATTTAGATTGTACATGTATAAATAAAAATATGCTTTTGAGTGTAAATTTATTTCTTTCTCTTACACTACTTTATTGGTTTCATAGATACTTTTTCATATAAAGTTATTGGACATATATGAAGTGATATTACTTAAGGAATATTAAAGCATCAAAATTATGATTAGCGAATAGATATCTGCTCTTTGGTTTCCTTTTAAGTTTCAAACAATCTGAAAACTTGGTTCACTATAAAAAAATCACGAAATTCAGTTATTTATATAGTGGAATCTACAAAGTTTGTTTTAATTTTCATCGTACCCTTTTTCCACAAAGTGAAATCTTCAACTGTTGATTACGCCCAAACAATTGATCACGGATTTACACTCGAATAAAGCCCGTTCAAAACTATTTCAGTACTAATTTCAATAATCTGGAAACTGAATTTAAGCGAACATTCCAAGAAATTACAATAGAAAGTTGCAAAGGAATTCTACTAGATTCTTCCCAATGCTAGTGAGTATCGGCATGCTGGGATGTTGCAATAGGAGCGTGAGTGTGCTCGAAAATTCGATGAAAACGTTCCGAATGTCTGTTGGATGACGGCAATCCTTTTTCATGACAATTCTATTTCTGAGGAGTCCAAGAGGATGTGGAAACTGCGAGAATTTCAGTGTGGAATGCAGAGTCGTTTATTAGTCGGCCATTTTCTTCCAAGCAGTCGCATCTACTTCCCTCGCTTATGTCTGTCATCTATGGAAGCAACTCTTCCACCCAACCCTAAACTTAATTGGTCTAAATTTTCTAAGGACAAATTCTGTCTTAAGCTACCTCACATATTTTAATGTATTCCCACTATTTTTTGTGTGCACTAATCATTATACGTATCCTTGGTCATGGATTGATAGATGCTCATTCGATTATTAAATATTAGTCAAGAAGTAATTTTCTAACATTAATTTCATGTGAGCAGTATCCTATATAAATCCTAGGTATAGGATTGATACCCTTCTTCGCCTATTGTACTTCATTCTAGAAGTAGTGGTAAATATTTAATGGATTCCCTCATTTTTTCCTTACTCAAATATACCGTGAAATATAACGTAGTACGTCAGGTCACAATGCTGGATGACGTCAAAATAACGTGCCTTAGGATGAAAAGTATTTTTTGTCGCCGCAGAAACTACTAAGAGATATTTTTGGAATGAATATGATAAGAATTGGAAAGAATCGTCCATGATACTACTGTTTAGTCCTTTCTACTCCAAAAATGCGAGTTTTCAATGTTTAGAATTAATTTAGCGTGTATTCCAATAAATTTAAAAGCATTTAATTTACAATATCCGTGTTTGTCGGCGCTCCTCGTCTCATTCGCCGGTATTCAGAGAAAACAAGAAAGGACACCGCACTTTTTGTATTGGTGTTCTTTAGTTTTTGTGTGACGTGTGGTATTATTAAAATGTGCGGTGTCCTTTCTTTTTTCTCCGAATACCGGTGAATGAGACGAAAAACGCCGGCCAAGACGGCTACTGGAGATTTTAAACCTCTAATTCTTCAACAGTTTCAAATTTTGTTTCGTTATTTATTTTTTATAGTCTGTATACGCTACTTTCTTTTTCAAATAAGTAAATATAGAAAATTGATTTAGCCATGTTCTACGTCATAATTTTTAGATTTAGATCAACATTTAATGTCTTGTTCCAAATCATTCCCTATAGATTTACAGAATTCTTTAGATCGTACTACTTTTAATAATTTCCAAATTCCAGGAAAATTTTTACCGTTTAAATGATTCGATATCTTTGAAAAGAGACAATTCTCCATTCAGTCATATCCTCCTAGCACTTTACGGGCGGGGTTTTCATTCCAACTCGAGTTCTTACAAATTCCTCAAAATAACAGTTCCTTACTTGGCTCAGATTCCAGCGAACGTCACACTGAGGTATGACGTCACAATGACGTGCCTATTAAAGTCTCTGTGACACCCAATATAATTTTTCTTATAGTTATTATGCGCAACTTTTTTTCTTAATTTAACAAGAAGAAAAAATAAATCATGCCATGTTAACCGGCGACGGAGTGGTAAGCGTGCTATCACTCCTACGCCAAGGTCCGGGGTTCGAATTCCGGCTAGTCGGATTTTTTCTGGCTAGCAAATGGTTGCGTCTTAGTACATAGTATTAATTATTGGAATGGATGTTATTGGAGTCCTCTTGTTTCCATAAGCGTTATTTTTATTATTAATGTTATGCTACGAATAATTTCCTTTAGCTTTCGTTAATTCTTTGGATTATTATGCCTGTAATACATCCTTGAATTGCAAGGAAATCATTATCGTCTATTTGCATCGATATCATTGAAATGAGACACTGCTCTCTTTCAGCAATATTCTCAAAGCACTTTAGGGGCGGCGCCGGCGTATTCATCTCCACTCGTTCTTATCTTACGAATTCCTTGAAATACAAGTTCCGCACTTGGTTCAGATTTAGCGGAATGAATTGATTCACGTACTGACTCTGGGAATCGATATCCAGCCTTGACGGCCCGGTTACTTTCGCAATGGATTTCATCACATTTTCCTCAAAACGGTTTAATGGTAAAGGCATTGTGTTTACGAGTGATTTACATGAGATAAACACCGACTTAGATATGTGATCGATGAATTGAAGTTAGTTCCGTACGATAAATTAAACTTATCCTTATATACATTTACCTCCGAATATAAAGAACATCAAGCAGTATAGGAAGCGTTCCAGAATAGAAATGATGAAAACTCTTGTATGATCAGTACATACAAGACAAGTAATGCATATGCTATTTCAAGACTATTTCAAATTTATACAAAATTATAGCTAAATACACAGCGGTGTTTTTTAAATTCATATATGTGTTGTATATTTATATTGCTGTATTTATTAATTATTTTATTTATCCATGTTTATTTTGTATTTTGTCGAGTTTACTGTATTTATTCATAGAAATGTTAAAAAAAATAATTCTTATATAAGTTAACGTCAACATCTGCCTTCGCGACCATCTGCGGCGAATTTGTACAATTGTAAACAATCAGTTTTGTGTAATATCAAGAAACCGGCTTTAAATATGAAAGTACTTATCTGGCAATTATTTATGAGCCAATGTATTACGCTCCCGAGAACTAGTACGAGTTTGTTCGAAATTATGAAGAAAATTTCGTTCGAAGAATACTTTGCCGAAAATATTTCGAAAATACTCGCTAAATAGTTGTTTAATTTGATTCAAAACTTTATTTTATGTTAGTTTGAGTTAATCTCACCATTGAAGTAGCCGCCACTGATCAGAGGGTTTCTCATTGACTGCCTTCACTATGCTGAAAGTTTAGCGGGCGTCATATCACCTAATGGACCTGAATGATAAATAATAGAATCTGAATTTGGCTATTTTTTTATCTCTGACATTTTAACTGGGTAAAGATCCATCATGTCCTCCGCCGAAAATTTTGGTCAACATTTGCTGGAATAACATAGGCTCAAAAAGTATCAAAGTGTGAAAGTTAAAGAAAATTTAAAGACAATCTCGCAGGTCATATTACCATAAGAAAAGAGGTGAAGCAAGAGTTGTCTCACAGAATCATTCAGGAACTTACTCTAAGGTACAGCATTTTTTCTACATACAAGATCGCTATTTGACGCGAATTTAAGCTGGAATAATCACTAAGTAAATAAATCGCTCTCGTGCTTTAGTCATCATTCATATTAAGGAAATGTTGCCTAAGTATTATAGCATTAAGAATTTGCTTTGGTTTATTGTGGTTCTAGATGCTCAAGAGCTCACTAGAAGGAGAATAAACTATCCTTTCTTACATAAGAAGATTTCACAGCCTCCGTCACTGGGGTGCCAATGAAATCTATGGAGCCTCCCAGTGCCAAACATTGTGGGCACTCTCTACGAACAGTCATAACTGCCCGTTAAATTTTGCGTGCATCTATTTTTAGTGGGAAATACCGTGCCTGTCGCTACGATACCGACTATAGAATGAATGGTGCAATGCTTAAGCTACATTAAATAACTAATTATGATTTAATTTAGAGGGTAGATGCAGCTACTAATATTAAATAGAGTACAAACCACTGAAAATAGAAGAGGGTGATACAAAATAACGGTAAAAGTAAGGGTAGTATTGATCCATTTTTGACAATTAAATCTTTAAGTTGGCTTTATGGCATCACTCAAGTGATGTTTCATCGCCCATACATCTTTTGTGGGGCATATTTAATTAAAAGCTTTTACGATTTTTAATTTTGGAGGAATTACGTTCGTGGTGGGTGGAAAAGTTTTGGGCCAGGTAGGGGGAAAAAACAACCTGGAAAAATCCGGTATGAGATTCGCCTCACAATGTATTTTGGCTAACCATTGATACAAAGGTAATTAATTAAAAGGTGATAAAGAAATTCATGTCAAACAAAGGAAAGTAATAAAATTGAAAGTTTTACAAGGCTTCTTTAATATAAAAAAGATTAAGCTTTTCGAAATTAAAATTCAAATCATCAGTATAAAAATCCTCAAAATTGAATCAAGTGACTTGAGGATAAGAAGGTTACGAAGACTCTAAAAGTAGTAGAGCAATGCTACACCGAAGCATATATTGATGCACCATTATGCAATGTATAATGGTGCCTTAATATATATTTCAGTGAGGCACCGAGGGCACGGCGCACAGTAAATGTCTCAATTCCGCATTTATTATCTAAAGTAATGGTCTCAAACTTATATCTTAAAGTGTATTAAAATGAGTTTTTAATATGGTTTGCCAGAATTAAACATAAAAGAAGCCAAATTTTCGACTCAACATAACCAAAATGACACCGAAACCGGATTTGGGGATTCTACGGCGCCCAGCCGGACCGCGCAGCGCTTAGGAAAAGTCCACCGCAATCACAGGGTAGCAGGTGAAATGAAACATTCTCTTCAGATTCCATATCTAGAAGCCATTTAGATTGACCTGGTATAAGAGACTTGATAGTCCATTGCTGTTTACCTAGTTGATTTCCTTACTTTATCTCGAAATTTGTCCGAAAAAGGTGTCCGCCATTTTGTTGCTTTAAATAACCAAAGAACCATCTTAGAGCATGAAACATTCAGCGAATTGAAAGACAAAGAGTAATGCTAGATTACTGCTGTGTTGTTTTTTCCAACAGCTTCTCTCAAAAGCAGCTTTATATCAACGAACTTGAACGTTTTTCCAAAAAATCCAAAACTTCCTGTTTTCGTGAACATTTCTCAAGTTTGACGCCCTGTATCTATTTGACGCCTGAAAATTTTAAAATACGACGAGTGGGAACATAAAATTCAATAATTTTTCAATAACTATGCCAAGTTTCAATAACCGCACTCAAAAAAACCATTTTTAGCCCCTTGTCCAGGTTTTTTCGATTCTAGCCCACTGTGCGGCGCCTTGCTTTCTCTTCTATCTTCCTCTTGCTTGCTGTTAAATTCAAAATTTTAAAATTCATAAAGTATAATTAGGTCTTTAATCTATGTTATGCAGAAAAACTGGGCTAAAACTTATTTGAAGCTATAAATACAAGACAGAGTACAAATCAGCGAAATTTATAGATTCGAGCGGGGGCGCCAAGTGCACGGCAGCACTTCTATGACGCTTGCTCTCTATTAGGGCTGAATCTCGAAACCACTGTGCTGATCTAATTAATATTTTATGAAAATCACTGTTAATGTATAATAATGTATTGATAAAAAAACAAAGTAGTTACAATATGGGAAGACTCCCTAATCACTTTCGATGACCAAAAAAGGCCAAAAATGTGGAAAAATATATACTTTAAGTGCGATACGGCACATCTTTCCGTTTTTAGATTTGAATAATATTTTACACAATTTATTTTCCAGCCATATGGAACAACTTAAGGGCGTGTCTCGAGAGAATTTCCCAAAAAAAAGTTTTCTATATGAATTAGGACCACCCTAACATACATATGTGTAGTGAATGCGAAAATAAGAAAGCTTTCAAAATTAATAACTCCTTAAAAGAAAAGTTTGTAGAACTTGGCTGCCATGCTTGTTTTAAAATGGTTTGCAGATATGCAAAATTTCAAAGCTCACCAAAAAAATTGCTATCAATTTCCGCTCGACGTTTTATGATTTCGACCATTCGTAGACAAGCATCACTAATTTAGACTAAAGCTTAGCGATAAAAAATATGTCTGGCATAGGTATAAAATTTTCTTTAAATTTTAAGTGCATGCATATTCCGTCTGCTAACAACTAAAATTATATTTCCCAATAAGGATTTTATTTTCGCATCGTACGACTTTTGATTTATTTCATTTCAAACATTTTCATTTAAGATTTTTATTATCAGTTGAATGTTAATTGCCATTAAGTGGTATATTACTTTGGTTATTAGAAAAGCTTAATTCATCATCAACCGTAATTATTGTAATCATCACAAGCTGATCCACACCAGTTGTTGTATAAAAATCTTTAGAAAATACTAAGTGTAGTTGTTAGTTCTTTTAAAATGGCGCTCCAAAAATTAGGCCAGAACACTTAGGGTTTTAAAGTTTGGAAGTTTACAAGAAAATTCTAAAATATAAGAACTTATATAGCTTCAGGTGTTTGAACATACAAAAGTTTTGTCCCACATTATTTCTTTAGAGAATTGCGCATGCCACACCTTAATTTTTATCAAAATAAAGCATTTATATTTTACTTTTTTTATGATGGAAATATTAAATTTTACAATTAATTTTAATCTGGCTAGTCAATTTATTCACGATATCATGAATATTTCGTGTTTATACTTAACTAGAATTGTGTACCACTTCTCTCTTATCCCCAATTACGTTTCAACCACAGCTCACCAACGGTAATCCGATTCAAAACGAGCAGATGGTTTAGGTACACTCACGTTTGTCCGAATAACACCTTTGTGCAATCATGGATTCCCCCAGAAATAGATCCGCTTCCACAGTGTGTGGTGTACTGGCCAGTCGTTTTTACTTCCTTAGATTTACGTCCAACGTAATTTCTAGGTCACACCAATCGAGAAAACACCAATGTCAAGGTTGCTATCTGCGAATGATCGTTTGAATATTTGAAGTGAATAACGTGACCCCTAAAAACTCGGTAAAAAGCAGGAAATATATACATTCTGGTAATGCATTCAGTGAAATCTGATCCCAAATGTCAAGCATACTTCAAGGGAGGTGTGAAATCACGCATGACGATTATTTCTTTCATGAAAGTGGTAAGGTGTCAAGTTAAGAGCCGTAAATGACGGGGTATGATGGTGACCATTGAAAGCTGCAACGACTCTCAACTCTCAAAACTGAGTTTTGAAATAGTCGCTAGAAAGTAACGTCCAATTCCACCAAAATGGCCTCCGGAAAAACTCTGTAAAGTGAGAAATTCATAGGGAGTCAATTGCTCTTAGCTCACAGTTGCACCCAGAGAAGTTTTATTTTCATTACCGAGTGTGGGAGTTTTATTGGAGTGGTAAATATCGGCGGAACGCAGTATCGATCCGTTGCTTTCATGAAGATGCTCACTCGTGTGCCTCACACTTCGGCGCAAACTCATTTAGCCCGAAAACATGGGAAGTCTTTCAAAAATTGCGAAATCGCAGTTACATTCAAAAACATCAGTAAACTCCATCTTTTTGGATCCGTAGGGAATCTATGCCGTGGAAAACCGTGCTCAAAGTCTGTAGTTGATAAAAAAAGGAAAACTAGGCACTCTGCAATTATCCTTCCTGAGAAATTGAATGAGGATTTCAGTGGTTTCTTTCCTGTGAATTCATCAATTGAGCTTAATAGCAGTGACGACTAATTCATTGACAGGTTATGTGACTTTATATTTGTTCTATGAATAAATGCATGAGATTCCAATCCTTGATGAAGTTCTAGGATTCGCATAAATTGAAATTCGCCTTTAATACATTACATTGTGATCGAGATGCTTCAACAAGTATTATGGAAACTAATATAGTATAAGTAACTATGAAAATAATAGTATAAAAATTATCATACTGTAATTCTAATAAGTAATGACATGCGTTTGGAAATGGATACAACTTGGCGCTGCACGATATAACATGATTCTAAGAATTTATTGAGGAAAATGAATATTTATAAAGTCTGATAATTGGCCCTTAAATGTATGAATTAGCTTGGAAAGCAAAAATCAGTTTGAAAATTTTGCGTTTTAGTAAAGAGATAATTCTGAAATTCATGGAGTGTGTCAGAAAAATCCTTAAGTTATATTGAAAAAAGATAATCTTGCTTATGACATACAGTACTCTAACTTAGTAAAAGTATATGGTGTTACTTCTTTATAATAACTTTTCCATAAAATTCGAATTTATCATTATTATTATAATTATTATAAAGGACTTTATTTAGGACGAGATTGAGGCTATAAAGCCTCTTATTACATCTAATCCTTCACCATATAAATGTAAAAAAAGAGATGAAAAAGTACAAAGAAGAAATTTACTTTGCGGTTGGGCGATATTATTCGACTGAGTGATAATACATCATCTCTTACAAAATTTAATTAAGTTATATTACTCTCAGTTATGCTGCCTCTGTTAATAAGCACGCAATACATATGTTCATATTATGAGTGGCAGAGATATCAAGGCTGAAATCGTTTATGCATTATTAATAATATTAACCCACATAATTTATTATAACTCCTCCACGTGACCTATTAGACTTTTTAAATTATCACTTATCTAGTTATTATACAATAAAAAACTTATATATGGGCGTAGCAAAGCATTCGCCGTAAATTTTCCGCATGTAGTGTGATATCATGTCCGTCATAAAAACTAAAAAGACATTGCCCGCATGGGAGCCTCAGAGGGAGGGTCTAATTTGAAAGTTTTAATGGAGCGTTAATGGACATCCCCTTGTCCACTGCGTCACGGAAAATTGCGTCATCGAGGATCACATTGCAAAAGAAAGGAAAAACAAACGGCAAGGGTTGGGCAAAGTATCTCAGCAGTTTATTCCATCTAGTAAACAAAAGGGCAGATTATCAAAGACCCCAATCCACAGTCGCTTCTGCTTAATGAGTTACTTTAGCCGTGGATTTGTGGAAACATTGGTGACCATATCACCATGATTGGCTACACGAAATAATCCCATGGATTGCGTTGTCTGCTGCATTAACACATCCAAACGTGTAGTTTCTGCGATGTGAAAATGTATCTTCGTTAGCGTCTGGGAATAAATCGATTTCCCCATATTCTCGTCAACTGAACGCCTTTTGAAAATCGATTCCATTCCCTATGAATGGATCCTTCAGATTAGGTGAAATCGAATGTAATTTCCCATACTTATATATAGTTTGAAGAACGGTAAAATTGAAAAAAATATCTGTATTACAGATGTACTAAATTTGTTAAAAAAGTGTTACTTCATGCATACTTATTCAAAAGGTTAGAAGTATGATAATGATGTTGATTTTTTTATTTATTTTTATTTTTATTGAAAACTATATGAAAGCTTTAAAGTATAAAAAATTGTTAGATATTATGAGTTCAGTATAATATTTTTATGTAATATTTTTTGATTTACTGTAAATATGGTCTTTGCATATTATTGTATATTATCTTGTGGTCGATTTGTTTAATTTTTGATAAGTCAATGAAGAGTCGTGTCTACAAGTCCTGAGTCTTGAAAAATGTGACTAGGTGTACCTCTATTTTTATAATGTTCTTTATTCCAAATGTAATATAAAAAGGGGGAGGAATAAAAATCATTATTATACTTAATATACCTATATTGACAGTGTGATAGACTATACAAAGGCTTACTAATGCGTTTGGGCTTAGAACGTTTGCAAAGGCAAGACCAGCTTATACTAGGTTCAAGGTCAAACTAAAGGCAAATGCCCTTCATATCTCATAGCCTGTTTTCAAGCGAAGGGATGATAATTTCACTATATTTTGGAGCGTATTAATAAATCTCACTGTGAATCAAACGGAATGAATAAATTCCATAAATCACTGAAGTTTAACAGTGGTTATATCCCGGATTCATCTCTATTTTCAGTGTTGAAATTTTGAATGTAGCAAACAAAAGCAATGGCATAAATCACGAAGTGTCTTCGTATTTTTAATAGCGAAATGAAAAAATATAAAATAAAGAAACTCAGATGGAACTCGTTGAGATTTAAGTGGCATATTCGCACTTTTCACTGTAAAATACACGAAAGATGGTTGGGTAGAAATATAAAAATTCAGAGAAAAACGTTCGGTTAATATTGCTCCTCTTAGCTTCGCTATTTCGTGGAAAAATTGGACTGCGAACAAAGAAATAATATGGAAAACTTCCACACCGCAATAAAGGCATTAAAGCCGTTACTTTAAACCAGAAGGGAACCTACAAATAATTTATTGCAAATTTAATTAGTCGAGAAATACAATACAAGAAAATTTACAGGCTTTGATAAATGGTAGTAAGATTATATGTCTTAAGATATGAGATCAGCAATCTCTTGCTATCTTTCAGGCTCGCTTTCCGAAGTTTTGGGATAGAATCCATTGGCTCATATAATGGAACATTGTATGCCTACATAAAGACGCGATGCCAAAGAGTGTCAACTTTCTTATAAATAGAAGTAAGGACTTTAATGGAATATACTACTTGGCCGGCAATAATCCGCTGCTATAAAGTCCATGGATTTGCAGAATCTCGCGGAGGACGATTTGGCAAAAAGTTAGTCTCGCGTAGAATGCTACAAGTTTTTATATTATGCAAACGGCAGACTTGACCTAGGAATCCCGCCAAAAACAGGAAAATATAACCGAGGGAACTTTTGCAAGGTGAAAATTCCAAGGATGGAGTATTGGAGGGATTAGCTTAGGAAAAAATTTACATCGAGTTTCCTCATAGTTTTACGTTTTCTTTACTTCTCCTGGAAATCGTGCTAAAATACTTGCAATTAAAATGTGGCTATTTTGTTTTGAATCATACAATACATTTTAGTGGGTCGTGGTAACATAGTACATAAGAATATTATTATTTATGCTGCATATTAATAAACATCATTTAACGTGTACTATTTGGTAAAATTATTTTGTCTTAGAAGATCTATGTTACATTATGCAAAATAAAAAATAGTAAGTTTAGCATTCAGTTATAAAAATTATCAAATAATGAAAATTATTAAACATACTCTTATAAAGCTGAAATATGTGCATTGATCAAATCTCAAAATATTTCCGTTTTGAATAAAATATACAAAAGTATTCCTTCTCTCTTGAAAAAATTTGAACTCAACGGAGTAAAAGATTTGAAATAGTACTTCGATCTAAAAGGTAAGATGCTTAACTATTTGTTTTCTTCTATGCTTGTCCTTGAAGATTTACAAAAATTTATAACTAACATAATTTAATAATTTTAATTTCTGTAACTTTTTCGGAGTAGAATCTTTGGGAAAAGGGAAAAAAATATTTGCTTAATAATAATAAGATCTGATCGGATTTATAAAATAAACGAATAGCTCATAGAAGCTTCTCTGTAAAAAAATATCTTATCATTTGAAGAAGTCTCTCAAAAAATACTTGGTGGAATAGTTGTTTCATGTCTTTGGCAGAAGGTGATTCGCTTTCTAATTGTTTTTTTATGGCTCATCATTTTGTCAAAATACATGCCTCTACTCCGTTACATTCCATACAAGTAAATATTATTCAGAGATGTACGATTTGAATTATTTTCTCCATAGAAACTGAGGAATGTTTGTCTGAAAATTGAACCTCCTAAAATCCTTACATTCAAGACATAAGAGGTTTCAATTTTCTTAGACGCAGATGTGAGCGCCAGCTGAATTTTCAATTTAAATACTTCATTTTTCTTGTTCTGTGAGTGACTTTTGAAAGAATACAGTGAGGTTAATATGGGAGACATTTACATCCGGAAAGAGAGCTTTATTTATATCTTAGTCTTCACGAAATTTTATATCAAACACGATTTTGAAAGATGCATCTCGTTAGAAAACCTCGAATGAGTACGCAAAATTCAAGTTTTTCTGATTTATTTCCTTTACCACATTTTTCCTTTATAATTTGAATGGTGACTGCTAGGTTGATACATAATTTATGTCTCGTTGGTGGTTAATACATAATCAACAAGAACCTTGCGATGTTCTTTGTTAAACATATATTTTTCACCTCTTTTTTCAACGGTTAATCTAGATTTAGAACTCTGTGTGTACGAATTAATTTTACGATAACAGTCAAAATACGGAAGTTGAAATAATTCAAAATATTGGCAAGTGCACAAATGATTATAACTCTTTTAAAACGTCTAGTTTAATAGTTCTTTCTAAACGTCTAGACTCTAGTGCTATTTCATGACATATTAATATTCTTTAGTCTACAACTTCCCCAAGTAGTTTTGGAGTTTGTTCTTGCCCATTTGTAAATCGTGCTGATACAAAAGAATAATTTACTTTCCGATATCTTCTAACACTTTTCTAAAAGTAACGCAATGTCTTAAAACAGAATATGAAGAACCTCAATGGAAGAATGACCCAGCCGTTGACGAAATGGGAGTGGAATAGGGAAATATGCTTACGGTGATGCATGATGGGAAATTTTTACTCAAGTCCCCCACGGTAGCCATGAAAAACTACCAATAATTATGAAAAAAATTTGTATGACAAACACGGGACTCACATAAGGGAGCAGTAGTTAATATTAGTAACTTTGTTAAGAGCAACTTAGCTTTTTAATTGAAAGCATAATATTTGTTAGGGCAATAACTATGTTGAGACATTGTTTTATATAGGAGAAAAATGCATAGTAATATTTAATTGTTGTAGATTCAGATCATTTTAGTTTATATTTCATAATTTATTATGAAAGTTATCTTTAACGAATGCTCACCGCTCGTTCTTTGCTATAAGACATTTCATTGAATTAGTTATTATGCTAATGTAAGAAACAATCTTAGACGTTGAAAACTATATTTCAAAGTCACATTGATCATTAGTAAAGAATATATAAACTGACCTGAAAAGTTACTCAAAATATTTGATACTTCCAGAGATAATTAGTGTGATAAAAATGCATTCGCCTCTCATTTATGTTTTTTCATATTTATTTATTTGTATATTTATTTATTTATTGCACTTGATTGTATAAATGTAAATTTCCGATGTACATCTTTGGAGTGCTGCTGGAGTAGGAGAAGAGGGGAGGGGATATGTGCCTCATCTACCCGAGCAGAAAAATTAATTACAAGTCAAGTCAATGAGTGCAACGGCTTTTACTGATGATTTTGCGCAATTTAAACTTTTAAAAATTTTACTCATTTTTGGTATAACCATATTTGAACTTCGGGATTACTTTCGTGGAAAATTGAATTTCGTTATCTTCTGGTAAGAATCACAATACTAAAACGAGAGATTTATTACTGTATTTTTAAGCATCTATTTGCTTTTCGACTTTTCAGTTAAGATAAATAATCCATAGCAATGGGATATTTTTTCAAAACTAGGAGAGAAAAATGTCCAACGTCACAAATTCGTTTCCATATTTCGGATTGAGATCACAAAAACGTGCTATGTTTTCAGAAATCATTAAGGACTTCGAACAAATCATCTTTGATATGCTGAACAATTTTGGAATTTCATGCCATTCACAATATAATGGAAATCTAATATTCAGAGGTGAATTTATGAAGATTTATAAATTTCGGTAAACTTTGATAGCGGCTGTACACTTCAAGGTCAACAAAGGTGGCTGCAGCTTTTATCATTTTTCTACTGAAAAGCCTTGTGTATCCGAATAGGAAGCTCTAAATTAGAATATGATTGGAAATATATGTTGTTCATTCAGATTCCAAAATTATTTGCAGCAAGGATTTACCATTATATCCCTCAATTTTCCAAGAAAGCAATCAGTAAATCTACTCCCAGTCCTTTAAAATTTTTCCATCGAAACTTTAATTGAAATAAAAATTACTTTATTTTATACGTGTCAAATAATATGTAGGTTTATCAGGAGTTTTTTTGCACAAATTTGAAAACAAACTTTTCCTTCCATCGCATTTAAGGAAAAACTAATTCATGCGAAAAGTGTATATTAGAAAAATTAAACTAACGCTACCTCAATTGTAATTAGTATATCAATTAATTATAATATATGTAAACAACGTATGATGTTAAAAACAATAAAAATTAACATAATTATGGATATCTAGTGATCACCAGATATCCTACAGTTTTAATCTATTCTCAGATTAGTTATCGATGAGATAACTGATCTGATGAGATAAATACTTTGAAGGTGGCTGATTTGTTGCCTAATTGCTTAAACCTAATTTATGGAATGGCAGATATAGGCATCGGGGTGTAATTTGGTTGTCATTAAGTCAGGATCGATGATCTCAGTGCTGAGATTATGGTGGAAGGCAACGATTGCAGAGGCAATTGATGGCTACTAACGGAGCTTGAAAAGGGGTGATGACCAGGTTTCAGCGTTGCAGAATGACATCATTCTATGTGACTTCTAGGCGTGATCATAGGGTGCAGTTGGTAAAATATCTATCTAGGTATTAGAACTTTAGAGGTGTGCTGATTAAAATGAATTGGCTATTTTTGCTGAAGAAATATTTGAGATTAAGGAAATATTTACTCCAAATTGGGTTGCTATATTGAATGTAAAATTTGTGCGATTTGGCGTGATAAAATAATAATAGAAATAATTGCAATGGAAAAATCTTAGGTATATATTTTCAAACTGCTGACGTTAATTCCATTTTTCTTGATTAAAACATTTGCTATTATCATAAAGTATGCGTTTTAGGCTAACGCAAAAACTATTTCCCTATTCAGAAAAGTTCTTGAAAATTTAAAATTTATCGGGAAAAATGTAAGTATAATTTTTGTATCCTTATATTCTATGAAAAATTAATATCAAATAAAATTCTACGGAATAGGTATGGTAGAAATTTTGGAAAAAGGTAAACTAATTCAAGCTTATTTTGTCAATGCTCATAATTTTGGATGAAAGGGTATATTTAGAATTATACTCCATATGTATTTTACAAAAGTCAAGCTAAATCAATTGTATAATTACGATCGAACAATCTTGGAATGGTAAGCCATTCCAACAAATACAATTCGATGAAATACGAAAATTAAAATCTTTAGAAAAAGTAATTTAATTTCAGTCGATTTTGCTAATGATGGATTATTTTATAAGGAATGTGGATACATATAGAATCACGTTCTACCTATTTACGTTTCACGAAAACTCAATTATACGACTAAGATCACATCATCTTCGAATGGTATTCCAATAAATTGAATCATCATAGATATTTTTCTATCTTACTCAACGTATCTTTTTGAAAAACACACCTTTCGTTTTGTATGTGCAGTCTAGAGCATAACATTATTGTCCCTTTAATTCCCTTTAATTCGATTGAGATCCTTGGATAGAAGATTGGACGCAGTTTATATTTTCTAATTATATTGCGATCAACACAAGATGATTGATACAATTAGGTTCCACGCAGCGAAATCTGCTTTTGCTATGCATCGATTTGAAGTATTCTATCATAATTTTTACTTTACTTAGTTTCATAATTGGGCTGGATAGAGGAGGAGATTTTTAGTCTGAGTCTTGCTGAAATAAATAGGTTTCTTTTATATTATAATTAATATTCTTACAATCAGCACACGATCTTCGATTTGGCTCAGAATGAATGGCATTTCGATTTCTTATTGTCAGAAAATAATCGACACATTTAAATGTATTCAATCAATGTCTATTTCTATAGCAAAATTTGCTTATACATATCTATATGAAACTCCGCAGTTATATGACATCACAGTGTTTTACTTGAATTTATGAATGTGGTTTTTGAAAATTAATAATTACAATCACCTTCTCTGTGGAACGTATTCTCCATGAAAGTAGAAAGTTTACCAGCCACACTGCAATTGCTGCGGAATAAAGTTTTTCGAGGAAATTCTTGTCGGTAATCAGAATTTGATAGACAAATTTGTAAAGTATTTAGTTATCTATATTCCTTACTCTGGAAAGCTACACAAATTAAAGATGAAAAAAAGCATTTTAATTCTAGCTTCACCTTATAAAGATGAGAATGCAGTAATTTAATTCTTTTTGACATTTTATTGATAAATTTACGAGCGAAACGTTTTGATTGATGACAAGTTAGAAAATAACCTTGCTTAACCTTTATAGATTCACCCTTGCTACTTCGACTGTAAGCTATGAATTGATTCCCTATTCCTCAACTGAAAAACTATTCAAAGGTAGCAAAGATGAGTCGCCTCTTGAATATTCAACTTTTTTTCTTTTGTATCCAGAGTTTGACATTGAAATTTATTCACAATGCAAGGCATTCACGTGGTCCGGATGGAAATAAAACTTGAGTTTACTTAATTTTTCAGCTTTGAATGAATACAGTTCTCAGATGTGTAATTATTGGAAGGGAGAAGCTTTAAACGAGGCGAATTGTAATGAGAAGGATTTGGAGAGCATTCAGTTGCGCGTCAAGTATCGACGATTAAAAATGCACACCCGTGACCTTCCAGAGACAAAAGGACATAAATGCAGCTTAGACGGGGGTGGAAATTTCCATTTTTTAATATGGGGAGGGATCACGCACGGTACAACACACGCGTGCAGGGACACTCAATTGAAAGAAGTATTTTCGACGCAAAATACCAACATTTTGCGCTTAATCGAGTTTCGTGAAGGTAATTAATTTCTTTTAATTTATTCAAGTATCACACTATACAGAATTTATCTATATCAATCAATCCAATGTATGCCATAAATTAATTTTGTTAATACTAAGCTTTTTCAATTATATATTGTTGTACATATCAAGTTTTGGTCCACTTTATCATTTAATATATTTTTATTCTAATATATTTAAATACCATAAATGAGATAGTATGATTTAAATGGGCATAGTATACTCAAATTAGAATTAGTAATTAGAATCTTAGTGAAAATAACAGTGTGATTTTTGCTTTTTCTTAATGGAAAATTTCCAAGTAATAATACCGTCTAACATTTGTAACATACCAGATTTAGCGAAATATTTCCATAAGCCAATGAAGACGAAAGAAGTTGTTTTTTTCTGATTTTTGTAGTATTTTAGGTAACTTTTACTTTGAATTTGGAATTAAATCGATGAATTATGATTCGCAAGAGGATTTCGTACCTCTTTATAGATGTACCAGTCTTGCATTCTTGTTTTTGTCGAAGGTTGAAAATTACCGTCATTTGCGTGAATTGCAGTAGAAAAAATACATGTTCTCAGAAAGTTATTAAAAGTATACGTTTACTTAAAAATCAATGCTCTCATTTTCACATAAATTTCCTATGAAGTTTTTCTATTTTTTCGCAGCGATTTCTTTAGATTTTTTTCTATTTATTTTTTTATGTATTTCTATTTATATTTAGACATAAAAATGTAATCTCTGAACTTTAATTTTCCCTATGAATGTTGTTAATTTTTCCTCATTTATTGCTAAAATTAAAAATGTAATTCCACTAACTATTAAAGAAGAGCATGCTTGCATTCACATACCTTGCAAGTAGGGGATCAGCTTGCACATGGCACCCCCAAAGACAAAATCCCTCAGTATGGCACCCACCAAGGTGAAGGGCACACAAAGAAGACCGAGGAGAAGGTCAGCCACGGCCAAGTTGAGCAGAAAGACATTAGTCAAGGATCGCACCCTCCAAGAGCTCCCCTCCGCCGCGTTGGAAGACGAGCTCGCGGCCGTCTTCCAAGACAATCTACTCGGAAACCGCGGCAAAAGCCTCGGCGCCAAAGTCCCAATAACTAAAACATTTCCCACCACCGCCAAGCAGAGTATGATCGCATAGGCCGGTATGTGGACCCACCGCAACAAGTCCGTGCTCTGCGAAGACGAGCTGCTCGCATTAGCAGGTGGAGCAGAAGTGGCATTGAGTACACTCCCGTTCGCCTCCATGTAATTAGTAGGGGATTGGCTCATCACCGTCTCGGTGACGGCGAACGTCCCGTTCCAAGTCCCCTGGCTCGTGTATTGACTCACTTGGGCCATGGTGCGGAGGAGCCGGTCGGAAAACGGTGCGTTCCAACCGCCGAGCGATGCGTTTGTGATTTGCGTGGCCCTGAATTCTGACTCCGACGAGTTGATTTTAGGCTCCGCGGTGGTGACCCAGATCGAATCTTTTGATTTCCTCGCGAACGACTCGTTCCCATGCGACGAAGCGTTCATGTTTGTCGTCTATGCACTCACTTGCACTCGCGGGGTGTCATGCCGGGTGAGGAATCGAGCGAACACAACGGGGTGCGCGGAGGGAGTCAATCTCTGAGGGGTTCCGAAAGAGGTCGTGAATTGAAGCGAGCGGAGTTATCTGAGAGATAGGAGACTCGACTGGGTTTTCTCACGCGATTTTTTTCCACCGTATTGTGTAGGATAGGTTCCACGATGAAGAGAGATTCTATTTATGACTCAGTCAGCATCGATACCTAGTTCAATCACACTATTTTGGAGGGTTATCAAAACACATAAATGTTTTAGCACACTATTCAAAGCTCATTTTAATTTAAAACACAATTGTTACTTTCAATGTTGGGATGCTTGGGAATTAACACCTCACGTACAGAATATTCGTTGATAAATATTTACAGATATATAACTTAAATAACAAGGAGATCCTTATCTTATGCTACCCTATACCTGAATATATATATAGATAAGAAGCGACTAACACTTCTCTACTTTTAATATGAGCTAGCTAGCGGTAGTGATAAAAGATTTGCATTGTTATGAGCATTAATTAAGGGAGCAATACTCCCTTATGCAGAAAAGTTTTCTAAGTCCTCTATGTGTACTTTACAAAGAAAAACTTTCGTAAGCAACTCCGATGAATCAATTCATAAGATGTTACACTTATGGACACAGATCTAACTCCGAAGTAATTCAAATTAATGATTCAAGTCAGCCTTTCAAGAAAGGTTTCAGTTCAAATATAAATTTCTTCCCGCGAATATCATCTTATTACCATTAAATTAGCCGTATATATTTAAATCCTGGCGAATTAAGGGTTAAAGTATACTACTATACTATACTATATACTTGACACAGGAATTAACATTCATAACACCAAATTATCACAACCTGTATGAGAGCAATGTCACACGTTCATTGTCGAGGAAATTCAGATAACAAATCCATCCATACCTACGAATTTCCTACTTTGGCGGAAACATCATTTATCTCGAAAATTCAATACAGTACTCTACAACTACTTTCCCTTTTTGACAAAACACTTTGTGTAACTTCTACGGACAAAAGTATAATCTAATTCTTCCGATGGGAGAATATCCTTTCGTGGCCCTCATTCAGGCGATATTGGCAATCACCCCAAGAACCCTGAGGATCACTTCGTGGGCCTTAAAGGAAAAGGTCCCCTTTTACGTCCGAGGACCTCTTCTCTCCACCGGAAAAAAGCGTTTAGCGCTCTGTTCCCCTTTTCGAAACACCCGAAAAACTTCGGGAAATGCGTGCTTTCTTAGGAGCACACAAAAGAATACGACGCGGAAACTTTTTCCATAAATTCTCACTGCACTTTAACACACGGAGGTACAGACGAAAGTTGTTCTCGGAGAACACACGCGTTGAGGATCCTCGGGGAAGAGTGAGAAGCGGGAAAAAGTAGCGGGGGAAACGTTGTCGTCTTCGGCGGGCTTTAATCTTTACGTTCCGTCGAGGATCAAAAGGCCCAAAGCGCGGCTTGGAAGAGGAGTTTCCTTTCTTTGCGGCGCCTGTTGGTAGATCGACCGCTGTGCGGAGCGTCGGTTGGAGAACTCTCGGCCGCGGGATCGGCAAGTAAGTCCCTTCTCCGGAACGCGCAAACTCGGCCTGGAGGGGTCGAGAGGGTGGCTCTCGCTTGTTTGAACGGCTGCATCTCCGTGAAAAACGAGAGGGGACCCCGAAATGCCTAACGTTGGTCGCCTGACAGGGGAGACCCCTCGTAGAATGCAATGCGTTTCAGAAAATATTTTCTGCTTCAAAATAGTGGGAGATTGGCTTTGAAGGAATCTTCCTTCTCCAACAACAGGTTGAGCTTAATTGGCGCTCTTCTTTGGCGATGTTTGCGAGAGGTGGAGGAGGTTTCTAAATGTTTAAAGGGTTTCTCCGACCCGTAGGGAGTTTATGGGTTAAATCTTCGTAGTTTAAGAGATTAATTTCTTAATTTTCCTAAATAGGTATGCTAATGACATCGTATAATTACCAAGGTTCCATTTTTCATCCCATGTTACGTAAAGAGATTCTTCTATTTTTAATTCATTTTTTTATCCAGATTAAAATTAATGCATTGATACCGTTTATTAAAAAACCAAAATCGTGTACTATATAGAATATACTCTATCCCGTAGACAATCTTATTATTGAGAAAGAAGTCATTAGATTAGTAAGTTAGTCACTATTATTTTTAATGGTGTGGTCTTGCTGCTTTCGGTCTTGCAACATTCCGATGTAAATAAATGTGTTAGTCACATAATTCATCAACTATTGAACTTTCATTATATTTTCATTATACTTAATGTCTACCCATAACTACTGTATTTTTGTTATATTGAAAAATACTTAAATAGGAAATAGACAACATGAGTACATTCTTCTGCTTGCCCGATGTTTTTGTACGTCTGATTATATATTTGGATAAATAAAACTACCACTATCATTATAATACAACTAATAATGACCAATTAGCCTAGTTGCTCTAAGGATTAGGCAGCATCTACTTGTCTTTCTACAAGCCTGTGTATGTATATATTTCTTTGAACATGTGATCTTTCGGTGTCTATTCTGTTTATGTGAACTTTTCCGTTTTCCCTGCTTATTTTTATTTTGTCTCATGTCTTTGTTTCTTTAACCAACTCTTTTTCCGTCCTACACTTCCATTAGGAATTTCATTTCATGCAATTTTTAATCAACTTTTTTATGCTTTCTCTGCTTCGCGTGCGCAAGTAACTTCAGTAGGGTAACGGTTTTATGAAATATCTTCATATATCTAACAACGCATTCTTATGTATTTCGCGATGCTTTGTCTCTCAGTATTATTACTACTGCTCCATTTAGATCGCCGAATTTGTTTCCAATTTTTTTCTTTATTAGTAACGAGAGCGACTCATTCAAGCATTTTCGTCAAGGGTACCACCCGTTTTTGCGTTACAGAAGTCCAAGACTTACGGTAATTTGCATTGTTTAGAATCCGTCTGGAACATGCGCGCAGTATCTAGGTCACTGCTAACAAGAGTTGCATTCATGAATTGGAAGAGATCGAGAGAAATACGTTACTTTTGTCTGAAATTGCAGCGATAAATCACAAAGCATTGCTTAGAACTCATTTTTTTAGACAGATTGGGTGTTGTAAGAAGCAAGTTCGAAGTCAAGTACCTTGTCAAAATTAAATTGATATTGCCGGAGAAATTACGTTTCAAAACAATCTACAGTAAACTGCGAGAATAAGAAATTGTCTGAAATAAGATATAAAAAGTGGCTTCATTATCGTTTCGACAATTTTCCTTTGAAATATTTTCTACTTTTTAACATAATTTTATTTTATACAATTTATACTATGGGATAACTGGAATTCTTTTATTCAAATACTGTTGTACATTCAAAAGTAAAATGAGCTGAATATTTTAAGGCTATCACAAAGCGATTCTGGAAATAAGTTTTCGAATATCTCTGACGGGCCTGATGCTCTTTCATAATATTGTGAGAATAGTATAATACGTGTGTCATGCCATATAAGACGTATAGCTTTTCTTACGTTGACTAACTTTTATCATACTATATAACTGATAAGCGATTTTGGTATTTAAATTTAATACGAAACGGTTCTAGAAGGTAGGCCTTGCAAACGGTTTAGTTGCCATCGTGCATCCCATCTCAAAGGGGTACTAATGTAAACTTGTCACTCATATTACCAATCATACATATAATGTACCAATCACATATTTTTTTACTTATAAGCATATAAATTATTTCATATGCTTTGTTGAACACTATTCGAACACAATTTATCTGATCAGAAATTTTCTAGCAATACCAAGTTTCCATTCTTATGATGTCTCATATTTCTTCAAAAACTTTAATGAATTTATATTGATTCTGCTTCAAGGTATTAAGATCTTCTAATTATTTTGTGACTAATTAATACTTCTTCTCTGTATATCATTAATAATGTTTCGTCCTGAGTTACTTTACTGCTACAAAGAGTGGGATATCTTAAAATCATTATTTTTCTTCAACGTTGAACTGCTATCATTAATTCATTTCAACTATTCCATCTAAGCTATTTACAATTCATAATTTGAAAAATAAGGAACAGAATCGTAAGAAAGGGGCCAAAAAGTATCCCATGATTAATATACAAAAATCAAATTCTGGAGTATAACCATGTTTGGAGAAAGAATTATAAAAGAGGTGAAAAATAATACTCTAAGTAGTAATTTGAAGAATACGAAAAAATAATTGCTGCGATTCTCACAAGAATCGGCAGGCTTAATGAAGGCTCAAAAAGAAAAAGTTTTTTCGCAAGAGAGAAATTGTAAGTTGGGGATAATTTCCGAGGTAAAATTTAAGCATAATATTCCAGCAATGCAGATTATGGGTTACAGAATAGTAATTCCAATCATAATTTATAAATATAGATTTTAATATCTATAGATATGGGCAAACATAAAAATTACGTGCATTATCTTACATCTAACGAGTAGACGAAGAGGCTAATTCCTGGTATTTATATCTTAAGGGCATGCATATTTAGACGTTTTGCAATTAGCATTATAACCATTGTAAAACGAGTACAATTTATAGGTAATTCATGTAAAGTAGCTAAATAAACAACTATTTTTGTGAAATTCTTGATTCTGTTATTGTAGATTCTAATCTTTATACCCTTTATACATTGGCTTTTATAAAAAATAAAGACAAAATAGAAATCTTTGTTTACTTTATTACTAATTTATAACTTGTTAATGCCACTTTGTTTAAGTGAGAGAGCTCTTCTGGTTACATTTTGCGAGTTATTACAGAAAGGTTTCTTCGGAAACACGTTTACTAGAATTCATTTTTTTAACCAAAAATCA
The DNA here is from genome assembly GCA_947579665.1 of Sympetrum striolatum. Lineage (NCBI taxonomy): Eukaryota > Metazoa > Arthropoda > Insecta > Odonata > Libellulidae > Sympetrum > Sympetrum striolatum. The sequence goes on from OX388349.1 coordinate 41,288,307, forward strand.
TTGTTTCAACATTAACTTGAACTAATAAAGCAATTTTTATGACTGTGGTAAAACGTATAAATAAGTAAGAAAAATCTGTGCATGCAACTTGCAATATTTCGAAGCAAAACAATAAAAAAAGTTTCATTGTAACTATCTTCGGTATCACTTTCATTGCTGTCACTCAACACAAACCCCAGAAACCGCAACAGGCCACAGATATAACCCTTTTAAAAATTCTGTGCAATATCTATCCCTTCCTCCTAATTCTCCCACAAAATACGCCCAGGAAAAGTTGAATTGCTCCGAAAATTCCTGTCTTACATGTTTGAACTTTTATGGAGGATTAAAAAATATTCAAGGTGAATAATTCATAATTTTATAATTTAAATTTGTATGGTCTATTTTTAATAGATATGCCAAAGGGTTAGGATTTACCTGCTCCGGCCTTGAAAAAAGTTTTAGTGCTCGAGTTCGCAGGTCAATCGAGGATTAAATCTCCTATACCGAACTAAAAGGTAAGCTCTCCGTTCCCACCGCAATATCGAATCCTTTTTGTTGCGAAAATTGATCTCCACCACAAACTAACAGAGAAAATAATCAGTAAGCATAAAGCTCGTACGAGCGATGAGGGTCGTGTGACCCTTTCCCAAATTCGGGAAAATTATTTTACATTTATCTGTACTTAGTATCTCGATACGCGAATTCACAGCTCACCTAATAAATAATTGGTAACAACAGATGTGGCGAATGGAAAATAAGTTTAGGCCTTCTATCTTATTTTTTGCCCAGAGTATCAGGAGATAATGGGCAAATATTATGTCACACATTATAATTTGGAAAATTATGCCTGCGAGATGAAAGTTTGTTATCGCTTTACTATTCAAGCTGATAAAAAACAGTAAACTAAATATTGTCTAACGATTGCCTCAAGCACGAGTTTGTGGTAGGATTCCTATTTTTGGTAATACCGGTAAAATTTATTATCTATTCATTTATTCACGCTAAATAACTTCCATTGATTTGTTCCAATATTCGTTTTATCACGCCTTTGTAAGCACATTACAGCAACTTTAATATTTAAACACCCCAAAACCTTGGTCGTATATGTATAAATCAAATTATGGAAAAAACAAAATTTTGACTTTTGAAACTATTTTAAATAATATTTTAACAGTTTGATCTTCATTATATTCCTGAATATAGTGAATTAATATTAATATTCGCAATATCTTACAGCTGTGTAATGCCTCTTTAGTCCTTAAATCACAATTGTATATGGATTGCCAAGTAAACTAAGTACCCGTACAGCCTTTGTATGAATTGAAAACCCTTTGAAACTTTTAAAAACATTCCATTCAGCATCGTACTCTATGGTACTGAATTAATTGCATTTTGACATTCCACTTGCACAATATTCCATTACCAATCGGGTATTGGAGTGAATATTGTAATTAATACATGATAAGTATTAACCTAAATTCATTGGAATTGAATTTCAAAATCTTTTATTGCATATATACATGAGGCAGCATAGTTTGAAACGAATTAAGCACGGCTTTAATTCTTCGGCTACCAAGAGGGCTAACTCAGTTACACCAGCGAAAGTTTTCCTGTGTTATTTACGCTAAAACTAGGGCAAGCGTTTATGTGTTTGTTCTTCAAGATCTAATAATTTTATTCCTTGCATATTTTTTCATCAATCACAACTTTTTGGTGAAATTTTAATAAAAAAAACTTACTGAGAAACGGTGTGCACTCTGTAAATGAGGTGAAGATAGAAAAATTAGAAGTACATTCATGAGGTCATTCATCCTGTGAGCAAAATTAATTCTGCTTTGAATAGTTTCAAGGATAACTTGGTTCTAGTATATAATTTTCTGGTCATATTGACAAATGTTTACATTCTCAAACTCGCAAAACCACTTTATGAAATATATTGTATTGATTTATTTAAAGAATTGAGTTTAGTACATGATAGTAACTTACTCTTTAATGAAGGTTATCTGAAAACTTGAAGGAGAAACAGAGGTGAGAATCTGACAGAGATATGTATGAAAAACGTCCATTTCTGGATAAACGACAACATCGGGTTAACCATTATTCAAGAATAACGCCTAAACAATCAGTGGTACGAAAAAATGTTTCAAACAAAAGCTGTAGTAAAGTGCATTATCTATAACTTTTTTTCAATTGTATATATCTCTATTGCATTCTGACAGAGATGTTATGAAACATAATTTTGTTCCGAATACACCGCAACTTCCGGTGAAGCGGTATTCATAAAAACTAATCAACTCTTGGCATTGTTAGGAAAATACTAAATATGAATTTTAGAAATGATCGGATAATTTCTTTTTATGATAGAGCGCCCACAAACTTTTTACCACAGACACACACGCACACAGTCAGACATGTTCGGGAAAAATAGCGAAAACGAACTCTCTGGGCCCAAAAACTTCTCTATACTACGTATAGGGAGAAAGTAAAAATATATATGATTTCGATTTTTCAAAAAGATGCTTTTCTGACTTATGAAGAGGTGACATATCATGGTTTCACTCCTAACGACCTCTCTATTCTCGGTGTTAAAGACGAGCCGGAGAACCGCTTCCCAGATGGGACCTTATTCAGACCCCATCTGGAGAGTATGTCTTGCATGAGGAAACTGACTGATAACAGCACTACTGGTAGGGAGGAAATTTCCCTTGCGAGACGGTTTATTCAGGAACGTTTTGTCGGTGTAGCACACGTGCCCAAGTTCCCGTCTGAAATAAGTGAATAAAGGTGTCACGAAAGACATTAAGACCTCACGGAACTTCAAATTGCACGTGTCCTCTGCGGAGTTAAAAGGATTATATGACGCCCTTAAGGGACGAAGGTGTATGCAGCCTCTTGCACTCTGGCAAGAGAAACATTGCGGGAATTTCCGCTGGAATAGCTGCACTTCAGAATGATCAAGGTGTCCTCTATGGTGGAGATGAGGCAGCTTTATATTAATTTCATAACGAGTTTCATACACCTTTACCATATTTGTTTCATGTTGTCCTGGTATATTCTGCCAACTGCATCACATTGCTCTAAAGAAATTTCTGATAATTTCACTCTCAACTTTGTACTTTAAAAACTAATAATTACTATATTTAATAACGCTCACTTTAAATTTTTAAATTAATACATGATAATAAAGCATGATCTAAAGACAGACGACTGACATGAACTCAATACTAGCTCCAAATCAATAAGGAATCGATGAAGGATTTTGACTTTCAATTGAAAGGATCAGTGAGTATAGGTTTTTCAATGGTGTAATACAAAATGTTAAGTCATTTTCTTGGAGTAGTACAATAAATGAATGATAATATTGCTACTAGGATGAAATATCTCTTAGCATCGCATACCTCATTTAACCCACCATCAGTCGCGCTGTTTTATTCTATACGACACAGACGGTTTTTCGGGTCCCTTTTCTACGTGGGTGGTCCTTTGAACCTCATGCCTCGGTCTATTCCCTTATCGCACTTACCATTAACTTTTAAATTCGTCAAAAGCATATTTTTAGTCTTAAACCGAATGCAAAAGCGAGTTAAACTGTGAAGTGACGGCAGTTGTAACACAAACAACACGCGACCGCTTGGGTAAGTTTTTCGTTGGCGAACTCTATTATTGCTTATTATAACGTTTACATGAAGTTTTTTTTACTTATTTTGTCTTAAACTTTATTAGATGCATTTAAATTTCTGAACTAATAGACATCCAGCTTTTTAGGTACTCTCTGAACGCATATAAATAAATAAAGGTGAATAATTATATTTTTTACTAAAAGTTGTTTACTTCTTAAATTATATTATTACCTAAAGTTTAGCACTCACAAATAATAATTAGTTCAATTAATTTTACAATTTGGCCGAAAAATGATCTGTTGTGTGAAATACAACGCGCGACTGTTCGTGTTATGAACATAGGCGCGACTGATGAAAGGTTAATATTTATTTACTAAATTATTCTGTGGAATATTTAATCAATAGCATCAAACTATGACGCGCCTAAAACTCATGAAAAATATCAAGTCTAACTTTCAGATAACATGAATACCGTGCCACCGTGAATATTTGTAGCCAGTGTTATATTTATATGGCTAAATTATAAAAGTATTGCCACAATGTAGATTTAAAATCTTTTCAATACTTATAAGTGAAAATAATACATATTCACGGAAATTAGACCTAAGGTTGAATGAAAATTCACTAAATTCACTAAGTAAAAGATTTTATGTCATACTAACATAATCCTGTCATTGTATCTTTTGGGTTACAAAGTTCAGTTTTTATTTCCTCATAGAAAGAGACCGAAGAAATAGAATATCTTTTCCACATGATATGTGGATAAGATGTCTAGGTTTCTATGGGGCCAAGCAATCGATGGACTACATTTCCCAAACACTTTATCTTATAAATCCCTCACAATTACTGCATAATTGCATTGTGCGTCATAATCAAGCAATCATGGAAAACATTTTTAATTACCAAACTTCTAGAAGCAAGCCACTAATAAATATCTCCATTACTTCTCAAGTTATTACAGGTTGTATTATTATGCATGTTTAACCCGGCACCCTGTATATTGAAGAGTGAAGAAAAGCCATCAGCCATTATGGTGGTGTAGCCAAAACCGTTCGACTAAATAAGGATTTCTGAGGATATTACTAAGTTTCTCTTAACTCTTCAGCTATCCTATTCATTTATCATTATTTCCTTATGAGCAGATATCACTAAAGTGAACCAAGCCAACAATGGTCTTCGTTAGAGGAATCCAACTTTTCATTAAGTTCAGAAGATTTGACCTTCCCATTTGATTTGGCCTTTTAACTGAGCCCCATTGGTTAATTCGATGTACGTCCTTTTAATACTATCATTATATCTTTTCTATACCTTGTCCCTTTCTCTTTCTCAAACTCTAATTTGTCCTCAAGTCCTTTCATTCAGCTTCTAATCTCCCGAGAGAGACTTTGAATGTAACTGCGGAATTAATGGTGTAACAGTCTGATAGTTCTGTTCAACTGAATTTCGCCCGTAGTAATAAAAATAATTCGGGCTATAGCATTAACTATTGGATTAAAATTGGTTAAAAAATTGTTTTTAAAATTTACTATTATATAAATTGAATCCTACATTACAATCCTATTCGTTGTTAGTAAAAAACACCACTAGATATTTTTAGAATTAAACGAAAATTTCTGCAAAATTGGTTTATAATCAATTCAAAATATACTTATAAAAACGGCCATTGGCCGAAATACTACAAAACAAAGATTATCGAAAAATCGTTGCATTTCCATGTGACTATATGTCTCAGCATAACTCATAAAATGGTGCAGTGGTTTGTATAAAAATTCTCTACATGTATCTATGTTCGATTAATGTTTTATTTCATTGTATTTTACATTATATGGCGTAAATTGAAGCTGGACAAGAATATGCCTTGAAGGCATCAAATGTCAATTAATAATTAGTAATTAGAAAGACTTTCTGCTAAAGATTTTTAGTAGGAGATAGAAAAGAATAAAATTCGTCGATTTACTGTGTCAATCTAGTCCTGAGAGCAAAATTAATTCTGCTTTGAATAGTTTCAAGGATAACTTGGTTCTAGTATATAATTTTCTGGCCATAGTGACAAAGTTTTCATTCTCAAACTCGCAAAACCACTTTATGACATATAATTTATTGATTTATTTAAAGAATTGAAATTAGTAGATGATAGTAACTTATTCATTAATGAAAGTTATCTAAAAACTTGAAGGAGAAACAGAGGTGAGAATCTGACAGAGATATGTATGAAAAACTTCCATTTCTGGATAAACGACAACATCGGGTTAACCATTATTCAAGAATAACTCCTAAACAGTCAGTGTTACGAAAATATATTTCAAACAAAAGTTGTAGTTATTTACATAATCTATAACTTATATATGTAATTGTATAAACCTACATTGCATTCTGACAGAGATATGTATGAAAAACTTTCATTTCTGGATAAATGACAACATCCGGTTAACCATTATTCAAGAATAACTCCTAAACAATCAGTGGTACGAAAAAATGTTTCAAATAAAAGCTGTAGTGAAGTACATTATAACTTTTTATTCAATTGTATATACCTACATTGCATTCTGTCAGAGATATTTAAGAAACTAAATTTTCTTCCGGATACGCCGCAACTTCCGGTGAAGCGGTATTCATAAAAGCTAATCAACTCTTGGCATTGTTAGGAAAATACTAAATATGAATTTTAGAAGTGATCAGATAATTACTTTTTAAGATAGAGCTCCCATAAACTTTTTTACCACTGACACACACACACAGTCAGACATGTTCGGGAAAATAGCGAAAACGAACTCTATGGGCCCAAAAACATCTATTTCCGATGAGATCTGGAGGTTGAAGTTTTTTGCGAATACAATACTTTCTCTATACTACGTATAGGGAGAAAGTAAAAATATATATGATTTCAATTTTTCAAAAAGATGTTTTTCTGACTTATGAAGAGGTGACATATCGTGGTTCCTCTCCTAACATTGAAATTGGGATAGGTTCCTTCTATTATACAAATCCTCCGATTCGATATCAAAGTAAACCCTACGGAGACAGTGCACAAATTCTGGTCACCGAATATGTTCTATGATGAGATGAGTTCTATCTACGTGCATGATCACATTAAACAGGATTCATGCCCTCAGGCAATTTAACAGAAAGCCTTAACACGGCATAAGCGATTTGCTTACCTCGGTTACATTGCTGAAATATTGGTGCGTTACCTTCAGATCGCAGTTAGTTTAGCTGTGTAGTATGTGTTTGAATAGTTCAGCTTCCTCTTCATCGAATTTTCTTTACTTCTCCGGAATGCTTGTTTAATATTCCTATTTAAAGCGGAGTCGTAAGCCAATGATTTCGTTTGAAATCCTAACCCACGATCACTAGAGAAGGTATTTATCGCATCAAGATCAAACACGAATTCATCGTATGTATACTCGCTACATCGTTTACTACGACCAATTAATAACTAGTTCATCTTATAAAGAAAATCACTTCCCAGCTGCCAAGCAATAAATTCAGAGCAACTAATAACTCCTTTGACCTGGTGTGTTTCTTAAATAAATGTATTATCAATAATACTGAATATTTCAGAGGAATTAAATTTAATCCCCAAATCAAATAGTATGCCTAAGTAAGATATTTTATTCCAAGAGTAATTTTTATTGAATATTTCTCAATTTAGAGTTCCTGTAGAATATCATCTTTTTGCTACGGTACTCGACAGCAATGAGCCTTAGATGAAAGAGTTCCTTTATAAAGATAGCGGAAAATAGAATAGAATATTTCAAAACCCTGTTTTAGTCTTATTTACTAACTCAATAGCTGAGGGCTCTTTAATGTTAGCTTATTAAAAGTATTTAAAGTCTCTATTCTATAGGAAAATAAGTGAAATGAGTCAAATCAAAAGTAAATGAAGTGATGATAAAATGACCTCTTTAGCCTAAAGCTGACTACTTTAACTGCAATACCGTTATCTTAGATGTTATTATCAAACAAATGAAAGCTCTTTCTTTGCTTCGACGTAGTTTCAGAAATATTATTTCCTAAGAAGCATTTTTATTTGCTTATTAAACACATTTATAAACGCTTTTTATTTTGAATGCCAACAATATTTTGAAGCCAATAGTTTTATCATGGTAGAATAATTTCGGTGAGAGGAAAGTTTTCCTCGAGTTCACACGCTTTTTGTCTGTTGTCGGAGAATGTAGACTTTGAATTAAATCTGGGCACCCACGGCCTCTGAAATTGGTAAACTTCCATCATTGCGATAGCTAATAATTCAAAAGTGACATAGGAGTATATTCATAAAAGTTTACACTTCGGTAAAGGTCTTCCTCTGTTGCGATTTATATATTTCAGTGATTCTAGTCTAGCGAAGTGGAAACTGAATACGAGAAGACGTGTTTGAATATTTCGGCATTCTTTCTGAACATCTCGTGGTGTCAAATATTGCTCAGCCAAGTGAATGATTCCATTGATAAAGAAGTAACTAAGCTCACGACTGAAGGTTTTTTTTATCATTTTTACAATACGCTTACGGCTGTGGTTATTCAGCCCTCGTGAAGAGATTTTTCATGCGTTTGACCTGATCTCATGCAGTAGGATTTTTCTTCGAACCTTTCTTGAATGGAAAAGAGAAAAATGTTCTTCTTCCTACGAGAATTCTTAATCCAGAGAAATAATTTATTCCTCAAAACATGCATAAATAATCTATAAGTCGTTAAAGTGGGACGATGGTAACCCAAAGTACAGAAAAATTTAATTGATTAAATTTTATTTATTTTAAAATTATCATGATAAATTTTGGTAAATAGAGTAAAACTTTTAGCTGTTAAGTGGATTTGGTAGCCGGTAAAGAAATTGGGGCCAGGTGATAGACAGTCAAGAGTGAAGTCTAGGTCGTTTATGGTAACACTTGCCAATAGATGTGCCGCGGAACATTGGTTTGAGTGAGCTCCTGAGTATGAAAATCGCAATTAAACTAAGCAGTTTCACTGCCAAATAACCCCTATTGAGTGTTTTTCTTTATTCAAAACCTTTGCTGTAAATGAGGAATTTCCACCTGATCATCTCTGTGTTTGCTACACCGCCTGTATTGAAGAAATTCTATTCTTAGAGACCTTGTGTTATTTTTACTTTCTCCGTGTACGTAGTATAGAGAAAGTATTGCTTTCATGAAAAAAATCGACTTCGAGATTTCAACGGAAATACATGTTTTGGGGACCCTATAACACGTTTTGACCATTTTCGGAATGATGTATGTGTGTGTGTGTGCTGGTGGGCGCTCTAACGTAAAAACTATTAATCGTATGAATACCAAACTTAATGAATTTAAAATTCTAAGTCGCTGGCGATAATTCAATAAATTAATTAATTAAATTAATAATTTAATAAATTTAATTGTGGTGAGTGCTGTCAGAGTTGATTAGTGTTTGGAGTAAATCGGTTAACCGGAAGTCGAGCTTTATTCTTCGAAGCTCGTTTCCGTTTTTGCAAAATATCTCCATTAATCTAATATTTAGGTATATAATATTATTTATAAAAGTTTTTGAAATATACTATAACTTTTGTATGAAAAATATTTTTTATCACTGATTGTTTAGGAGTTATTCATGAAATACTGATAAACCGGAAGTTGCTAATTATGAACTTTGTGGGCGCTCTGGGCGCTGTGGGCGAAAGGCCAATTTCATAGTTTTATCGAAAATGTCACGAAAAATATTTTTTATAATGTTTATGATATAAATTATATATATTATATAAAACATAATATGATATAAATTAAACACTTATCTTCCAAGTTAAGATTGAATATAGAGTTCGAAAATACTGTCGTAGATAAATATTTACATCTTATATATATGGAGAAAGTCATCTGCTGCCCACATCTGATTTTGTTTCATGCTAAGCCACTGTTGCCCTTTATTGGTGAAGTCCTGCTAAGCTCTCATGAACTTTTCTGGAGGTGCTTCTCCGAGGCAACAGCAACGATAAACATACACAACCATTCCCTGATCGAAAAAATCCGATCAGCCGGGATTCGAACCCGGGACCTTGGTGTTAGGAGTGATAGCGTAGATAGTATGCTATCCTCTCCACCACCAATGCCGGTAAACGTAAATAGTTGAAATATATTTTTAGCTGCATACAGTTTTAATTATTGCTTACGTAACCGCTGACGAATTACAAAATTCTATTCTGAATCAGAAGCACGCGGCTCATGGGTACAAAGCTTTGAATAGTTACGTAACTTAGAAGAAAATAATTTAAGTATTTAAGCCTTCCTGTATGTCATGCTTTAAACTTTATCTCAATCCTATTCACATTTGTATCGATTGGTCATCCGTCCATATTTATGTATTATATGGAATTATTCGTTTATACGCCAATTTTTTTACTAATATATATTGTAAAGTTTTTAAACAGATAAATTACACCTAAATTTTAATATCAAAGTTAACTTTAAATCAATCTGGTTCGAAGAGAACCAACATGGAATTAACTTCCAATAGTTTTTTCAAAAAGAACCATGGCATATGGTAACATCAAGTCGAGACCCGTGATTGTCGCAAACATTATTTTGATCTTAGCGCGGATAAAATATGCGGGTGAAAGAGATAATTTCGTTTTTAAATTCCAGTTGCACTTTTTTTTAGACATTCTGTGATTAATTCTGCCATTGTGCTTTGGGAATCTCATTAGACCATACTTTAATGCCAAATGTATATTTTGAATTGATCTTAAGTTGGTGGTAAATTGTAATATATCTCATCTAAACGATTTATTAGTAGTACTTTCTAAGTGTTTATTTCCTGTGAGTTTTTAAATACTATGATCACGTGTGGATTGGAGCGGTTTCTTTTTGCATGTACAATTCTCAGCCGAGATTTTTTTTCATTTTCGACATTTCTTCTCTTTGATTTATTTTCCTTTGAGACCCAAGATAAACCTAAGATTATTTTCACTAATTTTTTCTTGAATTTTTTCTCGCAGCCCCTTTGTTGGACCAACGGATATGGAAGGTCTTCTTCTCAAAGATAAGTTGGAAATGGACCTTCCTTCGACCTTCGAAATTGGGACTGAAGAAAATTTCACAGATAAAGCCAGAATTACAAGAAGTGTGTCTTGAATTCTTGGATGCAATATGGCCAAAAGTAATGCACTGGCCGACCTACCATTCGCGTTTAGTAGCGGCCATGCCAACGACGTCCCACGACCTTCCGGATCGCTTGAGGTAACCACGAAGAGGCAAAATAAGGCAGAAATTCTTCAGTCAGCTGTACAAGAGAGTCCAAGACAGTGCAACAGTGATGCCAGGCAGAGAGACAGCTCTGCATGGAAGACTTCCTTCAAGGTGAGTTCATCTTCTACTTTCTTTACTTTTTCATATTCTCTTGTCATTGATATCATCATAGGTATCCATTAGGAGCCGCAGTAAAGCACTCTTACAGAAAGTCGCTCCGTAGTACCCAATAGCCCTCTTCCAGCAGCAGTAATTAAAGTAAACTTGCTAAGAGCACCAAGGTTAATCAAGGAGGGTCTCTATGGTTTGATTACTCTACTTACCACCTTGGGTGTATGTAGAGTAGTATTATGTATGTAGTATTGTCAGGGAAATCAGCTTTCTCTTTTTCATTCTGATTATTTGGGGTGAAGCTATACCTTGAGAGCGAATAAATTTTCGCGAATTTTAAATTTTTGGGGGTAATGTCAGCTGAAAATACTTTCCGTTTTCCTTGCCTCAACCAGATATATTTGCTGATAGAGAAGAATCTTATAAGTAATGTAGAATCAGGAGCATATCTCTAATATTGAACAATTAAGATCATTTCCTTACGAAATCAGCCTTAATCAGCTTTAATTATCTTGTCGTTGTAAATACATTGCATATACGATATATTAAGATTTCAATTCAAACCCATCGTCACTTCCACGGAAAATTTTAAGTACCATTAGGTCATCAAGAGTAGGGTGGGCATTGTTGTTTCCCCATTCCTCCAACTCCTCCAAAGCATGAGCTGGAACATTTTTTTTTAGATATGTAGATGGGCTTTTGCGCGCGTGCTTTCATCCTATTTTTCCAGTGGCTAAGATAAGTCAATGACGTATTATGCATCTGGACGGTTAAATTATTGCAACCCAGCTTGAATCGGTCCAACGGTTTACATCTGACGGTCCAATCTGAATTTATTGGAATAAATGTGCTTTCACCATTACTCAGTCTGATTTTTTCAATACGCAATTCAATTTCTCTTCTCTTCGGACCACTCACCGATTCTAATGCCTCTGCTGCTATTTTTTACCCCTCCATCCGACACTCCATCCAACTCTCATAAGCACATGCTGTCATTTTCACCTTAACCACTATAATGCATTCTTTTCTCGCCGTTCTCTCTCGTCCTTTCCCATAACCCTTCTAGTTTCCCCACCCATTCCCCTTTTGTTTTTTTCCTTTCCTTTGCTAAATATATAACTCCAAGTTCTTATCTCTGCATTTAGTTTTGATGACGACGTAATTTTTGGCCTATGTCGGTAAACCTTCCGTCCTTACAAATAACATTTTGATTCTAGTTATAACATCAACAATTGATGAGGATTCACCTTCTATTATAATTTTCAGACAGTTTTCAGGTAACCATTATGGACCCGTAAGGCTTTATTGCATCTTAAATTAGCGTTACCGCTATTCATCAGATCTATTATTTATTTATCTTATACGAGAAAATCCCTTTACAAAAATGCATATGCTCATAATACACGGTTTAACAAATGTTTCCATGAGTATAAAGACCTAAAATATAGTATATAAAGACAAATTATAAAGGAATAGAGTATAGTATATTAAATATAAAGACATGAAAGGACAAGCGAAGAAAATTTCAATTTGAGAGAAAACAAAGATAATTACAATTTACGAAATCAGTTACATTAATAAAGAAATAATAATATTAATTACAATTAATATTACGAAATAAGAATTAAATTTTTAAGGTTTTCATTTGTTTAATTGAATAAACCTTATTAACAAGTATTAAATATATTATATATAAGACAAGTATTATTATTATTATTATTATTATTATTATTATATATAATATATATTAAGACAAGTATTAAATATATCAATAGAATTTTCGGCAAGACGCTTTTGTTTATTATTCAAATATGTTTTATTCATTATTTTTTTTATTTGATCTTTAAATAAGAAATTATTATCTTATGGCTGTTACAGAATTTCGATGTAAGCTTTTTATATAGGTATTTAAAGTTATTTTTCTGGTTCTCCAACTGTAAATTTTATGTGTAGAATTTTACCATGTGCTTAAGTGAGATCTCCATATATATATATGCAGAGCTTCAGCATACGGAGAAGTAGGTGAAGTATCTGATCGCTCAAAATTAATTTTGCTCTTCTTCATCCATTAGGGTTAATCAATCTCGTTTTTTTAATTATCCCGTATAATCTAGATTTGTGCTTTCCAATATGTCAAGACGTGGTATGATGCGACTAATTTCTTGGTGCGCCGTGTAATTTGAGAGACTATCATATTTCCTACCTTACGTTATGCATACGCTGTATGTTGCGATATATATTTTGTTTAATATACTTAATGGAATTTATTATCCGCAGGCTATATTTTCTCACTTTTCAGTTATAATATATATTGGAATCTACAAACGCTTGGCTTAGGGTGATGCAAAATTAGAGAAAATACAGGGTAACCCGGTTAAACGTATAATATTTAAAAAATTAATAATTTGAGAGTTAAGATATTTATTGGTGGTTTGTTTCTAGGAGTATAGTTACTCAAAATGTTTTTTACACAGTAAATACACCTCGATATGTGCAGAATAAGCGACAGAGAGACATCTAATTTGTATTTAACTCTCTCCAAGTATTTGTAGAATTGCAGGTGTAACATTTGCAGGAGTATTGCAGTAACTGCAGGAATTCAACAGCGCAGTTCTGGCAAATCACCAGCTCTTGTGTGGCACACTTGATGCTTGATAAACACCCACAGAAAAAAATCAAGTGAGCTCATGCCTGGGTTTGTAGGGAGCCAAGCAATGGATGGACCACCTTTCCCAATCGAGCTATTAGGAAAATTACTATCCAAGAAATCCCTCACAATTACTGCGTAATAGCATGACGCGCTAACATCAAGCAATCATAGAAAATATTTGGAGTAACCAAACTTGTAGAAGCAAACCCCCAACAAATATCTCAAACTACATGACCCGGTGAACTTCGTACCACGTAAACTTGATTTGATTGTAACACTTCATAAGCGATTATCAATCCTATTATTCTCAGGATATTGTTCGCAACTGCAAATTTTAAAATCTCATGCAATTTTTTATTCTTTAAAGTGTATGACTTATTATCAGGATTAATTTTAACTTGACAATTCTTAATGTATTTTGATGGATAAATTCATGAACTTGGAATCAACAATCGCCTTCATTGTCAAGGGGGATGGGATGCTTACAATCTATTTAAAATTCTATAATCTATCATTTCTAATTTAAATTTTCCAATGAAATAAAGCCTGCAGCGATAAAAAATAAACTTTACGTACATTTCTTATGGAAATGCTTTCGATTTTTCGGCTATTCTTTTTCGGTTTTTTCTAAACCACCTCCGTACCGAGGCGAACAAATAAAAAAAATGGAATATTCAAATCGGTCGAGCCGTTTCCGAGTTTTAAACGACGTCACGCACATCATTTCATTTAAATATATATAAGATTACTTCTGAAGTTATAACATTTTGTATTATTATATGTTTAACCCGGACACCTGCTTATAGTTGTTCAGTGAATGGCAAAAGGTTAGGAAAAATCATGCTATCCATAGAAACGTTTATCTAATATACCGAAGTTGTATGTAATATCAGAGGCACTGTGTAACGGTTGGGAATTCCCTAAAGCTAGAGATATAGAGGTGATCTATAATTTCTTGAATTATTATGTTTCCCTTTATTGCAAAGAGTGTTGGGTGTAGCTGTCAGAAGAAAATATTGATCTTTGACTGTAGTATGTGGGTTTTTCATATTTTTTAATGTCAATAATCACTGATACGAAGACATATAATAAGTCGGGTAAGATCAAATAAGGTAAATGGACAGAGATAAACGGAGGGCCGGTTTAAAGCCATTGTGATGTTTACCTAACGACAAAAACCCAAGTGGTACATTCCTTTTCGATTTTCATCAAGGTTTATAGAAAAATGATGGAGTAATAAGACGTCAAAGAAAACAAGAAGTTTTGGGAAATTATAAAAATGTACTACTGCCGATAACAGTCCGATAAAAATTGCTAAGTTTACTTCATAAAGCTTTAATAACCGCAACAAAAATATAAATATAAATCCTTTTATGAGGCTCAATCAGGGGTTAGTTATGAGAGAAACCCATTCAAAAATGTAGGTCACTTGAATAGACTACGTTGACTACAATTATAGTTCGTGGCCGCTGTTTTTGCAAAGCGAATCTTCCACCGAGATGCAACGTTCCGCGGCTAATAGGTTAACCACTAGGCATTTTCTCTGTTATGGACCATGGTAATTGCAAGAAAGACAAAGTACCGCTCCAAATATTCCGCCTAAATGAGTAAAAACTAGAAATAAAAAGCGAGAGATCATCAACGACTATCCCACGCAGATTTTACCCGAGTTTAGTTTTTCGAGATGATTGCATCAATCATAATTTATGTTTTCTATTTTAATGACCATTGTTTGGTTTAGAATTGAGTCTGAACCCGGGTCACATTAAAAACATTAATTTATAGCAATAGCATTTCACACCCAAGTGCGGAATAAATTTAAGCTGAATAGGAATAACCATTTTAAAGAGAACACTTAGATTCTTGCCGGAGTGGATAAATTAACGAAGAATTTACTATTTGAAACAAATGTGAAAAACCAATGAAATTATTTTTTTTACCAAATGTATCCCTTTTTATATAAAAATACACATGATTGTGCCCCTAATATTTTATATGAGGATCTCAAAGTCTGTGGCTGAACTCTTTCGTTAGTAGAATCTAGACTTTCAGGTAAATATTTGAAGTTTCCACTAACTTTTTTACATTCCATTCCTATTGAATGAGATTTCAAATGAAAACGAAGTATTTTTTGATTCCCACGGGATAGATTAATTATTTTTAGTAGATGCAAAGACAATTGGTCAACTCAAAAGATTAATGTTAGGTGTTATTAATCCTTATGGTAGCCTAAAAGTTTCTAAAGCAAATTTAAATGCTTTAAGAATTAATTAATTGAGATAGATCTGTTTCCGTTCAATTTTCAATCAATTACTCGTAACTCGATCTTTTTTCGTATTTCATAACTGTTATCTTGCTCAGCTCAATTGATTTTTTGAGAAATTGTGTAACTGTTACCGTTTTTTACTTATTGATAGCTAAATTACTTACAGCATTGAAGCCTACTGTCATCTTTTCATGCTTATCTCTATTTCGTGAATATTAGCTTAATACTTTGGCTGCCTCGCTAAAAAACTCTCATCGGTAACGAGCTAGTAACTAAAAGTATTGCAATAAGTAGAATGTTACCGTTTACTGAAAATTAGGGAAAACACTGACTAAACCGCATTGTACCTGCTTTTATCTTACGTACAAGCAGATGGAATACAAATGAAAATTTGGAACACGGCTGTTAAAGAATTGGAGGCTTAAAATTTCCTATAGCCGTCTTAGTCGGCGTTCCCCATCTCATTTACGGGTATTCGGAGGAAACAGGAATGGGCACCGCACTTCTTAAGAACACCCTGTGTGTCCTTAAAAAAGTGCGGTGTCCTTTCCCGTTTTCTAGGAATACCGGTGAGTAAGACGAAGAACGCCGCCAAAGACGGCAGTTGGAAATTTAAACCTGTAAAACTAGATGAGGTTCAAGTTGAAAAGGATTTTGTAATTCATGAAGGGTTATCTAACTCGTAAACTACTTACATAAGTTGTTGTAATTCCCTGACGATGGTTTTAGCAACATCACTTTTAAACATTACATCAAACGTTTCGAATTTTTTCATTCACAGAAACCCATTGCAGTGATCAGTGACCACTGGTCACTCCTTTATCAACTTGTCTATCTGGGGCTACATTTACGATAGTAATAGTGTAAGCAATTTAGTACTTCTGTGCTTACTGCTTATTTTTTTAATACAAATATTTAATCCTGGTGCGCAGACTGACTGATCCTTCAATTCAAACAGCTACTTAAAAATAATAACACAGTTGAATCCCCGAAAAGTTTGTTCCTTAATCCTATTTCAAAATATTTCAGCTTGGCAATTATCAAAGAGAGCCAAAGCTAGTTAAATATTGCAGGAGTACAGTGCTTAAGCTCATTAAAGGTAACACTTTTACACTATTTATAAAACTGCCGGTGGTAACTCGGTTAGAATAAGGAAAGAACGATAATCTACAGGAACGTTGACGCAAGTTTTTGCAGACGTAAATGGATGAAGGAAAAGAAGGATCGGTTGTGGAAATTATGGTGGGTGGGAGAGAACTCCTGGAAGATTAATGGAAGAATAGCAAAACTTGATGAAATGGGAAAACCTGAAAAGAATAGTTTTATGAAGTTTCTGCATAGAAATGGATCACTTTTAGTTTACGGCTTCTAGAAAGGTATCCCATGATAATTTCTTTTCCACATTAGCAAGAGAAGGTGAAGAATAGTAGCAATTTGTAAGTAAGTAACATATAAATACGTTGAGAACGCATTTATTTATGCTTTTAATATACCATCTGCAAATGGCAATTTTGTTTTTTAACAAAATGGGATACATAGCTTTTTGTAGCATTTCCTCGTAAATTTTTGTTATTCAGTAAAATAAATAAATTAACAGATTTTAATTACGGTTTTATCTTATTTTCTCTTTTATGATTGTTTGTTAATTGTAATTTTCACTTATATGGAATTTATAGTGTATTATAGCAATTCCTAGTAATTTTTATTATGCTATAAATTCACAAAACAATTATTTTAGGTATTGTCTCATTTTCTCTATTACAAATTTTCCATAATTGTATTTTTTAGTTTCAAATAAATAAGTAGAGATACGTGGATTCATTCTATAGTACTCCCGTGCAAAGAAAAGTAAATCAGAGTCATGTTGTACTACGAGATCCTAACACAAGAACGAGTAGTGTATGCAGGATATCAGCTCCCAGGGCTTAGATGGTTCGAGGCTTCGAAATTTTTGTCAGCTGATAAGTGTTTAGTGCCAAGTATGAACGTTACGTAATGAGCCAAGCGTAATAATAATAATTTCATTACCATGAGTAATGAAACCATGTGTTACCATTCTGTTCCGCAAATTACATATTATGATGTTTTTAGCGGGGATTGCTTGCGCAATTTGACACATTCTATATTCTGCAGTACTTTTTATATTCCCAAGCATGCAGATGTCAATTACTAACCTAAGCGTGGTTACAGATTAAAATGAAGTGTGCTTGAATGCAGCTGAGCGTAGATTATCACAAGATGCGATGTAATTCTTGTTAATGGCACTCGTGATTTATCTATCAACGGGGAACACGTGAATCTTGAGTTACGGCTTAGAATTTTTCAGCATGTGCACTGTCCCCGAGGAGGTAATTTTGCAGTTCCGTGAAGGGCCTCTCATGTTACATAGAGCAATAATCACGTTCTATCTTTCGGACAAATTCAGATTTCTTTCAATCATTAAACTTCCCATTCAAATCTTAGCTTTGTTATCCATAAAAAGGCAAAACTCATATTTTGCACGATCAACGATAAATTTTTTTCTTCCTAACGTAACTCTATCGCACATCTCAATGTTTTCATTTTTTTTTTCGATAAAGAATGCACCGTTACATTTATTCGTACTTCACTCGTTCCTGTGGATGAGCTGAATCAAACGAAACGTAACTTGATGCATTCATTGCTGCTGACAATAAGTTTTGCTTCCATTTTCAATTTATTTTCACTTCCTAGGTAAATTAGATTTTTTAATTGGAGTAAAACTGAAAAAGGTGTGCTAGGAGCATTAAAAAAAATCATAACTTTTCCACAACGATATTCACTACTGAAGGATAAATTTTCTCTATTCTGAATATATTAATCACCCAAAACGAGTTAAATAAATCATCTATTGCGAATGTAAAGATAGGAAAAACAAATTAAGTGACTAAAATCGTACTATTCAGTCTAATGATTAAAACCTCTTTTTTTTCCTTGTCATATTTTTGGAGAAATACTTTGCTGCTGTATATTTGTTTTTTAACCTAATATTTGGCCTTCAAATCCATTTTAATTAGAAATAGTAGGTAGTATGATAAAATTCTTCAATAATATTGATATAATCTTTCTTTTCAAATGGTATTCTATTATCCAGAACCAGAAATTTCACAATTAGTAGTAGTATTGTTAAAAGTGCTTCGACAGCTTAGGTAATTTCGCACCTTGGTTCCCACCGGGAATTGAACCCGGGACCGCTTTCACCAAATGCAAAAGCGCCGTCCACACGACTATCCGGGAGCCTTAAATTTAAATAATAAAATATTAGGAGAGTTATCAATTAATATACCTTCTCTACTTCTTAATTTATTTATCAGGAAAGCCTCTTAGGACTTCGTTGCGTTTATTTTATGCTACTTATTATTTAAATTAAGATTAAAATTAAGAAATAAGTAACTTAAATGTAGTTGTTGATAGCAGAACATTTGCAGGACTTCATGTTGAAACTATAGTATGCGTTTCTTAGTTTTAAGTATATTTTAAATAGTATTAAAAATATTTTAGGAGTAATGAATGTTAATTCATGTCACTATTTGATACCTATTTACATTTTCTTATCGGTGTTATTCTCTCTTCAGTATTCTCTTACTAATCGAAAAAAATCTGGTTTTTACTCTCTTTTATCTGCTGAGCAACGAAATGTAACGCTTCGATGTAAAGGATATATTTTATCTTGACAGACATTGAAAAGGGTAGGGAAGGGACTTGTTAGTGGTTTGCACTTCAGAACTCAAGTATCGCTGTTTCAAACCTTTGGCAGACATGCGATCCTACTCGAGGCAGAAATAATTCCTCTAACTTTAGCATCGACGGTTTGAGTGAATGAATGCTCCTTTGCCCTTCTCTTGAGAACAGCAAACATAAGTGAAAGTTTCCAAAACAAGTAGTACAATATGCATTGCGATGTCTGCACACAACTTCATCATGAGAATTTTTGTGTTTTTTAAAACATATCTTGTGAATACAGAGATTTGGAACTGAAAAAATAGATGGGCTTATGCAATGTGAATAGCAAAGATACTTAATTACATAATTTTGGTTCGGTTAAAGGCCGATACATAATATTTGATAAGAAATACATTAAAGAGATTTAAGAAATGATATTGGAACAGTTCCTAATATAATAAAAGTTTGTCACTTCATGTGATCAGTACGGGCATGTATGCCCCTTGAATACTTTTCAAAATAAGTCTTGGTCATTTCAGTACATCCATATGGATAATATCTGAAACTTGGCCTTTCCAGAGGTCATATACTATAAAAAGATCAAAACAATAACGCCTGTAAATTTCCATCTTTCATGTAGTTGAGAACGGTCTATATAATAGGTAGATCACCTACCATATGTTTAAATTAATTTTATTAAAATGTTAATTCATTCTTTGAAGGCAAGAAGTTGAAATTTAATGGTGAAAATAAGTTATTTGTCAATAGAATGGGAGAACATATTTTTCTACAAAAAATCACTACCCAAATGTCAACGCTAGTGTTGTTTCGTCTTTTTCTTTTTCACTCCTAGTTTAACATGCAAATACGTAAACAAATGCCTAGTGGAGTCAACTTTCAGACAAGTCCGTTTTAGAGCATGAAACATACCCTACGAGTTTTGAACGAATCTGTTTTTCTCTACTGAGAAAGCTCCTATTTCTAGTCATTCTTCCTAATCTTTTGATAGATACACTACGGTTTTGAGGATGAAATTCAAGAGCTTCTTCCGATAAATTATTACAGACGTTTATTGCCCTATTTAATAAGTAACACATATCTGTCCCGTTTCAGTGGAGATATATCATACTTCAGGTCATTGTGACTGTAGTCAAGTTCACATACAGTATTCAGGCCTTAAGTTCCTTTAAGGACGGACTTCTAATTAGAATTTGGAGCAACGTTGTCCTAGAGATGATTTGTTATTGGGTGTATAGACATGAATGATTTA
Organism: Sympetrum striolatum; assembly: GCA_947579665.1. Lineage (NCBI taxonomy): Eukaryota > Metazoa > Arthropoda > Insecta > Odonata > Libellulidae > Sympetrum > Sympetrum striolatum. The sequence continues at coordinate 41,309,100 of OX388349.1, forward strand.
TCATCCTCAAAATCTATAACTACTTACAGTACGATGTACCTACAGTCAAATTTGAAGTTTATGGCCCCTGCATGTATAGTATATTAGCGTAAATTATTAATATTACAGAGTGTCTGTTTATTTCACTTTGAACATAAATTGTGATACATTGTATTCACAAGGTGATCGGTACAACCAGTATATCTAGAAGGTTGACCTGTCTAGACAAGAATATAACTCCTGTTCAGGGGCCATGAGCTATCAATTTCAATGCATGTTACCCTATCGTTTTCTCTCTATACGTTTTTCTCAAGTATTGATCATTATTTTAACTTGAAATACGGCTTTTAAATCAATTATTTCTCAATCATTACCTCTCTCTTCATTAATCCTACGATACTAACAACCATCACTATAACGTAATGGAGCTCCCTGATTGGATAAATATTCCACTGGATTGTCACTGATATCCTACAGTACACCTAATCGCATTTCTTTGGTGCAATTCCATTTTATCCTTTCCAGATATTTCTTTATGGATTCTCAAGGTGGCATTTTTTTTCTTTCTTTCGGTTTCTAAGAAAACGAGAATGCATAGAGGAGTATATGAGGTGTGGGCTTCCTAAACCTTTCTTAGGAAATCGCGGTAGAATTTGATTCGATTTTCTCTTCATGCTTTCCACGAAAAATAATTCCCTGTAATGGAAATATATATTCAAGTGTTACTTGGCTTAAACTCTTCACACGAAAAGCGAGCTTTAAGGATGTGATTCTTTTAAGAAGCTCAATTCGTCCCCCGTGAACGCATTACTGTAATGAAATCATTCCATATCCAAAGGGGGCGTGCCCTTCAATAAAGAGAATTTTCTTCTTTGAAATCCAAATGCAGAGCTCAGTTTCTTTCAAGAGGTTTTAGTGGATTCTCTCCGCATTATATGGTTTTTATATTCTTGAATCTGCAATGGAAATGGAAAGCTGCGGAAATGTTTTCTTTTCAGACGAATCTTTTAAGTTATGCAGACTTTCTTTCTTAGCTTAGCATTGAAGGGAAGTAACATTTGCACTTTAGTCCTTACACTTTCCAAAAATCAAATAACAAGAAGCTGTTTTAGTTATCTCTCTACTCAGAACCTTCACCTTTATGGCATATATTGAAATATCTGTCTGCCACCTGACTTCTGTCAAACTGTAGAAATAATAAAAATAATAATAAATTGGGAATTATTTGCCCCTCTGCCAATACATGTTCATACTTTATGAATGTATGTTATAGCTAGAATATTATTTTCATTGAATCGGTAATTGTGTGTAAGGTATGCAGCCCAAAGGCCGGTTGGTGCTTCATTCCCTCTGCCATAAGCGAGGTAGTGAGGTAGTTTGCCATTACTTTCCTCGTTAAGCTAGAATTCTATAAGTAACATGAGAACATGTCCACGCAAGTGAGGTATAATGACTCTATGAGTAAGACTTTTCTCGACATTCCGTAAGGAGAGACCTAGATTAGTGCAATTATTCACTCATACCTCGATACTTTCATTTAAGCACAGCCATGATCAAGACTGGGAAAAAAGAAAATGAAAGATACATTTTTCTCTATCCTGTACCACACGACCAATGAAAATAGTCCATTCATCATAGTATGGTAGAGAACGAACCTAACATAGCACTGTAATAATATAAATAGCATGGGAATAATTGCGAACCGTTACCTCAAGCTATCATAGGTATTAATAAAAATATTTTCAATATAAGTACTCAGTGTAATATTGAACTACAAAGCTTTAAAAGGCATCAAATGAATTAAATGATGCACATCATACGATATATTCGCGATCAGACACTAATTATGATTTCAGACCTTTTTAACTGTGAAGACATCATGTAGTCTGGATAGAATGAATGGAATGAATGACTAGAGTTAAATCTTTGACTCAATAGATATAAACAGTATTAAAGGTGAGGAAGCAGTAGAGCTCGTAACTCACAGTCACACTCTTCTGCTCCGTAAAACATATATAGTTTTTCGAACACTATTTCTACTTCGATGGTCCCATGAGCCACAAATCCAAGTCTGCTTCTCTGTAAACTAATACTCATAATAAATTCATTTTTGTCGTGAACTAAATCGAGTAATACAATGAAGGGAAGCCCGCTATGCCATATGCAACGCGCGAGCACCGTGGTAAGATTTTCGTAACTGGTTCGAACTTTGTTTTATGTGAGATATGTGAAAACTATTTACTAATATTGCTTCATACGTACTTTTTGCTTATATAATCTGAGAAAAGGAAGCAAAAATAATTTTACCGGAAGATTTTCAACGTTATCATTTTGAGCTTAGTTCTAAAGAGATGAGAAAACAAGAAAACAAAAATTTAATTAGTTTTTATATGACACGCCATTGATTTTATTGTAAGCTATGCTCTTATGAACTATAATTAGTTTTACTTATTTGTGACACTAAGCCGAAAAAAGCCTGTTTTTCAAAATTCAACACACGAGTGTTCCTGTTAAGATGATGAATGATCAAATATACACTTCACTTGACATTTATGAGGGATCGCTCTCTTCGCTTAAGTAATTGGGTGAAAATGTTGTTTTTATGTGTAAAAAAAAGGCCTGGATTCCGAAAGCCTATTTTTAAAACTACTAGGCCAAAATTAAATCCTTCAGAGATATAAAAGAAGGTGAGAAAGCTAAGGATAGACATGCATCATTCAAGTGCACGACACTTACAATTAAACATAAAAATCATACTTTAGGAACAAAGTCCTTATCGCGAGAACCTTTCAAACAACTATTTACACATAATTTATTAATCATTTAAGATTCATCAACAGTATGTCAATCTCGCCCTGAATAAAGTCCTTCATTGTTATTATTATTATTATTATTATGTACCGCAAAAATTAATTAACAATGTACCATTGATGTATCATCAATATCTCATTACTCCATTAACGATATATTAGAAGTAAATTACAACGCTGTTTTTTTAAGTAACATTAAAAGCCCAATTTTGAGTTTATTACAATTTCATTGTAGTGAAATGTACATACTTCAGCCGCACAATTAAAGTTCTTTTATTACGTTCTCCCTATACGTAGTATAGAGAAAGTATTGTATTCGCATTAAATTCTACCACCAGATTTCGACGGAAATAGATGTTTTGGGGCCCATAGAGCTCGTTTTCGCTATTTTCCCGAACATGTCTGTCTGTGTGTCTGTCTGTGGTAAAAAAGTTTGCGTGCGCTCTATCTTAAAAAGCAATTAAAAACTCTGAAAATTCCAAAACTTCATATATAGTATTTTCCTAAAAATGCCAAAAGTTGATTAGTTTTTGATGAATATCGCTTAACCGGAAGTTGTGGTTTAACCGGAACAAAATTTTGGTTCTTTAATATCTCTGTCAGAATGCAATGTAGGTATATACAATTAGGCACAAAAGTTATAGATAATATACTTTACTACAACTTTTGTATGAAAAATTTCTTCGTAACACTGATTGTTTAGGACTTTTATGAATATATATGAATTATGTTTTTGTAACACTGATTGTTTAGGAGTTATTCTTGAATAATGGTTAACCGGAAGTTGTTGTTTATCCAGAAATGGAGGTTTTTCATACATATCTCTGTCAAAATGTAATGTAGGTATATACAAGTGCATACTAAAGTTATTGAAAATGTATTTTACTACAACCTTTGTATGAAATATTTTTTGTAACACTGATTGTTTAGGAGTTATTCTTCAATAATGGTTAACGGGAAGTTGTTGTATATCCAGAAATGGATGTTTTTCATACATATCTCTGTCAGAATGTAATGTAGGTATATACAGTTAATTACTAAAGTTATAGATAATGTTTTTTACTGCAAATATTGTATGAAACATTTTCCTGTAACACTCATTTTTTTGGAGTTATTTATATATTAGCGGCATAGGCTTCTGTTTTCAATAAATACGGAAAAAGTCATGTGTTGGCCACATCAGATTTTTTATTATAATTCTTCATTTCATCGATAATTTAAAAAATGTAGTATCTTGGTACCTTAGTCAAAATGGAAGTGAAGGAGCTGATTACGAATTTCTTTAATAAACACATCAGTATAAGTAATTACTGTTATCAAGTTTATAATTTTCGATTACGAAGAAGTAAAAATGTTTATTAAACCAACATGAGCTTTAAGTTAGATTTTATCCACAGTTATATACAAGAGGCACTGCACATTTATGTGAAATATAGCGTGATTTTCGGTGAATTGTATTTTATTTGCTTTTTCATCCTATCAGTAGTCGCAAAATTGAGGATTTTCTAAATGGCTAATGAGTTACTTTTGATCCTACTTTGCTGCTGGGAAAATAACAGTCTCACAACAGCAAGGCCACTGTAGAAATGAATGAAGAGCAAAAAAACGTATTCGCTGAATATTCTGATAGACATAACTGTGGCTTTAATTCTATCATCATTTCACAGAAGGCACGCGCTAGAATTTGAGCGTAACGATAGCGCTTTTCAGTAGATTTTAGAAGAATATCCCTTTTACAATTTCCTTCCATTCACCTAGTATAAATCACGCTTGATAGTTACTTTATATATTTATTTATCGCTTATTAAATATCGTGACGTTATCAGAGGCGCAATTTTAATCCTTGGAAACCATTTTAAAAACATTCCATTTTTCCTCCTCCTATTTTCCTGACTGAAATAGAAAATCGATACTATTTCGAATATATAATCTTTTTGAAGAAGTATATCAAATGATAAGAATGTTTTTCAAATTATTTGTCTATTATTCATGATCGGACTTTCAATTTCCTAAGTACTGTCACTACTATACGAAAGCAGAGTTGAAGTTAATACACTAATTTGTGGCCATTTTTTATCCCCAATAATTTCAGATTTAATTTCTAATAATTCTCCAGAAATAAAATGCTACATTTTAATTTAGAAAATTTAATGAAAGAAAAATCTTAAGCTTCCATCATATTAACAAACATAAAAATAATATGAATTCTGTGGATAAATAACTCTTTCATAATACCAATCTTAATTACATAGTAGTAAATTTCAGCGATAATTAATGCATCATGCAGTAACTCAGAGCAAGAAAATGTAATTTTTCAATGTAATGTATATATTGTATTATAAAATAATAATTGATAATATCGTAATATATAATAATATATTATATTACAATATATATTGTATATATTGTAATACATTATAATTTTCAATGTAGCGATTAAGAATAATTAGCCACAGGTAAAACAAAAACTAGAAAAATATGTATTCAGGCTAACTTATATAAATTAATTATATCAATTTTTCTAATTTTCATTGGACTCAATACGGTTATGAATAAAATTAAATATTCAAATATAAATAGCTGCAGGAAAATATTTAAATAATAAGAGAAAATGTAAATATTTGGAATGAAAATGTCAAATAACCACCATTGTCCTTCTAGTGCTAATGACAATGCTCAACATTTTTAATACTTAATGATAAGTATTAACACCGGGTGAGAGAATGGAGTTCAAGAAACAGAACTTTAATCCTCGAATCCATGACATGGCAATCAGTTACAGCTGACCCATCCCTTTATCGCTTATCTCAAGCTGATTAAACTATTACATGCATATTACGTTTGACGCTGATTTTGTAATCATTGCACAAAATGCTATGATCCAGGAAATTATCTCTCTGAAACGCATTTAAAACTTTCAATGCCAATGATATCTCTGCACTTATCGTTTAGTTGTTATGAATCCTTGATCAATGTTTCCAACTCTGGAAGAGCTGCTTCCGAGATACATAAATTAAAACAACTCCGGGGTAATTCCGGAGAACTCCTGAGGTCTATTTAAAGCATGGTTCCAATCAGCTTAGAATATGAATTATTCGTGTATAAGTAGCATAGAGATGAGATAGTGATGTCCAGAGAAGAATGATAGAAACAGAAATTGGCTTCCCAATGCTTCCAAAATAATTTCCAATGTCTCCAAACGAAATACGAACATCATTTAGATTATGCATGGCTGCTGATATTAATCCGTAAAAGAAGTTGAGTCGCAAAAAGTTGCGAAAGTCTGTAAATTAGTGTACGAACTTGGAAATAACTTGAGAAAAAGTGCAAGAAAAATGTCTCAATATTGGAAACTAAGGGAGACTTCCGGACTCGTCGGGAAAGTTGGCAACACTATCCTCAACGCATTATTCTCTCCCAGGAAGCTTCTAATGAGCTCTCGGTATTATTTTAAGTCCACTGCTAATGTTGAAGCTCCCTAACTTTCTCTGTTTCTCTTGAATTGCTAAATCGGAAATCAAATAACAGGAAGTTACATTGTTTCCCAATGCTCCTCAAATTTCTTTCCGTATCTGCTTATAACTGAATAGGTAGGTATATTTTGAAAATTGATCCAGTCTTTTCTTAAGTTCGTCAAATAACACGTTCATCTCAGGTACACTCACTATCATCTTTCTCATCCCTATGGTGGAGGGATATAGGAATGCAAGTATAAAATTAAAGTACAGAAATTAAAATAGAATAAAATCCTGATGATGATGTAAACTTGTACCGAAAACATGGTCACATTAATAAGTACTGTGGAAAGCAAAGATCTTATTTTTTCTTCGTGTTTTGTAATATACGTATTTATGAAGTGGAGAGTACAATACATTTGAGTCCAGGAAAAATAATTTCAGCCTATGTTTTGATTTGCTATGAAGAATATCAATAAGGCAATTGTAAAGCTGAATCTTAATCATTCCCAATGAAAGTCACCACTTTAAGGCTGAAATTGACTAACAATGATCCTATTACGTTGAGGATATCTAAAGTTAACAGTTTAAACTAACTCCTATCTCGCCTTTCCTTTTCACATTATTATGCCCATTGTAATACTGTTGCAATAATTATCCATACTAAATGGCTTGCTAAACTTTTACTGCCTTATCTGAGATGTTTTAACTTAGATCAGAGAGTTTATTTTAGGGCAAGATTTTGTTACTCCAGTTGACAACGTTAGAGAAAAAACAACTAAGAGAAATTAACAAAAATAGTGACAAGAAAATTTACAAGATTTTCAATTTTCTATAGTTCCTATAATACTCTGTGGAAGCCGATTTGAAGTTATTAAATAATTTCCTATTATTCAATCATTATCAGCGTTAATATCCTATTTTCATTGTAATAATTTTATAGCAATATATAGCTCCACTTTAATAGACAGAGAACATTTTACAGTCGATCTTTCCTTGTGTTCAATCAAAATGCTCATAATTTGTCATACTTGATGTAAAAATTAAAACTGATTGAGTGAGTATAAAAAGGTCCAAGAAGGATAGCTTCTCTGGTATATTCTTAAGCCTGGTTGTTTCTTTTGCCTAAAACTGACCGAGTTTTTGGCAGGTGGCAGGATCATTATGTTAATATAAATATTTATATTCTACTCTTTGAATGTAACCAATTTTAAAACTAAGTCAAAGAAAATTTAAAGGGATTTAATATATGGTCTCCTAAATGTTAATTTAGAATTTCCGATGAATTGCACTCCACCATCGCGCTGGTAATTTCAATAGAGCTCTCAAATAATCGCTCTCAAATAGATGGGAAGTTCAGTTCCTCCATGAATACTTACAATTTCCTAATGAAACGTTTCCAAAGTTTGAACAGCTCATCACCGATATCACTTTTTTGGCATGAGAAGTATCAAGTTTCCAACTGTATTTATGATAGCGAATAAAACAAACAGTCTCTACCCTTTTCATATTTTTTTCGATGATTCGAAAGCTCTCTATCTCCTATAATTTTATCACAAAAATTGGTAAAATGAGATTGACGCCTAGGAATAATTTATATGGGTTTGGATCATTCACCTCAGAGCATATCACTGCATTGAATATCAGAGCAGACCTTTTCTGTTATTTCAGAGGACTTCTATCGAGATTTACACTCACTCGCACACTCGTTATGCCTATCTATGAATTCAGTTTACACTCTGATAAACTTACAAAATCCGCATTGTTTTCCGGCGTTTTGTCAAATGAGGTAAATTCTAAAGAAATATTTCTAATGTCGGTTGAACCCGCCATCAGATGTTTGCAATTTTCCTTGTATCACACTCATTTCAGTCTTTCGCGGTATTGCTATTTTAAAATTTATTTGAATAGAGTTAGAAGCCCATTCAATGAGCTATAATTGCTGGTGATATTTATTGAAGAGTTTTCTACGTCCTGATATTATTTAATTTTTCATAATTGTCGTTAAACTCGCAGTCTAATTATTATTTACAATATACAGCATAAGGTTTCCCGGAATGGAACTTAAAATGAAAAATTTTGTTCACGTGCATACACAGAATTCAAATAAATACATACGTATACTTAGTATTCAAATTAAATTATGTGAATGTGAGTGAAAATGATAAAAAATATGCAGATGTTTAGCGTCATTTCCTTTTACATTAATATGTCAAATTTGGAACTATTTGTCAGTAGTTAGCAAATATTATACGCATGTTTTGTTTGAAGCCGGTATATATATGGTACTTAACTACTAATTAAATATCTCTGTAATGAATCTTAGCTTTAACTAGTGTAAGAGTATCTCAAATCAATAATTGAAAATAAAGAAAATCTATGCATGCAGTTGAGCTTTGTATGTATTTCTTATGAGATTTTAATCGGGAGTTAACCATAGATTTCTAAGATAACACCTTGCAGATTATATACAAGAATCCTATTATTTAGTAAATTTTCAAGGTTTTTGAACAAGAATACGATTTCCACGGGAAATCGTAACCAGTAATTGTAATTCCATACATACATGATTCGCTTTTCCAAATCCATGCACGCTATAAAACTTAATGCTTATTTCTCATGAGATATTGATCAGGGGTTCACCGTAAAGAAAGGAAAATTCGGACACGGTTGTTAAGGAAGTAGAGGTTTGAAATCTCCTATAGCCGTTTTTGTCGGCGTTCCTCTTCTCATTCCCCGATATTCCGAGAAAACAAAGTGCGGTGTTCTTTCTTGTTTTCTCGGAATACCGAGGAATGAGAAGAGGAACGCCGACAAAAACGGCTATAGGAGATTTTAAACCTCTAACAGGGTAGAATCAACTGCTTGGCCGTGACTTCGTGGTATGGATCCATCAGGAGGGAAAGTGAAACCAAGTTTTACTGAATCACAGAATAGGGGTGAATAAACTTCTACAGGGGTAAGCCGTAGATTTAGAGGATAACATGTTGTAGATCATATGCAAGAATCCTATTATTGATTATGTGGTAAATTGGAAAGGTTTTCGAACCTTTTTTCCATTTTATGAGAATATGATTCGCATTTCAATGTACTTCAATAGTACAGGTGTATGATTAAATTTTTCAAACAGTGGTATCCATCCACTATTTTCCGTTACTTGCGGCGGTATCCTATTACACGTGAGGTTGTACAGCATCGAAATTTCATTCCCAAATTAACTTTGATTTCCATTTCGGCAGGAACGATCTGCCACGGTGGCTTCTAAGTCTTGAACGTGGAAAGAGAAAGTCACTGATACTCATCTGAGAAAAGAATGGCCTTTCACTCTCAACATTTGGCTTTCCCTTCGCTCGTTGTATACTTTTCCCTCTTCGCTTACATATCCCGTCGAAGTATTATCTCTCTCTCCATTTTCTCTCAGGAATAGTCCTCTTGATTTCATTTTCTTCTGTGTCCCCTTTCATCTCGACGCGCGACTCCTTATGATTGGATTCTCAAGTGAGGAGTACCAAAGACTCCTTTGAAAGGTTCCGTCATCGACCCAATGCCTTATTTCTCCTATCCTCTCTATCTCTCTCTTTAACTCCACCTTTTCCTGTTATATTCCCTCTACGACGGGTTGTTGAAAAATTATAGCCTCTATATTTTGCAGCATATATAGTAAACGTGCAGTAAAGTAAAATTGATAGCATTTTTCTTTATTTATTTAATAAATATTTGCGGGCAGAGCCCAGTTACATATGAGCAATAAAAAAATACATAAATGTATTATGTAGGCAGAATAAATTCAAAATATATAAAGTCAACTAAAGTTACATTGTGAAAACATAATTTGTATACAAAAAATGGGATGTAAAACATTAAAAAAATAATGCACATTTAATGAAATGATAATGTAGCATTTTACATAGGTAAAGCCTATTAGTATCAGTGAATTAACCCAGATTACAATACATATATTTTACATAAACCCATACATTACCAAGCATCTAAGAGATATCAGTATCTTATTAAAGAATAGTAAACCTTTAATTTGGATTGGATATATTTTTTAAAGCTATCTGTTGAGATGTTGTGAATGTCAATTTCATTACAAATTGTGTTGGTATCCCTTTGCATTCTTTATATTGGGAGAAAATAAGTATAATTCCTGCTAAGATGAGGAATTGAGAAGATTTTATCACTTCTTGTAGCCCTTGCTGGAACGTGGAAGTCAACCAGTTTTAAGAAATCACTACAGTTCACCTTGTAATTTAATATTATATCTTTTATTGAATTCACCCTGAAGAAGCCTTCGGAGACAGCGGCCGAAACGATGGCATTATCCGTTCCGTGGAAAATTTACAGTGATATTTTTTCATTACCTAAATGACTTGTAACGCCTGATCATCTAGATTTCATCTGTCCAGCCGACCTGGCTGGAAACCCGTGAAGAATGCTTGCAATATATTTAATGATCTATTGCTTCAATTATCTTTCAACTACTTCGGTCAATCCATTATCGTTATAGGAAACGCTGAAATTAATCTGAGGAAAAGATTTTCTATCATTGGGAGGAAATCAATAGCCAATGATCGGGTACTTATACCAAAATCTCCCTATTAATTTTCTATAATGATAGTGAACGATAAAAATTATTGAAACATCTTACCCTGTGTATGTTGTTACTCAGCGTTGGTTTGGTAAAAGGATGGACCTTTTGAATTTCATTTAAAATTTTAAATATCCAATATTTTCTGTGTAAATTACCAGGATCTTTTGCGAAACCATTTCACATAGTAAATAAGTAGGTAGTACCATGTAAAGGGACGGCTTTGTAAAGACAGGGTATCTAAGTTATGGCCGACCTTGAAGAATACAGTTTAGTAAAGAAAAATATAAATTGGAGCAAAATAAGAATATAAGGAATTCTGAGGGAGTTCATTTTATCTATTGATTTTTACTACAACGTTTTTAATTCCATGAATGGAATAGTTTTTCTTCTCGAGAGAGTCCTATTACTCTCCAGACTAGTGTTCGTACACTGTAATATTTTACCTTTACCTGCGCACTGAATCCAGCCTCTGATGCTTCCAACGAAGTAAGAGAGGTGCATTCTCCGTGATTTCCCTGAGGAAGTCCTCAGCTTCTGACTAGTTACACGTAATGAATCTTCATGCAATTTGCCAAAAATACATTTTGGGTTAGCGGGAGAATGCGCGACGAATGATGCTTCCATTTTATTTTGTACTCTGTTTCGGTACCTCTAGTGTACCACCACAATCACGCACGTATCTTCATTGACCTATTCAACATTCCGCATCTCTCAGAGAATCTCTGCTCATCTCCCTAAAAGCGAGCATTCTTTTCATAAATCTGGTTTTCAGTTCGATGACTACACATCAAGTCCCAATAGGATATAGGTAGAGCCAGTTATTCATCGTAAGTAGGATAGGAGCTTTATCAAAAAACTATCTACGGTAGTTAACCATAAAATTTTGATATGCGTATCACCACGATATGTAGGGTTTAAGGAGAATAATTACCATGAATAGGAAGCACTTAAAAATAACGATATTATACTGGAGAAATTACTTTTAATGCAAGGAATTATAAAATAATTTAGCCAGTTATATAATTCGCATTTTTAATTGTCACATATAATTATATGAAGATTTTATATTTTGCTTATTTTTTGAATCGGAAGGATTTAAGCTCTTGGGATTTATTTTTTTGGATTTGCACAACTCTTTTTTTACCCAATTATGAAAAGAATGTTTAATTAATTACGAAAAATTTTAAATGTAGACTTCTTATATTTCAAATATCTCAGGGAGAAAGTTAGTTAAAATAATCATTTAAAGGATTTTTCTAATGAAATTAGGAGCTATTTATTTCTTTTGCATTATCCATTTATCTAAGTAGCCGTAATCGTTATTCTTATTCCATCAGCATATCACTTTTATAATTTTATAATTATACTATTTTTATAATTTTTCCTGAGGCAATCTGGTTTTCGTTATATGTTTTTAAGCGCTCTCGTGGAATTTTTTTTATACTAATGCTTTGAATGAAACCTGGGTTTTTCGTTGGATATCGTGGTAAAATAATTTGCTATTAATTTTTCCAATGTCTCGAGGAGAAAAGAATTAAATAGTTCTCTTAAGAATTTTGGATTGTAAATTTAGCGCAAGCTTTTTCCTTTCGCATTTTTCTTTTGTCTAATTAGCCTAAATTTTTATTCTTATCCCTGCGACTTATATTAAGAAGTCATGTTTTTTAAATACAAAAATAAATGTTGTTTTTTCCAAAATAATTCCAGCTAATTGTAAATAAATAACACAAACTCGTTACTAGTTACAAAATCTTTATTTGCGAAAAGTACAGTTAAACGAAACCAACTATTATTGATTTAACATGAGATCTTATAATTACACAAGTTCTGTTAAATAAAATCGTTCAATTTAGTATATTTTCATGTAGCATTGAATACATATTCTAACTAGTTAAAATTGTTTTACAATCTCTTTCAGAAATTTTGCTTTTACCTTTTGCCATACCCATAACAATTCAATTTTTTTAAAATTGTGTTGAACTAAAAAAAGTAATTTTTCGCAATGTATTACTATTTAGGTGTTCCATAAAATAATTAAATATACCAACAACAGAAATTAATACCTGCATATTTTAGTCAATACAAAATCTCACAAAAAATAACCGGAGGACACAATTTACGCTTCCCCTAAAATCTTAAGGTATTTAAGTTCCATTAAGAACAATTAAGTACCTTTTCCTATAAAATCTGTATCGCATACTTTGCCTTTAACTTCTCTAATATATTAATGTATTCCTTAACCGGAGTTTCAGTGGATTTTATAAGGCGACAATTGTATAACTCAAAGCGGTCTAAATTTTCGTCATGTGTCAAACCGAGAAGCAGGGCCCCGACGTCTCCGATGTATCAAGACTTAGGCTTCAGAACATACTTCGCCGAGCACAAAAACCAACGCACCGAACTTGACACTGAAACCTGTACACGTAATTCAACAGAGAAGTTGCCATAGCCAGTAGATGTAGGGCTAAGAAAACAACTGTGAGAGGTACTTACACTGCGTTTCCGCTGGAGAAGTGAAAGGCATTTGACGTCTGTGAGTGATAACAAGGGATGGAATGGGAGAGACCTGTGGTCTTTGTTCACGTCCATTCATTCACCTTTCCTGTTGTTATCACGAAGTCGTATCAAGGTCAACGGCTTAAACCGATTCTTAATAATAATAATAAACGTCTTTTATTAGGGCTAGATTGAGACTTTTGAGTTTCTTCTTAAAACTAACCCTCCGTCATATAAATTTTAAAGAAACAGATTGCTTGAAAAAATTACACAGAAGAAAACTACATTGCGGGTTTAAATACCTAAGGCTAAGCTTAGGAAAAATTATGTATAATAACGCTGCATCAAGAAAGCACTCGCAAGAAGGGAAAGTATAAAAAACCTGCGAAACTTACTGATAGTTAAGTAAATTCCTATGGAAATGCAGGTTAAAAGAGGAATGAAAGGCAAACAATATGTATTCGTATTTACAGAAATAAATCAATGTAAACGGTGAAGGATATAGTGGAAATCAAGTAGTTAGGTTACAATAAATATAGCTACAAAACCTTTATGACAATAGGGTAGTGGATATTAAAGATTTCACTGGTACAACTAGGTTCGTGAATACTAACTTGTTCGATCAGTAATTCCCAAACTTTCCAGTCCTTGAAAGAGGAAAACACTAAGGGACCCCCTCTCAGTTTTGTTATGAACCAAACAATAATATTACAAACACATATATATTTATTGTTTTTTTATTCAAAGGAAAAATAATATTAGTTTAAGACAACCGCACAAAAAATGAATATCATTAGCAAAATTATAATATTATTGTCAAACAATGTGTCATTCAATGTGAAAAATGCGCCTCTGCGGACCCCAAGAATATTGCCACGGACCACACTTTGGTGACCTCTGATTTAGATCTATAAAATTTGTCGATAAAACCAAGTCAAAATTTTAAAGATTATATGCGATGTGATTATAAGTACATTTTAGTTCAGTACGTAAGCATTAAAGTTTATTAAGACTATGTTTGAAGCACTACACAAAAATGATTTAAAGGGGTATTATATTCTTCCTAAAATTTAATAACTCTTTCAATGAATACAGTGAAAATCTAATTAATTTTCAAGGTTATTGAGAGTTTTAAAAGAATATTAAAAGGGCACTGCCTGATTATAAAGGGAAACTTCTAATAAAATCCCATCATAGTATCATATCACTCTTTGTAAAAGGCCGTGAGGGAAAGTATCGTAAACCTCAAGAAGATATTGGAAAATTTTCCTTTCAGTGAGTAAGAACGTGGAATCTAATAGATTTCCCATTAAGGAATGAAGGTCAACATACTCGTAAATGCAACACTTAAATTCAACCAAAATCATGGATGATTAATTCAACCGAATTCAACTTGAAGTCCTTCCGAATTAGGAATTGGATAAGAGACTTTAAGAAAGCTCCAACTTAAATAAATAATATTTCACATATAATTTCCCAAAATTTTGTCACAAGAGATATTCTTTTTTAGCTCTGGTTCAATCATTTTAATTTCCATTGAATAACATTCTGACATGGTTAAAGCAGTCTCTGGATATTTCATTTATGTTTTCGATCTATTATGATAGAAGCGTTTTCTCATTAAGATTATAAATTAATATCATCTAATTGTAAGATGTAGAATCACCTAACAAAAGGAAGTATCTTAGTGAAGCTGAAATTTGTACTGCGCGAGAAATATGAAAATAAGAATTTAGGGAAAACAATTATGACGACAACCATTTCGTAGAATAATGAGTGTCCCAATATCCCTTAACTCTGCTACAACTGTAAATTTATATGGAATCCGTTCGTGAACAATGGAAAACAGTCAAAAATGAATGCTTGAGATAACATTTAAATAATTTAGGTGGTCAAGTTTATTCGATATTTATTCTTCATGATATCATGTGTAAGAGGAGACAAAAGACGTTCATCTCTAGAACATCTTTCATAGAAAAATGCTAGATGCAGCTGAAGTCCTCAAAATGTGTTATTTTTACTCTGTTAACAATTTGTTACTTTTCATATTCAAACTTAACTCAAAATTTTAATTTACTCAGTTTTAAGGCTACGTTCCTTCTCTCAAGCATTGAATTTCTCATATTGCTATTTTAGCATAGTTCTTCAAAGATGGTTGGTTAGACTAAAAGCCGGGCTAAATTTCAATTCCTTCCGAACGTGTAACATAATAAGATACCTCCCAATACGAAATGAAGGTCAGCATAACGGCTCAAACTTAAATTTAACATTTTCCACAAATAATTTCCTAAAATTTAGTCACAAGACGTATCCTTTTTTCAGCTCTGGGTTCATCTTAACTTCTATTGTAAAATATTTTACTACATTAAAGCTCTACCCGGATATTTTATTTTTATTTTTAATTATAGAAATATTTACCAATTAAAATTCTTAACTTTTACTACCCTATATTTTGTAGAAAAAACAGCCAATTTCCGAAGGATGAAAATTTTTCTTTCTTCTTTTATTTTACTTTCCACTTAAATTCACTCATCTCCAAACTACACTTCTTTCTTCTATCGAATTATTTTTATATTGCTCCATGAGTGTAGTTGTTGAACAATGGTGAGTTATGTTAAGAGAGTAAAATATCTTTCAAGTCCTTCCGGGCATTTATCTTGGACAATAATACATGTCCATGTCCTTCCTCTTCTTCTCTGTGACCCCAATTCTGTTTCACTTTATCCCCGTCAACTCCCTTTTACTCCGCTATTTCTTTCCACATTCATTCAATTTATCTCATCCTCCAAAATGCCTTTCCTTTCAACCTTTCATTTATGGTATCCATTACTTTCGCCAACATTTCTTGAACCCTCTCATTTCCAGTCGCCCCTTTAATTTAATTTAATCTAATCTCCATTTTGGTATTGTGCCCTTAATTTTTCTCCATTTATTTCACATTCCATTTTCAGATTGTTACCAC
The DNA here is from genome assembly GCA_947579665.1 of Sympetrum striolatum. Lineage (NCBI taxonomy): Eukaryota > Metazoa > Arthropoda > Insecta > Odonata > Libellulidae > Sympetrum > Sympetrum striolatum. The sequence continues at coordinate 41,325,396 of OX388349.1, forward strand.
TGTCTTCCGTCAAAGGTGTTTTTTGTAAAGCATTCCAAATTAGATCCTCGTAATCTTGGCCTTATTCTGAATATCTCCTTGAGACGAAATGGACTCTTTCAAGGATAATTGGGTCACCCCTTTAATTCTCTTTATGATCGAATTAGTGGATTAGTTTCTCGCTAAAGGACGAAAATCTCCACTGAAAACTCAAACAAAAAGGGATAGCTATTGATTATCCTAAACTAATTAAGTACTCGAGTAATATCGGCAGTTAAAATTGTATTTGCGTATCCTAAGAAAGAAAGATCGTTCGGAATCTATATTAGATTTTCATAAGATAGGAAACATTTCTTTAATTCTTTACTGTAGATTATTACAAAATATATGGATTTTACGTTGAATATCGTCATTTTTACAAATTTAAAAACAAAAGTACAACTTTTATTTAACCTGAGAACATTTCATACAAGAGCTTATTTCAATAATGCGGAGCTTTCCATTGTCGAAATACTTATAGAATGTAATGAAACTTATTCTCAAAAATGATATGATATGTTACTTGTAACCTACTCATGAGATAAGAGAAAGGAGAACTGGTAATGAGCTATTTTGTCATATTTGTTGAAAGATGTTAACGAATCATGAAAGTGATTTTGTTACTAGGAAAAAATTGAATCAAATTTCATTCTAACAAAGCATTTATCAATAATGTAAAAAGGTAGGATTTCACCGTAAAAATAGTTATACTTCATAGATATTTGTAATTTATTATTATTATTTAGTTAAACTTCTTGTATAATTTGTTAACTGTGAAGTCATGATATAGAAAAATGGTTAAATCTCCGTAACTTCTTGCGTAAGCTAACAAAACCTTGGGGGATAGAATGAGACGTACTATGCAATAAGAAGGGCAAGGAAGTTTACCCTTGCTTTCCATAGGAACCCACAATGTAATATGCAAACCAAGTCTATAAAAGGTGAAAAGCTTACCACTCTGACCCTATGCGCAATGCTATTCATTCAAAAGCAAGTGCCATCATGAATTCCTTAAAAATGCTAAGAATACCTAATTAGTTGACGATAGCAGCAAAAATAGCTGAGAAAAAAACGAAACATGCTTTTTCCTTTGTTCTACAAAAGAAGGAATTGAGAAATACTCAATCTGTCGATAAAAGTAGGGAGAAATAAGCACGTCATTTGTATTGAAAAAGAAGCTGCTGTCACCGCGTTACGAGATATAAATGCCGGGTTTGCTAAGAGAAACGTAAATGCCAGAGGTTTGGATGGATGGAAAGTATTAAAATTAGCGGAAACTTTTACGCGGAGCGAAAACAAAAAAAAATTGAATGGGATTCGAGAAACGCTCGCGGCGTCCAGAAATCATTGATTCCCGCTCGAATGTTTGAGGATGCTAGAACGTGCCACATCTACGCTCATGACAAACGATTTCGACTCTGTTCCGGGAAGGCTGTAAACCGCAATTCGTTCTGTTCTGCAAAGCGAGTGAAGGCAATGAGAGAGGAAATGCAAGGGAAGAGGATAATGCAATTGGAAACTTCTAGGAAGTTTCAACACTAATATCAGCAAAGCGCTTGTACACTCCTGGCCAAAATTAACGCAGCACCTCCCTAGCGATCCTTACGGCTGGTGCTGCGTTAATTTTGGCCAGGACTGTACATTCGAATACCGTTTCAAAGTAAATTACTTTAGACTACTACTGTATTTATACACTGTATGTATACACTAAGTATTTACAGTGGATACTCGATTTGGAGCTTAATGAAAACTAAACTAGGGATTCCACAACAAAAAATGTTGCACAAAATCTTAGGATGATTTTTTTCTTCTTACCATATAAGCATGATTGGGAACCTTCGAGAATTTTCAGCCCTAATATCAGCATCAAGCTTCTACTTTCGAATACCGTATCAAAGTATTAATATTACCTTATACTTTAGAGTAATACTTTATGTCAAAGTATTTATCGTGGACACTCGTGTTTTCAGGTCATGAGTTCAGTGTAAATAAACTGGGGATCCACGCCAAAAATGTTGAACAACATTTTAGTATGATTTTTCTGCTGACCATATAACGCTAACATTTATGTTTCATTCTAGTTGCCTTGTATTAAATACTGCTGTTTGTCAAAGTATTTGTAATGGATACTCGAGTTTTCATTTTACAAAAGCTCAACTGAAGATTCCAAGGGAAAAAGTCACGCAAAATTTAAGCATAGTTTATCTTGCCTTTGAACTTCAAACGTGAACATTTTTTTATTCGATTGCTACTTAATTCAATGTAGAAAGAAAAAAAGTGTTTTTTTTTCGTGATATTTTTTTGGAACTTTTACTTGAAATTTTATTTCTCAAAGAGCATAAACCCAATGAAAATTTAATTTGAATATAATTTTACTGTACTTATATATACCTGTAACTTATTAATAAATTTTTCCAAATTCCCATGAAACTATAAAATTTGTTATCGATTTTGTAAAACAGCTTCTCAGTAACGGAAATAGTAAATGGAAATGCAATCTTGGTTACGTTAAAAAGTTCTTTGTGGTAGGTTTCAGAAGTTATTAATAAGGTTAACTATAACTGAATTATTTTATAGAATTTTAACAGGTTAATTTAGCTACAAAAATGCAGACGAAGATAAATGATGATTTATTCAAATCTTAATTCTCAAGTATAAAGATATCTAAGGCCGCTGTTTAATATTTTGAAAGTTTAATAAGTATTACAAAAACTAGAATGCATTTCCCTTACTCACAGAGTTAGTCTCTAGTTTCCTCTCAAATATACACTTGTTTTTTTGAATAAGAGATGAAATTAAAAACATTGAATGCTGGACTTCTGTAAACTTGCTTGGGAAATCTAAACCGGTCATAGCAATAAGAATAAACCCTCTTCGTTTGAGAAAGATGAAAGGTAACGAGCCAGAGAAACAGTAAACGGAGCAGTCTTCTCTTTGGTATTAAGTAGCTTCGAATAAGAAATGTTTAGGAGTAAGTGTGGTAATGAAATCTTTAACTCGGAAGAGAATCGCCGCTTCTGCTTCAAAAACTCTTCTCCCGCTATTGCAAAGGCGAGAGAGAAAATTTTCAGCGGGAATAACTTGATTCAAATAGATAAAAGTCTTTTTGGTGCTCTATTTTCGTGAAGTAAGAGCAAAGAACGTTTCGGAGGCCTTTCCCACACCCACGAAATTATGTAGCTTAATGTTTAGTCTTTTAATGCATTCGCTCATTAATGAAAGCGTTACTACCTACGACTGTCGTAAAAAAAGAAAAAATTGTAACGTTAATGCTCACTCAACGCAGTTTAGGTCCAAGATATAACGTTTAATGTTCACCAACGTATTTATAGTTGAAGAAGTGCATATTCGAATGTAAACAGTAAATATGTCAACTGTCGAATATTCTATACTAATGCGACGAAAGCTAGATAAAGTTGAAATATTGTTGACTGTTCTTTGACATTAATTAAACTATCAACCAGCTATATTTAACATTGTTTACGTACAAATTTAACAAATATTAATTGAGAATCATAAAAGGCTCGGGCTTACATTCAATCACCAGATGCAAAAAAGTCGCACTTTTTTATTGTGTGTGGTTACATTACATAAACATAGGAAATAAACACAGTCCCAGTAGAGAAACGCGTTTGTATAAAATGTCAAAGAGAAGGGAGTAGGGTAATGGTGACAATGTAGGGTATGAAATAAATCCTCCAATCTCTCTCTTTTAAAAAATACGAATCCGTTTCAATTTTTTTGCCTGTACTAAGAATGAAGAAAACTCGCAGTTTCGGGTTGCCATTACATTTTTGCAGTAGAGGCATTTTCTTTATTAATTTATAAAGTTTTTTATTATTTCTCATCGTTATTTCCTTAATGGACGTCTGGTAGGAAATATTTACTTTTGAGTAAGTTTATGTAACTTGAGATTGCATCAGAATTCAATTTCAGATGGCCTAAAAACCTAGCTCTGGTCCCAGTGGTGACGTATCCATGATATATACAGCTACACGATCCATGTTTTGCGCAAAACGTACGCATTATAAGAATGGATTCACCGCCTTTTATTTCGGGGTGTTTCTTGGTTTTTTCATACGTAGGAATGAACTAGTTTTGAAATATTGCCGCATCTATAGAGAACTATTGAGGTAAACTAAAATCCATTTTACATTGTAAACACTTTTCATCAATCTCATTAATATCGCACTCAAACAAAATATTCCAACTATCTTGAATATTATTTCGACTAATACTTTTTTTCAATTTTTAGTCACCTTCATGATTTAAATAATAGTAAAAGAATTAAAATGTGATTGCATTATTAAAACATTTTATAATTTTGATAATAAATAGGGATATGGGACGTATTGAATATATTTTTCTAGGATGAACATCACATTTCTTCTGATATTAAAAATTACAGATATATAGATTTTCCCATAAGATATCATTAATAATATAGGTATTTTGGTATTGGTAAGAATCAATGATAAACTGTATGGATAGGAAAATCTCATTAATATCGCACTCAAACAAAATATTCCAACTATCTTGAATATTATTTCGACTAATTACTTTTTTCAATTTTTAGTCACCTTCATGATTTAAATAATAGTAAAGGAATGAAAATGTGATTGCATTATTAAAATATTTTATAATTTTGATAATAAATAGGGATATGGGACGTATTGAATATATTTTCCTAGGATGAACATCACATTTCTTCTGATATTAAAAAATACAGATATATAGATTTTCCCATAAGATATCATTAATAATATAGGTATCTTAACATATGTACGCTAAGTTACTCTAAGTTAAAAATGAATGGTGTCCAGGGATATTCTTTAGAATTTCATGTTCAATAAGTATTTAATTTCAGAATTTGTGCAATCAAAAAACAGTTCTACAAAATATTTATTAAAACAAAAAACTTAATTGTATGTATAATAATTTTTTAAATGATGGAATCCACAAAGGATCAGTCGAAGCAGCTGTAAAGAAAGAAAATTTGGCTGTTAAGTATTAAGAGGATTAAAATCTCTAAAATCTGTTTTGGTTGGCCTTTGAAGATATTAAACCTCTAATTGAAGCTAATTTAAAATCAGTTCTGTTGATGGCGTAAACTTAAGCCAAAACCGGCTAGCGTGTGCTAGTAGCAGTTAAGTTGAATAAAACATTGACTCAACAACCAAGGTCGTATGCACCGGTTTCTTAGCATTTAAAAACACTCTTCTCTTTTTAAAAATAATACAATATATATATATATAGAAAATGAAATAATAAAAAAAATATTTTTCTTTGTCAGATAATATAAATGTTTGAAGTTTAAATAAGTAATAAAGCATAGAATGTGATCAAACGGGTGCGAGAATAGTACAGACGGTTGTTATTTTGTGGATTCATACAAGTTCCGAAATTAATTATTTATTACTCCCAGTGAGATGATAAAAACTTTCGCCTTCATCTGCTCATTTGAGCAAATCTGCGGAATTTTCAGGAGTTGGGAATAAGATTCCTCAACGCATGCAAAGAGATAGGGTCGGAATGGATAGGAAGAAACCTTCCAGGGCCCTGCACAATCCATCCGCCTCTGTTTTTTCTTCTTCAATTGCGATTCTCAGCAACTTTCGCCCCATTTGGCGGAATCTTCTCTTTCGAGCGCCTTTTTTGGTGACGTAGCCCGTTGAGATCGCTTCGAATTCCATTCCCTTTTAACGCTCCGGAAAATTAGAAATGGAGTCTTTCTTCTCCAACCCTAAAAGTCTCAAAAGGTCGAGTCCGCAAATGTAATTGGATCGGAAATGATCAAGACCTTTAAAGACATCGTAAGAGGCGCGCTCATTTCCAATCTCTGGAGTTTCATTCTGTTCGGATGAATGGAGCGCCATAGCGAAAAGTTGAAAAGTTTTCATTGGCTTTCGACTCTCACGTTTCGGTACCGAGCGATTAAGAGGGAAAACTGGAAAATTACATTCGTTCGAAAGACTCCCCCGAGCCTGCGGTGTGAAAGCGACCCAGAAAAATTTTTATAGAGATGAGTCTCCTATGGGATCGTTCCATGCTTTGCAAATGGCCTTAATGATTTCCCAGGAGTCGGGTAATGCCCCATCAGATGCATTATATCTGCCGTCTTTTTTTGCATTTCAGACCGGGAATCCTAAGAGGAAATCGTTTTGAATGTTAACCTACCTTTCGGATTGAATTTTTGACGTTTAATCTCCTCTAACCGGATATTTAAGTCTAGTGGAAGTGCACTCAAAAATTGCTGCACTGAAAGTACTCTCAGAAAATTCTTTCTCATTTAATGGAACGCACAGCATGTGAAAAGATAATTATAGTGTGCTTAAGGTTCTATGGTATAAGGCAATTACGCAAATTAGTGAAATGTTGCCAGAGGTTTTATAATGAGAAAATGTCATACAAAAGAGGATGACGCTTGTAGGAAAAATATTAATAAGGGATATTATGAAGTTATTGATTCTTTTAGTTGGTGTTTAAATCTTTATATAGATTTTCTTATACTTATCAGAGAAATCTACTTCTTTGGATGAGTTTTAAGGCATATTTTCTTCTACTTATTTTTAGTAGAGTTTCATAACTTAAAAGGAATGGCCGCATTAAAATAAGAAAACATCTCTTGCCACAGATAAATAATTTTTGAATTATTAAAAAATGAAATATTGTTTATTTACTAAAAGAAGTTTCTTAAAATACGAGTATTAACACCTATGAGCATCTTATTTGATACATGACATTTTGTCCAGTCACCAGATTTTTGTAGCTAAAAATTCTACGAGAAGTCGTTATTCCTATATTAAAAATTTCTCTTTGCCTATTCTTGATTCCAAAGTTTTATTCTCAATTTATATGCTAATAGCTGATTCTTAGATGATAATAATATCAAAGCAAATAAATGCCGCAAAATGAACGCTAGCAGGCTTTATTTGGCCGGTGGGCGTTATTTTGTGCAAGGCTGAGATATACTTTACATGGAAGTACTTCATTTTTTACATTAATTTTCTATACTCTTTATATTTACATAGTTTACCAATTCTCCATGAATCCCTACAGAAATGTTCAAGTAAGGTCCGACATCATTGAAATGCTTATGAAAGAATACCCCACCTTATACGAACTGGAAATTACCCATTGCCAAATTACCATGATTGGTATTCCTCTTCAGCTTCTTTCCCTTACATACAATACTGCCCATGGTATTAGCTCTCTGCTCTATTGAAAAAGTCTTACCTATATTAAGAAACTCCAGCTTAGTTTCAATATCAAAAACTCCTACGAAAAATGTATTGCGGCTACAGAGCAAGTAATAAAAATATATTACCTTCCTACAAAAAAAAAACGGAAAAATTGGTTAAAAATTGGGTCAGGATAGGAGTAAATTAGATATTTATGAAGCCACCGATTTCAAAATATCCTCGTTTTATGCTACTCATTTAACTGGAAATATTTTTGTACCCTTATTCATTTCCAAATAACAGCGATTTTAATGAAGTATTTTTTTATCGTAAAAAAGTAATTTTTCCTTAAATAAATTGTATGCTACTCATTTAATTTGTAATATTTTTATATGTATATGCAATACAACTACGATTTTTATGAAGTATTTTTTTTTCTGAAAACAAGTGTATTTGTGACTAAATTTTTCCTAGTTGAGAATAATGTAAAGTTTATTTATGCAAGATATACCCCGACTTATGCAAACTCAACATATTTGACTACTGTCGGTCCCACATATCGTGTCAATTCGTAGTATTGCGGCAATATAGAGTGTCAGCCTGAAAGAATGGCCGCCCGCATTGCATATTTCCTGAAATCCCCCAACACGCCTTGCATTGTGCACCCGGCTCATGTGGTTTCCAGGGGAATAATAGTTTTCGGCTTGCCATGAGCTGCTTCAGCGAACAGTTTTGTATCTCTTGATAGTAAAATATTTTAAAGTTTACCTAGGAGTTGGTCTCCTAGGTAGTCGAGTAGAGTAGAGTCTAGGTCTAGTAGAGTAGTCTGCGGGATCAACTACTTGAGACCATGCAATGATTCTATTCTTATATTTTCATCATTCCCAGAGGAGTGGGTTGACCTTAAGAAGTAACTTCTAGAATGAAATAAAACGAACAAAAATCACACAGGAAAAATATAACATTATGTTATGATAAGCTAAAGATTTAAGAGGTAACTGATGAAATATATTACGAATTCTTATTAATCAAAGAAATTCCAGGGTCCTCAGCAAAATGAGACAGAAAATAAATCTATTTATTAGAGTAGATATTGGATTAGATATATTCCGTTTGACAACAAATTTTTAAGTTTAGGTTATATATATCCCAAGTTTTACGAGTATGGATAATATTTTAATCCCTCTAGAATTCGTAGCTAGGCAAAATTTCATATCCGCCTCTGGAATGTGTAGCTCGTTTTACATTAATTTCTTATTCTACTTTTGGATGCTCCCGTTGAGAGGGTTTTTATTAAATTCCTTATTGGATATTCAACTAAATTGCTAATGAGCATTGAAAAGGAAATGTGGGTCATTTTAATCTTATATCCACTTAACTCGTTTACAATTTTGTCTTTTGTCGCATTAATATTCACCAGCATATTCATAGAGAATACAATTCGTATTATTCTTATAAGAATACATAATACATTTACTAGATTTTATCACATAACGAATATAAATTTCACATATACAATCAAATCCTGTAATAATACCAAGCAGGTGGTCTAGACATCAATTGACCGATATTTTTTTGATAGTAAATACTGCTAAACATTTTAATTTACGTGGATGATTTATCTAGAAAATCAGCCATTACAGATTTAACTCAGTGGATAAATTTCACTCTTCAGTTCAACATCTATAAACAATAAAATCTACACACTTCTAACACATAAACAAACAGTATGTTGCTAACTAAACTATTTTATATGAAACAACTACTACGGATGTTTAATGGGAGCAGTAAAAAAAGTGTTTTCTCTTCTATCTCTCTCAGCTTACTATGGTAGTAGGTTTGTCGGAAGCAGAGGTTTAACCTCATATTTTCTATTACGTCTCATTTAGATGTACTCTATCTAAAAGTGGTATCAATTTAATCCAATCCTCTAAATTCATCTCTTCTAAGTTTTCCCAAACTCCTTCAGAGAAAGCCACATCGTATAGCTTGTTGTATTACCGTAACAAGATGCTAGCTATGTACCTTATCGAACTCGTGGGTTTAGCTTTAATCCGCGAGATCCCATATACTTGCTCTATATTCTAGATGAAGTGTCATATTCTGAATGAGATGGGATGTATAAAGCAGGATAGTAACTTTCTGTTACTTCTACTGCGCCACTACTGAGAATAAAATATATTTTACCAAACTTTTAGGCCGGATGACTTAGAATTTGCAATCTATAGTCTTAATAATTGGATTTCTCAAGATTAATATACCATATATTATGGACAGTTAACTGATATAGCGAAAACTGAATCATAAAATAGCCACATACATCCGAGGTCTTTTTATAGGGCAGATACAATTAAATTGTATTTGAATTAATTTATTTATAAAATCAAGAAAATCCCTCACAAATGTATGTACAAAATTATGAAAAAAAATAATGGCGAGTACTTTATCAACTATTACCATAAAGATGACGATAATTGATTTAAACTAAATTCATAGACAGTTGATAGTTAAGGGGTCGTCTTATATAACAGATATAGGCTGAAACTATAAAACTTTGATAAAAATGTATACCTCGTATTATCTGAAGGTCGTGTTATCTACAAAAATACACGGCAATTACCTCGAACAACTAATTAATTTGATAAATTAACAATACATCATGTAGATTGATATATATCAATTTGATCTTTTTATTAGTATCACTGAGTTATATGCAAAGGGATGAAATTTGTTATTGAACTCTTTCCTTTAGTTGCTCATCCACACAAAGTTTACCAAGTTTGTTTCACTACCATACATACCGAGTCGGTTACGATATTATAGAAGTTAACCAAGGTCAGTTCAACTTGGTTCCTTCAGACCCAATCAAGAACATCTAATTGTTTTTCTCAGATAGTAATCTTTCATCCTGCTATCCCATCATTAATACATCTGAATTCTTATTTGTAAATTTTGTATTTGGAGGATACTCTGTTTATAAATTCATTAAATCAATGAAAAATCTTTCAATTGTTTAAGCCAAATTCAATTCCAATGGGACACTTGGTACTTCATAAATTTCGTTTTTTAGAGACTCTGAAAATCTCTGTTGATTCCAATGGAGAGGATGAGGCTGTTATTGACTATTGCATGTTCTCTATGTGTGGTTTTTGGTGTTGAAGTAGGGTATATGATATTTACGAAGAGACTTTAATTCGGTCTGAAAGATTATTTACAATTCGTGCATGTCTAATAACACCAAATCCAATGGAACGGAGACGAAACGTATGTTTCCTTTTTCGCCTCAACGTTTTTAATTATAGGACCCATGCCATTTTTTTGCAGCACGTCAGGACCCCTAGAACGTTGTATTCTTTCACTATCAAGAATGGCACTCACAGTAAAGGGAAAGTGTTGAGTTCAAATTTAGTTTTACAGTACGATAAAATTGAAATTACTACAAGGAACATTCAAAGGGAAAATTGGACTCGAATAGAATAAGTAATGATACACTCTTGTTATTGAGAACGACTTATTTTATTTAATTTTATGATGAATGCACTATTTTATTGAAACGACTAGTTTTAATAAAAAATAAAAGGTTTTAAATTGAACTAAACGAAAGAGAGATAAATATCACTGAGAAATATATGGATGCTGACAGTTTCTATGTATTTTCACCCAAAGATGCAACGAAACCTAGCTCGATTTTATAAACAATTATATTGCGGACTCTAAAAATTAAGATTTCTTTCTGTGATGATTGAGGAGTTCCACCTAGTCAAATCTCAAACATTCATGTTTAAGAGACAGCTATCCTATTCATAGGATAGCCAAGCCTATGCCGGTGATATAAAAATAACTCCAAAACAATGAGTGTTACAGGAAAATGTTTCGTACAAAAGTTGTAATAAAATACATTATCTATAACTTCGGAACAAAATTTTATATACCTACATTGCATTTTGACAGAGATACCTATGAAAAACTTCCATTTCTGGATAAACAACAACTTCCGGTTAATCATTATTCAAGAATAAATCCTAAACAATCAGTGTCAGGAAATTATGTTTCATACAAAAGTTGTAGTGAAATACATTATCTATATGTTTTGTAAATAGTTGTATATACCTAAATTGCATTCTGGCAGAGATATTTAAGAAACAAACTTTTGTTCCAGATAAACCGCAACTTACGGTTAAGCGATATTCACCAAAAACTAATCAATTTTTGGTATTGTTAGGAAAATACTAAATATGAATTTTGTTAATGATCGGATAATTAATTTTTTAAGATAGAGCGCCCACAAACTTTTTTACCTCAGACAGACAGACAGACACACAGACAGACATGTTCGGGAAAGTAGCGACAACGAGCTCTATGGGCCCCAATACGCCTATTTCCAACGAAATCCGGAGGTCAAACGCGTTTGCTAAGATAATACTTTCTCTATACTACGTACATGGAGAAAGTAAAAATCCTAATGAAAAATTGCTTCGTAGATTCCTTCTCCCGAGATGTCATCCTTTGGGAGCTTTTGTCCCTAAAGACTGCCTTTAAAGGCGATCTTCCAGAACTGACGAAGAAAAGCATTATATAAAGGTAGTATTCTTCGAGACATCAATACCTTTCAATGCAGTCAACGGTGTTTTCCCCCTTTTTACAATTTTTGAATCTGATGTATTGTGGATTCACTTTTACCTGTTACATGCATGTTCATAGGACGTCAAACCGAGCTCGTCCACAAACAAAATACATTGAGACTCCTTCTTATTGACTTATCTCTCACTTTCCATGATTTTTATGCTCATAATTACATACAGTTCAGGGTTATATATTTATTCAAATTAAATTCTTTTCTTTTATCTTTTAAAATTTTTCCATGAAAATCATTCGTCCGCTATAATTTAGAATGAGCCGTGAGATATTATTGAATCTTGAACAGAAGAGAAAATTCAATTCTGCTACTACTATTCCAATAAACGTAATTTGGTGAAGCATGACCAACCACTTCTCATTGGCTAATCAGACACTAAATCTAGCGTCCAAAAATATCGATACCATAGAATATATTCCTATTTGTAATAGTTCTTAGTATTAACAGCTGAAATTTTATTCAGATATTTTCAAAATACATTTTACGTAAGGATTCTTTCCATCCACTTTTTATGAAAAAAATCTTTGAGTAATGACGTTATGTTTAAGTCCTTTCATAGAAAATAAACCTTGTAAATTGTAAAAAGTTCTTAAAAATACTTACTACATTCATAATTTGAGAGTATCCCTCGTCAACTGCGGTTTCACCAACCGCAGCCCTTGAGTATCCGCGGTTAATTTTTTATACCCTGTCTTCTCAGCCGCGGGTGTTTCCCTTGTCAACCGCGGTCTACGTGTCAACCAACTCGACAGTCAGCAATGTAAATTCAAGTAAAGCTGGTGCCCAATATTTTACCATGCTTTGCCGAGTGCGAAATCAGAATTAATTTTACTCGGTATGCTAATGCGGTCTTTTTTAGCATTTCTCTTCGAATCGTAAAATCAATTACTTAACAATTTCTACCGCAGTTCAAATTATATTTAATTACTTATTTTACTAATTTTATATTTTATACTCCAATCTATTGTATATTTATGTATTTATTTATTTATTTAAATTGTACTTGACTGAAGAAAATGCAATCTAATGAATGATGTAATAACTTGGAAAGCTGCTGGGGTAGGGGAAGAGGGGACGACTGCGCCTCACCTACCCCAGCACATAAATAAAAAACAAGTCAAGTCAAAATTCTACCTTACCGCGGAAACACCTCATTCAAAATTATTTTGTTTCTTATTCGAATTGAGATTCATCGCGGATTTTTACCAGATATTACAGAATTTCCTATCATTAATATTATTTTTTTATAAAATACACTAGCTTGGGTGTTTTCCTTTCAATTAGGTTTCTATTGGGAACCAAAAGTTTCCATAAACGGAACGGACATTTTCCTATTCAGCTGAAGCGCGTCGTTTGCATCTTGAGAGAGAGACTTCATGCTCTGAGGCACTTCTTTGAAATGTCTTTTCTCTGTATATCCTCAGCTTTTTTGAAAGGCTTATGACGTTATTCCTGAAAAGGGCTTCATATGCGTCTCTGAACTTGGGCATCTCATCGGTCATCACGGGAGGGTATTTAAAAGAAATCTCATCGGGGTTTGTGGGGTCTAAAAAGGGCTGACTGTTTCTCTTCAACGGTGTGGACAGCCGAGTCTTTGGAATATGATTACATTATCATTTTTTCCCATCAGAGGGTATCCCTAGAGCAAACCCCAACTCGAACTTAGTCAGATTAGTTGAGTTGTGGGAGAAGTTTAGTTGTGTGTACTGAAGACGTCTCAATTTTTGGCGAATTTTCCATTTTGTATGAGCTGTGATGGATCCTAAGCGTAAATCAAGGAAGGAGAAAAGTAGTGTCTCCAAAGGTGCAAGAATTAAGAAGCTCTCGACAGACTTGCCCATGGAGAATCCTATGCATCAGTTGCCAGATCGATAGAAGTGAATGAGTCCACTATTATAAAAATAAAAAAGAGCGAGTCTTATATCAGAACTAGTGCTACGAGTGGAACTAGCGCAAGTGATAAATTGCCCTACGTGCCACGAAATAGTAACGTCAAAAAACAGAAAAGGCTCTGGATATATGAATTGAATCGCAAACACAAAGCACCTTAATTATCCGAGAAAAAGCCTTGCGGCTATATTAACATTTCGCTTCTTCAGGTGAAAGCAGTGGCGAAATACAATTCACAAGTAAGGGCTGGTTTGAGAATTTTAAGAAAATGACATAGCCTACATATTGTAAAGATTTCCGGTGAAATTGCATCTGTGGACCACAAAGCTGCGAAAGAGTTTCTCAATTTGTTTATGCAGCTGATTAAAGAGAAGTATTTAATGCCAATGAAACCGGACCCTTCTGGAAGAGAATGCCTTCCAAGACTTTTATCTCCAAGTCTGAGATAAATGCTTCGGGATTTAAGGTTAGCAAAGACCGCGTCACGATTCTTTTATCCTCCAATGCAGCAGGCGATTTCAAAGTGAAGCCTATGCTAATTTACCGCTCGCAGAACCCACGAGCTCTGTCAGGGAAAACTAAAAATAATCTTCCAGTGCTCTGGCGGCCCAACCGAAGGGCTTGGGTGAGTCTAAATATCTTCATGGGCTGGTTAACAATTTTTTTGTTCCCGAAGTTGAGAAATATATATCATCATAAGATTTGCCTTTTAAGTTTCTTCTCGTTTTGGATAATGCCCCAGGCCATCCTCAGAAACTTAAATCTGCTCACCCAACCTCCCACTTCCTCCCACCTAACACCACATCACTCCTCCAGCCTCTAGATCTGGGTAACATTTTTAACTTCAAGAGTTATTATATTCGGCGTATCTTCTTTTTCTTGTTAGAAATGATAGATGAAAAACAACTCTCTCTATCTTTGTAACTGATTGTTGGAAAAAATTCAATATTGCTGACAGCATAAATTAAATTAAAGAATCACTGGACGAAATTAAACCATCGACACTGAATTCATGTTGGCGGAAACTCTGGTGGTAGGCAGCCATTGATTTTAAAGAATTTCTTAAACTTGTCGAAGAACTAAATCTTATCGTTTCACATGGTAGGCGACTGAAAAGGGAAAGACTAAAAGACATGCAGCTAAAAGATGTTGAAGAACTTTTAAATTCAAGCAATGAAGAGTTGAGTGAGGAGGATCTGGAGCAGCTCATTGACAAGCAGGACGAGGCTTAGGAAAAGGACGAATCAGAGCAACCTTCAACAGAAATTACTTTGGCAACAAATCACATAACAAAATCGTTGATATGGCCTCATATTTGTCAGCTTTTGTGATTGACGTGGACACAAAAATGGACCATAGCTTGATTTTCAAAAGAGGAGGAGTTACTGCAACCTTATAAAGAACTGAGGAAGAATCTAACGAAAAAGCTGAACCAGTCAACTATCATATCATACTTTAGTAAAATAGGAGATGCCGAATCAGAAAGTGCTGAGAGAGAGAGATTCAAGTACCGTAACTGACATAACAGACACAGATAATTGATTATTCAAGGCAGTCCACGTAAGTGAAATGATATTTTCAATAAACTATTCTTTATTGATGAATGCCGACTATTTAAATATTATCAGTTAATAATTTAGGACATAAACGTATTTAAGCTGGGAAATTACTTCGTAAATGTAAAATTTACGTTGCAGACTGGCGCGATTCCATTAGAGCAAAAATTTCCGATACAGAAGGAGCTGTTCATTTTTTCGGAAGTTATCGGTGCGTTTGGGATAGAAACGCGGCCAAAATTAAAGAGGAATAACATCTTAAATGTTTACATCTAATAAACAGGGAAAACTATTTTGTACTAATTTTTTCCCCCTGCATTGTTGCTCGCAAAGCCTAACCCTTGATTTTCCATATACGCAATGCTTCGCCAACCGCGGGCTCTTAAGATTCCCTAAACCCCGCGGTTGGCGAGGGACACCCGTGTAGTCCAAGTACGTTGTGCTGCGGCAATCCAGGGGCGACGCATTGTTGGTTGCAGCACTCTGAGGATCTTACGCTATGAACTTCGTTGTGGTTTTGGTGGACCCAAAAATTATGTTGATCACCTACTGCTACATTTCCATCAAAAACATAGGATATTTTAAGACATTAAATCATAAAATTATGGCAAACTTTAGATGTAAGGAAACTGGTAAAGCGACCTGGATAAAATAATTAGAAACTTTGAAGATAGAATGGATGTTGGCCGAAGCTGCACTCTTTCACATTGCTACCTGGTCAGAAGGTCAGCTTTGAACGTAAATTTAAATAAATAAATAAGTGAACAATTTTCTTTATTATTGAAGGCTAAGTTTAATTAAATTCTTCAGTTTTCACTAAATGGTGTGCATTTATCTCTCCCTTACTTAAATACAGCAATTATAATTTGAATATTATGTAGAAAATAAAATGATACCCAGGGCATCTGATTCAATAGGCTATCAAGGTTTAAGAGTATACTGCAGGGAATTTAATATGAGAGACCTTTGTATCTGAAAACGACAAAGTTCGCCTTTTCATCTGAAAACGACAAAGTTCGCCTTTTTCTTGTTTCTTCACGGGATAGTACCTCAAAGTCACGGGCCATGGAGTGGGTTTTATCATCTGAGACCTTGGCCTACCAAAAGGCTTTGTAAAGACAGTAGCAAATAAGGAACATTCCAATTGTAGCGGTGAGAATTTACAATGCATGGAACTTTTCTCTTAGAGGCGTTTGAAATATGAATCTACGTTATTGTTAGAAGGAGCGTACACATACTATATTGCAGGTGGTATTCTTTGTATCCTATGCCTTAAAGATTCAGTAGACCATCTAAAGTTGTATGAATCAGTTCCAACTCTGGGGTGCACGAACGTATGATAACTTTGAAACAGAGCAAGGCATCTCCACCACTAGATTTCTGATCTGCATTTCCGAGAAATAGGTTGCCCTCTTTTCTGCACGGAGATACCTCTGCTGGTTGGATTGATTTAGGGAGAGTATTATATTAATTTGTCTCTATTATTAACATATAAATTATATATTTTAATTATATATCTGAAAATTGCATCGGCCGCTAGAGCTTTGAGTTCGAAATTGAAATTCATGAAGGAATTTGAAATTAATTATTTTTCATGAATTCCTTCATCTATAATTCATACAGTATAATGGATTAGTTATTCATTAATGAATGAACAACCGATTCTTGAAAGGTTTTTGAAAAATGAGCTTTATTAAGGTTAACGTAGCAGTGATTATTGTTCCAAAGAATACCAACCCATAATCTCAAATTCAAAACTATTTAGAATAATTCGATCAAGAAATTATGTAAGATCAGTAATAACACATTCTATTGCTGAAAGAATGCTTCATAAACAACGTATCATCTGGATTGTACAAATATTTACATTTCATTTTTTATCATCACATTGCAAAGAATAAGCATTGCTTTAACAAAGTCTCCGGGTTAAATTACTCTAGATAATATAAAAATTATTATTACAAGGACATACTATTCGCAACTATCATAAGTGCATTACTGAAAAGTACGTTCTCCGAAGACGTAGAAAAAAAAATCGAATTTTTCCAATTTCCTTAAACCACTCGGATACGGCGAGAAATATCAGGATATAAGAAGCTAGAATAAGAAACATCTTCATTCATTTCTAGTAGAATACTTTTATCTTCTTAATTTTTTACACCATTTTTGATTAATTGTTTGTATAATAAAATGTTTATCTACTTCCATGTAAATGTTAAACTATTTGTCATTTTCTTTTTTTTCGATACTGTATCATAGTATTGCTTTGTCTTCTTGTCTATTTATTTAATTAAATCTCCTCTCATCACTAAATTTAGTTTCTTATTGCTAGGTTTTGCAAATTTTTACACTCATTTTTAGAGGTTTTTTCTGCAGTGGAATTCTTTCCTAAGCTCTTAGCCTACATTTTTTAATCCACGATGCAGTCTTCTTTTGTGTGTGTCTTTACAGCTACCTCTTTCTTTAAATTTATATGAAGATGGGTTAAATTTAAGAAGAGACTTTATATTATCGATCTTTCCCTAAATAATGAACTTTATTATGATGATTATAATTGTACGAGAGAGTAATTATGGATATAGATAATGTACCCCCTGCCAACCACCCTAAGGCGGCTTTGCGGGCCACATATAAATGTAGATATCAACTTTTAATTTATTGATTAATGTCCTATCATATTTTGGAGCAATTCCATTAATGACGACCGATTTGGCGCAATTGTCGATTCGGTTTTACTGAAATGAAAGTCCTATTTCCATTAGTTATGGCGCTTTAATTATATTAATTCATGGAGTTGTTAATGTTTGCCTGGGGAAACAATACTATATTCATTTGAATTATCGTCATCCGCACCGACATTTACGAGTAGACATTTAAAGCAATAAAATATTTCGGGTTCAAATTTACCCTCGTTCCGCTAAGCTCAGATGCATTGGGGTTGCCGAGGAGTCGCCGGGTGTTTGGGATGTTGTGGGATAAATCAAATGAATGCGAGAAGTTATGCCAAACTCGTTTAAAGGTTCAAAATTGGAAGTTGGACGGTCTCTTGGGCCGTTTGGGAAGCCGCAGCATTCGACCCCTTAGGTCAAAGTTTTGGTCGCAATCCGGGCGTGAAGAATTCCTTCTCATTGGACCCGAGGTAAAGGACCTTCATTAAAGAAAGATAAAACAAGTGAGGGATGAATACATATTCGTGAAAGTTGTATTGTAATGCGATTCCGAGAACTTACCCGAGGGAGAATTTGGAGTTAGTACTTCTCACTAAGACTTTAAAATTGTCGTAACGACTTGAGAATGTTTCTTCAAAATGTTCATTAAGTTTCAGCGTGTGAGAATATGAAAATCCGTATGAGAACGTGAAATTCCCCGGTTCGGGTCCTGTCTAGTAAGATTTTCCTTGTCAAGGAATTCTGTTCATGTTCATCTATTGTTACTTCCTCCATATTCAGAGTATAGAATATTGAAAGAAAGAAAGAAAGTATTGTTTTCATGAAAAAATCGACGACGAGATTTCAACGGAAAGACATGTTTTGGGGTCTGTAAAATACGTTTTGACCATTTTCGGAATGATGTCTGTGTGTGTGTATGTGTGTGTGTGATTGTGGGCGCTCTAACGTAAAAACTATTAGTTATATCAATACCAAACTTCATATATTGAACAGTGGAGGGTGCTGTCAGAGTTGATTAGTTTTTGGAATAAATCGGTTAACCGGATGTCGAGCTTTATTCTTCGGAGCAAATTTCCGTTTTTGCAAAATATCTCCACAAATATGATATTTAGGTATATACTATTAATTATAAAAGCTTAAGAAAATATAATTTTCTATAGCTTTTGTGGGCAACATATTTTTGTATCATTGATTGGTTAGGAGTTATTTGTGAAATACTGATAAACGGGAAGTTGCTGACTATGTACTTTGTGGGCGCTCTAACATTAAAACTATTTGTTGTATCAACACCAAATTTCATATTTAGCACTTTGGTTGGTGTTTTATAGTTGATTAGGTTTTGGAGTAAATCGGTTGACCAAAATTTGAGATTTCTTATTCAAAGCTCGTTTCCGTTTTTGCAAAATATCTCCAAAAATATGATATTTAGGTATATACTATTGTTTATAAAAGTTTTAGAAAATTTTATTCACTACAACTTTTTTTGTGAAACATATTTTTATATCATTTATTGGTTAGGAGTTATTAGTGAAATACTGATAAACCGGAAGTTGCTGATTATTTACTTTGTGGGCAGTCTAACATGAAAACTATATGCGGTATGAACACCAAATTCCATTTATAGCACTTTGGTTGTTGTCGTTAGTGTTGATCAGTTTTTGAAGCAAATCGGTTTTACTAGAAGTCGAGCTTTATTATTCGAAGCTCGTTTCCGTTTTTGCAAAATACCTCCATTAATCTGATGTATATATATACACAATATATACAGGTATATACAATTAAAATATCACATTACAAATGATTTTCTCCAGCAATTCTTTGTCTTTCGAAAGTAGTTCATGCACCTCACCGCAGGTCATCTCGAAATTTATAAAGAAGGAATTACCCTTATCACTATATGCAATAAATTGTCACGGCTTTTTGTCGCGACAATGTTGTGAGTTGAAACTCAAGTTCAAGTTCTCCTACAGGTGCTTCTTAATACATAAAATGTGGGAAAACATATGGTTCTCTTTAATCGGGATAAAATAAGACAATGTAAGCATGCTCTATGTAAAATAAGCACTAATATATTTAAGATACTTAGTATTTTTCCACAGACTTTATTGCTCGACCGATTTAGTAAGAAGTTCTTACATCTTCAGGCTCCTTTTTGCCTGAAGATGTAAGAACTTCATACGAAACCGGTCGCGCAGTAAGATCTGTGGAAAATTACTAAGTATCTTATATTAGTATGACTTTCCACAAAGTCACGCTTGAGCATATTGATTTTATTTTAATAAAATAAGCATATTTCGTAGAAATAAGCACAATTTCATTTCCTAAGATTTTCACCTTTAAAATAAGCACGATTCTTAGAGAAAAGCACGTTGTGGCAGTCTTGGTTTTTCACCAAAAATTCAGTTACCAAAAATCATGAAAGATCTATATAATTGCGATAAGTGAACTGGTTTGCTCAGTTCAGTCAAGTCAGCTGTAACAGGAAACTGAAGCTTACCATTCAGAGTTGACGAAAGAAATCCAGGCGTCTAGCACCGTGCCACATGATAGCATATGCTCATAAATTTGTGCGTCCTGCCCAAAGGGCTCCGCAGTTCAAGCGGAGGCCCCGGGTCACTAGCAGATTCCATGCCACATGACGTACGCGATTACCTCCTCTCCATGAATCCTACCCTATCTCTGATATCATCCTCGTGCCACTATCATTAATTCCTTCAGGGCGTCTATGGGTACCTGGGCACCACCAATAGACAGGTATGAACTAGAAACAAGGACGATCTGTAAATTGCATAAATATAAATATAAAAATAAATATAAATTTTACGTTCGAAAATTAAAAAACACTTATCAATCCAAACTCTGTTAAAGTAATGCTTTGTCAACAATCAAATTTTCCTATTAAATTTTTGTTAAAAATCTTCATTATCAAATTTGAAACTCAGAATCGGATTTTATTATTTTTTCTAGTTCTATTTAAAATAGTTAAAATGCATTGCAAATCGTAACGATCTTCAGGGCCATAAATATCATCAAATCCTTAGGTTAATTAGTTAATTTTGAAAAAAATTTACATTTTTAACCTTTAATTATTAATTTAACTAATTTTAGTAGTTAGTGTTAGTAAAGACTGGATTAAGGAATATAAAGAGCTATATTTAAAATCGATAATAATTTTATTTGCATACATGTACCAATTAATATATTAATTGGTTTATTTACATTCATTCTTCTGTAATTTAGCTATTCGCTGGTCCTAATATCCTTTTAATAATTTACCATAATCTCTTTATCATTCCAAACACTTTCACTTGAATTTTACCTTCCCATATTACTAAATGTGTCAATATTATTGATAATTAATACATATATGAATCTCTACATCTCACTGTAACAGGGCTCGGGAATATTTACTCTTATTTCTCGAAGATTCAAATATGGCTCCACGTCATTCGATCGTAATAGCGTAATAACAATGAAGAGAATCACATATGTGTGAAAGTGCTTACTTACTTACTACTTACTGTAAATAGTACTATTGTAGACCTAACAGAGTCACAGGGTGGGGAATGTCCTAGATTCGACCAGTCTCCAAATTGTGGCAATACTTTCAGTGGAAAAGGGACGAAATTGGTTCCCTTACGTAATTCTCTCCGGGAGAAGCTGTGCTTTGTCCTTACAACCAATCTCTCTCCTCTTTATTGCCAATAGAAGCAGGTAATCTAAAGAGCGTGCGCTCTCACGTTCTCATCCTCCGAAAAACACTCGAGAGCCTTTAAAAATGAACTATCTCACTCCATTCATCTCACGCACCTATCTTAAGAAGATTGCTTGCTCCTCATTTGTTTTCCTGAGCATGTTTATATTTCAAAGAAAATAGCGGGCTTATTCATTTTACTGAATTGGCAGTTGGAGTTTTTCTGATTTGTACAGTTCTTAGTTTAACGTCATTTGTAAATTTTACGATTTTTGAGATATAGAGATATATTAGAAAAAAAGAACATGTACACTCCTGGCCAAAATTAACGCAGCACCTCCCTAGCGATCCTTACGGCCGCGGCTGCGTTAATTTTGGCGAGGACTGTACGCATCAAATTGCTGTTTATCTCCACATGGCTTTCTTATTTCACATTTCTGGCAACTAAAAGTCCAATGATTTCCTTTTTTTAATCTTCGTCTTCAGACAATTTGAGATTTTTTAACTGCACTCCATTAAATGTATCAACTGCAAAAAAGGCATAAAGAACATTCATGATGTCATGATTCAGATTCCAACAACATTCAGATGTCCACCTGTTGTGAAAAATAAATATTTTATGATTTGAGTGAGAAATATTATCGTGCTGTTTAATATCTTAATTGGTGAATATTCAACAAAATATATGTATTTTTAATGCTGTTAGTTGATTTGGACTTTCTTAAATAATTTACATCATGACCTACATATTCTCTGAATATTAATCATCAAGAGAGGGATCGTTTACTAGCACCCACGTATTCATAACTGAGTTCGAATATTCCGATATTACAAATTATCAACATTTTCTATATACTGGATATACCTTCTGGTAATAAGTCCATTCGTTCCAGCGTGGGTGGAAGCATCTTTGAGCTTTGTATTTCCTTTGTGGTACGCCGTTGAGCTCACGATAATTTCTGAGAAGATTCCATGTGAATTAATTTTCCTTCATATTTGGTGAGCTCCATATCAAGCCAAGCATTTTTAGTGAAGAATAAAGTTTGCAACAAGGAAATAATCGGACCCTATGGCCATTACTATGGGAAGAATATTGTTTAGTAACACTACTACAAAAAATTGAAATTGAAATATGTATTTAAACGGAGGAATATCACAATTTTCTGATTGCCTAATTATAAGTAGGAAAATTCATTTTATTTTTACTGTGAGAGGATCATAACCTATTCATCCATAATTACCTCTCCACTACAGAAGAGACGATGTATCATTACATAAGCATATGATAGATAAAATAAATATTTCTTCGAGAAAGTTTTAAAGGTATTCTAACTGGGTTGCCTTTCCCGTTAAGTCGAGGTTATGGCGGCAAACTCTGCTATCATTTTCTGGAATATTAACCTGAGGATGCAATTCACTGGGAAATAACTACTTCATTCTAAGTATTTCTTACCTTGCAAACCAGGAACGGGGCAACAGGAATCCGATTCCTGGAGACGTTTCTCGAAGTACAGTCCTGGCCAAAATTAACGCAGAACCGGCCGTAAGGATCGCTAGGGAGGTGCTGCGTTAATTTTGGCCAGGAGTGTACATACGTAATTTTTCCAATATCTGTACTCTGAAAATAACAGTCATTTTGAATTCATAGAAAAACTATTTATTGCATTCCCTTTATTACGTCCTAAGACTATTTAAGTAGTTTGGATCTTGGGAATCTTACATCTATCATTTATTAAGTAGTTCGATGGATCATAAGCCATAAAAAATCTCTATCGGAAAAAAGCAGCCCGTTTACGCCGGAATACTTATTCTCTTTTTCAGAAGTTCCAAACTCGTTTCCTGTACACGTCAAATTCTTTTTGCGATTTCCACGGGAGGTCTCCGATTCCCCAGAAAAGCAAAAGGATTTTTCCATTCTCTTTTACCTGGTTATTTTGGGAATCCGGATTTCTGTATCCATATGGGACGAGTGGGAGGGTCGGAAGTACATAAAGAAAGGAGGAAACCCGTAGGTTTGAAATGCCATCGGCAAAACTGCGGGTGGTTCCGATAACGAAGAGGGCCAAATAATGGTATCGACTGAGTCATCTTCCTCTTTCCGAAAAGCTTCGGTTCCTATCGCGAAAAGTTTTGGGAGGAAGATGGTTCAAACTACGTGCCTTTGCATGTGGATATGGCAGGGGATGCCAGTAAGGGGGGGTATAATGGAAGAAGACAAAGGGAGGGAGAAAGAGATATACAGAGTACGTGGAGAATGATCTCCTTCCAAGGAAAATGAAACTTAAACGACCGTTTTCCAAGTTCAAGAATTTAGGGTACCTGCTCCGCTTCTAGGGGGCAAAATCCGAATTAAATTAAAGAGGATGGAGTACGTTGCAGGTGCGGGGAGAGTACTTCGAGTGGAGTATAGCGCACTTTAAATTATTTGCTGGGTGTTTGCTTTCTTATCCCAAGACAGTGTGGCTAGATCCATAATATCTTTAACCTGATACTGTAATTCTATCTATATGTTTTGATAATCTTCAGTTTAATGTGACCAATACTTTAATGGATTATTGCATGGAAATAATGGAGTCTTTATCTCATACATATTTAACTTTTCAGATATTTCTCCATGATATCCCTTTTATATAACGTTCTCACTATATTTTATCTGTTATCTATTGTGCTGGGTTTGAAATTGGTACGTGGTGTAATGGATTTGGAATAGATTATTTTTTTTGTAAATATTCCTCAACAACAAAAATTTTCTCTTATGGATAAACAATCTGAAAATGTAGGCAGTGATATCCATTGGGAAAAAGCTGGATAATTCATAATAAAAACAGACAAGCTATCAGCATTTAATGATTGAAAATTTCCTACTGCCAACCAAGCAAGTAATTATAAATATCCATAAAGTTTCAGAATTTCTATAGGCAAACATTTTTTAAAAATTTTACTCTTAAATGTTTTATTGTTATTAAATATACAATGAGAACGATGTATTAACTTTATAATTCGGGACATGTCAAAGTAATCCTTTGCGACGATAGTTCATGGCTGTTTACATCAGTGGAAAGAAATGTAAAATAATTTAGTGAGAATATAACCTCAAGTTTTGATGTCTGGGGCGCTTCTTCCGTGCTTGATTTATACAGAGAAAACTTATCCAAAAAATTAATCAGGAGGAATAAAATGAAAAATCACAGAGAAAAAAAATTCCTTAGCCCAGTAGCCTTAATCCTTGAAGTATTAAGCAAATTATTCTTGATTTATAGATAAAATTTTAATCAAAGCAAGCTTTCGATTCATCAAGCTTTTTATTGAATGAATTTCGGAAGGTTTACAAAGGTAAACCATACTGCACGAATATATTTTGAAAGGAGAATCACAGAAACGCTTAAAATAAAGGGGACACAATCGTATGATAGTCTCATCTCCTTCCGGAAAACGGTGGACTGCATGAATATAATGATTTCAGAGTTTGGATTATTTATCCAAGCAGATGCGGCCCCATATCCATGGGATTATCCTATGAAACTTTGGCAAAAAAATGTAAATCGGAGCCGAAAACATTTCGAGCTAAATTCTGTGTTTCCTTTGTTCTTGCATTATAGCGAGGCCGAGAGAGGATAATTGCATAACGAGACGAGTGAGTCAAGTTTCCTTATCCTTATACGTTAGAATATTCCAATCTGTACCGTCGCAAAGTGGGCCTTATATTTTAAAAATCTTGCCCTAAAATTTCAGTCATAGGAAAATTTTGAAATGAGTCCGATATGGGGAGTTGACTTGCTTCGGTGGCATGCTAGCGTCATGGTCCCGGGTTTGAGTCCCGTCTAATTGGACTTATCTTACAAAGGAACAATTGTCTTTGATTGTTCCGATAAGAGTTGGCGGCAGGAAGGTCATCTGAGTGTAATAATCATCGCCAAAGCAAACGTTTCCTCATACTCAACAAATTCAACAAAATTTTCAGCAGGCCCATACAGTCATATAAATTAGGATAAGATATACACGTTATGGGAATTATAGGTTTGCTATCTCCAAAAGCCGTCTTTGTCGGCGCTACGAGTCTTACTTCCCGGTAGTCCGAGAGAGCGAAAAAGTAGTGCCTCACTTTACAACGATATGGGGATGTAAAGAAAGAAAATTTGGAATACGGGATGAAGATAAACATAGGAAAGACAAAGGTGATGCTAGTAAACTGTGAAGATCATACAAATGCGAGAATAAATGAAGGCATAATAGAAAAAGTTAAAAAATATGGGTACCTAGAAACTATGATTACAGATGATTGGAGAGGCCTTCAGCCAAAAGATAAACGCGCTATGCTGTAAGAACCTATCTCTGGAGCTGAGAAAAAGATTAGCAAAGTGTTATGTATGGAGCATAGCAAAGTATGGATGTGAGGCATGGACTTTAAGGACGTGGGAAAGGAATAGAATGGAGGCATTTGAAATGTGGGAGTGGAGAAGGATGAAAAATGTGAGATTGGTAGATATGGTGAGAGACGAGGGGATCCTAAATAAAGTGAAATAAGAAAGAAGGATAATGAAGAAAATAAGAAAAAGGAGAGGTAACTGGTTAGGCCACGTAATTAGAGTAAATAGCATACTGCAAGTGTCATTAGAAGGCTCAGTGGAAGGAAGGAATAAGAGAGGAAGAAGAAAAATAACGATGATGGATGAGGTGAAAATAAAGAATTATATAGAAACTAAGGAGAAGGCTTATGGACAGAGGGGAATTGAGATGGCAGTGGCGTGCGGGACCTGCTTCTGGGCAGAACACCTCATGATGATTATGAAGAGCCGTCTTTGTCGGTGACGTTTCTTGTTTTCTTTCGGAATACGGGTGAATGAGACGAGGAACTCCAACAAAGACGGCTATTGGAGATTTTAAACCTCTAAAAAAGTGTGGGAAATTGATTCAAAAATATATTTTTGTGTCTTTTACTTCTTTAAATCGTTAACTTCATTATTATTGTGTAGGCCCTATTTTGCTCCATTTAAAATCACCTATATAACATCCATGAAAGTGGAACATCCGTATTTGAATCAATCCCGATAAATACTTTAAATCGAAGTGTTAAAATCGAAAATATTTCCTCGTTGCCATATTCTCCTCGTGAAGCCTGAATTAATTTCTTTTCTCGTTAAAAAATGCAATAAGTTTTCTGGAAACGCCAACGCAACATTTCACTAATTACCCACTTTCGGACTACGCAAAATCCATTCCATTCCGATCCCCTGCATTTCGCAATTTAGCTTCTCTGATTGAGTAGAAGTTGAGGATGTACACTCGAAAAAATAACCCCTCCGTAAGCTTGATAAGGTGCATGTGTCAGTATCCATGAGTAAAAAGGGCACGTGGGAGGATTCAATCGAATTATAAGGAAAATTGTGAAACTTCGCTATGGCATTAATAAGTTCCATGCGATGATAAACAGTAAATTTAGATGGGAATTTTTAGGAGTTGGATAAAGCTGCTCTTCAAACTATTTCCCTAACCAGTCGAGCTCAGCTTGGGCCCATCCTCTTTAATGTTCCGTGCAGGACGGAGTGAACTTGGGATCCTCGACAATCAGCTGCTGTAAGTGAGGAATTTAATGGGCAGCATTTTAATGGGAAGAGGAAATGAAGAAAGGAAGGTGGCGCTCGGATTAGAATCTTCTTCTTTATTGGAGTGTGGAGCTGACAGCAAGGAGTTATGGACTGTCATCTTCAGAATTATCAATCCCTGAAAAAGGTTTTATATCTTTAAGGGGTTAAAGTGTGAAGAAACAAATATTATTTTCGAAAATAAATTAGTGCCATGCATTTGCTCAAGTGTTAATACGTAATTCTGAGCATATTAATATTTAAAAAGAAATTAGCGGACTTATTTATTTCACTGAATTGGCTGTCTTAAGTTTTTTATACTCGTACGATTCATAGTTCAATGTCATCTGTAAATTGCACGATGCCTATCTGTTGTGAAAAATATATATTTTATTATTATCTATAATATAAAATAGAGTGTGGGTATGTGTGTGTATTTATGTTCACTAAAAACTCGAGAACCGAGAGTTGCAAAACTTAGAAATTTTCTACATTACTAAAAGTTGACCCCGCGCAGAGTATAGGCTACTTTTTATTTCTCTAAAGTCCACGGTTTGAACCCAGACGGGTCAAAAATTTTCCATAAGAAATACACATAGAGGTCAGTTTTTTCGTAGCAAGGTTTATTTCTTTTGCAAAATTAAATTAGAAATAATTGTCCTAGAAAGTCGAATTAAGCACCAAAAGAAAACAAATAGCTTAGAAATTCTTATTATGGTCATGGAATATCGTTTTCAATTCGAAATTGCGCACAATTAGATAAAATACGTGAAAATTTTATCGAAATTTTGAGGTCGTACAACCCGTCCCCCTGACGATCAAGGCGATTGTTGATTTCGAGCTCATGCGTAATTCCGTAAGAAGGCATGGAAAATGAATGCCCAGATACAATTAATGCTGTAAGATAACTTTTATATATAACTAGCAGAAGTGTCCTTTGATTATCAACGGTGATGTAAAATTTCGTAAATACCAGTTTATCATCCTTGATCGTAACAAATAATTCGTATTTATTGATATATGGCCAATACCAGACTTTATAATCCAATATACCAAGAATTGTAAGTTACGATGGAGTCTACAAAGACGCAATATTCAATCTCATATACTCTGAATAAAAAATATCTCCAACAGAGGTATAAAACAAAAATATATTCTAAGATCACATTAAGATAATAGGTACCACGTTTAAAGTGGAAATTTCAGACAGGTACAGGGGGGCAAAGTAATAAAATATTACACATAAATTACAGAAATAAATTATATATCACTCTAATATCCACCGATGAAATTTTCTTGGGGAAAGTAAGTGTACTAACGAGCTGACTCGTATCTCAATCTTAAAATGTGTAACATAAACACGGAACACAAATAACACAAATGTTATCGCAAAGTCAAAATAGGAACAAAAATGAAACACCAATAACAGAAGGATAGTAAATGAATATGGAGTGGAAGCACTTAAAAACAACAAATAAATCAATTTTTGCATTCTGCATACAACAAACTAAAATTGCTTTACCGTTTTGGTCTGGTATATGATGTTGGAGATTTGCTACAATTTAACAATTCACCGTTCAACTCTTCAAGGATTACAAACAACGAAACTGGGAATTCTTTTCGTTCTTCGCAAACTCAATTTCCGTAAATTGCAAAATATACATCAGTGCAAATAGATTAGATTTAATACTTAATTCATAAGAATGTATTCTGAACATCCTCAAGTAACCAGAATATTTATACGCAAACGTTGAATTGATTGATAGAAATCAATTTTCAGTAAACCACTGCTGGTAAAACTCATTTTATTTCACGAAAAAGACGGTAAAGAATTGCGTTGATATAAATAAAACTTGGTTGCTACAGACTATTTAACAAAATTTGAATATTTTTTATTTTTCGTATATTTGTCCGAGAGGTATTGCATATTAAGGTATAGGATATTGTTTTTAATTGCTAATGTTTAAATATCACATATAATGTTTAAATATCATCGAAAATAATGTATATATTTCATCCTCGTATAGTCTATATCTTATTTACAGCATTAATCTTATCTGGGCATTCATTTTCCACATCTTCTTATGGAATTACGCTTGAGCTCGGAATCAACAATGGGATCGGTCGTCAGGGGGATGAGTTGTTTATAGCCTCGAATTTTCACTAAATTTTCGTATATTTTATAAAAATTCTCGTAATTTCGAATCGCAAACGATATTTCACGGCCAAAATAAGAATTTGTATTCTATTTCCCTTCTTTTGGTGCTTAAAACAACTTCCTACGACTATTCTTTCTAATTTAGTTTTGCAAAAGAAATAACCATGCCACGAAAAACATGAATTTGACGAGTATTTCTTATGCAAATTGTTTTACTTGTCTGGGTTCGAACCATAAACTTTAGGCAAATTTAATGTATGTACCATACTTGATCATCCCCGGAAAGACATTTAATGATGTTAAAAGTTAGAACATTGTGCGACATGTGGTGTGGAATATATTTTTGGTGAGTCACATTTAATTTTATACTTAATATTTTCCTTACTTTTCATGAAAATTACAAATTCAATAGCAACACATAGTTTCCTTTTTAGTGTCGCTAAATCTAGTCATCGTTTTCAGACTTTCTGCAGCTATTTTTCTAAATGTGTTACTGAAGAAGGTATAAAATTTAAGATATCTATGTTACATTTTCAGAATTTTGCTTTTTTCTTGAAATACGATGTCTGACTTGGTCATTTATCGTTTAATAATGCATAACAAGATGATGGAGGGAAATAATGAATCATAAATTTGCTAGAAACTGCGTTTAATGAAATATCTAATTAAAAAACTACACTTACAAGTATTCGAGAGAGGGCAAAATGCTTTTATTGATTATATCCATGATTTCTTGTTTGCGCACTATACAAGAAAATGGATAATGAGTTCACGCATTAATGAGAGATTTATGAAGCGCAATTCCAGTTGGCTTAATGTTAACGCTAATTTTCCCGAGATTATGCTCCAGAACTTACCTAGTAGTTCTATGACTCCAGGTTAGTAAATCTAAGTTTTATTTAATGTTTATAATATAGTTTATTAATAGTTTTAAATTTTGTATATAATTTATCTTACATAAACGTAATTCATTTTGGTAGACACTAGAGGACGGCCAGAATAAGATTTCCATCTTTCGAGTGAACGAACTAAACGAAGGAAAACGGAATCGATTCGGGCTACGTACTCTGCGGCTAAATTTTCTTACGCTGCGACAATGATTCTTCGAGAGGAAGGAGATGAGACTGCTTCGAAGTTAGTCAAGAAAATAACTACAACCACACCTACGAGAGTAAGGATGGTACCTTCGAAGGGGAGGAAAACGGATAATGTTCAGTCTCAGTTGTCTGGAGAAGAGGCCGTATCTCTGATTATATCGTCAGAGTTAACAAAACGTCAATATAAAATTCTCCATAATACTGCCATTAGTCATGGTCATAAGTTGTAACCCAGCTATGAAGTAGTTAAAAACGCAACATCTGCTGCATATCCAGATGGGATACATATTACCGAAGATGTGTGTGGAGTCAGTTGTTGTCGGTTGCTGTCAAGGGTTGCTGCACACAGCAACCCTTGATCACAGCATCTGTATCGTCAGCTCCATCATCAAGCAGTAAAGTTAATTCCACTTTAATATGCAAATACGGATTTGACGGAAGCTCTGGCTACTTTTAATATAAACAAGTGTGGCAAACGGAGGACAAGTCAGATGAGTTCCTCTTCGTGAGCTTCTTGGTGCCTCTACGTTTACTCAACGATGCATCTGGTAAAAACATAAACACCATAATTTTTCCTCCCTCATAATAGTTAAAATTGATAACAATATAGCTAACTTTAAGTTGGAATTCACAATTTATATGCTTAATACAGGTGAAATAATATGGAAGAATCCTCGACCATCTTCAACAAGATTCTGCAGATTGATTCGCCTTCAGTGGATAAAAGAGACGAAGACAATTATTCATGCGGAAGAAAGATATCTACAGAAGGAGATAGAAAAATTAAGGCCGGTAAATGTGGGGGCTGTTATCGAATTAAATTTGCTTAGCTGCTCACAATGGTAAACGGTAAGGTAACTATTTTACTAGTTTTCGCTAAAATATAGTTAGGTACACTCTGCCTCAACTATTAAACTATTTATTTTAGGTCTTTAACGCTTTAACTGAGAGCACAGGAATGCGATGCGACATTTGCGGGGCAAAAATTTCGGAGATGAATGACCTGCAGGCGATAAAGAATAGGAGTGTGGACGTGGAGAAATTATCCTTCGGCATTTCAATACTGTATTGCTATATTCGATTTTTTGAATGTTTATTACACATATTTTATCGATTGATATATATCATTAATATAAATGAACTTATGCTTAAAACATCGGAAGCCTATTTTATACAAAAAATTTATGAATCTCAATATGAACGGAAATATAATGGAGGCATGTACAGACAAAGTTTTATAAAATATTAAAGAAAGTGACTCTTTTTCTTCATATAATTAGGATTTTCTAAAGTAATTCTATCCTGAAATGTGTATAGAGTATTAATTCATAGTTATAAGCCACTAGAAACACTGTTCAGAATCGTTTTTTTCTGCATATCCTCTCAAAACCGAGGTCGTCTCAGATAGTGGCGCTCCGCTGCGCGGACTTAGCTCTTGCATCGACATCGAAAAGTCCCTTTATTTATCGGCGTCGCAAATTGTCGTAAGATTTTATATCAGATTATTCCTTAAAAAGCTACAAAAAAGATTAAGGTATAAATAATTCCGTGTACATCTTGGTTAATCACTACTATTTTCCTCACTTTTGGTAGAAATTTGCCGTAAAATAAGGGTTCGCCATTTTGTTGTATAAATAATGCAAATATTCAACTGTGATCACTCGAACCTAGTATTATGAAGCATAAAAGTTAGGTTTATAATACTGCATCGTTTCTTACCCGATGATTTGGCCCATAAAAGTCTTTTCTCACCGGTTTCCTATCCCTATGTTGTGTTGATATCTATGTTTTATGTAATATTGATATGTACTTATGCTTTAAAATATGTTATTTTATGTTATGTTATATATGTTAAAATTTATTGATGTATCCTATATATGTACCTATTGATAGTGTATTTATAAAATGTAATCATGTTTCTTACCATCTTTTTAGTTAATACTATCGGTAGGTTTGCGCAGGTTTTTCACACCCCCCTTCTTAGTGGGTGTTTTCCTGCAGTGGATAAATTTTTTTTCCTAAGAATTTCTTAGGTTTTTTACATCCACAATTTCTTCTCAAATCTTTTTCATACTATCTCTTTTAATTAATTATTTATGTATTGTATGACGATGGGTTTGATGGAAGAGGAGACTTTTAGTCTCAATCTCGCCCGAATAAAGCCGTTTTATTATTATTATTATTATTATTATTTTGGTTCAGAATTGGCTTGAAATTGAAGAATTTTGCGAAAAATCGAGGACCGGCATTTTTCGTAAAATTTGGTCAACTTTTACCCACTGTAGAATTATAACACGCGGGAACCAACGCAAATTATTTCACAGTTATATGCAGAATTTATTTAAAAATGACTATGCGAAGTTTCAAAGTCCGCACTCTAAAAAAAGCACTTTCGTATTTTTGGTCAGCTTTTTTCAATTCTAGGCCACTGTGCGGTGATAGGAAAAACTGAGCTCATAGGAATATTGAAATTCATATCTGAACCAAGATCCAATAGTTAATTATAAGTTATTTGATTGCTTGAGATATTTTTGTAGCTGTTTTTATTATCTTCGATTTCGGGCTGGCATTTTCACCTATCTTTGATAAGTAACGTACAAACATACTACTGTGTAAATTATATATTCGTTCATTTTAATATGTAAATCTGTTTACTCATCATGAGAATTTTTCCAATTTACTTTTAAATAACGAAATTTTGAAGAGGTACAAAAATAGTTAATAAAGTTGATTTAAAACTGATTTGGGGATTCATGGCTTCATATTCTATTGTAAATTCAAAGCAAAATGCAAGAATTTTAGATATGAGCGTGACTAGTTAATGAAGGGAAGATTTCCACATACTAAAAAGATTGGTTTGAGAAATAAAACCAAAAAATATATTTAATGTTTTTTCATCAGAAAAGGTTTTTAGAAAGATTACAATACTGTGGGGACAAAGGATATAGTTTGAAATAAAAAATAATTTAACAATAATAACTATCAAACGATACATATCTCATTTAATAAAATTAAGAAACTAACTGGAATAAAATTTCTTTTCCATGGAAAATCCAGCGAGGATGACCAGATTTCTCAATTATAAATGAATTTTATAATTCTGTATTCCTTATCTTTCATAAAACTACCATAGCATGTTGATGAATCGAAAGATACGTTTTGAAGGGAATAGTTGGAAGAGAAAGGTGAGATATTGTGATGACAGCTGGGATGAAGCTGTTTTCCTGGTTTTATTTGATGTTTTCCTTCTGTTGGCTCAATAAACCTTTCACTATAAATGCTATTTACCTCAGATGCTACCATACATGGACGCTTCCACTAAGCACATTCTCACCCACACAGACCTTGTTGCGACCAGAATAACTGGAGGCAGTAGACTAGAAATTAAATGCTCACTGGTGTTGAACAATCCTGTAGAAGTGGTTATTTTGTGGGATAACGAGTTTCCTTTCTCTAATACTGGGGTGTGAAAATTGCTACTCGTGTGTATAATGATACACATTCTGAGGTTTATCGAAATTTCAGAAGTATTTCTGTAAAGAATTAATAGAGAGTTTAGCTAAAATGTAACTAAGGCTTTACTATTTGTTTTAGGTTTTTTCTTCATGTGCGTGCAGCAATTTCCGAGCGCGCATAAACAAAATAAAAAGAT
Source organism: Sympetrum striolatum (assembly GCA_947579665.1). NCBI lineage: Eukaryota > Metazoa > Arthropoda > Insecta > Odonata > Libellulidae > Sympetrum > Sympetrum striolatum. The sequence continues at coordinate 41,359,529 of OX388349.1, forward strand.
TCGTTATAAACAAAATTATATCAAATTTGACTAAAATACATAAAAACCGCAAAAATCACAATTTTAAATTTTTAAGCAAAATAAGGAACTAAAAATGGAAATAAGTGGTTATCCTGAATCAGGATCTAAATCTAATAGTAGGTCATCAGGAAAATATATCTTTACCCCTCCACAATATTTTTTCATTCCCCTATCTTAACCTTTACATCCACATTCTAGCTCGGTGTACTTGGCTGATAATGAAAGACGTCTTTAGCGTCGCCCCTTATCTCAAAATTATATTTTGTAAATCGATAAATGAAGGTAGGGTCCCATCCGATTGGAAATTAGCTAATATTACTCCTGTTTACAAAAGCGGATTAAAGGAGGACCCAGGAAATTATAGACCTATATCATTAACTTCGCTGTCCGGAAAGGTAATGGAACATATCGTCGTAAGCTCACTCATGGGATTTTTAGATAGAAATGAATTCCTCGACGCAAACCAGCATGGTTTTCGTAAGTCCCGATCATGTGAAACCCAACTTGCTCTATTTGTACACGATATCTTAAAGTCCGCCGAAAGTAAAAAGCAAGTGGAAGCTATTTTCCTAGATTTCAAAAAAGCATTCGATAGAGTCCCCCACTACAAACTAATTTACAAACTAAAACTAGCGGGCATTAACAAGGAAGTAGTCGACTGGGTTGAGGATTTTCTCTACGAGAGGGAACAACAAGTTGTACTGGATGGCGTTAGCTCAAATAGAGTCAAAGTTACCTCTGGCGTACCTCAAGGCAGTGTAATTGGACCTCTTCTTTTCCTTATTTATATCAATGACTTGAGTGACGAGATAGTTAGTAATGTGAGGATATTTGCGGATGACTCGGTTATATATAGGGAAATAACAAACGAGGAAGACCGGACATCTCTCTCAAACGATTTAGTCCTCATCCAAAGGTGGTGCGAAAAATGGGAATTAGATATTAACGTAAGTAAATGCTCCGTAGTTAATTTCTTCGAAAAGAAAAAAATGCGTCCAAATCACCCATACAAAATTAATGGAATTAGTATCAAAGTAGTAGATTCAGTTAAATATCTCGGGATCAACATTACTAATAACTTAAATTGGAGCACGCATATTCGAAAAATCTGCGGCAAAGCAAGTAAAAGGCTTGGCTTCGTAAAGCGTATTGTCGGTAAATGCGACGAAAAGGTGAGAGAGCGATGTTATTTTACCTTGGTCAGACCCCTTCTGGAATATGCGGCAAGTATATGGGATCCGGCGGATGAAACGTGTACTCGCGAACTCGAGAAAGTGCAGCGTAAAGCGGTTCGTTTTGTTAAGAAATGCTACGATAAAAAAGCAAGCGTTACAAAAATGCTCTCAGACGTAGGTTGGGAATCCTTGAAAGAAAGGAGATTGGAAGCTAGGCTGCGATTGCTTAATAAATTCAGGGAAACTACATTTTCCAAAGATACAATCGGTATCATGCAACCCCCCTGCTACGTCGGTCGATCCGATAATGACCGTAAGTTAAGAGAAATAGATGCTAGGACGAATCGTTTCAGAGATTCATTCTTTCCGCGAACAATACGTGACAATAATCGAATAAGGAAGTAATTTAGATTCAACTGGTGTTTACACCCCCTGCCACACGCCGAAAGGCGGCTTGTAGGGTATTAATGTAGATGTAGATGAAAAACAATACTCGAAACCAGAGGTGAAACAAAGGAATCGCGGTGGTTTTGTCACGAAGGAATCGCTGATTTTTTTTACCAATATAGCATGAATTTGACCAACTACCTTACAACTTCTAACTACCAATAAAAAAACATTCTTTGAGCAGCTCAAATATTAAATTTTTCTTTTACTGGCCAAAAAGTATTAATTTTGTTTTCATCAACTCTGGAATAAAATTAACCTAAATTAGAAAAGTCCTTGTGAGACCTACTTCAACAATAAATCAAAAGCTACTACCAATTTTTGGCGTGAGATTTTCTTCTGAAAGTTTCTCTCCTTTACAAAGTTTGAAGATAAAGAAAACTACCACCTAGTACATTACATAACTTTGTGAGAACGATCGTTCCATTCTAGTCTGTAATTGTATCCATCTACTTTATTCATCTATAAAATCATTTCTCTTCAGTTCTCGACAGATTTTAGTTATTTCTTTTTATTACATATTGGCTTTAATTTAACATATTTATTATTTGTTGCAATACTACTCTCCTTTTATAACTCTGTTATAGAAATCCTGCCTTTTATATTCACGTACTTGCTAATATGCAGTAGAAAGTGCTATTCTCTTGTGATTGTATACATTTATGTAGAATAGTATACATATTGATCCTCGGGATTATAACTTTCCAAATATCTTACGTAAATCTATATGCTGACCAGTAAGTATACATTTGTGGACACTTTGCACACATATGTGGAAGTAACAAAGTGACCTTTATTCTCTGATCATGGAGAACTTCCGCAAGATAACGCCAGAAACTATTAATTTTTCAGCAAGTGTATAGGTATATTACGTATGTAATAAACTATGATGTATTACATGCTTTTACTGCATGATGTACATACATATGAATGACTCCAGGATACTAATATGGGAACAACAAATCCATGATTTCCATTTGGAGGGCTGTGGTTTTCGCCGATCAAAAGCATAATGTCCCTTGTGTTTCAGTCCGAATTGTAAACGCACAGTTAAGATTTCTCGCAAGTTTATCTTTCTCTTTAGTTGGAGGTGTCCAAGGGATACGAAGGGATTTATTGGGATTTTCCCTTCAACGCCTCTGCCAAAATAGATTTGCGGGTAACCTCCTATCTAGAGTTGGGTATTTCCGTCTGGTTTTCGCCAAAATTCCCACTCGGACCGAGATTTTGGATTATATGAGACAATTGAAGGAGCGCAACGAAGCGTTAAATCGATAAATTTCTTTCTTCCAAGAGAAGACGTCGGAAGATTTGCAGCTTAAAGCTGTGCAAAAACACAACGCGAAAGGAAGTAGTGAAAATACAACTATACAAACTTTGCAGATATGAAACTAATATAAATGTTTTTCATTTATGATTGTCATGTTTTTTATTGACCACAGTCATTATTAACTTGATATTATTTGGTCTCTAATATAATTATGGAGGCTTTCAAGAGTGGTTATAAGTTATTAAAATATAATATGGATTTACCTCAATCCCTTAGCATTTTAATGGCGCAGATTACTTTGCAAGAAACTAAATTTTGGGCATTATGAATCTACTATAAAGGATAAAAATTGTCCTTATTTTAATCAACAGTAGCATTTATATAGGTACATATTTTGTTTTTCCCTCGTAAATTTGAATTATAGAAAAATTGGAAAAACAAGATTAAAAAATAAAATTGGAGATAATGAAATAAAACTACTATAAATAATAAATATTAAGAAAGAGTCGAACGTTATATTTGAGTTAAGACAGAAAAGGCTGTTGGAGGAAGCTGACAGGCATCTGGTTGGATGAATTCGTAGATTTTAAGTGAATTGCCAGGAATATGAACAATAGATCGAATGTGTTCTCCTTGAATGAGATTCAAATGTATATATTCAGGAGGCACATGATGTCTCAATATTACTTACTAACAATTTGTGAAAAGTCTATTCTTTCATAGGTTGTTTATAGAAAATTACTTGGTAAATACTGCTAGCAATTGCTGACGTGCAATCAAACAGCAAGTAAAATAAACTGATTCATTCATGCTAAATCTCAAAAAAGCAAACAGTATTACCTAGGTTCCAATTCATGTTGAAATTCCCTGATGATGATGTTAATATTTGAATATAAATCTGATTAGTCAACTCGGTATTGGTAGTCATTGAATACCACCAGATGTGGTGAATTTATGGCTGAATTTAACAGTTCCGCCAATAACCTCGATCGATGCCCACATTCATTGCAATGTCTGTTTGACAACGATAAATGAGACCGCAAACAATCCAATGATGCACCACTTTCATCGAAGGCGAGCAAGGTACCCTCTTGGTTACATGGGAACCATCTGTGGATAGAAATGAATGATTTTAATTTTTTGTGAAAAATGCCCATATTGATTGAATCGTAACCGATTCAAAGAGACACCAACCGAAAGATCATCTAAAGAATATTGATCGTTACATGTTCAAAAATGTATCCCAGCACTCATATTTGATTGCTAACCGATATTGCTTTTTTCTTTATTTCGAGTATCTGGGATCGCCCCTGAGCATACAAAATGAATAAAACTTTTTATTTCATATCTTTCAACTCATGAAAGACCACAACGTTTTTTTGAGCTTGTTTATACATATGCATCAAAAAAAATGGAAAAATGTTGTTATACCCATAACTACAGTATGGAAAGCTGTCCAAATCACTTGAATTACTAAAGAAGCGATTGGAAAATCTTTTGCATTTTTAGTGTTGAATATGTCCCTGAAAATTCCGTTGTTGATTTCATTTCCTTATTTATTTAGCATCATTGTTTGCGTACCTCCAGGATATTTTTTTGCAAAATTTTAAATTTTCTCTCCGTTCACTTTCCATGAAGTTCTAAAGAGAAATAGCAAAGTTTTTGACTGTCATGCCAATATTAAAGCGTTTGAGTATTTCATTTCACTAACTTTCCTTATTATTCGAAATTTCTTTTCTGTCTTTCTTTCTACCACTGTATATTTCTAATTAAATTTGAAATTATATAAATTATATTGAGAGTAATAATACTAAAAATAATTTAAAAGTAATTATAAGATTAGTTTTAATTATGAATTGTAATAATTTTCATCTATTTAGATTATACAATTTGGGAACTTACGTTGGGAACATTAAAAAATGCGTACAGATACGTGCGTACAAATTCTTAACTTTGTCTCTTCAGTCGCATCAGATATCAAAGATGAATGAATATATACACATAAACTATCCTTTGATGAACCGTTCCAAGTTAAATTAGTGTCAAGAATTACAATGATTGAACTAAATAAGCGTGTCGATTCGTTTCCATTTGTTTTAAGAAATCCACATACATATATTTAAATTATCTTAAATTATTTTACGCTAAGAAAAATTTTTCAGACTTAAAATCTTTTAGTACAAAATCTATGGAGTTGGTCTTGGTGTTTTTGGAAATAAATAATATGAAGAGGATGTAAACCTTATATCTTTTCAGCAAATGTTTGTATGAGAATGTTAGTATTTAATCTAATCACCCATTTTATGATATAAATGCGAATAGTGGGAATGAATTCTTCTTCTGTATTCTGCATATTTAGAGGCACCTTAGGGGGTCATTCTTTCTGCTTACGTTTTTACGTTTTGGATATCGCCAACGGGGCAGTTCGAGAATACTCCTATTTCAGGAATGTTCTTGCATGTGAGCGAGGTAATCATTTTTCACTTGTAGGCAAATCGGTTATTTTTATACATTCCAATTTTGTCACTAGAGGTCAATTGCGATAATAATCTGTGAAACATTCTGTGGAAACTTAGACCTTATCAGGTATTAATTTCAGTATTTAGAATTTTTATGAAGGAAACATATGAAATAATATATAACATATGAATAATATAAGAATAATAACCCGAACAAGGATTAGTATTTAAAAACAAATTGCCCCGTGCCAAAAATTTGCATAAATAGTTACTCGGGTGAATGCAGCGAAGGTGTGTTTAGATATGTTTCAGTGTTCGTTTGTGTATTTGTTTGAATTGATTGGAGTGTTTGTTGAAATGCACTTGGGTGAGGAAATAGTTAACAGTGTCAGTTTCGATATACTACGTTTTTATCGAAAGATATTGACAACTAACACTCAATTATGAAACTATATGGGAAAATTCCAATTTTAACACATTTTTCACCAGATAGTGCACTTTTATTTCTTGGTGTGATGAGCAGAGACCGGGGAACCTTTCCATTTAAATACTGTGTATTTTATATGTTTTTACATATTTTCATATAATTATTTTTAATGAATGAATAAAATATAACAAAGAGATGGAATTTTAAAACTGGGGGAAAATCAACTCAGGATGAAATTTACTGTTTCCAAAGGTTATACTTTCCAATGTGCGTGGGAACAGGAATATGAAACATTTCGCAACTGAGCCACAACGAATTAACAGGATCAAAAATTTATATTCCTCTGCTACCAAGAGAGAAAAAACTCAGCAAAAGGATAATGTATTCTTTTCGATTGAAAAATACAGATTTGATTGGACAAGTACTTTAAGACCAATTCACATCCATAGATATCCTGACAACTATTTACCCCATAGCTTTTTGATGACATTTTACAATAACAAGGAAAAAATTGATGTGTATGTGTATAAGCAATCTTAATAGAACTTCAAAAATGTAGAATTAAATAATTTCATTTCATGTGCGTAAGTTAATTGTTCAGTCATTCACAGAATTGAAAACACGTTCAGAAAAGTTTTGTTTGACAGAAACAAAAAATAAAACTTACCGTAAAAATAAAGCATATGGAAATAGTACTAATTTCCAATTGCTTATCTATGATGGTTTTCACAATATTTAAAAGTATTTCATTGATAAGATGATGAAACCTAGCAGTAGTGAGAGAAATGAAAATCTGATTTTTTTAAGTAAAAGATAATTACTCTGTCCTACGATGGTTTCATTGCCGCCATCCTGTGTTGCTTTTTAGGGTGACTTTTGCGTCCTGAATCGGTATCCGACGTTAATTTTCCCATATCACATCGCATTTTATTTTAAATCTCATATTACGTTTTTTCAACATATGAACTAATGCACTTCTTAGGAAATGGTTGCTTCAGTTAAGATTTCCAGATTTATTTATTAATTCGATATCCTACAGTCATCTGGCAAACCTGTATAATCACGCTCACATGCTATAACCGGTAACACTGTGCAACACAGCAGATGTGCTTTGTCCGCTACAGTCTTGCTTTAGTTGTGCTTCGCTTGTTAGTAAAAAGAGATTTTTGTCTTCGCATGTGTTCTATACGTGAGTGGCATACTGTGATCATTTTTTATTGAACTTATATCAACGTGCCACGTAGTGGCTGCAAGAACCATCCAAATATATGCTGCTATGAGTGTGGAAGTTACGTGCCGATGTTGCAGTATACCCAATAGAAATGAAGGCGAACCCACCTTGTCATCCACCGGTACACGGCATTCGATTATTTTCGTGAAATACCTGTTAGAAAGTCAACAGGGCCAGCGACACAAACGACCAAATACGAAATAATCAAAAACAATGAGAAACAATGACTCTGAAAGACATTTATCAAGGATAATACGCTCAAGTACGATACCACATAAAAATAATACTAAGTAAATGCGAACAAGTGAAAATAACACATTATTATATACAAATTAAATGATATGGTTCAGTTTGCACAAATAATAATGATATCAACTTAGCCTTTAGAGAGTGTTCCACGTAAATTCACGAGAAAGTCGGCACACGCGATCGAAAGCAAGTCTGCCGCCACGGGCGTCGAGGGGTAATGTTCAGCGACCAACGCTCTCGAGCAAAATGACCTTCTCTTCGGAGGAGTCCGTTTTTTGTGAAGAAGAGGGAAAAACAATGAAGCACAGAAATTCGTAACGAAAGGGGTTCCGCAAATTGGCCAATCACGTTGCTAGAAACGGTCACAGAACTCCGCCGTGTTAATTAGTCCGATCGCCGACAGTATCACTGCACTGGTCAGTATAAAAGTCGTGTTTTCTAACGGCCCTCCGCCATTCGGCCCTTCCGCCTGAGGCCTTTCTGACTGAGCCATTCTGACAGCAACTTCTAAACGGGCAACTTAAAAATGGGCAACTTACTATGGCCAAATTTCCCTAGAAATTCGTCACACCGATAAGACAGCGGCGCAATATCACCAAATTCGTGAGAAAGACCTACTATGCCTACTTTGGCATCAAACTGAGAGACCAAAACAAGCCATTGGCACCACGTACGGCTTGTAGAACATGTATAGAGCAGTTACGGCAATGGGTGAACGCTACGCGAACAGCGTTGCGATTCGGAATTCCAATGGTCTGGCCTAAACCTAGAGACCACAGTACTCACTGCTACTTCTGTTCTGTTAGTGTGAAGGGATTTAACATTAAGAACAAGACTAACATTGTGTATCCAAGCATCGGCAATTTCACCCGTTCCTCAGGGTCCTGATATACCAGTACCACAGCGTCCGGAACATTTACAGAATTGTCCCTCGTTGGAATTTGACGAAGAATTGGCCGGCCCTACCTCTGACTGTAATTTCTCCCCTGAAGGTACTAAAAAAGAACCGAAACTTTTCAAGCAAAGTGCATTAAATGACTTTGTTCGAGATCTTGATCTTACAAAGGAATCTGGCGAGTTACTTGGGTCTAGACTTCGTGAAAGGAACATATTGGGACGACGTACTATTGGTACAAACATCGCGAACAAGAATTTACACCTTCTTTTCTGAAGAGAGAACTTTGGTTCACTGTAATAACATTCCGGAGGTTATGCTGAAGCTAGGAGTACTACAGTATGATCCTATCCACTGAAGACTTTTTATCGATGCCTTGCATGAAATGGCTATTATCTGGTTATTTTAAAGTGATGGGTATTTTGTTAGGTTTAAACAGGTTACACAAAGCAACCCAGCTTTCTGTGTGAGTGGGAAAATTAGGAACGTTGCATCAATTGACCCAAAAAGAATGACCACGTAGACAGTGGATTTTAGGCTCAAAAAACATAAAACAAAAAACTTTTGTTGACACCCAAACACACTATTTCTCCGTTTCATATCAAACTTGGGCTTATGAAGCAATTCGTGAAGGCTCTTAAAGTTGAAAATAAATCCTTTCAGTACCTTTATCATTGATTCCCTGTCATCATTAATGCAAAAATCAAAGAGGGTCTCTTCATAGGTCTTGATTTAAGAAAACTTCTTTCTGATGCTAATTTTGAATATACTATATGCGCTGTAGAACGATTGGCACGGAAAACATCCCGGGATGCGGTCAAAAACTTTCTTGGTGACACAAAAGATTCAGACAAAAAAAATTGTGGATAGAATGCTTGATTCTTTCCAAGACTTAGGCTGCAGAATGAGCTTAAAAGTGCACATGTTGCATTCACATTTGGACTATTTCCCTGAGAACCTTGCAAAGCTGAGAGAAGAGCAAGGAGAAAGATTTTACCGAAATCTAAAGGAAATAGAGTAAAAGGAAAACATGCTGGCAAATTACTGGATTACTACCGAAATGCAAGGCTTAGTTTCTTAAACTAAGTCAAAATATTGTAAAGTTAAAACCGTGGACTCACCATTCTCAATATTTTACGAGGCTTAATGTTTGGTACATTTTGGTCCATTTGACTCTGTTTTTCTTAAAATCTGCTAACAGAATAAATTACATATTGTAGCGAATTTTCCTTAGTACATAGTGCTGTCTCATCCAGATGAACATTTTGTTTTTTTTTGTCTATACTTTTTTCGTTGTAATATACGTAAGCTCGAATATTTGATTAAGATTAGCGTATGTATGTGTTTTTGTATTACTTATTTGATTCAATTCTCTTTGCTCAATGTTGTTTCGCTGAGAATTAAATATTTTAATTTGAATAGTGTGATAGTATTGACTGCGTTGCGTTCGAGTGGAAATTCGCCGCAGGTAACCGTGTATTGAAATAGGCTATTGAAGGAATATCACGCCGGCCAGTTACAGGTAAGGGTGTATGTTCCCATAGGATGATTCTTCGTGCGGGATCACCTTGTTCAACTCTTTTAGAAGCGTACCATCGATAATTTTGGTTTTCTTTAGAAAAGAAGAGCTTATTAATTTCTTTTAGGAGCGTTATCACCCCCTGAGTACAAACATTGGAAGAGATGTTTGATACGGCCGGGACCAGGGGGTTGGGGTTTCTCGGTTGGTAACAATATAATTATACGATATTATGTTCATATGTATAGAAGTGTAATTTAGGATTGTTCAGATGAGAGAAAATAATGAGAAAGAAGTATTCCTTACATGTGATAATATTTAAAACATGTGCGCGTGCTTCATATTTTTCTTATTTTCATTTTTATTTTGTAAAAAAACTGATGTGATAGAGAAAATTTGACTGCAGTTTTGTAATCAGCATGCCAAAAATGTACTAGACCACTATTTAAACATCATGCAATGATCGGAAAGTTAAAATTCGCAAGTCTGTGTTATTTTTATTTAATCACAGTAAAATGTTAAGTTATAGATATATGGCTTAATGGAATTTTAGCTTGATAGTTCATTCAATTGTGAATTAAGTTCGTTCAAATATGCACATTTCATATTTTTTATTCTTCGCGGAACCTTGACGTTGGGATGGGCTGATTTAAAATTCAATCCTAATAAATCCTTAGTAAAAATTCAGTCCCTCTGTATTCCTTCACTCATTTAGTATGGAAAAGACATTCCTTTGTCAGCTATTTCTTTTTAAATTTTGACATCGAGTTCACACAATTTTTACTACCGTAACGTAAGCGGAATGAATTTCAAAGAAATAAATATCGTTCCAAAATTAGATTCCTATAAATACTGAAAATATTTAATTATATTCAAATATGTATGATGTTATTTTGTTATACATCCCCTCAATGATCGTTTTGATGGCTTTCGTAACCATAGAATTCCATGAATTCTCTTCTGAATTAAATTTTGAATCAGTTGATTTGATAATCACCATATGCAAGTTTTCTCAGGTTATTTCCTCTTTTCCTGCGGCTATTTTCCTGTTGACGATCTTTAATTGATATGGAATTTTACATAATTTCAACTTTCCTTAAGGTTATCTATCTCGAATTCCATTTCCGCATATTTATTCACTCATAGTTTTGAGAGTGCATTCAGTGCAGGCTCCCGGATAGTCATGTGGACAGCGCGTTCGCCTTTGGTGAAAGCGGTCCCGGGTTCGAATCCCGGTGGGAGCCAATGTGCGAAATGACCAAAGCTGTCGAAGCACTTTTAACAATACTACTACTACTACTGCATTCAGTGCAAATAAATTCCAAGCCATGGAGGGTATCACAAAGACTTAATTATAATTATCAAGACTATTTAGTATCATGAGTAGCATCCATAAGTAGAGGATAATAGAATGATTATTTTAAGTGAGGAAGTGAGTGATTAAAAACTCAGTCTCACAGGGGTGTCTTTTTATCATTGAAAACCTATAGAAAGATTCAAAATCGATCAAAATCCATATACTACGCCATCAAATTATAGGAAAGTGCTAAAAAATATAAAAATTTATATTTTTAGTTTAAATGGCAATATTAGAAGAGATGTAGATGTATTTTCACCGATTTCATTTTCAGACTGAAATCTTAAATCCATTATCCATTAAATTAATTCCATTTAAATCCATTCCATTAAATATCCATCAAATTTTTTGCCAATATCGTTCGAGATTTCAGATGCCGTTAGATTCCTTTATTTCCTTTTGAAAGGGTGCCACAAGCCTTCATTCGCTTCTAAGTGTACGTGTGTACGCCTAGCGGATATTCTTCTCGCTTTGAAACGATCTTGAATGGTATCGATGTAATGCAGTGCAAGTTCGATCAAGTTGCTGTGAAAGGGATCTGTCATTTGCTATTCCTCAAACAGGAAATACGATACACGACCAACATTTTATAGAAAGGTCTTTCCGAGAATTGAACAGGAAATTTGAAAATCTTTTTCTCTCATACGTTTTGAAATAACGAATTTCGTCCTATGTTACTATATGTGTTGAAAAGTACTGATCAATAATTTATAATAGTATTTATATTTCTACACATGTGTTTACGGGCACTAAATATTAATTTATCTCAGTTTGCATCTATTTATTAAGCAATACGTCGTAATTTTGTATTTGGACAAGGTGACAACGGTAAAGAGGGAATCAATTTAACTGGCAGCGGCTAAAGACGAGAGGAAAATCCATCAAAAACCTCCTGAGGAATGCAAACATCTCTTCGATTATTTGAGTCATTATTAATATATACCGAGATATTATTGTGTAAAAACAATCAGATGTTATATTTATCCTGAGGTTTCCGCTGATGGCTGTGAATGAAAAAAGAGTCACAATGTACTCCTAAACACCATCAAAGTTAAGGAAAACCGATGTACATTTCGCTGTCAGAGAAACAGCATCTTCCAGGCTACAAAGGTGACAGGCTGAACCACGAACGGGAAACGGACTGCATTGGAAAAACAATTGAAATGCGAAAAGGCGTCAGGTGTTGTCGAGTAAAGAGTACAAAGTTTTATCAAAATCTAAATACTTATTCATAACATTGCCTATGATTTTTAAATATATAAACTCGCACATGGATCAAGACCAAAATTTTTACTATAAAGAAGAGTTAAATTATTTATAGGGATATTGTGCGCTTTATCTGCCATATGTTTTGCAACTGCTGAATTTTCGTATCTTCCGTATTTGAAATGAGCAATATGTTCTTTAAACCTGGTGCTTAACTTCCTTGTAGTCTGCCCGACTTATTTTAGATTGCATTCAGGACAAGAGATCAAATAAATGCCTGATTTATCAAACGTTTCTATCTTGTCTTTAGTTGAACCTAAAAGATGTTTAAGGTTGAAGTCATTGTAATAACAGATGTTGAAGTTATAGGCTTTAAAAATATTATGTAAACCTTTGGTTATAAATGGAAAATATATAATTCTAATAAACTTCTTAGAAGGGGATGCAGCGACAGATGATAAAGTGGAATTCTTATGGATCAGAAATTTATATTTGTATATTTTTACCAAGGTACCAATTATAGAGGAATTAAAACCTAACACCAAAGCTGTGCCTTTTATAAAAAGGAGCTATTTGCAATAACCAGTATTGTTTAGTGACAGGTTATCTAATCTATGAACCAAATGATGGAAAGCAGCATGTTTCTGTTGTTGTGGGTGAAAAGAAGAATTTGGGATGTAATTATTGGATGAAGTTGCTTTTCTGAGTATTTCGAACTGTAACATATTATTGATTCTAGAAACTGAAACATCCAGAGATGGTAAAAAGTTGTAATTTTCAATTTTAACGGTAAATTTAACAGAAGGGAACACATTTTTCAGATCAGCTAGGAAAGTGTCAATACTGTAAACAGCAGTGTCAAAAATGGTAATGATATCATCTACGTATCTAAGCCAGATTTTAGGGAAATAATTAAAAGTTCTTTTACATAAGTTTTCAAAATGATTCATAAATACATTAGCGATAAGGGGAGAAAGAGGATTGCCCATGGACATTCCAAAAGTTTGTTCATAAAATTTATAGTTAAATTGAAAGCAATTCTATGTCATACATAATTCAGTTAATTTAATATATTCCTCACTCACTGCATCAGAGAAACCAAAGTCTTGGAAATGGATTTTTAAGATTTCAAGAGTTATATCAATAGGTACACTTGGGAACTTGTGTATGTAAATTTTATATAATTACTTTCTCAGGTGATCAATACTTTTTGTTATCATGAAAATTATTAAGATAATTATATTAATATTAAGGCTCCCGGATGGCCAAGTAGTCAGCGCTGTCTACTTTGGTGAAACCGGTCCCGGATTCGATTTTGGGAGGGAGTACATGTGAAAAAGAGCTGTCGAAACAGTTTTTAGAAACCCAATCAACCAACGTATTGACAATGCATTATACTGGAGAGTTAAATACATCAGTATGTAAAAAGGAATTTAAGAATAAAATCACAAGGAGAAGAGTTGAAAAGTTCTTGTAATTTTATTCCTAAAATCCTTAGCAAAGCCTACCGCAATCGATTTACCGTATAATTCAGTACGTATTCCAGGAAATATCCGTGCAAATGCTATTAATGCTGCTAGACTACACTTAAGCGATGATTATCTCATCATCTATTAGCATTTAAAGATATTTGTATCTTTGACCGTATGATAGGAGTCGATTGATTCTATCTTGCAATCGCACTGATCCTCATGGTTTGCGATGGTCTTGAACTCTTCCCCTTTGCACGCCCTTGGTCTTAAAAAGGTTTTTTCCGGACTTTGTAGACGGAGATTCGATATGATCGTAGAGATAGCGGTTTCCGATCATTACTTTTGCAGCACGCTCGATGCAGCCAAGTCTCGAATATCGCGCTATCGTCAGCCAATTTTTCTCTCTCTCTCGTCCTACGCAGACGATGGACGCAAACTGTCGATGCGGACTCGCTCGTCCATTTTCGCAGGAAAATCTACTTTTACTCCGCCTCCGCAGTTCGTGATCGATATTTTCCCTTGGTTCAAGTCGAAACGCCTTTTCAAAAGAGAATGGTAGCCAGTCTGCAAATTCCTAACATTCCATTTCATTCTACTCATAATTCATTTATTTAATAAGTCATTTACCCAATCAAGTGCTTGTTTATTCATTTATTTTTCCATTCTATCATAAGCCGCTATTTATAAATTTTTACTTAAAAATCTTACATTTGTTCAATATTACCTATTTCCTGTTTCACCTTTTATTGCATCGTTTGACATATTGGTTTTATTTGTTGTTTTCCTAACGTATGTACTTCAAGTGTTGATTCATTACTATTTATACCTGATTATTTATCAATTTATTTCAATTTAGATTTTAACAATTACTTCCTAGAAGATTTGTGTATATATATATATATATATACAAGTACTTGACTATAATCTATCTGTATGTATATAATGTTAAATGTACCTGTTGTGGAGAGCTGCTGGGGTAAGAAAATACATCAATACTATGCAATAAGTGCACTTTATATTCAACATACTTGATAATACTACAATGACATTCGATACTACAGAAAATATAACGTCTTGTCCATAAAATACGCTTTTACAATAAAAATAGATTAATTAATTTATTTACATGTAACATTCACAATAAAATCATATATTGCACTGAAAATATAGATGTCTCGTCAGATACAAAAACAGTTCAGTAGTAAAATACAGTAGTTAAAAATATCATTTAGCTAAAATAATTTGGCATTCTAATACAGATTGATGTATAACAATTTACACACATTTTTACTCATCTAATACCTTTACCCATGAAAACTTAAATATATTCTCTTGTATTTACATCAATTGCCAAATCCTAGTTAAGCTGTATTCCACGATTGAATCCTTGTTAAAGGAAAGTTGTCTGTGCTCGTCAATGAAAGTTCAATTGTAAATGTTGTCTCATTATTCTAAAATTCGAAGATTAATCAGCTGTTCAAATTCACTGGTACTATTAGGAGAATTATCTTAATTGACCTGTTGTAAGAAAGTTACCATTGAGATTTTTTATTTCATTACTTACTGTTTCTTATTACCTTTGTTTGTCTCTGCGGAAATTTTCACATGCTGATTATATTTTTTTCATTGTGATACTTGTCTCAAAGCCCGACCCACTTCTTCTACTTGTATCTTCATTTGATTTCCTCGAAAGATATTTTTTCCTCCCCCACCGCCTCCAAAAATTGTTATTTTTCATTACAGAGAATCTTATTTTCTAGAATATTCCTTACTATTATCTCAAACTCGTACAATATTCGAGTGTCCTCCGTAAAGTTTCTCACCCATTTATTCCTGATAAAAAGTTAAAAATACCTTAAATATGGTTTTTAAATTCAGCTTTCTTCATACCAGTTACATTCTTTTTGTAATCAAACATTTTTATTATTGATACGGATGTCTTAGAATACGTAATACGGTGAATACCATGCGTCACACAAGCACGTTATTACTATTTCCCGCTACATGACTTGAGCGTGCCTTGGATTCGAAAATAAACGGTTTTCATATAATCCGAAGTACTATGTGCGGACTTACGAGAACTGTCTGAGTAAATTTCCCGTTTCGACTTGAAAAATTTCTTCAATTTGGTAAAGTGCACGTTTCGCCTCTGGTGTATTGTTCACAATTCTAATCCCTTTTGGAAGCCAGGATGTTGATTCCACATCAGAAAGAAATTGAAAAGTTACGTAAATGTATCGGAAGCAGATCCATTATGGTCTGGATAATCCCGAAAGACGGTGTTATAGCCAATGCTTTGGTTACATGTCACCCAAGGTAATCGGGTTTAATTAGATGATGGAGCTTGTAAAATATGGTATGGATTCAGCGAATTTAATTACTAAATGAACAAGTAAAGCTTTGAGGAGATCCAAAGGTCAGAATTAAACACCCACTCCTTATTAATGGGTTACGTGGCATTTTGCAATCTATGAGCTAAGTTAAGTATGTCCATCATATTTATTTTTAGGCCATAAAAGGTGGAAATGTTCCCACAACCGTGTTAGTTCTACAGATAAAGAGTTGACAAGTATTTTACATTGACATTTTTTGCGTGGAATTGAGGAAAGGGATTCTTTCATATAATTTGTCTTAGTCATTGGTAGATATCTTTGCATTTTCGTAGTCATTTATGGCTGCTATCATATGAAAACTCAAGGGATAGAGTAATGCTTAGCCATCATAGTATTGGTGGATAAATATTTAACCTCCTATCTCCTGAATGTGCTTATTCTTTCGATGAGAGTTCTTTCTTTTTCTCATATACATTTGCTCTACCACTCAGGTCACTTAAATACAACAAAGGATATACAAAATCCAAAAAAGGATATCAGTAAATCACTGTTAATTATTATGAATAAATCACACATTAATTATATACACAGTTATAGGTTTCATGAACAGCCTTTTTTGTTGACTTTAGATGCTGAAAATTTGACCATCAGCCATTTAAAGTAGTGTACAGAGAAAGTTTATGAGCGTTGAAACATTTATAATAGCATTTATCCTAGTTGCTTCTTTAAGATATCTTCGAAAATATTTCATTATTCATAAGGCCATTCTACTGAACTTCGATAAATCTCTTCCACTCACATCATTTTGTATCTATGGTGATGGCAAGGGCCCAGCGACCTCACACCTCATTTACCTTAGTATTCCTCATTTCCTCCCTAAACCTTTTGGTAGCTAATGGTTTGGGGAATGAAGATGAGGAACCTTCCCTTGGCTTATGACTTAACCGACAGACGAAAATGAAAGGAAAGCTAGGAAGTTTCACCTTATCATCCGAATAAACTTCAACTAAAATCGATAACTTTCCTTTAAATATATCTGTATTACCTTCGACATAACTTATAGATTTAAATAATTAAAAGCGGAATGACCATCAACTCATTGATTTTAATGATTGCAAAAGGTTACGGAAACGTAGGAAAATAAATTTAATTTGCTCACACCAAAGTTTGGAAGAAGATGACAATTGACCCACACATAATAAATTGGTGAGAATTCTTTCCTAAATGAGAATATTATATTGCTGTTGATTTTCTTCAGGAAGAAGGATAATATTGCGCAATGACAGTTAAATTAATTTCATGAAATGACGATGACAATTCTGAACTTAATTGCATAACGCTCTCATACCAAAGATTCAGAGGTCATGCATAGAGAATTTATGCCCATTTGAGAGAGCCGTAATTTTATCCTTTATAGGATAATTATATGTGAACGAGGTCTGCAAGTAGGGGTACCAATGACTGCATAGATCATTCCAAGATGACAGAAGAACCTGATAAGGTTTCCTTGGGTGAGAGTTTTCATGCTGCAGTTCATCCATTATGAGCTTCAGTCTTTTATCTTAGAGCTCATCATCCAAGAGAGAGGTTTTCATGCGATGTGCTATTAAAAACTTTCTTCAGCGAAAGATTCGGATTACAAATGAAAACCCATTAGTATACGCTTTAGTAG
The DNA here is from genome assembly GCA_947579665.1 of Sympetrum striolatum. NCBI lineage: Eukaryota > Metazoa > Arthropoda > Insecta > Odonata > Libellulidae > Sympetrum > Sympetrum striolatum. The sequence goes on from OX388349.1 coordinate 41,377,262, forward strand.
AGTGAAATTCCAGAACGAAATAGATTATCATGTTTAATTTTTTTACTATTCTTTTGCTGTATTAATCCAAAGTTTCAACAATTGAATAAAACTTATAAAAGGTGAAGTCAATCACAAAATTAATCCACTCGAGCAGTAAATTGTTTCAAGACTGTTCTACGAAACATCATACGCTTCCTGCCAGTTTTAGCACTGATCATTAGATATGAAAATAAAAAGTGGTTAAAGCTTTAAAAAAACGTCTATTTTTGCATCAATTTTTGTGTACTCTTTGTGAGATACGTCGTGTATTGTGTAGGTTATAAAAATGTCTTTAATAACTTCACATCATAGAAATTATCTTTGTTAAAATTCCTAAAATAATTGATCCTCTTATAGGTTCGATACGTTATTAGCATTATGACCTCTCCAGATGACAGCTTCTGTTTAATATGGGAACATTTTCATAACCAAATTAATGATGTAAGGATATCTTTGCATTATATTAAAGTAGTACATACATGAACGTAGTGGATAATTCAATATACCATTTAATATGATTATATGGCATAGTAATTTTTCTTCATTGATTTGTTTTATTTTCTATCGTTTTGAAGTACAATAAAACATAAGATTATCCATCAATAGGTCAATTAAATAAATCACGCAATACACAACGTATTTGCTTGACAGAGTAAGATCTCTTTTTGATAGCCTTATAAATTTCATATTTATCTATATTTCTTCAGTACTTACATAAAAACACAAGGATTTTATAAAGAGAATCTAGCAGTTAATTGTGTATACTGAAAAGTCTTTAAAAGATCATTCAGAATAATTAAAATTGAACAATAATATTTGATATATTTAGTTGGTAAACTACCGAGCAAATCTTGAAAATGCTATTTATCTATTATCGGGATATATATTTCTTACTGTAAGGTAGAGTTGCTGCATCTCTTGGTCTATATATGCATCAGGTGTGTAAAAATGATGTGTATATATTGTTTCTTTTTGTAACATAGATTTTGCTTTCGAATATTTTTTATAGAAATGTTTTGTTTTAATGTGTTCTAAACATTTAACTGTTCTGATTACAATCCAAACAGAAAAATAATTAAGTACGTAATAAAGGGCTCTGCCCGTTAATAACTAAATATCATTGTTTATCTCTCGTCAATGTAAACCTACCATTACACTGGATTTGAGCACTTGTAAACTGATAAAATATGTCGACTCATTGATCATGCAGTGAGAAACTATAGTCTTCTTATTGTTTGCATCTTGAGAAGTCTGAATTTCATATAACGTCGTAATTATAGAGGACGACTGAGAAAAACCATCCCTCTGTCAGAGACACAGGGCGATGACCTGGTTATTTAAAAGGGGAAAGTTAATTCCAGCCTTTGGAAACTTTTTGTTTGACGTCGACTGGGGAAGAAGTAACAAATGGGAAGTCAAAGGAGTAAGTCTAGAAGTCGGGAAGGAGATGTACGAGGCGGAAAAATAAGATAAGAGTGACACGTAATTAAAGAGCCGGGATGAATGGAAGAGGCGAGAGAAAGATTGGAAAGAAGGAAAGATTGAAGAGGGGCGAAGTTAGGCGTTAAGGGTAACCTGAAGCGAAAAATCGGCGAGAAATTAAAAGGTCGTAGATCAGTGCCCTCCAATTGCAAACGAATTGGATACGAGATTTAATGATTCCTTTATAAAATTTTATCACAAAATTCCGTATTTTATATAATAGGATGATAATTTTGTTGAAATGGAGTCTAGTCACCAAAAATAGTTACTGATATAGGGTCCGGCAGGAAGAAGAATGGAATTCATAGGAATTGCACATATATATATATATATATATTTATGAATAGCTTTTTCTTATGTTTTAATCGGCTACATACATAATTCTCTTTAAGAAAATGTAACTAAAATAAGAAACATTGACCTAACTTCTCTATGTATGTATGTATTGAGCAAGAACACAAAATAGGTTCAAAATACCAACATTCAATGAATTAAATATTGAATATGGTTTATCTCTAATTTTTCTTGAGAAAACGGTGAAATTCCCCGTGGTCAGAAAGTTTGTTAAAAGCTCTACGAATTCTAGGGATCTATGGAGAAAATTACGTATTTTCTTAAATCGAAACAGTTAAGAAAGCCGATATATATATATATATAAGATATAAGCTTAGTATTAAAATACTTCGTAGTAAAATATATAACTTCTAACACTTCAGAAATACGGGACTTTTAAAGATAAATTACTCCTTCCTGTCCAATGTTTTTTATTAAATATGTCTAGTATTAGTCCCAAAATATCTGATAACCATGGGTGGGTAACATTCAATAGATGAATAAATGTGAGTAAAATGTCAAAAGAGGCAAAAATGCCTCAGTAAAGGTAAACGTCAAATCGCGCCTTGATTTATGTTAACAAAAGTTGACTGGATCAAAAGAAGCGTATAAATAAACTGTGTGGAATTAAAGCAGTTTAATTGAGGAACGTGAAAGCCAAAAATGAAAGAGAAAGAGTCATTGATGACTGGATTATAATGAATAATGAGCGAAAGAAAGTGAGCGTGTATTAGAGTGTTTAACACCGCTTAGGAGGATGGAAATGAATAGGCGGAGTTACAAAGGGGGAAAATCATGGTAGAGATAATGGCGGAGGAAGAATTTGACCGAGAAATGGCCGGCTGAATGAGGTAAATTAGACTAATAAAAGGGGTATGAATTTTAAGAAGAAAGGAACATGAAGATAAAAAAAAATTATTTCAGAAACCAAAGATGTTTTCAAGGAAGTATGGAGAGTTATTGTTGGTAAACGAGGCCATTAATGTCCCTTCTCTGAAAGAGAACGACGTGATTTATTCGTGTCGACGCTTAATGTCAAAACTTTTGAATTGATTTAACCCTTTATATACTGCTAGGCTAATTCAGATTCATAGTTAGGTGAAAACGTGTTACTTGAATTTTCTTTTGTTAGGACTTTCTCATCCAGAATCGAAATAGCCACAAGTGTGGTTATTTTCTATTTTGATATTACTTTTCTTGAAAGGCGTATGAATCGTAAAAATATTAATGTAACAGGCTGACTTATTTTTTTTGACTAAAACAATCTTGTGTTTTGGTCAAACGAGTTCTTTTACATGCATGGAAGTAATTTATGCTTACAACTGACAGCGTATCACTCTATAGGTATTTATAATTCGGGGTAGCTGTAAAATATCCATTTGGATAGTGGTCTTAGTCATCTATATTCATCGAATTCATTGTATTTAGCTACTTCGAATTTCACCGCAAAATATAAAAGAAAAAAATAATTTTAAACATGGAGCTAAACTCAAGTCATGGTAACCAAGTTTTGAATTACTTAGAGGCATTTAGGATTTTCTTTGCAAATTTTGCTGCACTCATTTAAGAATTTCTTCCATTTTAAAATATAAATTCCCATCTGAATCATTTCTTACCAATAATAAAATCAACTTGAAATTATGGTAAAATTTCAAACGATATTCCGCAACTTTACTAAGGGTAATGAATAGTTAAGTACACGAATTCCTGAAATTTCACGCCTATATTCCTATCAGTCTAATTTTTATCTTAGTTAATAATATATTAGTGAATGAATGCTAACTTGCCATCTTTTGAGCTAAGTGGTACCCAAATGCCATTTTGAAAAATTTATATTTTCATTCTCAAATTTCATAAATATTCAACCTCAGAAAGCTGTCTCGAGCTTTACTAATTTGTGGTGCCAAATTATGGAGGTTAGTTTTCTTACAAAATATCATTTGAGAAACAATATTCAACTGGTTAAAACTTATCAAAGTGGATTTTATTCTGATTTAATTCTTCTAAATCACAGGCTATAATATCGGGTATTCAAAACAACTAAATGGTAAACAACGTTAGCCTACCTGCATTTGAATCACACAATGCAGAAATGCAAATCAGTGAAAAATCTAGGTCTGTACCTTATTGCAGTTCATTGATAAAAATAACTTTCAGTATATTTTAATTTCTGCTGATTTGGTGGAACCATTTCAAGGAGCTGGGCTATATCCATCCTGACTCAACCAACGCAGAAATCTTTCCCATTTCATTACAGAAATATTCACAGGATCAAGCCAAACAATGAATGTTACGGTTTCGTGGAAGTGGGATGGAGCAATACTTCGGCCCAATCCGCCATATTAAATATAACAAAATGCGTAAGAGTATGGCAAACTTTCAATTCCATTCCTGAATTGAATAGGTTTCTCAGGGAGTCAGCAATTCATGCCCGAATATGACGTCGGAGATGGTAACTGTAGAAGAAATGGAATTGGGAGAATCGATAAAGAAGTTGGAGAGAGAGATTGGGGAACAGACAGGGATATGGGAATCCGAGAGGAGGGAGAAGCAAATGGGAAGTGAAATAGAGGTGATTTTTGGAGTGGGAAGAGGAGTCCTGGGTTGGATTTATACCTCGAGAAAGAGAAAATTCTGCGTAGGTGGAATTTACAACGAATCGTATGTAACCCTGAGACCAACTTCGAAAGTGAATTTGGCAAAATATTCTATTTCATGGAAAAGTGTTACGTCTTGAATCTGTCTTTGGAAAAAATTTCTCAGAAGTTATCTACTGAGAAGAAGTAGAATGTTAAACGGGTGATTCTCATCCTCTCTTTATTACCATGGAACTCTTACTCGCAAAGGTGAACCCTACGGCAAACTTAACATATAAATGGTAATATCAATATAATCTAATAAATAATAATAACAAAATATAAAATTTTAAAGTATAATAACGATTTTATGCAGTAATTTATGTTTGGTTATAATTGCTGTGAAAAAGTACTAACTGGTATATACCTTCTTGTAATTTTTACTTTCTCCATATACGAAGTATAGAGAAAGTATTGTTTTCATGAAAAAATTCGACTTCGATATTTCAACGGAAATACACGTTTTGGGGTCCCTAGAACACGTTTTGACCATTTTCGGAATGATGTCTGTGTGTATGTGTGTGTGTGTGTGTGTGTCTGTATGTGTGTGTGTGCTAGTGGGCGCTCTAACGTGAAAACTAGTGGTCGCATCAATACCAAACTTCATATATAGTACTTTTTTGTATGCTGTCAGAGTTGATTAGTTTTTGGAGTAAATCGGTTAACCGGAAGTCGAGCTTCATTCAACAAAGCTCATTTCCGGTTTTCAAAATATCTCCCTAAATATGATATATACGTGTATTGTATAACTTATAAAAGTTTTAGATAATGTAATTTACTATAACTTTTGTATTTAACATATTTTTGTATCACCGGTTGATTAGGAGTTATTCGTGAAATACCGATAAACCGGAAGTGCTGTCATGTACTTTGTGGGCGCTCTAACATGAAAACCATTCATTTTATCAACACCAAATTTCATAAATAGTATTTTAGTTGATGTCGTTAGAGTTGATTAGTTTTTGGAGTAAATCTGTTAACCGGAAGTTGAGCTTCATTCTTCAAAGCTCATTTCCGGTTTTCAAAATATCTCCAAAAATATGATATTTAGGTACATACTATTTCATATAAAAGTTTTAGAAAATAAAATTTACTATAATTTTTGTTGGAAACATATTTTTGTATCACTGATAGTTTAGGAGGTATTCATGAAATACTGATAAACCGGAAGTTGCTGATTATGTACTTTGTGGGCGCTCTGTGCTCTATGGGCGAAATGCCAATTCCATAGTTTTTTTATCGATCATGTCCCAAAAAATATTATTTATAATGTTTTTGGCGTCAAAGATAATAATATATGTATTAATCACTCATCGTCCAAGTTTAGATGGAATATAGAGTTCGAAAATACTGTCGTAGATAAATATTTACATCTTATATATAATAATAATAATAATAATGCCGTCTTTTTTACTTTCTCCATATACGAAGTATAGAGAAAGTATTGTTTTCATGAAAAAATTCGACTTTCAATTTTCAATTTTCGAATTCAATTCGAGATTTCAACGGAAATACACGTTTTGGGGTCCCTAGAACACGTTTTGACCATTTTCGGAATGATGTCTGTGTGTATGTGTGTGTGTGTGTGTGTGTGTGTGTGTGTGTGTGTGTGTGTGTGTGAGTGTGTGTGTGTGTATGTGTGTGTGTGATAATGGGCGTTCTAACTCGAAAACTAAAAGTAGTATCAATACCAAACTTCATATATAGTACTGTTGTGTGTGCTGTCAGAGTTGATTAGTTTTTGGAGTAAATCCGTTAACCGGAAGTCGAGCTTTATTCATTAAAGCTCATTTCCGGTTTTCAAAATATCTCCATAAATATGATATATACGTCTATTGTATTACTTATAAAAGTTTTAGATAGTATAATTTACTATAACTTTTGTATTTAACATATTTTTGTATCACCGGTTCATTAGCAGTTATTCGTGATATACTGATAAACCGGAAGAAGATGATTATGTACTTTGTGGGCGCTCTAACATGAAAACTATTTGTCGGATCAACACCAAATTTCATACATAGTACTTTTATTACAGTCGTTAGAGTTGATTAGTTTTTGGAGTAAATCGGCTGACCGGAAGTCGAGCTTCATTCTTCAAAGCTCATTTCCGGTTTTCCAAATATCTCCATAAATATGATATTTAGGTATATACTATTATTTTTAAATGTTGTTGAAAATTTCATTTACTATAACTTTTGTATGAAACATATTTTTGCATCACTGATTGTTTAGGAGTTATCCATGAAATACTGATAAACCGGAAGTTGCTGATTATGTACGTTGTGTAAAGCTCATTTCTGGTTTTCAAAATATATCCATAAATATGATATATTGGTATATTGTATTCCTTATAAAAGTTTTAGATAATATAATTTACTATAACTTTTGTATTTAATATATTTTTGTATCACCGGTTGATTAAGAGTTATTCGTGTAATACCGATAACCCGGGAAGTAGCTGTTATGTCTTTTGTGGGCGCTCTAACATGAAAACCATTCGTTGTATCAACTTTAAATTCCACATATAGTGTTTTTGTTGGTGTCGTTAGAGTTGATTAGTTTTTGGAGTAAATCGGTTGACCGGAAGTCGAGCTTCATTCTACAAAGCTCATTTCCGGTTTTCAAAATATCTCCATAAATATGATATTTAGGTATATACTATTAATTATAAATGTTTTAGAAAATTTATCTTACTATAACTTTTGTATGAAACATACTTTTATATCACCGATTGTTTAGGAGTTATTCATGAAATACCGATAAACCGGAATTTGCTTAGTAAGTACTTTGTGGGCGCTCTCACTATAAACTATTTGTCGTTTCAACACCAAATTTCATGTATATTACTTTGGTTGTTGTGATTAGAGTTTATTATTTTTTAGAGTATATCATTGAACCGGAAGTTGAGCTTTACTCTTCGAAGCTTATTTCCGATTTTGCAAATTACCTCTATAAATATGATATTTAGGTATATACTATTATTTTTAAAAGTTTTAGAAAAATTACTCTCCTACACCTTTTGTATTAAACATATTTTTGTATCACTGATTGTTTAGGAGTTATTCGTGAAATACCGATAAACCGGAAGTTGCTGATTATTTACTTTGTGGGCGCTCTTACCTGAAAACTATTTGTCGTATCAACACCAAATTTCGTACATTTTATTTTGGTTGGTGTCATCAAAGTTGATTAGGTTTTGGAGGATATCGGTTTACCAGAAGTCGATCTTTATTTTTGGAAGCTCATTTCCGTTTTTGAAACATTTCACCATTAAACCTTAAGTAGTCTCGTGGGGTCAATGTGACATCAGCCGCTATATTACCGTCGGGATCACAGCAACTAATGAAGATATTTCAACCAAATTTTCGTTTTGTAAAAATGTTGTCCATGTTATGATTATCTGAGGATTTTCTTAATGTCAAGTTATAAGAAGTATGCAATTTTAGCAGTGATACCAAATTTACTGAAATAAATTTTAATAATTATCTAAACATTATTTCAAAAATTTTAAAGCACCTATACATAAAATAATTCATAGGTATTTTAAAGATTTACTGAATATTTTAGGAATGAATCTATAATGTTTAAAATGCTATTACAGTTCACAGAATACCTTACTAATGCTCACTGAGTAAATATGTGTTGATATAGTTTCAATATAGTAACAAAGAGCTACGCATTAATTTGTTTTTTACTTTCTCCATATACGAAGTATAGAGAAAGTATTGTTTTCATGAAAAAATTCGACTTCGATATTTCAACGGAAATACACGTTTTGGGGTCCCTAGAACACGTTTTGACCATTTTCGGAATGATGTCTGTGTGTATGTGTGTGTATGTGTGTGTGTGTGTGTGTGTGTGTGTGTGTGTGTGTGTGATAGTGGACGCTCTAACGTGAAAACTATTGGTCATATCAATACCAAACTTCATATATAGTACTGTGGTGTGTGCTGTCAGAGTTGATTAGTTTTTGGAGTAAATCGGTCAACCGGAAGTCGAGCTTTATTCATTAAAGCTCATTTCCGGTTTTCAAAATATCTCCATAAATATGATATATACGTATATTGTATGACTTATAAAAGTTTTAGATAGTGTTATTTACTATAACTTTTGTATTTAACATATTTTTGTATCACCGTTTGATTAGGAGTTATTCGTGAAATACTGATAAACCGGAAGAAGATGATTATGTACTTTGTGGGCGCTCTAACATGAAAACTATTGATTGGATCAACACCAAATTTCATATATAGTATTTCTATTACAGTCGTTAAAGTTGTTTAGTTTTTGGAGTTTATCAGTCAACCGGAAGTCGAGCTTCATTCTTCAAAGTTCATTTCCGGTTTTCAAAATATCTTCATAAATATGATATTTAGGTATATACTGTTATTTATAAATGTTTTAGAAAATATAATTTACTATAACTTTTGTACGAAATATATTTTTGTATCAGGGATTGTTTAGGAGTTATTCATAAAATACTGATAAACCGGAAGTTGCTCATTATGCACTTTGTGGGCGCTCTGGGCTCTATGGGCGATAGGCCAATTTCATCGTTTTTCATCTATTATGTCCAGAAAAACATTATTTATAATGTTTTTGACGTCAAAGATGATAATATATAAATTAATCACTCTTCTTCCAAGTTTAGATGGAATATTGAGTTCCAAATTACTGTCGTAGATAAATATTTACATCTTATGTATGGAGAAAGTCATGTGCTAACCACATCAGATTTTTTACTTTCTCCATATACGAAGTATAGAGAAAGTATTGTTTTCACGAAAAAATTCGACTTCGAGATTTCAACGGAAATACATGTTTTGGGGTCCCTAGAACACGTTTTGACCATTTTCGGAATGATGTCTGTGTGTGTGTGTGTGTGTGTGTGTGTATGTGTGAGTGTGATAGTGGGCGCTCTAACGTGAAAACTATTGGTCGTATCAATACCAAACTTCATGTATAGTAGTGGTGTGTGTGCTGTCAGAGTTCATTAGTTTTTAGAGTAAATCGGTCAACCGGAAGTCGAGCTTTATTGATTAAAGCTCATTTCCGGTTTTCAAAATATCTCCATAAATATGATATATACGTATATTGTATTACATATAAAAGTTTTAGATAATGTATTTTACTATAACGTTTGTATTTAATATATTTTTGTATCTGCGGTTGATTAGGAGTTATTCGTGAAATACTGATAAACCGGAAGAAGATGATTATGTACTTTGTGGGCGCTCTAACATGAAAACTAATTGTCGGATCAACACCAAATTTCATAAATGTTACTTTTATTACAGTCGTTAGAGTTGATTAGTTTTTGGAGTAGATCGGTCACCCGGAAGTTGAGCTTCATTCTTCAAAGCTTATTTCCGGTTTTCAAAATATCTCCATAAATATGATATTAAGGTATATACTATTATTTATAAATGTTTTAGAAAATAATATTTACTATAACTTTTGTTTGAAACATATTTTTTTATCACTGATTGTTTAGGAGTTATTCATGAAATACTGATAAACCGGAAGTTGCTGATTATGTACGTTGTGGGCGCTCTGGGCTCTATGGGCGAAAGGCCAAATTCATCTTTTTTCATCGAGCATGTCCCGAAAAACATTATTTATAATTTTTGTGACGTAAAAGATAATAATATATAAATTAATCACTCATCTTCCAAGTTTATATTGAATATAGAGTTCGAAATTACTGTCGTAGATAAATATTTACATCTTATATATGGAGAAAGTCATGTGCTGGCCACATCAGATTTTTTTTTTTTTTTTTCGTGGGCGAATTTTAGCCTTTGAAGGCTACTCTACCAATTAACCCCCTTTATATTTTATCATTTTTTTTTGCATTTTCCTTTATTTATAAACACAAGACACACACACAACACACACAGACAACCATTCCCTAACCGGAAAAATCCTATTAGCCGGGATTCGAACCCGGGACCGCGAGGTTGGGGCGTGGAGAAAGTCATGTGCTGGCCACATCAGATTTTTTTGCTTTATGTTATCGCAAACGCTCACATAATAATATATATTATTTTTCATTTTACTTCCATCGTCAATCAGGTGGTGTAAGCAAAATCTATTAGGGTTAAGGTGGGAGGAAAACTTAATAATGAAGTGATTATTGCGAAGTATTCTTAGGTAAAAGAAAATTATTTCGGTAAGAAATATTTGTTCCCAAACCCAACTGAATCACAGAAACCAGAGAGTATGAGCGTGAAAACATTGACCTGTGTCAGTTTTCGTAATTGACTCTAGGGTCAACATACCATTTGGTAATATGTCACTACGCAGTATAACAGTTGATAGTGAGAATGTTGACAGGAAATCAAGGAATGTTTGTAAGTTTTATGCTACATAAGTAACCTTCTCACCGTGTGCTACTGAGCATATAGTAGGTAATTAAATACCGATTAATGATTATTTAATGATTTAATAACCAGATTTCGAGGAAGCTTGCACAAAATGCATTTACTTTAATAATACTATGTTGTTATTTAAATTCAGTAACCCACTAAATTCTAAATGAAGCAATAAAATTTGTACATGGATTATTTCGCTAGTGGTATTCAAAAATGCCTTCAATTTTAATTTCTGGTTATATTGCAAGCATTCTAAAAATATCCAATGCTAAACTTTGTGTATTTTATTCCTCAGCAGTCTGCAGTTAATGGTTTCATTTTCAAGTTTAAGCCTTTAAATGCTAATTAGCTTAATCATTTTTATTTTATTTGATGATATTCGGACTTCACAGTCGTCCCTCGTTTATAGCGAGTAATTAGTTACAAAATCTACTGCTATAGGTGAATTTTCCTCAAAATATCATTCTCTTTTTATCAATCGAATGTTTTCGTAGTTAGAATATAGAAAATCTGTTTACGACCTAAATACAAATGATATGAGTATTTGAAAAAGCCGCGATAGAGTAAAGCCGTAATATTCGAAGCGTAAAGTGGCGTGGGAGAGGTACATGAATTTGTTATGGGAACGCCTCGACACGCTTGGAGTGAAACAGGGGATATCTGGATAAATGAAAATTAATTTATTTTTGCTTGACGTCAAGCATTTATAATGGGAAAATTTTGGAAGATATTTTTGACTGGTTCTTAAAGTATAGGTAAACACACACTTGGACCAATAACGTACTTTTTTATTTAGATTTTGCTAATATTTTCTATTTTATGGGAAATACTCAGTACATAGCTTATTTTTAATCAATGGTACATTTCCTGATTCAGTAAGTCTGTTTAATTTACTGTATTAGGAATTTGAATGAGCAGATATAAACTCTGAGTAAATCAGCAACCAAACGCGTGAGCGACCTACATTTAGGCACATTTAGTATCTCATGCTAATAAAATACAACTCTTTTAAAATCATAAAATACTTTTTTAATAACTCTATAACCTATATTAAGTGTTAAAAGAGTCTTTTCTTTTTAATGTGAACTTCCTTAAGAAGATAAAGGATTTTTCTTTTCATCAAGAATGAAAGTAATAATAAAATTTTACATGTATATGTATAGAAACAATTTTATATGGTGATTTCAATTTTATGTAAGACAAGATATATCAAGTTACCACCTGGTGCATACCTACTTGTAACTTACGTATATATAATGATAGTAAATACTGATATTGATATTCATTTTCAGTAATTAGAATTCCAATCTCAAATTATGCAGAGAAAATCAATTTTTATATTTAAGGTAAACTATCTTAAGAAGATAAGTGATTTTTCCATTTCATCAAGCATGAGTAACGCCTCAATTTAACAGGCGTGCATGATATTTTCAGTATTTCTATAACTAGGAACCTCTGATAAACTTTTAAAGTAACTACTATTCCCATCTTCATTTCGTATTATTCCTCTGAGTGATCAAATGTTATTCAGAGGGGTTTTGATTTCTTTAGTTGCAGTTTCACAGGGTTGCCACATTGGTTGTGTACCCTTTGTATGTATGTATTCTAAATGATTAGGCACCCATCCGAGCGGTCATATTTTTGCAAGCGACTATACGTTAATACATATGTATCAGTATTGTTTGTTTGCCTTCCAGGTCTTAACCTGCTTCCATTGAAAAAAGCTATCCGTAGGGATGGCAGCTTTTTCTCACACTTCTGTTTTCGAGTGTTTTCCTGCTGCGGTGTATTTTTTCCTCAAGTCAAAGATAGCTAAGTTTTTAAACCCCCAAGGTATTCTGGTAATTTTCAAACTTTTCATTTAATTTTGCATGATGAGTATTAGATGCAAGAAGTGACAGTAGGATCAATGTGGCCTCAGTACAGCACGCTTTTAACTATTAAACTTTAAATGAAATTTGCGTTTACGATATGTTTAGCTTACGCATACTAGTATCTCCGTTTGCGCAGTTTGCGTACGAATCTACAGCGAGATTACTCGTTAGAAATGGGTACTTGTTATTTTACTTTCATTATAAATTATTACGCAATTCCATTATGGTTTTCCTGTTAATAAGGTGATTATAAAGTTATTTCCGTGTACAATCGTATTTCATGGCAATGCCCAAATAAATTCCCAACATAATTTTTATTTACCGTTATACGTGCGCTTTTTTACTTTCTCCATATACGAAGTATAGAGAAAGTATTGTTTTCATGAAAGAAATCGACTTCGAGATTTCAACAAAAATACATGTTTTGGGGTCCCTAGAACATGTTTTGACCATTTTCGGAATGATGTCTGTGTGTATGTGTGTGTGTGTGTGTGTGTGTGTGTGTTTGTGTGTGTGTGTGTGTGCATGTGTGTGTGTGACAGTGGGCGCTCTAACGTAAAAACTATTAGTCGTATCAATACCAAAATATATAGTACTGTGGTGTATGCTGTCAGAGATGATTAGTTTTTCAAGTGAATCGGTAAACCGGAAGTCGAGCTTCTTTCATCAAAGCTCATTTCCGGTTTTCAAAATATCTCCATAAATATGATATATAGGCATATTGTATTCCTTATAAAAGTTTTAGATAATGTTTTTTACTATAACTTTTGTATTTAATATATTTTTGTATCACCGGTTGATTAGGAGTTATTCGTGAAATACTGATAAACCGGAAGTAGCTGATTATGTACTTTGTGGGCGCTATAACATGAAAAGTATTTGTTGAATCAACACCAAATTTCATATGTAGTACTTCTATTACAGTCTTTGGAGTTGATTAGTTTTTGGAGTAAATCGGTTTACCGGAAGTTGAGCTTCATACTTCAAAGCTCATTTCCGGTTTTCAAAATATCTCCATAAATATGATATTTAGGTATATATTATTATTTATACATGTTTTAGAAAATAAAATTGACTATAACTTTTGTATGAAACATATTTTCGTATCACTGATTGTTTAGGAGTTATTCCTGAAATACTGATAAACCGGAAGTTGCTGATTATGTACTTTGTGGGGGCTCTGGGCTCTATGGGCGAAAGGCCAGTTTCATTGTTTTTCATCCAGCATGTCCCGAACAACATTATTTATAATGTTTAGAGTTCGAAATAACTGTCGTAGATAAGTATTTACATCTTATATATGGAGAAAGTCATGTGCTGGCCACATCAGATTTTTACTTTCTCCATATACGAAGTATAGAGAAAGTATTGTTTTCATGAAAAAATTCGACTTCGAGATTTCAACGGAAATACATGTTTTGGGGTCCCTAGAACACGTTTTGACTATTTTCGGAATGATGTCTGTGTGTATGTGTGTGTGTGTGTGTGTGTGTGTGTGTGTATGTGTGTGTGTGTTTGTGGGCGCTCTAACGTGAAAACTATTTGTCGTATCAATACCAAACTTCGTGTATAGTACTGTGGTGTGTGCTGTCAGAGTTGATTAGTTTTTGGAGTAAATCGGATGACCGGAAGTCGAGCTTCATTCATTAAAGCTCATTTCCGGTTTTCAAAATATCTCCATAAATATGATATATACGTGTATTGTATTACTTATAAAAGTTTTAGATGATGTAATTTACTATAACTTTTGTATTTAACATATTTTTATATCACCGGTTGATTAGGAGTTATTCGTGAAATACCGATAAACCGTAAGTAGATGTTATGTACTTTGTGGGCGCTCTAACTTAAAAACTATTCATTATATCAACACCAAATTTCATATATAGTACTTTCGTTAGTTTTTTTAGAGTTGATTAGTTTTTGGAGTAAATCGGTTAACCGGAAGTTGAGCTTCATTCTTCAGAGCTCATTTCCGGTTTTCAAAATATCTCCATAAATATGATAATTAGGTATATACTATTATTTGTAAAAGTTTTAGAAAATGTAATTTACTATAACTTTTGGTAGAAAAATATTTTTGTATCACCGATTGTGTAGGAGTTATTCATGAAACACTGATAAACCGGAAAATGCTGATTATGTACTTAGTGGGCGCTCTGGGCTCTATGGGCGAAAGGCCAATTTCATCGTTTTTCATCGATCATGTCCCGTAAAACATTATTTATCATGTTTTTGGCGTCAAAGATAATATATAATATTAATCACTCATATTCCAAGTTTAGATGGAATATAGAGTTCGGAATTACTGCGGTAGATAAATATTTACATCTTATATATATGGAGAAAGTCATGTGCTGGCCACATCAGATTTTTTCAATTGTACTTGGAATAACTTTCTGTAACTTTATTTTTCAAAGCTCTCAGTTCCATTTAAAGCTTTAGTATTAAGGATTCATCGCTAAAATACTTTGAATTTGCATTTACTTTGCCTCTATCCGTACGATACCATAAATTTATTTTTCAAAGCACACATTCAACGATCTAAAATTAAATACAGAGAGAATAAAGGAAAGAGGAAATCCCGACAATATACCAGAAAATGCGGACAAAATACTAGGAAATTTGCGCAATGTTCCATAAACAAAAGAGGATTCAAATTAAGCAGGTCAAAGAAAGGATATCTAGGACATACTGTTAAATGTATAAAATAATCAAGGCTAATGCAATCATGCATTTCCACCACGCTTTGAACGTATCTATTCCTGGAATAAAGTCCTTGTTTCGTTTGAAGAAAGCTTTGAAGCGCAGTACTCACAATGTGTTGTTACATTAATCATCTGGAGAATCTGTGATTCTAAAGAAGATTATGCTAAGTATTTGGCGCTTTTTATTTTTGAAGGCGTTTGGCGCATCATTTGAAAGGTACTCAACAAAATTGTAGCCACTTAGGACGCGTCGTTATTGTTTGGCAATCTCATAAAAATTAATTCGAAGAAAAAACATCATATCTTTGTTGAGTCAGAAACTTACACAAAAAAACGCTTTTCTGTTTTTATCCAGCTTTATTCGATTTTAGCCCACTGTGTGTCGTTTTGTGTGTTAGAATAAATGCTAACTAAAAGGTAAAGAATACTAGGAAAGTAAATAAGATGAAGTGTAATCGAAAAAGAAAAGTAATGAGCAAAAAAATGGAAGAACATAATTTCCTAAGTGGAATATATCGAGGTCTGCATGGTAATGCATGTGTATGGCGGGGTTGCCCAACTTCGATTTTCAGTTGCTAATTTTTCATAAACAAATCCTCATTGAGTTGAAAGGTCGGACACGTGTCCATTATTTTTAAGTAGAAAATGTGCCCTGAAAGTTTCGTTTTAATCCGTTTCCCACAAACATGGTGTTCCCCTAGTGAGTCGAATACTATCCATGTAATGTAAGATTTGTAATTCTAAACCATCCTATAATAGTTTTAATATCCAATAATGAGGTGATATTTCAAATGGCAGCATTAAATTTTTGAAAAATATTTTTTCGTCAAGTATTGCCTACGCAATTTTTAGTGAATTTCGTATAACAGTTGAATTGATAATAGTGATTTTAACCTATTTATACAGTTTCTCTCTCACTCATTCTCGGACTTAGAATCATAATCAGCTAATTATACTCATTTAAGCTCTAACATTCATTACATAAGTAATGCTTGGAATATTTTAGCGTTGGATGTGTATTCCAGCTAAATTGGCAGGCATTTTATCGAAGATAATCTTGGGAAAGGAATGAAAATTAAATTAAGATGCTCTCCCAGCAATTACTGATTTCTTTGAGATGACTAACTCCTCCTGCTTTAGAGCAGCAAGCCACGCGTGCTATAAGTAAACACATAACATCTGCTATCTGCTAAGTAAAATGCTTGTGACTGAGTAGGTAATTTCCTGGGCTCATTCGCAGTCGCTCTTTTTGGCCATTTTTCAAGCGAGTTGAAAATGCCTAGAGACGTACCGTGATTTTCCGCTCTGCTAGATAAAATGTGAAGCTCTCTGCCTTGAAGCAAGAAAAATATTACCCGTTAGTAGATGGCATTAAATCTCGTAATAAATTTTCTCTGAAGTAATTCTTTTAATACATATGGCCAAACTAAAGAAAGAAAATCCTAAATTACATTAAATTTCATTTTCTGTTTTTACCTCACGTGCTTCATCACAAACTGAACCTAAATTATAAATTGAACTTGAAATTGAAATTCCCAAAAAGGAAGAAATGTAAAATCCTTGTTACGGGTTGAGATCGATTGGTTGTATGACCTTGGTACGTGGTCTTGCGTCAACCCTACATTTATTGGAATTTTAATTATTGAAAATGACGCATTTCAGGCCATTATTTTATTAAGATTAGCTGTTATTGTATTTAAGTAAATTTATGCCTATATTTGTGCCATGAGCTGTGTTCCATTCTAACCTAAATTGGTCTCTAAGGTATTCTTCGATTTAAAGAGTATTTAATTCAAAAATAACAATACTTGATACTTGTTTCACTTGAATAGAAGTTTTACTCACATGAGAAATAATTATTTTATTGAAACCGAAACATAATTCCTGCATAAACATTATTTGGGACAATTATTACAGTTCAGAATAACCATCAGCAGTCGAAGTGCCATAAATCAAATACTACTATTACCATTATTATTCCTTAGTTTCGTGGTTCCTAAAGCTTTTGCACGGAGTTTTCCAAAAGCGCAACAGTAGTTGGCAAAAGTCAATCTTTTCTAGCGTTGTATCCATACTCAGTAGTCCACGCTTCTTTGACCGTTCGTGGCATATGACCTGAAATATATCTACAACTTCCTTCTCTTCGAGATTGCCAAATCAAACCGAAAAGACGTGATGTTCTTATTATGCTGACGTTTAGTATGGCTTCAATTTATTTCACGGACGAGTATTTTCTAATATATTTCTGAAAGCCTTAGTTATAGGAGTGTTTCAATTTATTTTGCTCTCTTGAATTAAATTTTCGTAGATTTTATCAATAATAATAATAATAAATATATTGGTCGAAGGATAGGTAATTGTCATATATTGCATTGCAATTAATTAAACCTAAGTATAAGCTATTAACTGAATCAAACACCTTAATACAATAATTACATATAAATTTTAGAACCGTTATTTAACAATCAGAAAAATTTCATACCTTTTTAATCGCAATTATAATACATACATTTACTGTAGTTCTTATTTCATTTTTTTCACATTATCAGCTAGAGAAGCAAATCACCTAACCTAATTTACATATTCATTTCATTAAAAAAATCATCCACACTATAAAATTACTATCAAAACAAGCATTTTTTCAGTCTGATCTGTTGCAGCTATTTTTTATTATAAGTTATTAGCTGTTACTTAGTAAATATTTGGGAATAAGCGACTTCAAAGTTCCGGGTATTGTATACGCATGAATTTTTAATTTGTTTGTCTTCTGTTCAGTCTGGGAATAGGAACAGCATAAGATACACGAAAGCTGTAATAAGGCATTTCTTGAAGAGGGAATTAAGAAATGAAATAAGAGTTGAGGAAGGAAGTAGTGCATACACGGAAGTGGTCTTTGTTTAGGAAAGGCCTTCCTGGAAGACTTTCTTACCTTTTTCTAAAGTCTGTGCTATTACTTTTACGAACCTTGACTATTTGCTGTCCTTTTACCGAAGTGCAGCCACGGGCTATGACCTAGTTTTGACTCTCTCATTAGCTTTCAGAGCATAACCAGTGCCTAGTTTCTTTGTTCTCCCTTCCTTGTCCTGTCTGTGACATGAGGATGATCCATCCCTTCTGTCCCTGGAGTGAGACATGAACGTAGGCCTGCAAACGCTTCAAAGACAAAGGGTTACAAGGAAACGCTGAGCAAGTCACCTTAAGAAATATCAACACTCCCTTCGTCCAGTTTTTTCTCTCTTGCAAAACAAAATCGAATGAGAAAATTTGTGATTTCTCCCTGTGGAGAGAGGAGACCTGTCAAAGTGCGAAGGGCAAGGGATTCAAAAATAAAAGAGAAACTTGGAATTTCGGGAGTGTGGTATGCTCGTTAAAAGTTTCATGAGTTTGATACCGATTTTTGGCAATGCAAGACACCACCATTATTTTTTTAATACTATGAATAGATATGCACCAGATATTGATTGAGAATATAAATAGGTTCACTTGGATTCAAGAATAGCAAGAAAGAAATTCCTCGGTTTATTTCGAAATAAGTACGAAGAAGTAAAAAACTATCTGAACAACCTTGAGCACAAGGGCTGTTCATTCTAGCTGTGATTGAAGAATTATTTTAAGCTTAGGAAATATAAATATTAATTATTTGAAATTATAAAGGGATTTCTAGCTAGTATTTTATAAATGGCTAAAATTTTCGCGATCTTTATTAAAAATATCCGAAAATATTGATATTAAATGGTAAGAGAAAGCTAACAAGCATAGAATATGGAAAATACTCTAGCATTAGTTCGAAATTAAAGTTCATGACTCTCTGAGTAAGGTGTATTTTCAAGATTTTTATTTGCAATAATTTGATGCTCATGTAGCAGCCTCTTCTTCGGGATTTATTTAATAATTTTAGCAGAAGCAATAAGGACATATATACCAGATTAATTTCTTCCAATGGTATATATATTAAATTATAATCTTGCAAACCGTCGTAGATACTTTTGAGCTTGAGAATAAGAATAAGCTAATTGACTAACTCTTCTCACTTTTTTACGTTACGATTCATGAAAACTGATTTCTGATAAGGTTATGTTTTCGACTATGTAGCTGAATGAGAGAGGACTTTACGTGTTATACACCTTTTTGCCTAGTTTCGTTTTGTTTCGAAAGAGATTAATATAGGATACAAAGGACATGGAAATTTAAACTAACTTAAATTATTACTCCCTGGAAAATATCAGAGCTATTTTCAAAGTAGACAATCGCCGAGAAATCCATTCGCTTCTGTTACAAGGGTGAACTTTTTCTCGGTGAAAAGGATATTGTGACAAAATATGGAAGATTTTTAATTTTTGACATTTCAATAGCTGATGAATTCCGAAGTGAAAGTCAGTTCTATTCTACAATCGTTCTTCCACTTCAGAAGTTGGTTGTGTGTGTGTGAGTTGTAAACTGCGTTTAAACCCACGCAGGTTTTTCGTAGCAGATGAATCAATTTTGATTCCTTTCCGCGTTTGAACAGGAAAGAGAAATTTTTGGATTGTAAAGAAGAATTGCCTTAATCATAACATACCGTACTGTGATTACAGAGTTTATTTCATTGCATTTTGGCCGTTTAATTAAATATTTAAACTTATTGAATAAGTTTATGAGCAATACTTTCTGTTATCCTGTACGATATCTTAGAATGGGTATCTCATAAATATATAAAGGATAATTTGAAAGTATTTTACACTATCGCGTAGGGTTTTAGAATTAATTTTAATTTTCAATAAATGTATAATTACATAATCTAATGTGTTAGTTCTTTAGGTTACTTTTGGAGCATAATATTTTTTAGTCACAAATTTAATGTAAGATGTATCAAAGTGTGTAAAAAATATCGCTGTATGTAAGCGAAACTCATAAAGAACTAATATTTTTATCGCTATGAAAAAGTCTCCATATTTAAAAAGAAATTGAATTGTCGAATAATGGTATTAATATATTCGATTCACTCGAAAATTCTATAACATATACTATATATAATATATAACATATGTATGTTGAAATAAATGTTTTATACTTCAATATAACGATTGTCAAATGTAAGACAGGGACGCTACTACTCTGCCATTTCGCAAGCAACTGCCTTTAGTACATGCATTTCTAATAAATATTAGAATTTTAGGTTAACTTAATTTTTAAGGAGAATAATTTTTAAAGTTTGAATTTTGGAACCCAACTGGAGATAGAAGCCTCTCTTATGCTCAGCCGATCACTCCTGCAACTTCCTGTTCTGAAGAGAAAAAAATTCAAAATTAAAGCTTCTATACTCTTACATTCCCTTTAAATTTCCAATATTTGACACGAGTAAAGCAGTTTCTGTGAAATTACACGCTATTTTTGGAATTCACGGATAAACTTTATTCCCGTATTCTTACTTTTTATTCTTCCGCTTCATTCATTTGACGAAAGAGTTATTGATCCATCGATGGCTGTAATTTCATCGGAAATTTTCAGAACTTGGGCGTGTGTGAGTAATGTAGTGTATGCAAATTTGTACGCTATTTTGGTAGTTCACGGATAAAATTTGATTCCCGTATTCTTTCTTTGTTACACTTCCACTTGATTCATTTGAGGAATGTGTTTATGGATCCACAGATAACTGTAATTTAAAGGGAGATTTTTGCGACACGAGGCAAATCCCATTCTCGTTAATCAAAAATCGATTTCATTCACTTTTCACGCTTCGCCCATCAAACTTTCCGGGGATACTCCTGCCTGAGTGGATTTTAATATCGACGAATGAATTGGTATCTCTCAGCCACATAAAACGTACGCAAACCTTCAAAGCTCTTAAAGAATATTAATCCCCAAGTTCCTCATTAATATTAAATTACGCATTATAGCACACAGACTCACCAGACAATTTCTAAATGTATTTTCATTTATAAAATAAGATTATTTTCTGCGAAATTATTCTGAAATTAAAAACCAAAGTAATTTTTGTATCTATTTCACTGTGGTGGTCCGCAATGACAGTAGATACGTTCTTCGTTTCTTAAAACAAAGTGCCTCTTCCCAGTATTATTAATGGTTATTACAGTTTTTTCATTATACTGTTTTAATTCATTAATACCGAAAGTCTTTCAACAGCTGTTAACATGTTAGTTGTTACTTGCATTTTGAACTTCATTCTATGAATAAATAATTTTAATAATTATAATAAAATAATTAAAATTATATTATAGTATCATTTTAATCATATAATACATGTTAATATTAATAATATAAATAAATATACAAAATTCAGTAAGTTCCCCGTTAATTTTCAATTTCAGATCGAGGTACTCATACATAGATTTCAGTACATAATATAGTATATCATAGATGGGCTTATCAGAAAATACCTGAAGGTATTTTTATTTATAATTATACTTAACACTTCTGTTTAGCTAATACTTTATGCCTCCTTTATAATTGATGTGTTCTGATGTCAATATTCCCCTAACTAACCTATTTCCATACTGTTCCTTTCGTTTTATTGGTACTGTTTTGCAGGTACCGACTTCATATTCTTAAATATTATAATCATTTCTTCAAGTTAAAGAGCCTTTGAAACTAAATTAATGAATACATTATCTAGAAGCCTTTTCTTCGCTAAGTAAATTCTAGTCTAAAGTAAATATCTCGTGATATTTACTTTAGACTAGAATTTTCCGTTAACCATCATCGTGGAAGAAGGGAGAAATAACAGGGAAGTAGTCTTGAATTCACAGAACATATGGTAAAATCTCTTATCCCAATTTTGTTTAATTTTTGGAAAGGAAAAAAAATCCATGTAGTCACATAATCATGAATGGCACTTAGCTATTTCGTTTAGTTGAGCTATTTTACTGGCATGATTGGTTTCTAAAACTGCATGACAACTAACTTCATGTACATGACAGACATAAAAAGAAATGTCGGTCATACAAGGTCTGAGTGAGAGATGGTGCCTTACGTAGAGTCGGGCAACCAGGAGTTGGTTAATCACTGTAGAAAATTTTGGCATACTTACCCAGATAGCAGGGTTGTGAAAAATATAATGTGAACTTATGATTCCATAAAAATTCATTCACATAAAAAGTAATGGTATATAAAAGTAATTAGTACGGGTATTCAAAGATAAACCGATGTCTCTGACAATTATATCCCTACAATCGATGAATCGTAATAATTAATTATAATCGTAAGAACTAGCCGAATACCACGGAAAATAAAGCCATGTCAATGCCTGTAATTTTGATTACAAGGGCTACCTCATAGCCAATTGGGTTATTTACATACTTGGATCAGCGTAAGTGATCCCGTGTTCGACTCCCGGAGGAAGTCAATGCGTGAAACAGTCTAAGCTGTCGTTACAGTTTTAATAATACTATCTCTATTCCAATTACATCCGAATCGGTTCCTACTAAACCCCTTAATCATTTCGGTACGAATTTGTTCTCTAATTAATCGAACTAAACGTTAGTAATGTCGAACGCTGGTGATGAAATGCCATCAATAGCATAAATTGGCTCTCTTCGGGAAAGAGATAATTTCAATCTCCTCCCTAGCTATTACCGGGTCGTTTAATAGTCATCAGCACGGGTGAACATAAGCATCGAGTTTAAAGCGAGTGGCCTAATTATCGAAATGGATCGATTCTGGCCAAAGCAGAAAATTTACGAATGAGCTGCGCTAACTCTCCTCTTTCCTAACGATCTGTAAGGGCAAGGTCGGATAGGTATGCGGCCTCGGTGGAATATTACGTAGCGTATCTGCGAGGCTGACGAACGCTTGGCATTGAGAGATAGCCCAAGTGGATGGCCCAGTTTGGTAGCGCATCGTTACTTCACCGAGCCCAATTTTTTAAGGCACCGCAGCGGAAAACGAGCCGAGAGAAAACAATGGGGCTCTTGCCACGTTCAGTTCAGGTAGGAAGTACTCTCATTAAAGCGTTACTTCAGGTCTTAAGTCACTGACCTTTAGAGAATTATCCCACCAAGTTTGAGTATATGCTGTGGGTAGAAATAAGATCACCGATTCAATATTTCACTTGATATATTTATTACCACATATTATAAAATTATTTATTACCACTTATTTAAGTAACATATTGACTCAGTAATTTTATTTCTACCCAGTAATGAAATTTCACTCAAGCTTCATCCGTAGTTCCTGCCTCCATATCCTGAGGAATGATATATTTTTATTTATCGTTTGGTAAAGGTTAGAGAAAAATATATCTTTCATTTACATTTGTCGCAGTCTTGATCATATGTGTGATAAAACAAAAGCTTCTGAGGTATGAGTGGATATTTGTACCGGCCAAGGTCTCTTCTTATGGACTCACAAGAGAAGTATTACTTGTAGAGTCATTGTGCTTCACTTGCGTGGACATGTTATAGCATTCTGGCTCAGTGAGGAAGGCAATGGCAAACTACTTCACTCCTCATTCTGCCAAGTAAACCTCATTCTTCTGTGCAAGCGTTTAGTAGTTTAAGTGAGAGAGGGTGAGGAACCAACGTGCTGAATACTCAAGAGGCTTTATCCGTAGATCATATAAATATATTCAACAAATTACATACATTAATGTATTACATATATTATGTCCCATCAACTAATTCTCAGCCGTAATTTTAGTGAATTCCGCTTTAAATGTTCTTTCTCAGGGTTTGTATCAGAGCGCATTATTATAAAATTATTTAGTTGCAACTATGGTAACTTTTTCATGCCATAAAATTTGTAACATTCTAAAGCATATGTTTCGACCCACGTAATCTTGATGCATAAATGGGATTGCTGCAATCAAATATTCAGCAACAAGTCGTCAAGGGGAAGCTAACACCGAAGATTATTCCACAGCGCGTATCAGCATACCGTACGAGAGTGTATTGCTTAACGCGTTGTCTGTAACAGAAAAGTTCCGTTGAATTAAACCTTTTATTTTTTTAGTATAAATTGGAACAATGATATTAAAGATTCTCTCTTTAGAGCATGCAATACAACAAAGATAATTCGGCATTTACGCAAAATTATTCATAGTTCATTCCAGCGTACCATATGAGAGTCTATAGGCCTATCAAGGTGACTATAACAGATGCGTTGCTTTTGATTTATAATCAGTAAATGCTTCACTATAAATTTAAATTAGGGCAGTTAAAATTCACTTTGAAGAGTATGGGTTGCCACTGCGAAAGCACTTTGAAATGTATTACTGCTGTAGCCTGGAATTGCTAAATACAGTTACGTAGTGGTATTCTTTGGAGCTTCAACCAACGGATCATCTATATTTCCGAATGGGGGATGTCTTACCCACCGCCCGAATAAGGAAACAACGGTTTTCCCGGTTGCTTCACAATGAGGAGGATGCAAATCCATTCCCACCGATCGACACCACATGCTGATTCCGCCCTTGTAAACATGTTTTCCCCGGAATCCGTCCCAATTGAAACCGCGCCAGGAAAGGTAACAGGACGGAAGAAAGGAAATGCTCATTGTCACCCTATCCGCAGGCATAAAAACGGTGGCGTGAGAGTATTTCAGGCGTGATGTGGGTTATTCGATAAAATTGGTTTGAGGGATTCGTGTGGGCTGATTGGGGGGTCACCCGCCATTCCTCCCGGTGACGCGTCGTCCTCCATTGGGACCCTATAATACCCTTAGGGAAGGATAAATGGGTGTCATCAATTTTAGGGCCCCCTCCGGAAAGACTAGGAAGATTCTCGGCACCCGAATTTTGGTACACTCCGGTCCAGACTAGAGAATATCTCGAATGAGTGTAAAATTCCACTGTCGGATCGAAAGGGAATTATATTATTTACTGAAGCTGATTTAAGGTTTGGCTATGATGACATGGGTTGGGTTGATTTTGCAGTAAGATTGGTCCTGGTGTGGATGTATCGAATCATTTCTAAGTAGAATGAGGTACTTTTCAATTATTATTGTGGATATATGGAACTATGAGCCATGAAGGTAGGCTAATCTAATTTTAGTAAGTTATACCTGATAGCTATCATATTAGCTTAAAGGCAATATGTGCTTTGGGATATATTTCTGCGATTTACTTAGGAAATTCCTATGAAATAGCGGGACCCACTTACAAGATAGCAACAATTTTTTCTTCTGGACATCCTTTGGGAGAACTACTCAATTTTACTCGGATTTTATAACCATAAAATTCGTATTCAAGAGAATTTTTATTGATACTTTTCCACATAACATCATCTTTCTCAGTTCCAGCTTAATACAGCCAAAAATCCTAATATATCTATGTGATCATAATGTGCCAAGAGAAAGATAAATTATACATATTTGTTAACGTTTTCTGTTTATTTTGTTTTAGCATGATTAAAAAAATATTATGAATATTTAGGCGAAGTTTTTTTTTTATTCTGAGAAATAGCTATGCTAAAGCAGCGAGCTCTCAGGCAATGTGGTGCGCTTCAGGAGCCACTGGTTACAATTCTAGTCCGCTTGCAGTGTAAAAGAAATGGGGGTTTGGCGCACGTTTCCTCCAACAGTAAAATTAATTCCTTCAAAAAATCCTGCATTACCGCTGTAAACAAAGACTAGAATGGAACCTACAATTAAACTTTCGGTAAAATATATGAAAATGAATGTATAAAAAATTAGCGTTGAAATAATTAAACAATAGACTCAAGGAACCGGATTACCTCGGGAGAAACGAACGCAAACATAAAGTCGTTACCCTTAAATGGAGAACAGATGCAGGCATTCATTTCTTAATCGGATCATAGTAGAATGTAGCAATTAAACAAGAAACGTTGTCGAACCTTTTTTCCCTTCTTGCTATGTATTCATTAATTAAAATAAAAGGATTTTATTTTTATTATTGTAATATTGTTAGTAGATTTTGTAATGTCATATCTTGCAATTATATGTAATACCTACTGCCTACTGAAGGTGTTGGGGGGTCTTCCTCCAGACTAGGGTGAATGCAAGGCAGGGTATTTTATTTCCGCAGGAATGACTACCACCTAACCTGATGCCTATTTGTAGTCCTTAAGAATAACTGAATAAACATAAAAGTTGATATGGAGTCTAAATCTAAAGCTATTGATAAGTATATCCCTCCATTTCCTCTCCTCTCTATTAAATTAATTTGTGACTGGTTTCGAGGAATTATCCATTCCATAGGCATCACGAGGAAATAAAGATCCTTTATAAGATTCTCACACAAAGGGAATGGTGAAAGATAGGGATTTAGATGGAGAGTGGTGAATTTATACTAAGGGAAGGCAGCTTAGCGAGATCACAGGGTACGGGGTAAATGTAGGGGCTGAAAGAATGGGTCCTAAATTAGGCGGCGATGGCTGGATTCACAGAGAACTATGGATGCGGTTTGATGTGCGGTACTGTGGTAGAATGGAAAGGTTTGTACAATGGGAGTGGAAAGGCGAAAGGTGACGATGCACGACCTACGGAGATATTTTCGTCGTGTGAAATGCTGCGTTTGAATATGCTCTCGTTCCCTGTGACCTTCACCATGTCAACTTCCCTTTGTACGTGACCTTTTCCACCCACGCGGCCCTCACTTTCTCTTTCTATTCCGTCACTGAACCTCACGGGCGAGCTTTCTAACTTACCTAATGATGGGGGAGATTAGCCTACAACGTTCGCAAACAAATGTTTTTCGCGATGAAAATGTCTAGTCGTTGGCATCTGTGGTTAAAATGGTCGCTTATGTATGTTATAAAAATAAGTATTGAAATCCATTTTCGAAATATTGCGAATATAGGGAGATAATGAACCACAAAAATAGATTAGAATCAGTTAATCAAAGATCTTTAGCTTGAGATATTTCAGTTAATAATGCAGTCATATCATGGAAAAGAATAACATTCACAAAGAAGTTAAGAGTTTATACATTAAATTACTAACAATTCTTGTGGTGGTCAAAATATAATACAGTTGAATCTTATCCAGTTGTCTGTGATTAAAAGTTTTAATTCTAACCATAGATAATAAAAATAATAGGCACTAGGTAGAATTATCGGGAATTATTTGTAAGTCTAATAAAATTAGACTTACAAATCATTTGAAAAATGAAGTAAATCAAATTAATTATTTATATAAAAATAATGTCAGTTAATAGATAACATTAGAAATTTCGCATGAGCTACATATTGCAGAGATTTACATATGTTTACGAAATGGGAGAAATGAAAAAACACTCAATTTATTTGTTAAGTTTGGAGAAACAAAATCACATAATATAACATAGTATTATAATTTTTAATAAAACCACCGAAAATGGACTAGATCTGAATAACCCTATTATTTTTATGCTAGGATATACCTGTCATCTTTCACCGCCAGTATTGCTGGACTTTGCATTTTGGTAAGATAATTTTTTTCATTTCAAATTCATCTTCATATCTTTCAGTAATGAAATGCATTGAGATCTTGTGTAGAGAATTCCTCTTACTCATTCATACACAAATTTCAGAACACAATCATCTTCGTTCTGGTTGTGTGTTTCAAAACTCCTTTCTCCAACAGATATACTGTAGTTTACGTTTTATTCACTATCATAAGCTTAGCGGAATTTTTATTGACATAAAAATTGATTTGTAAATGCAATTTTGAGAATATACCATTGATGTGAAACACAATTCAGTATAAAAGGAGGAATGGCGGTTTGTATCTATTACTTTAGATACTAGTACTTGAAAATAGAAGACATACTGAATTGTGAAGCTTTGAGTTTGTTCGGCGAAGAATATATGAAAGGGATATGTGTTGATGAGGACAAGGATCAAAAAGGGTTTGATACGGTGGGAGAAAAGGGTTCAGTCTGAAAAAATAAAATGAAGATAGGGAATGTGTAAGGGTCAGATGTTGATAGGGAATGGATGTCAGAGGAGAAAATGTTTGGAAAGGATAGAAGGAAAAGGTGCTGCGCTAACAAAATGAAAAGTTAATGTATCGTAGAGGAAATACGTGATTATTAAGTTTGAAATGCTAAGACATATTTAACTATGGATTCGCGAGAGAGCGAGAATATACGGTAATAGGCCAAAA
Organism: Sympetrum striolatum; assembly: GCA_947579665.1. Classification (NCBI taxonomy): domain Eukaryota; kingdom Metazoa; phylum Arthropoda; class Insecta; order Odonata; family Libellulidae; genus Sympetrum; species Sympetrum striolatum. The sequence goes on from OX388349.1 coordinate 41,405,731, forward strand.
AATTAAAACAAAACGAATTTTCTCCATGTTGTCTGATGATAACATAAGCATGTATTAAATCATCATTAACGACTGAAATACGCGACAAAGCATCTCCTTTAAAGGCGAATAACATGAACGGCATATCCGATTTACCAGAGTAATAAAAAGGTGGCTTGAACTGCTCTGGTAACTTTTGAAAAATAGCAGTATCTTGGAGAGTCTTATATTTTGATTTTCAACCAATTTGTCATTTTAGTAGAGTAGATACTGAAAAAACTTTTATTCTCTCAATATTTCATTTCATCGAGTCATTTTCCTTTCAATTTTCTCTGTTTGCTGCTATCCAGAATACCGTAAAAGAAAATATCATTCACGTTGCCCTAGTTTGATAAATGCTTCTTTTATTTCGTCTTTGAGACAGAGGAGAGGAAAATTATCTTTTTTATTTTCTCTCCGTTGCGTTCATAATATCGTGATACGAAAGATACTGAGGATAAATAATTTTGGATAGAAGTATTCATCCTGGAAAGTCCTTATTGAATCACTTAGAAACTGTTAATCAGACAGTCATGGTACTGCATTAACGTGCATGTTTTCCACTTATAGTATTCTGGAAAAGTAACAATATCAAAGGCGAGCTAATCCACACCATATTGGCTTGTTTCCGTAGGTTTCAGCGATACAGAGGTTTAAGATGTAACTAAATATTTGTCTTTAGCCTTCATGGAGAGAAATAGAAAATATGATACAAAAACTCGTACTTCACGTATCTTAAAATGTGGGCGTCTTCGGGAACTTACTCCACTTGTATCCCTCCCGGATATTCGTTCAATTCCCAAGCTGAATTTCATTCTCTCTACAAGAAGAGTTTCTGCACATGGGGTCATCCATACTTTCACGACCGTTGTCGTCTTTCCTTCAGGGATTCCAGCGCAACATCAGTCAACCCCACGTCCAAGAGACCGCTTCCTCTTCCATTCCTTTTCCATTTCCCAAAGAGGTATTTCTCTCACAACCGGAACTCTCTGCTTCCTCCTTCTCAAGCGATTTTACTGAAAAGTACCCTCCCAAGGCCGAGTGAATTTTCCTGTTTTTCCGTTCGCACACTGCGAAGCCATATTGATCCTTTGCTCTTCTTATTCATGAGATTGCAAATTCCCTGCAAGGGATCACTCCTGGTGAGAACTTGATTTTTTAAACCATCGATGATTGACGTTTGTGTCATACGCAATGTCTGATCTCGATGTTTAGATTTAGAAGGATAATGATTAGCATTTACATCTACTTGGTTACTATTCTTGGGTGTTTTCCAATGAAAAATGTTCACGTTACTAGAAGAAAAGTTGCTCCTTATAAGACATAATTGATTTAATAGCTGAAACTCTAGATTGAAAGGGAGTTGCCTTTAATCAAAACCAACTTTTGTAATTATTTATAAATCAATCAAGCTTCTTAATACATTTGTATAAAGTCATAAAATATAACTATTTAATAATGCAACAAGATGATATTCAGGAAATATTTTCTGGAATTAACCACTGAATGCTCTTTTTTATTTATCTCAATGTATTAGAGTGCTATGATAACAGCTAAATTATTTGTGTTTAATAATAAAAAATAGTTCTTTAGAAATTAGTACATACCGATTCCGTATCCTACTTGCTCTAAGATACTCATTAGCCTTATTGACCTATATTATATACAATTTGCCTCTTCGAAATCGAAATTTCTTTAATGAAACTACCGGTTTGTAACCATTAACCAATTTTTATTTTATTACTAATAAAAATAAATCAACAACTGGTTACGCAACAGTTGCAACTTATAATTAATTATAATTCGAATATTTCCTGCATTCAATAACTGTTTTTAATTACTGTGACTTGGTATTTTATCCCAATGCTGTAAGCGAGAGGTTTCTTTGACGTACCAAAATTGTCGGAACTATCATTACTTCATCGGAGATTAATGAATTACATTTCTTTTTTTAATCGTAAGTTTTAAGACCATTTCAACTCACGCTTTGGATTCGATATTTCGTGCTTTCTCCAATTATGTTTCAAGATTAGGTTTTGTTAAAATATTCCCATATAACCTTTGATCTTACGTGATCTGCTTCAATTCTTGCGCTATTTATTCCTGTCAGTGAAGAAGATCAGTTTAGAATGAGATATGAAAAAAACCTGCACTAAAAAGGGATTAAATCAATATTACTAAATAAATTTATGCCGTAGAAGCACAGTTCGTAAATTTCATGAGGAAATTAAGTTCGAGGGTATTTGATAAAATTATTTGGCGGTAACCTTTTCTCTCTAGTTAAGCTCCAGTTTGAAAGCCAGTGTGTTTTCAATGTTGAAATCTATTCTTTTGGAGCGCTGTTGTACGTGTTAGGGAAAAGTAGGATTAAGTGCTGTAATTGAATTTTTAACTACATCTGAATCCTCAATTTTGGTCTCACAATCAGCTTTTTAGAAGCGCTACAAGATGAGAAAAATAATCTGAAAACATTTGCATTTTCTTTAAATACGTGGCACCTTTATTTACTCTCATCTTAATTTTAAATATTTTAAAATTAAACAATCACTAGCTCGGTACCAACGAGGTAGGTGGTAGTAATTTACATACTTAAGAGTAATCTTAAGGGAATGTTTGTCGTTGTAAATCATTTATAATTAAATTACACCCATTTATTTATTTTTATCTACTCTGGATGAATAATAATCATAAAAGGACTTTATTTAGGGAAAGTTTGAGACTATAAAGCCTCTTCTTACACCTAACCCTTCGTCATATAAATTTAAAAAAGTACTTTGTACTTTGTGGTTTCAAAAAACCTGAGCTAAGAGCTTGGGAAAACATTCCACTGCAGAAAAACACCCAAAAGAAGAGGGGTGTAAAAAACCTGCCAAACCTACAGACAGGATAACAATATTTTGCGATGAAATCAGATTTAGTGAAATTTAGAATACAAGAATAAAAAAGAACAAACAGTTACACATTTGCATATAAGTAGGTAAAAAATAGACCGATACATATATTAGTTAATAAACAATCAAAAACGATCTAAACAATTAAAAAGATACATGGAAGAAAATAATAACCTATGAAATGTAAAATGCAATATAAAGTACATCCATTAAAATATCGGATTGGGTAGCTATGGAAAAATATTCTGAAGGTTAAAAGGCGTGGTAATAATACAAAACAAAACTTTTTTAATGGGCTAAATCGGGACCAGGAAATACCCTCATCCAATTAACACTTGTCCTATAAACATGAAAGAACCATAGCAAAAATTTTCAATTTTCCTTCAGATGTCTGCTTTTACTTTCAACTTATTCCTTCCATCCTTTCTATTCAAGTGGTTATCACAGAAATCATTGCTGGCAATTTTAGGCCCGCATTTTCGCCGGGGATTTCAACGACTTCTGAGCGGAGGGAAATCAATTTTGGGCCGTCGAGCCGCGATTGCAGCACCTCCTGGTAGCAGATAGCAGCAAGCTGTCTCATCTGCCATTCGATTCCATTCCCCTTTCTGATTGCCTCCATTCACTTTGGAGATCGGCATGAATTGATTGCTGTCCACGGCGTTTCCGGAACTTAGCCGAGTTCAAATCATTTGTCACGAGCGTCGGAGTGGTGCGCTCTGCTTTATTCAAAGATTCGAATGGGAATAAATGATTTCTCGACACTGCGACTGTTTCTGGATTTCAATTTTTTTCTCTTTCCGCTCCCAATAAAATAGCTGATGACATTCCTTTCACTTTCTAGCTCCACCCGAAGTGCTGGTGGTTGCGACTATCAACGAAGCCTTTAATATGCATAGCGTAATCCTATATCTACAGCTCCATCAAAACTGCCACCCAAAAAAAGAAGTGCTTCTAAATGAAAAAAAAATAATTTTTAGCAATGATCTTAAGTGAAGTGAAAGTCTGTTATCCAATGAAAATTTTTAAACAATAACGAAAACGATAGTTATAAACGATAGATAGGATAGATAGATATATAGATGGACCCTTTATCTGCGAAGTTAGGCCCAGGTAGGTCTCTCCTCCACCTAACCTCGTATATCGATAATATTTGAAGTTAACTAATTTATACAAACAAACGCAAAAAGAAAGAGTAGTGTGTGGGAAAAAATCTTTGCACCTGAAGGTTGAAAAAGAAAAAAACCCACGTTGCAGGAAAACACCCACAGAGAAGGGGGGTGAAAAAAACCGCGAAAAAACAGCATTAAAAAATAAATAAAAAACAACAGAACATACAAGTATAAACAATGAGCATTAAGATACAATACATATAAAAGAGAATTATTTATACAAATAAGTTTAATGAATGTAAAATGAGCTAGTGAGAGAGGTACGATTCAAGAGCATTAAGCTTAATTATTTTAATCATGATATAGTCTTAAAGCTAAGAAAATTAAATTACTCGTAAACATTTCTTCAGCCGAAGGCTTTCGTCGAACTATCTATTTTTTTGGACTGTCGGAATCCTTGTCATTTATAACATGTTATATCTGGTGGATGGAGTTTCCCGAAGAAATGGTTTCTATCCTATCTATAAATTGTTTCTATCCAAATTCTTAAGACAGAAATGAAAGAGTGACTTCTCAAGAAAAAACACAGACTCAGGTTTCTCTTCGTAGAATCCCCTAACTATTGACCACTAACCCACAATTGTTTTTAGATTCAAGATTTTACTGTACCACAGAAGAGGTATTATAACTTTACGGATCAGTAAAAGCATGTGTCATGAAGAGGTTCTTTTTCATTTTACTTTCACACAGCTCAAGAAAGAATAATATGAATTCTGCGTGATATCATAAGTTATAGTGCGATACTACTTTTAGTTTAAAAAACTATGAAAAGAGTGCAGGATATTTCCTCTGTCAAGTCTTTACGCTTATAACCTCATATTCTCACCAATATTTCAAATTCTTCATAGTATCAGTGCAAAAATTGGGTTTACATGTTAGCATACAAAAAAAATGAATTATTAATAGTCGATCAAATCGAGTCGAATAGTTATATCAGCGAGATAATTGCGTAAGATTTTCACTGATAATTCTTCTTTATAAATTAAAATAAATTTCTAATTATACTCTTAGTGATTTTCATTTTATTATAAACTCCTACTCAATATTTATTTAAACGACAAAATAATTCATCAGAAAATATTTGAATTTTCAGTCTCCCATATCTTACAATTCTATCTTACTTGTTAGTCTATTTGAGCGAAGCAACATTCATTCCGAACTTCTACAAATGGGTGTGTAGTTTGTATAGAAGTAGTCTAGAATGGAGTTAGCAAAACATGCAACGACAAAACATTTTTATTCGATTCCAAAAGAGGTTTACAATTTCTAGCAAGTGCGCTAAATGATAAAGCAGGCCAATTTGGGATGAAAATAAACTTAAGAATACAGCCATTGAATAGCGAATATAAGGGCACATAAGCTTGCCAACCGAAAGTTAGAACGCTTATATAAACGTCTACACAAGTTTTTTCATGCATTGGAAATCCGACAGAGTATTTTTATCTATTTGGCTGATCCCTCTCTTAGACTTTACAGAAAACTTTACTGAAGAGACACTAACTTGGTGGAATTTCATGGACAAATTGTGACCTAGGAATCGTTATTTCTTAGGAAAACTTGATCCCGAATTTATTCATTTGATAAATATTTTCTATGAAATTCAAACTGGAGTGTGTAAAGTAACTTAAAGGAACGAAAATTTCGTCATTCCAAATCAAAGCATTTAAAAATACATTTAGGCGAATATTATGAGGGTTGAGTAATATTCGCTGATATTCGTATCCAAAATTAATTAAGTTGAACGAATTACTTCATATTGGAACTGGAAATATATATTTCAAAGTACCGTGAATCGCAATTAAACCGTCCTAATAATTAAATATCACTGTAATGCAATTATAAAAATCGACATTAAAAAACTATCTTATATCGGAGCCATGGTTTTGCAGCGTTAAAATATCTTAATGGAGAAGTTTTGGGTTATGGGATATGTGGACAAGCAATTTTATTCCAAGGAAATTGGGTAAGATAATTTTGCTCGAGAAGGCGTGCTCCCAGGAAATATCCTAAGGAAGAATAGACTTGAAAAAAAAGTCCGACGGGACCGGGAATTACATTTCAAATATGTAATAGGAATCTTGAATCTATACTGTCTTGCATTTACGTATCACCCTAAAGGCATTAAATAACTACAATTAAATGAGTTCATAAAGGGTTTTAATATTAGACATTGTATTGTACACTTGCAAATTTATGGACATTATTTTTCTATTTAACTGATAATATTTCTGTATCTTTATCACTTCTATAACGCTAAAGAAAAAGTTGTTGGTGAAGCCAAAAATCTGCTGCAGTTTGGGTGGACATGAATGTGAATAAGTATTCAATGTTAACTTGACTAGGTTTAGTGATGTGTCACATACATTTACTTATTTATAGTGTATTTGTATATTTTGTTGTGTTTTCTTTCATCTTTTAACTATCACTATTGGTAGGTTTGAGCATGTTTTTCACACCCTCTTCTTCGGTGGTGTTTTTCTGCAGTGAATGATTTTTTCCTAAGAATCAAGAATAATTAGGTTTTTTATACACACGTCTTCTATTTTTCTCATACAGACTCTTTCATTATTGCATTAAATTTCAATTCCAATGAATCTATGAATATCACCACCATTTCAGGCGGAAATCTTGACAAGTGCATCACATTCTGAAAATTCGAAAACATATAGGAGTATATTTTTATATCTATATCCAATTTCTAGAATATCGAAGCATAGCGTACGAGAAAATATTTCATTCTTGGAAGCAATTCAATCTATGTACAGGGAAGAAGAGGAAAGCTCTTTGTGAGCGTATCAAATATGAACATAATCTATAGTAATGTAATCTTTTAACGGTGGATCTCGTATCGCAATCTTTATATATATGCATTTCCTAATCTAAGCCAAGTAATATTAGCGGAAGGCATAATTTTGGGATTGATGTTAAAATAAAATCATGATTAAGATCTATTATAGTGATTAGGAAGATAAATGATTCTAAATTAAAGAGAATTTATGGTGCAAATACGAAAACCCAAATTCAGGCAGAAATAGAATTAGAGGTTCCGAACTATATGTAAAGATATTTAAAGATATACCTATTATCTTTCGATTTAATTTTGATCGAATATTAATGATTTTAATAATGATCGTCACTATTGAAATCCTATTTAATCGCTGATAGCTCAGTGAATATGTCCTTTCTCACATACTCGTCATAATGATCTTGTCTCTCTCTCTCTAGTTCATTTTAGGTGGGCAAACCCGTACTTTCGCTTCACCAGTCGCTGCTCTATTTTTACAATATCGTCATAGGACGATATGTTAGATGGAAGAAGAGACTCAGTCTCAATCTCACCCAAATAACGACAATTTATTATTATTGTCAATTAGGAATATTTTCAGGAATATTAAAATTAAAATAGTATTATATTCTAACTGGTGTAAATTGAGATACACAAACTCCACAATTGGAGTCGATCATACCAGCCCATATTTTTATTGGTGATTTTGATGAATGGTGGTAATCACTGCTTTTCCACTCCATTTTTGACAAACATTTCCGACCTTTCTATGAAGATACCAATCTTTCTGATGGTTCATTTTATCAATGACACTGTAAGTGACCATGAATGCGGGGTTTATTCCCTTTAATTCCCCTGGGAACACATCTGTAACCATTAATTGATTATCAAAAATTTTACATCGAAGCGTACAATACTTCAGATGAAAAAATTTATAATTGAAAAGTGTATGTACCTCGTAAAATCTTAGCGCCAAACACCTATTTATGGTTAGCATTATCACTTTTATCAAACAAATCGCCGTCATAAACATATTTTCTTTGTTTGCCCCTTCAACGCGAATATCTCCCAACAACAATATCTCTAAGAGTGTGAAGTCGTTAGGAGACGATCGAGAAAGCTAATTCCAGACTATCACTCGGGCTAATTGTATTTTCGCCAAACTCAATTTCACACGAACTCGGAAAATCAATTTATTCTGAACTCGCCAATGCATGAAGGTGAGGCAATAACCGCTTTAAAATGCTGGATGTTGCTTAACGCTTTCATAAATATGCATGAGCTTCCGTAAACGCTCGGAACAAACGCCTCAATTATCTGCATTAGGGGTACCTGCGATGCCCCGTAACTTGCTGGAGTGCTTTTCAGCGAGTACTTTGCTCCTCTCCAAAATCATTCACATCTCCATCAGATGTAAAGATTAGATCGATATCTGGGTATCTGCACCTATGCCCAAATGAAGAGGGGAGAACGAGGGTGATATTTCATCGTAACGAGCTCTGCTGCATACCTTTGCCGGCGAGATTTTGAAGACTCGTATCGTAAATCATAACCCCCTAGGCAATAGTGTATGTAACGCCCACACATTTGTCAGTGGAAAACACAAATATCCTTGGAGTGCCGATTGTATAGAGCAGCATCCATATTTTTCTGATTAATTTGGGAAGGGACACGCGGTTTAAAAGGATATTAATATGGTGTTCAATCAAGAATGTTCGAAAGTACTTGTTTTAGGAAAAAGCCATCCGCCCATTTATTGTTCGGATCTATTTGTCTTTCGAATTAGTTGATGAATGAGAGAATTACAGCAACTCAAAGGTTTATTCTCAAATTAACGAAATACTTATTTTAACACAAACTCATCAGAACATTATTTTATGGAATCTAATAATCTGGTCTTGACTTTGTGGTAGTCCTCCATTAAAGAGTTAGCACTTATGCCTTTACAAAATATAATTTATTACATGACCATTGTTTTGACCATTTAGGTCTTCCTCAGGTGTAGTAAAGGAATAAGTGCTATATTCTGTACAGCAATTTTAGTAATAGATCGTCTTGAAAATAAAAATAAAATGAAATAATATACACCGAATTTTCATCAGTAATACCATAGAATACTTCTCACGAAACAGCTTCATGATATTACTTTTTATTAGACCATAAAAAAAGATAAAAACATGACCAAGGTTTTGTAGCAAATCTGCGTAGACGATGTAGATGAAGCTTGGCTACGAAGCCTTGGTCATGATAGTATCTTTTCTTGTGGTCCAATAAAAAATTATATCTTATCTTTAACGTTAAGTTAGTTTAACATTATACAAGCCATTTTGTGTAAATGAATACCACAAAGTAAAACCTAAGTCTGTATTGTTTAGAAATAATTCTAACGCTTGGCATTAGGAATTATATTTTGGTAATTTTGTATTGAAGATTTAAGGTGCTTTCATTATAAACTCATACAAATAAAAAAGTTAATGGAATTAAACCGCGTAGTGGTTAAATTGTGCGCACCATATATCCATATATATTGGCTGTGAACAGTAATTTGTTATATTAAAAGTTTGTTTTTATGGTTCAAGAGTCCCACAATTTTTAGTGAAATTAACTCGCGTTTGAACCTTACAATTGTAAAATAACTATAAACCTCAATGCATAAATGCCGGAGGTATAAAATACGCTCCATATTTAATCAGTTTGATTGATCTCTTGCTTATCTTCCAGTTTTACGCCAACTTTCTGAGCTGTGAGTTGTGACCTACTTCAAAACCTACGTTGCTCCCTTGTGATGTAGTAAATTTACTTTCGTTTAAGTGATATTTGGGCCTTGCGGAAGCTAATGAAGAGATGCTTATAAACTTGACTCGAGATCGTGTGTCACAATGGGGTGACAGTGAATTTTTGAAGTTAAGAGTTTCGAATTTAATCCTCGAAGTTTTGTATGCAAATGTTCTCGAGTGAATATTCCCTTATTAATTATCACTATGATGGAATTATCTTCCTGTCCTTTAAATCCTGACTCATTAATCTATCAGAACTTTTATATGGAAATCCTTTTTGTAGTTCAATAAAAATTTGAGGAAATACAGGTTACATACAGGTCAACATACATGCACAAAGAAAAATTAAGACCTATAAAGTCGAGTGGAAATTTTACCCTTTAATTTCTTCCTCTGCATTATATACCTGTGCTTTCTTTACCACATAATTATTTAATGAAATATTTTTTCCCAAATTTTTCACTATAATTTTCTCCTAAGTGGAAACTTAGGTATTGTACTCATCTACAATAATATAAGTAGGTAAAACTATGTAATATAACATTTCCTGCTCTCTTTGATGTTTTAATCTATTATTCAGAACAAAACCATTTAAGTTTTACTATTGTTGAAGAATGTATTTTCCGTTACTTCATTTCATTTTATTTTTAATGCTGTTTCTTGTATGCAGGCCTATCTTGATAGCTGATTACTTTATTTTATGTTTATATTCAATCAAATTTTTTAAACCTCTCTATGTGAATATGCATCCGTATTATTATTTTTGCCTTTCATACATGCCTTAAGCTGCTTTCTATTTTAAATTCCCTTAACTAAACGTGGGTTTTGTGAGTTTTTCACACGACTCTCCTGTCGTCAATTTTCCTGCTGTAGTACATATTTTCTTAAATGAAAACTTGAGTTATTGAATCCACGACATACTTTTCTTCTGATGAGTTTTCCCAATTTATCTCTCACTGTCAAACATTATATGCTAATTGTAAATAAAAAGAAACTTAATAGACCAAATATAAAAATATCTAGACCTGAGTATGAATTTTTCAATTACTCATACAATTATTCAGGACAAAAATAATTTTTTCTCTTCCAAGGTAATCTGGTGAATCCAAGTTCTTTATTTGTGTTTTAAGAGATTTAAGGAAATGGTTCTTGTTTTGTGAAAAATTAGAAAATATTTTGTAAATACACATATTCTTTTTTTTTCCTTTTTTTATTCTTGCTCTTTTTCATTTTACTTTCACTCAGCTCTCTTTTTTACCCATAATTTCGACAAGATTATTTTATTTAATTATTTTCTAATTATATTTTTTTGGATAGATGCTAATATATTTGGGGTAACCCCGAGAAGTTTTTTCTATAGAGTACCAATTTATTACCCTTCTATTTCGTTCTTTTTGATTTTCTTTCATTCTTTTTTCTTTATTTTATACATTATTGTGGTTTAAACAACGTATATTTTATTAAATACATATCAGGTGGATTGAACTTATATTATTTTTATTGTTAAAATATCGACCGCATTAAAATAGCTCGATCTTGCGAATACATTAAATATAAGCTTGTGTTCTAGCTTTATTTTATTATCAATAGGTTCTCAAATATTTCTTCCATTCCATATGTAATCTAGTATTTTATGCAGCAAAATCTGCTGGAGGAATCTCGCTACATATTCAAACATGCTGTACGTATGACAAATTGAGAACACTTGGAAAATCACGGCCGATTTTATGAAATACGAAAAACCTGGAATATGCCTTTAGTTATCGCAAATACAACTCCCCACGGAGGGATCCCTTATTCGTGCGTTTACACCGTCTTCCGGGGGATGCATATTTGAGCATTAGTACAGGAGGCTTCCGGGATGAGCTTGCCGCCTCCTGATCGTGTGTCTCCTGACCGCAAGTGTTTGCATTTAGCAAGTAGCGTGTTCTGGTGGATTTACTTCCTATTGAACCAAGGCTGCACTAAGCGTCTTTGAAGTGATATTCCCGCATAAGGTGATTTTAGGCTTCTTTTAATTTTTTCCATATCGTTCACGCGTAATCTCGTCGTTTTGATGCCACGATTTAAGGAGGAACACCTCAAAGCCTTCAATTTATTTCTTATTGACCTCCATCTTCATACACGTTTACCCTTAACGGCTCGTACCGAGAAACTTACAGAAATTGTCACGTCGGGTAATTATCACTCGAAATGAATAACTTCCTATTAAAAATTTATTTTAAGATAAGATGGCATTACTTAATACATTATTATTTCTTTACTTACGTATGGCTTAATTTTTTTTATAATGAACTTCCTTATAATAGATTTATACATTGTCATTGCAAAATTGTAATTATTTTAGACACAAAAAATTATAAAAATACGATTTCATTACTACATATTATTATATTTGTAAAAATTTTGTTTTAAGTTGGAAACCTAAAGTAACACCACTATGAATTTCTTTTATAAATATGAAATTAAATTATGGAGCTTTACATCAATGGTTATGAAAATGTTAACCAAGTGTCGGGTAAAAAGTGAGAACAGTTACACTTACTGGTCTTATTTATCAGAGAAACATAGTATCATTTTTCAAATCAAATTTTACTTAGGAAAATAAATGAGAGACTAGAGAAAATTACGCCATTTTTCACAATAATAACGGAAGCATAACCGGTCGGGTCAATATGACCCAACCAACCAAAGAAAACTTCCTGCTGAAAAAGAGCTGAAAACGTTTGAGGTAATGTTGTATTTTTGTTTTACGTTGAAATAAATTGTAGCTTCCATTACTAATGAAATGATTCGTTCTACATAAACATAAGAGATCATGAGAAGGGATTCAGTCTCCTTAGAATCGGATTCCAAGGAAATGATAAAAAAAGTTTTGGCACAGTTTATAACGTTCTGTATATATGAGTTTATATACTATTATTTAACCCTTCCAATTGAGATGTAGTTTACAGTCTTAAATTGTCTAAATATATCTTTAGTTCTGGTAAAGCTGAAATTAGAGATTCAGATAGGAATTACATAGAAGAGAAAGCACAAATATTCATAGTTTACTTCGTCGTTTGTGAATTATTTCCTACTGAAATCCAATTTTAAACGAAATCTCTATTAATAACTGAATTTTGTTTTCGAGAATGTATTTCATTACATAAGTAGTGTTTCAGCTGGTCAGAAAATGTTCATAAATATCTGTGTGACATACTAGTAGAGGTGACGAATAATTCCCAATAAAATCCCAGCTCCTGAGAATGGGAGAAAAAATATTTTATTTCTATACCTAAAAAATCACGAGAAGCGATTTTTTCTTTCGTATAATTTTCATACTAATTTGTATTTTTAAAAATCCGTATAAAAATGCCGATTAGTGAAAAATTGGATAATCTCAAACAGATGGAAATATTGCGAGCCGTAGAGCTAATCTATTCCTTTGAAATGAAAATCTTCTGCAAAGCAAATGAGAATTCCTAATTCCAAGAAGAAGCGTTCTCTTCCTCTAATCACTTCCTCTCAGAGATCTAATCCTAAAATAATTTGGTTCGACATTCTCTTTCTCAATCATAATGAATTCCTGGAATATTCTACCTATCAAAATGGATTTTTTAATCCCCTCGTAAACATGAAAAATGATTACATTAATAATTGTTTCTACTCAAAACATCAATGAATATTAAAATTCAGCCAATCTAATCCTTAGATAAAAGTATAAATGGTATACTTATTTTAAAATTGTCTGATATTATACAGATATTTCAGCTAACTCTTTTTCCAATAGCTTCAATCTCTCAAATAGCTAACAACAAATTTTTCCGTGCGTATGTAAATGAAAATGTTACAGATACTAAGAGAATGTTTACTCTTGTTTCTATTTTATAAGACTAATAACAGAGATATCTAATGCTCAAGGGGTATTAATGTAAGTAAATTTGGTTATTAAAAAAGCATCCCTCAAAATTTTGGAGAATAAAAAAGGTGGTGCTCATCTAATATCATGGGAGCTGTTTCATTGGTCTTAGTTAGCAACTTAGTAAACAAATTTTGTGCTAATAAGAATTATTATTTATTTAGTGTATATAGGCGCCCTTGGTAACATATGCTACAATAAAAAATACATAACACAAAAAGATAAGAGAATAGGTTAATACAATAAAATTGATATGAAGTAAGTAAAATATTTAAAAAGCCTTCTGCCTAATGTACTGAACAAGTCTGTGGAAACATCAACGTCAACAGATTAGATCTGGCTATTTTAGTGTTAGAAAAATATATATAATTTTTAAAGGAAAATCCAAGATGGGCAAATTACATGTTCTGCGCAAAGGCACGGCTTATGCAAAGAGATAGCGTATTGATTTTAAATTGTATTGTATTTAAAAGATTGTAGAAAACATTTCACGCAAAGGAGATGTCGAATATTATTCATGGTGAACAAACTGAACGAAATATTCAGGTTTCCTCAAAAGGTTTTATTTCAATTGACGACTAATTTCAACACACAAGTGTCATTCTCAAGTCACAAAAGTCAACACATGACATATAAAACACCAGATAATGGGGGTGATGGGAGGGGTGTAAAAGGTAAAAGAATAAAGAGGTGGTAAGAATTTAACAGTAGAAATCAGAGAGGAGTGGCAAAGGAAAAAATGGTTGTTAGCTAAATTGTAACCCCAATGTAGATGTTGCACTATAAACAATGTCTCTAAAGCGTCGAGTTAGGGCCTCGAATAATTTAGTGTAGGAAAAAGAATTTTATATCGGAAGAATGGTTGTTTTCAACTAAACGTTGCGCAAAATGCGATTTGATGTTATTTTTGCCTTTCGTCGTATCATTAGAAATTCCTTTGTATTCAAAATGTAATTTAGTTCCATATTTAAATTATAATAGATTTTATATTTACTTTAAAATTCATCCCTTTCTATCCTGTTTTGAAGCCAATCGAGCTTCTCGAGTTTATTTTGGCTATTCAAACGCCTTCTTCGTAAACTCGACGCTCACTTACACTCTCAGATCCATTCAGACGTCCCTTTCTCGCCGATATCCTTTAAGAAAGGGGTCGATAATATCCTTGGCCATGTTTTGGACCCCTTTAATGCCGTCTACATACGTTCCACGGGCCTAACCCAGGCGAATATCTCATATTATCGGAAAAATCAAACCCACGCAAAGGACGACTGCAATTGGCTTTGCCGCCGATCCGACCACAAGAGGGCGTATCCCGTAACGATAAAGAATATATGGGAACGATAAAAACTGGAATCTGATAAGGATCCGTCGTTGCCCTCCAGGTTTAACTTAATTGAATTGACCTGCAGGCCTTATGGCTTATTGGATACTACAAGTTATTTTCCCTGGGAAACCGAAGGAATTTCATCTTTAAATGAGGAATTGCTTTTCGATAATGACCTCTGGAATCCCTTGGTTTCTAGAGTAGATAAATCGAGAGTCTCTTTATCAGTATCTTGAGAACTTGGTAGCAGTATGAAAATACAATTTCTTCTATGAGTTTTAGACCATTTAGATAGTAGTCGAAATATTTTCCCAGGTAGGGAAGCAATTCATTTCATGTTATTTTTTCGGAATATATTCTTTTCAGAAAAGTCAAAAAGCTTATTTATGATATGATATCGTGCATATGACTTTAAAATTCATAAGCTCGATCTATAATATATATTTTCTCTTAAATTCCTACCTTGAAAACATTTATCAAATAACGGCTGAAGTCTTTCTTTAATCGAGTCATTAAGTTCAGCTATTGGGGCAGTAACTTTTTTCATCCCTTACATATTATTAGAAGAAGAAATATATTTATCTAACATTTCTTTCTTTATACTCTAAACACTTTTTCTAAACGATATTCAAGCGAAAGTATAAGTAATAAATATGTATTGTGAACTGTTGATATAGGCATTGTTAAATATCCTTGTTCTATTGAATCACATATTTTTTAGTCATTCCTTGAAAATAATATGGCAAGGGAACTCTTTAATAGCATACAAATAAATTTAAGTTATTTTTTAACTCAGTAACTAGTGTGAGATCGCCACCATACCTTCCTATTTAACTCATTTTCGCATTGGCAATAATATTAAATATTATTTTATTCATTGAAAATTGATTTGACATCCATTTAATCGTAAAAATTATTATTTTTTTATTTCTACATCTCACAGCCCCACTCATATACATATAATTCTTTATTTATCGAACCCTGTTACAAAGGGATTCCGATACTCATTCTTTGCCGTCCAAAAATCACATCTGATCGTTGACAATGTATTTTCACGCAAAGATATCGTAGCTACAATATACAGTATATTAAATTTATTTTCTTATTTCTGATTCAAGAGAATAATCTTCGTAGCTGCACTCGGAGTGTTTAAATAACCCACATCTGAGGTACACGAGATCCTTATTCTCACATGGCCAAGGTGTAAAATGGGTTGTCTGATCACAAGAAGCATAGGCGCCGGGGCAAACTTGGAAGCACAATGGCAAGACTAAGTTTTCCTTAGTATATCCCTTCCAAAGACTCATCGGGGTTCATTTTGATGATGGAAAAATCCGACCCCGAATCGATCTTTTGATACCATTTTGTTTGGGGGCTTAATGCATACATAAGCTGCTTCGGCCCTTTTGGAGGTTCTTTAGGTTATTCACTAAGTTTCGGGCTTCTTGCTGATGCAGTATCCATTCAAAAGTTTCTAAGTTGGAAATCTTCTCCTCAATGCTCATTAAGATGGCAGGTAACAGGAAACGTCGCTCATATATTGTTCATTTGGTGAATAAGGAAATGAGAGTTTGGTAGCAAGGAATCTTGATTAAAATATTACTTTCAGAGGGAATTTCATAAACAATGCATTGAAACAGATGATTTATACCGAACTTTTTTTAATTGTGTATTTCTATAATAAAAGTGAAAGTAGAGCGATATGGACACTGAAATAAAAATCTGATGTGGCCAGCACATGACTTTCTCCATTTATAAGATGTAAATATTTATCTACGACAGTAATTTCTAACTCTAAATTCCATCTAAACTTGGAAGATGAGTGATTAATATATATATATTATCTTTGAGGCCAAAAACATTATAAATAATATTTTTCGGGACATGATCGATGAAAAACGATGGAATTGGCGTTTCGCCCATAGAGCCCAGAGCGCCCACTAAGTACATAATCAGCAACTTCCGGTTTATCAGTATTTCATGAATACCTCCTAAACAATCAGTGATACAAAAATATGTTTCCTACAAAAATTATAGTAATTTTTTTTTCTAAAACTTTTGTAATTAATAGTATATACCTAAATATGATATTTTTGGAGATATTTTGACAATGAATGGTTCTCATGTTAGAGCGCCCTCAAAGTACATATCAGCTATTTCCAGTTTATCGGTATTTCACGAATAACTCCTAATTAACCGGTGATACAAAAATATGTTAAATACAAAATGTATAGTAAATTACACTATCTAAAACTTTTATAAGTAATACAATACACGTATATATCATATTTATGGAGATATTTTGAAAACCGGAAATGAGCTTTGATGAATGAAGCTCGAACTAGCACACACACACATACAGACACACACACACACACACACACACAGACATCATTCCTAAAATGGTCAAAACGTGTTCTAGGGACCCCAAAACGTGTATTTCCGTTGAAATCTCGAAGTCGAATTTTTTCATGAAAACAATACTTTCTCTATACATTGTATATGGAGAAAGTAAAAACCAAATTTGAAGATTGCATTAGAGCATACAATGTATAGCATCTAATATTATTAAATGTCACAAGAAAACTTGCTTTCTAGTATATTTAAAATTTTTGAGTTGGTAATAATTTAAGATTATTATGAGGGTGATACACATCGTAGCTACTTCGGCAATAATGGTGGAGTGGAAATATCTTCAATTAAATACTCATAACAAAGTTTTTTGAAGCAAAATTTAATCTAAAATGTTATTTATTAACACTCAATAATTCAATATTCTTTTTCTTCCTTAGAAATTAATTGATTATTTTAAAATAATGATTAACATAAGTTATAGGTAAATATATTTTTTAAATAATAATATTTTAGGTGGTTGGTTAAATATCAGAACTCTAAAGGTTTAATTGGAGATTATTGTTAATTTATAGGTTGCTACAAAATATATTTCTCAGGGTTCCACACAATTTTTAATGAGCTCTTTACCAGAACTTATGTGCTCTTGCATACATTATTAGCTATTTTGTTTATATAAACACAAAGTTACATGATATGAAATAGATTTCATTTATATTTCACCTTTATCCATAAACGGGTACTTTCATATCCTGTATTTTTGGGTTAGGTTGGGTTGAATGTTGGGGGCATATTCGTTGCTAATGATATGAAATTTATTCATAAGAAAAATATTTAGGAGTATTGAAGAATAAGTAAATATTTAAATTAAGTACAAACTATGCATAAGAAGTAATACGTTATTCTCACGATTTGAACGGACTAATTTATTCTGGTTTGAGTAAGATCCGAATTGGAGATGATATTGCCAAAGGCAGAAAGACAAAGGAAGGGCGATGGAAATGGGGATAATGTAAGGAGTAATGAAATGGCTAAGTCTTGAATTACGCGTTCCTTAATATATGAGAGAGCTTTTGAATTCTCCTCAGTAACTCAGACAACGGTGTATTTGAGCTCTCTTTAACAAGACAAGATGCATTCCCTTGAAAAGAAAATTCCTAGACCAGGTTTGTTCTGACATGAGAAATTGAAGAAACAAATTGTGGACACATTTAGCTTAACGATGACGAATCTTCCTTCTGTGAATTTTATACTGTAGGTATATATTTCTTTAAGTCTAAATATTGTAAAGAATTCCAGCCGAATATGTATATTGTTACTCGTAATTTGCATAAAATCAAGTTACTACAGTGGAGAAAAAAGATTGGATTAGGCCAATGACATTTGAAGTTTTCCAATGGTGAGGGTGGCAAACACAAATGCTCAAACGAATTCTAAAACTCTTGAAATTTTTTATATCTTTTCCAGAAATTAAATAGAAGCTACATAACGGTATTAGCATTTAATTTTGTAGGTAATTTACATTTTTCTTGTTATGGCCGTATTTTCTATATAAAATTAAATCTTAAATTTTAACTAGATTGTTCCTAAACTCTAAGAAAAGAGAATATAGCGTTGCAGAATATTTATTCTAATACTGTTCGAGGAAGCTATTCCCAACATGCATTTTTAAGATTTTAATCTACTTGTTCTCCTAGTACGTTTCTCGTAAGGGGCACTAAGTTTTATTTTTTTGCTTGCTAAAAAAAGAGGAATTTGTTCTTAATACCACAGAGAATCGATAAATTTAAACCTTTTTATACACATTAGTTTCGAGAATAACATGTTAGATTCTAAAACTTTCAAAATTTTACACTATGAATTTATAGTATTTTGTCGTGATAAAGCTTTAAAGTTATGTATCTAATCTTAAATTTTAATATTTTTGCATGAAAATATTAATTTACTTTTCTTGCAATGCAAAATTTAATCGATCTTCGAAATATTATTCCTTACACGTTGTCACGTTTCCTCTGTAATGCTTATTAAAAATGAGGTCTTGGATGGAAAAAACTATAATCTATAATTGGCATACCATGGGATTTCATCTACTTCATTAATCGTACACAAATTGAAATATCTAGATTATTTTAAATCTAATTAAGATTTTTGCCGTGCTTTCCTTCATTTTCCACATATTTTGTTTTCCCAGATTAGGGTACAATAGACACTCGTTTGCACAGGAAAGAGCTTCGTGGGTATAGATTAACCTTTATCCTTACGCTTGACTTCCTGTTTGTTTTGCGATGAAGATCTGCCAGAACAATATTGACAAGATCATTAGCAGACCTTTGAAAATTAAACGTAAAGGAAAGGAAGTCTAGTGGAAGTCCGATGAATGATTATTATTTTTACATTTACAATAAAGAAAAGTAGGAGTTAGAGACGATAGGAACTGACTTTCTCGTTCAGTAAAAGCCTAATTTACTTTACAGAATAACTTAGTCGTAAATTTTAAATTTTAAAGTTAGTGATGGAATATTTATCTACCTCCCATTTTTCATATTTCACATTTAAGGATTCAAGTTTATAGAAGCTTATTCTTGGTACCATGATAAAATATCACCGTTATCACTATATGGATCTTAAAACTATCAAATATTTGCCACATCATTTTGCTTTCCCTTAGTAAAATCAAGCAAACAATATAACTAACCGAGGCACTGAGTAATCTACCGCATTTTTAATTGACTTCTTTTGTGTTGAACTTAAAAGTACTACCATTGATGCTCAAATAAAATATGGGGTAAGTTTTTAAAAGACTTTCACTTCCACTAACTTTCAACGTTTACCATTCACCAAAAGTGAAATTGATCAAGCGTGTGCTTGATTTATCGCACTCTACTTAAAGAAAAAATCGCACCATAGATTAATTATTTCCAATTCTATTCCAAAGAACAGCCGCATATTAATGGCGTGAGGAGAAAGTGTAGAAAGGCGTAGAGAAGGAAATTGGAAAGAATGGATTCACTGTTTATTCCAATCGTATACAATACCTTCACTGGCAATAAATCCGGTAAGACTAATGTATGTGGGCGATCTGCCATTTACTTCGGTTTCCTTATTTGATTGGAGCTGAGAGATTGCAAAATGGGAAAAGACGAACGGCAAAATGAAGATGAGGTATCAGTTACGACAGAAGGAAGCTGCGGCTGAAACCTGAGGTTGTTTCTGTTTGCCGAATCCATTGCAATTCCCGTATTCATATAGGAAGTGAAAGGATTGATTCTCATATCTTTAGGGGCTTCGGATGTGACATTTTGGATTACTCCGGCACTGGGAAATCCGTTTTACGTCATAAGGTTGGCATTTCAACCGAGAAAACACTTCCCTGATAACAAATGTAGAAGGAGCGATACCAAAAAGCTGCTGGACTACACCAAATTGTGCCGAGAGAATATTTTTAACACTAGAAGGACGGTGGTGATCATTTCATCTTAATCCAGTTTTACTTCAAATCTTTTTAAGTAAAATATCTTTCAATTTTTTTTTAATTTTTTGACTTTGTTTGATACCATCTCAAAATTATATGATATGACATATTGCAAATTTAACAAATATAGTAATCGTTATTTGTTAACGAAATTAATAAATTTCACTGCCAACAAATTTAATAAATCAATTTTGTTAACAATGTGGTATATTTTACATCGTGTTATACCTAGAAGGTCGATTGGGGGTCGTTTGAGTTCTATCTATATTCAATCAAGGTATTTAACTTTTACACCGTACTTCTTAAAATTTTCCTACAAAAATATATATTTTGATATTTTAGGACATTAATGTAGATGTGTTCAACCCCAATTTTACTTCTTAAATGACTTTATTCATTTTTAAGGGATAAGTTCTCATGCAACAATAGTTTCCATTTAAAATAAGGAATAAAGATGATTGTTAATCAGCTGCATTTTATCATTTTAGCGAAAAGGCTCAAAGCTATTACTTTTATCGCTTGTAATAATAGGTAAAAACTTTCCAATGGACTATTTTGAGATCTATTCGCTGCTAAAATAAATGTATCCTAGTTACCAATTAATTTTCAGTGTAAGATTTTAAACCCATTATCAGCCATTTTTAGCTTAATTTTTCAATCAACAGTAAATAATACACAACATAATTTTCTCTTATTATTTTATCGATACCAAATTTCCTCATTTTTAGGTGGCCTGACCGATATCACAATCTAAAAAGTTAGTAAAGTTTACCAACAAAAGTATCTAATTTTTAAGAGCGAATAAAAAAATAAATAATTCACAGATAAACAAATCATTTTTATCTGTCTATATAAGTAAGGAAAATTTATTGAAAAGATAAATTTAATAGTTTACGAAATATGGAATAAAATTATAATAGATCTGTCTCTCTCTCTCTCTCTCTCTCTCTCTCTCTCTCTCTCTCTCTCTCTCTCTATCTCTCTGTACATATAAATTGACTCACGAAGATAGAAATAGTTGTTTTATTCGTTTGATAGAGCAACCTTCTATTTTATCAAGTATAGCTTCTAGTGCCACCATGAGTGAATCAAGTACAGTTTCATTTTCAATGTAAGACCATCACTGACAGGGTTGGTCTATTCTACATGATTTACGTGCCCACATCGCCTAAACAGGTAGTTGCATAAATTCCTCAATGGCATTAACGTCCGCAATCCTACCCGAATAGGAGTAGAAGTTAAATTCGCGGTCGTTGAGATCGTTTGCAGAGAGCTTCACGGATGATTTACCATGAACCCACTCACTAAAATCATTATATTAATAGTGATGGTACTTTAATTTGCATTTCATTCTACGCTATAACTGATATTCAGACTTATAGAACATAGAACAAAATTAAACTTTATAAGTTACAGTCTTCCTCTGACAATGATTGTTACTAATAATTCTATAAATATAAATCTTTTCAAAATTTAATGAAAATGAGATCATTGCTATCGAATATAACTTAAATATTCTTGAGCAAATTCTACATTAAACGGGCGTAGATAGAAATTTAAAAGAAATTTTTCCCTTAGAAAATGGATTCTTCTCAAGATCCCAGGGTACAATTTATTTGGTGTAAGAATAGAATTTCAATTATATTAATAACTTTTATAGTGAAAGCAAAATTTCGTTTTTAGTTTAAAATCGAGGAATTTTAGTTTCAGAGAGAATCAAATCGTGTTAATCCTAATAAAAAAACAATTCTTTTGAATACTTCATTTAATTCTTATCTCAAAAAATGTATTTAAGAAATGCTCAGTTTCCAATTTTACGGTTATATTTCATGTTTAAAAGAAAAGTTATTCTTCGTGTCTATATTATAATAACCAGTGTAATGAATTAACGTTATTTATTTATTATTATGACATATGTTAATAAAACTTTGGTCTAGCTAATTTAAAACCATTTTAGATACTGTTTGCTTTTAAAAATTAACAATTACTCTCAAATTTTAAAATAACAATGCAACTGCAACAAAGATAAAATTTCAGGTGTTAAACACAAATGCTTATCGGGAGAGATTCCGCTTGTCTGCCTTTTTATTTATTCTGACTAAAGCAGAAACTTTATGTTCGAGACCACTATGTGACCAGGTATGTGATTTACATCCGGCTCCTCTAGTGCTGCATTTAACGTAGATATACTGTTCTGGTTTATTGGGTCAGGTGTCTCAAAGCCAAATTATAATACAACTTATCAACTATCTTACCTTCTGGGATGAAGAGGTTCAGCTTATATACATCGAAAAAATCTGACGATTATTTGCAAATTTAAAAAAGTTTTCAGATGGGATTAGGAATTCCTAGGATGTTTATATTTGTTTGAAAATCATATCCTACCGTAAGAAAACTTTTTGAGTGACTACGTACTTTTAATATACTTCCACTCCATCTTCAATTAAATTAAACAAAAATAATGCGCAAATATGCATCCCCCCGGAATACGGTACAAACGCGCGAAAAATAAGGATATAAATTATTTCTTTTCAAATCATAATCCGAGAACATTTATAAATATTTTGTTGATATGACAAGTATGGATATGAAAGAAGATACGTGAATCCATGAATACATTTCCTATCTAAGGCAGACAAAACCTATGTAATTATATTTTAAAGGTAGGTATTTAGCAAATGTATAAAATATCTAGATCTTACAAATGTTTAGACCAAAATAAATAATGGTAATCCTTCAGCTTATTTTAAATGTTGGGAAGTTGATGAAAACTTTTCTTGGGTAAAAACAAGACCTGCTATTGAAATCCAGATGATCAGGCGTTACTTTGTGGAAAGCCATTTTAGATAATGAATACAAATAGTGTAATTTTCCATTTTTAATTTAGCTGACGACCGGTTTCGCTACCGGAGTAGCATCATCTGGTACAGAAATTCTTTAACAGTTTCTTAAATGTGCTGAGGAGTTGGAGGGGGAAGGGAAGGAGTGGTTATGGGAATACCCTTTTGGGAAGGGAGATGAGAGGTGAGGTATGGGGGAAGGTGTTTTCGTTCGTAAGAAAACCCTTTTCCGCGGGAAAATTCACAATTTCTATTTTCTCTAGTACACTCCTGGCCGAAATCAATGCAGCACCGGACGTAAGGATCGCTAGGGAGGTGCTGCGTTAATTTTGGCCAGGAGTGTACATCCAACCGTCGTCCTTTCTTCTCCTGGTGAAGACGTGTGGGGACAAAGCTGCTCTTATGTCCCAAATTGCCCGAATGCCCTTTTGCCCTTATGGCACGGTGACACTCAACTCCTCAATCCATTCCTCGATTATCTCAACTCTATCCATCCTTCCATCTCTTTTACCCTTGAAACCAGCACCAATGGCTCACTCAATTTCCTAGACCTCTCAATCTCCCTCGTCTCTGGAAAACCCAAATTCGGCATCTTCCGAAAACCCACATACACCGACTATGCTATACCCAACTTCTCCTCGCACCATCATTCCCACAAACATTCCCTCTTCCACTCTCTCATCCACAAGCTCCTACGCATCCCTCTTTCCCCCAAAACTTTCAAAAAGAACTCAACACTATAAAATACATAGCCCAAATAAATTATTATAACCCCATCCTCACCAATAATATACTCAATAGGAAACTCAAAAAGCCTGCTGCCCAAAAGATTGCCCCCTCCCTCACTCCCCTCGAAAAAGAAGCCACCTCATGGCGAAAAATTACCTTCCTCGGACCCATCTCCTACGCCATTACTAACCTATTCCCTAATAATGTAAGACCCGCATTTCATAACCCCTTAACAATAAGAAACCTTCTTCCAAGCCCCAAAGACCACAGGGATCCTGTGACCCCCAGCGGCGTTTACCTTCTCTCCTGTGACGACTGCGATGCCAGATACGTTGGTCAAAGCGGCCGCGATCTGGCCACCACGGCCGCGGAACATCGAGCTTGCCTCCGCCGGAAACAATATCCCCCCGCCTCTGCTTTCGCCCTTCATCTCCTAGAATCGGGACATAAGAGTAGCTTTGTCCCCACACGTCTTCACCAGAATCAGAAAGGACCGCGGTTGGATTTACTAGAGACAATAAAAATTGTGAATTTTCCCGCGGAAAAGGGTTTTCTTACAAACGAAAACACCTTCCCCCATACCTCACCTCTCATCTCCCTTCCCAAAAGGGTATTCCCATAACCACTCCTTCCCTTTCCCCTCCAACTCCTCAGCACATTTAAGAAACTGTTAAAGAATTTCTGTACCAGATGATGCTACTCCGGTAGCGAAACCGGTCGTCAGCTAAATTAAAAGTGGAAAATTACACTATTTTTATTCATTATCTAAGATCTGCTATCTTTTCCCTCCCTTAATGCTCTTACCCAGGGCAGAATCAATGATTCCGAAATCTGTGGTAAAAAGACTATCTGGTTGCGGAAACAGTATTTCAATTCATATGTAGAAATGTAAAACCGTGACAAAGACACAAAGATAGAATGAAATGGGTTGTAAACCTCTATGGAAAGTCTTGCTGAAAATAGACCCTATACGGAAAAAATGCCCACACAAAAAGATTTAAAAAACAGCGAAAACTATGACGTAAAAACATTATACTAATAAAAAAACAGTGGAAAATATAAGCAAAATATTTGATCCACCCTTTTTGGTAATATTTTAGCACACTTTTCTTCGATCTATATGGAGCAGGTATTTGGAAATAGAGAAAGATAATAATATAAAATACGCGTAATGATGACGCGGCAAAGCTAATGCTGAATTAGAAGTTTAAAATCTCCAAAAGCCGTCTTTTTCGGTGTTCCTCATCTTCCTTCCCGGTAGTCGGAGAAAGCAAGAAAGGAATACACTTTTGTAATACCCTAAGTAGTTTTCAAAGTTTCCGTCCTCAGGGGTACGACCCCTGAGGATGGAGTATATCATAAAAGTGCGGCATTTTTTTCCTCCATTCAACCGAGAAGTAAGAGGAGGAATGCCGTCAAATACGGCTTTTGGCGATTTAAAACCTCTAATTCATTAATTGCCGTGTTTCAAAATTTCTTTCTTCACTAATGCTGAATGATAAATGTTGTTATAATTTAATGTATACATCATATAATGTATACATGTTACAAGGTTCTTTTGTGACAGAAGAATATTAAGCCTCATAATAACAAATTTCTTTCAACAATGTTCTTCCACAAATATTCTAAGAGTAGAGAGGGTATAGTTAAAAACAATATATTTTTACATTCTCTGTAGTTATTCATTCATTTTGAATATGTACTTATTTTGAAATCATTCAACGCCCAGGATCTCCAATTAAAGAGGCGAAAAGAGCCCAAATTGCGTGGATCTCCCCTTAATGAATCTTCCGGTACTCCAATACGGACTCCTTTCAGAAAATAAACTCGAACCGTAAATGGATTGGCGGAATAATCTCGCTCCGCCGGCGACGGAGCGTGTCCAATCGACCCGAATCTCAATTGCAAAGTTTTTCGGACACGTCCAATTAATTTCCCGATTGCATTGATTGATGCACCGTTCGCCCGTGAATATCAGAGAAGGGGCTTAATCACGTCACGAGCCCGGCCGATCAAGAGGCTTTCTTTGGGGCGCGGATCTTGTTTTCGGTCGTTTCTAAAGGAAGAGATCCTCTAGCGATCCGAGCCGCCCCTCCTGCTCGTGTGTGCGACCAGTCACAAATCATCTGGTTATATTTTCATCCTCGTTGATCCCAGAGTATGGCGATTTTTGACTTCCTGTTTTCACTAAGGATTTCCCTTATGGACTATGTCACCAGAAGGATATTGGCGGTCTATGACCACATTTAAGCCTTTTACTTAAAAAACATTAATTTTTTTGAAACGCTTTGACTTTGTGTTCCGATCCCTAATTTAATATTAACGTTAAAATGTTGCTAACACTAATGTGGTAATTTTTGCATCTCGTTACCTAGAGGGACGGCTGCTGGTCATTTGACTACTATCTCTTTTTTTCATGCTTAACCACTGTTGCTCTTTATCGGTGAAGTCCCCCTAAGCTCTCATGAACATGTCAGGGCGAACACACACAGCCATACCCTGATCGGAAAAATTCGATCAGCCGGGATTCGAACCCGGGACCTTGGGGTTTTGAGTGATAGCATAGATGAAATGCTATGCACTCCCTCACCAAGGCCGGTATTTAAGCCATATATTTACTATTGTCTCCGATATTTACATATTTTGCTGCAAAAATTCATATTTGAATAATTGATTACATTAATAACCGTATAAATGATGTTTCAAAGGAACTTGAGCAGAGCGTGATTATTATTCATTAATGTGAAAATAATAAACCCTTCGCTGTGTCTACAAATTGGTTTATGAACTATCAATCCATGGAAAACAGTAATTTTTTGTTACAATAAGTATGTAGGCATGCTTGAAAGAAACAATTGAACTCCTCCAAAATGCAAAGAAGCAATAAAATGTTTATCGAGAAGCAAAGTGGTCAAATAACCACCTCTCGTCCTTCTTGGTAGAGCGAAACTCCCGTCCTTCTAGTGATGTTCAGGAGCCCATATTTCTCGTAATTTTAAAGATAAAAGGAATAAAAGAGAATTTTGGCACGAGGCACGAGTATTTTCCAGGTGAGCAGAATTCAGGAATCTTTGTCAACGTTTCAGCAATATAATTTCGATCCATGTTGTCGACTCATCGGTAGCACACTTTCCTGTTATCTAACGTTCGACGATGAGGATGCCATGAGAGACATATTTGTCCCAAAATCTTAAATTTCCAATAAGAATTAGATAATGATAAAAAACACTTAATTATTTATATAAAATCTGCATATTTCTCCTTATTTAAGCACCAAATATGATCACTCTGCAAATAAAAATTTCGTGAAAAATTATAGACACTAAGGGACTCAATAAATGACAACTTCGTTATTTTTGGTATATAAATATAGAAGAAATTAAAATGTTTCAATTTGAAAGAAAAAATATATATTGAAACGACAAACTTACACATTGATATAATAGTGAACTTAATAGTTGTAAAAATATATTAAGAAACTTGTACAATCCTGAATATTAATTTCAAAGTGTTTTCTTACATTAAATTATTTCGTATTATGGAATTCCACCAAGTATTATTGGAGCAGTTCAACTTCAATAGTAAAATTAATAGAACATGTACGGAGCTGATCAGGGAAAATATCAATATTGGATTTGTCGAAAGATTAACTAACCATAATTTGTTAAATGTATAGGACGAATATCCCTGGGTCCTTGAAGGGTCAAATGAAGGCTCCCTTAACTTCTGCGATTGAGTGATGGTGGACTGGTCCGTAATTATGAGGGTAGTAAAATTGGGTTAGTGTTAACTTGAGAATAACTGATGGCCGAGGAGTTTGTTGGACGTTAAAGAAATAAGAGTTTCCAACCATTACATCATCTGTGAAATAATTTAAATCTCTAGCAAGAATTTTATGAGTAGAAAAAAGAATTAATAGGAGATTCGTACTAACATAAATTAAATGAAAAACAAAACATTTTCACACAGCTGATTTAGATCAAATTAGATTATATTTAGATGCATTTAGGTATCTAGATGTGAATAAGTAAACAATAAAACTAAGTTGAAACGAATTTATCGACTTTGCAGCAAAATTAAATACGCAAATGATGATGAGTGATTGCCCATATTTAAGAATAGGCAAAAGTATATTTTATTTGATACGCTAGCATAATAATAAATCATCATGTGTATACAGGTGTATCATTTGGTAATAAGCTGTTTATTACTATTTATATTTGAATGTTGCAGTTTTTCATTCAACAACAACATAAATTTCCCGAAAAATTCAATCTTATTTTAATTTAAGTGTGAGAATTTTTTGGCATATAATGCTTTAGTGAAAGGTAATAATAAATTGTACTTATTAATAAGTAAATTCTCACACATTTTATCGTTCAAAAAACTTTTTAGATATGATTAATTATCTATGTTTGATGGTGGCGATCCAAAAATGTAAATTATGTTTATTAGTGAAATTATGGTAATTTAATATCATTTTAAGTAATACTAATTATTGAGTCACATTAATGATCAAAATGCGTATGTTTGAGAAAATGGCCCATTTTTAAATATTTCTCAAATTAATTACCGGATTCATTGGTGCTTGTAAGTGATAAATAACATTTTTAAGTCAAAAAGCTCTTTTGATCCAAATTGCAATAGAATGTTTCTCTGATTGAAAGATAAATCGAGCAGTATGAATTTTTATCCACGCAATTTCAAAGTTACAAGAAAATGAAATTAGCCAAATGAAATCAAATAAAATTTTGCTATAAATATGTATTTCTTTATACCACTTCTATGAAGGTATCATTCACTCCAATTAAGGCAGTACATATTCAAGAAATTAATGCGATTTAATGGTATTTTTCAAATTTTTCGGTCAACATATATTCGTATTATCTAAGATATGTCATCCCATTAAAATATTGAATTAACAGGATTGTAATCATTCAGCAAATTTTAAGCGAAACTTAATAAATGAGTTTTTATTGAAAAGAAAAATATTGCGATTAAGCCTTCAAAAACTAATGATCAGTCTTACTTTGCTAATGATTACGGAAAATTCTTTTCGAGTCTTTCGAGATTTCGAGATTTCCGAGATTTAGTTACCATTATTGCGAGCTTATGTAAATGGTGTATTGAATTATAGCCTTGCAAAGATTCAAAAATATTTCAGTTCGATTGGTTCCTTATTCTCGTTTAACAATATATTTCCCGCTGCGATTAATTCCGCATGAGATGAAGGGGATTTCTTTGGCAATTTTATTCCATATCCACCATGGTTTCTGTACTAGTAGGTAGAGATAAGCCACTCTCTCTGCTATTTTGTTATTTTCGTGTCATTGGATATATGCTGATGCTCCTGGTGCTGTATAATTTCTGTCAGAGGTTTAATTACCTCGTGATACGGTTTTCATATGTAACTCCTTTGAAGTTCCGGTCTCCTTTAATCGGGAAAGAGAAAGCATGGTAAGCATCGAAATAATTCAAGAGGTAGTGTTATGAACAAAAGATAGCTGGAGGCACCAGCCTAATTTATGACTTATTCCTGAATGCTAAGGAATACATGGATTCATTACCGAAGACTATCAATATTCAAAATAAATGTATAAGTTTAACCTTGCTTCTTTGAAAATCTCTTCACGATGATAGTGGTGGTAGTGGTGTTATGTAGAAAGGATGGCCCGAAGCATTGACCTCGATTATGGTATGATCACGAACCCAAAAGGGTGCACAAATTAATTTCCTGGAAATTCATATTCAAACTGTATGTAGGAGTTAATATACGCTTCTCAAGAAATTTCATCAACGTAAGAGTGTAATGGAAAGGAAATTTACGCCAAACCAATGATTTCAGGGAGCTCCATTTAATATTACAAGTCCTCGGATTCTTTGAAGAGACCGCTGGCGAGAACCGAATTTCCGATGAATATTAATTGCGCATATCTTACGCGAATGACAACTCAAGTTCATCGTTTTGATCCGTAATTTTGACGGATAGATTCAGTTACCTTCCTCGTCAAAGACGAAAAGCCTAGTAACTCTTTCTTTAGAGTAGCGGTTTTGAATTTAATACTATGGAATCATATGTTGTGGATTGGATAAAAATTTTCCTATAATTTTTGTATATCCAGCCATAAGAATAGAACTTTCTATTACATCAATTACTATCATGCTATATTAGATCAGATATTAATTTAATTAATAAAAAAGGTAAGTTTTGTGAAGAATAATGTATTTTAATCATCAAGAGGAATGTGTATTTTCTTAATGGATTACATACTACTACTTTAATTACTTTTTATTGAATATCTGAGTAAATACTGTATTGGTTTTATGACCAAGCCATATGAAGAACATTCTTAATAATTGAAAGATCCATTTATTTTAAGTTTTATCCCTCAATACATGCATGTATCCAACACCGACTCTTTCTGAAAATAAACAGCAGACTTTGTATTTTCTACTAACTGTTCATTTTCATAAATGGCGTTCCACCAAGCAAAGTCAGTTCATATCGATTTTACTGGCTCTTTCATTTAGATTGCTTCTTTGCATGATAATATAAACCACGATTAATATTGTATTTCCTATGAGGACTTGTTGCGATAGACCTACCGAATCACACAATATGATTTAAAACAAGTTTAAAAATTTCAATAAGCCTAGAAACAGAAAAAAAATACATTCAAATAATCTATTAAATGCCTTATGTAATTGTGTATTGTAGTGTTATCGTTTGTTTGTTTAAGGATTTTATAAGTGAAGTATGTTGAGCAATATAGGAAGTAATGTATGTAGGTATGTATGTGTTTGCAGGCGAATCAGCCTCTCGGGCTATTATCGCCATGAGTAGTAGGACATCACAAGTCAGTACATCCACAAGTCGAACAATACATACAATATATAAGGTTAAAAAGTTAAAATTGGGCTCTGATTAAAATTTGTAAAAACGAGAAAGGGCTGTATAGTACCCTCTAAAATTTTGATAAAATAAGGACATAGACTGTAAAGGGTCTAGCCCTTAGATTCCATTTTCACAATAAAGGATACTGTCTCCAACTAATATTAAAACCACAAATAAAATATATTAATTAAATTATAAATTAATTGAAAGAAGGCAAGTTGAGTGGGGCTTTACATAGGAAGTAATGATTTGGAGTGAATGAGTCAGCATGATATTATGATGAATAAATTAATTGATTAACGTTGATGAATAAGTTTTCAATATTGAACGAGTGATGGGGGAAAAGTATAGGTAATATTGTATTTGTGTGTTACTTTTATGATGTTTAAATTGTTGGCAAAGTATTTCATTTTACTACTTGAATTTTTCCTTTTATAATATGTTTACCCATAAACTGTTAACAATTTTTGCGATTTCTAATTAAATTATACCAAACTCTGTCACCTGGTTAGTACCTATCTGCAGATTAAATCTAATAATGATAATAAACATTTTAAATGGCTTTTTAGAAGCTCATCCAATAATATTGAGCATAACAACACAAGGTGCAAAATAGTGTTAAGCAATTAGTGACCGAATATTTATCGTAATAACCTATTTTTTGCCGAGTAAAGAGCAATTGGTTATGTGAATTTCTCGCGAGATTCTGAAAGAGAAAGACTAGTATTCATATCTCCTTCAGAAGAGCATTAAGGGACTGCCTAATCTCGTTGATGATCTCACGAGAAATATCCGCAAATTGAACGTTTTTTCAACACCATCTCATGCTCTTCTATTACCTCATTTTTAATATTTAGATCCCCGCTCCCTGGAGTATTTTTTATTTTAATCTAGAATCGATGAAATCCTCTACTCCGGAGCAAATTACGTTCCCTTTCGTCACGCTAATTTTTTGCTCCTTCCTCTCTCCACTCCATCCCCCTTTATTCTGTTTCGGCACTTCTTTTAGCCCCTTAAGGGTACACACCCCTGTGGCGGCCCCCAAGACCAGATTGAGTAAAGCAGAAGTTTATTATTGTTTCATTTTTTGCGACGGTGCAGAGATTTTCTTTCCCTCGCAGGTTTCCCATTCGGGAGACGTGGGGAACCGATTCGCCTCGGTGGGAACGTAGCGGAACGAGCGTTTTGCATAAATTTCTCACTCTTTTCCCTCCTTCCCGCCTTTTTCCCATTACTTTTCCCGCCAGACCGCGGCGTCGCCCGAAGGCAGCGCCAAAAAAAGTGCAGATTGATGTCCTTAAGGAGACGAGCTGTTGAGATACGAAACGTTGATAGGGGTCTCCACCGTCTTCGTGATTCGCGCATGCGCAGACTGGATATCCCTATGCAAACAACGTTTGACCCGCGGGATCCCCAAAATGTGAGAATTTAAAGCGGAAGCGTGACCGGGGAGATAGGCCAATCTTTCGCTATGAGATTGTATATAATTAGGTGCGAAATTTTTCTGGGAGGGAAGGAAAATATATACAGCTCGGACGTAGACTGCCCAACAGCTACTTCCTTACCTTGGGGGCAGTTTAATTTGCCGTCATCACCAATTATCTCCTGGACCAAGGCGTCTAAGTTTTCCAGTTTTCTCGCTCGACCGTTGAGATATTCTGGTTACGTCTTAATCCGACCAAACAAAACAGGATCGCCCCGTGATTTTTATCGCTCCACTTTTGTCATGGCTCGTCAAATTAATTTTGGCTGAGGCTGAGGTGGATCCATTAGTCTTTGCCATTTTTCGCCATCCGCAAACTAATTTGCGGTCCCAATTTAAATTTCTGAGGGTTAAGTCGCCCATTTACGCCCAGTTTATGAGATATTAGTTTTCTAGCGAGCTTTGCTGAAAGTTCCTGATCATTGTAAGAATAATTATTTCCGTTTCCAATCAGTATGTATTTGCACTGAGATAAATTGATTAAGAATTTTCTCGAAAAGCAAATAAAAATTGTAGTTCAGTAGAAATCTTCATTAGTTATCACTTGCAGTTGGCTTAAGAAGCATTTGTGGTATCAATTATTATGCAAGATATCTTTGTAATTGCAAACTGTTGATGCTAAAAAAAATATAATGACCTGGCAATAGACTATGTCCGAATCGGAGGGCATACGAAGGCAATTAATTTGACTAGTCGCATGTATGCGGCAATTTGTCTTATATATTTTTGAGAATGGAGATTTTACCTTAGCTCTAGAAGCAAATTTAATCCCTTTCTGACAAGGGAGCACAATGAAATTTCTTGGTATGGAAAAGAATTAATATGCCATTAATATTTGCAGATGATATAATGCATAAGCTACTTATATTGATGTAGTTCTTCATTTTATGTTAACAGTTAGCAATTTTGAAATGAAGAATTCTGAAATCATTGAATAATAAGTAGAGTAGAATTAGATTCCACTGCTTGGGCCGTGACTTCGTGCTAAATCTCCATTAGGAACAAAGACAAAGTTTTAGATTTCCTTTGTTCATAGAGGTGAATTACATTTTTTTCAAGAGATATATGATTTTCCTTTGTAAGAATCAGAGCAAATTCAAGTAGTGTACTGAAAGAAGATTGGAACACATCTTTCAATGAGTTAGAGGATTTAATTATCTCCAATAGCCGTCTTTTTCAAACACAAATTTTCTACCCCTGAAGATGATAGCAAGCTGATATTGAAATGTACATTGGTTGTTTCATAATCCATCCGGGTCTTCCCGTTGTTTCCGGAAACCGGCAGCAACGCGGTGTAGAGCACTG
The DNA here is from genome assembly GCA_947579665.1 of Sympetrum striolatum. Classification (NCBI taxonomy): domain Eukaryota; kingdom Metazoa; phylum Arthropoda; class Insecta; order Odonata; family Libellulidae; genus Sympetrum; species Sympetrum striolatum. Next base: position 41,439,675 of record OX388349.1, read on the forward strand.
GCAAAAACGGCCGTTGGGGTTTTTTTAAACCTCTAATTACGCCAAGTGATATCGAAACTCGACGCGTAAGTGATTCGTTCAGCTCATTCATGCATACATATGGATGGAACTGTAAATGACAAGAAACCGAGTGGAAATGAAGGAGGAGTAATAGAAATGTATACGGTGGGTGAAGTAAGAATGGTAATGAGAAGGAAGAAAAGACAGCAAAATGCGATGATCAGCAGAGAGGGGCGTGGCGGGAAAGACACGCAACCCTTCGCAAACGATCCGGTTCATCAATACAATAAGTTCGCAAAAAATCCAACATTTCTGACGCAAATTTCAAGTTTGGTACATTCCTTGAAATCTGGGCTCTTCAAAAACCCAGTGGGAAATGATTACCCGGATAATTTTACATCGCAACCAAAAGAAGATAATTGGACTCTAAAATTTAAGAAGAACCTACGGCGGTTTCTCCTTTGCATACCTTCTTATATTTCGGTACTCCTCTGTTTTTCTGAGATGGTCCGATAAAATGCGGTGTGCTCGCGCTTGAGGTGTTTCGTGCATTAGCGATGAAACGATATTGGTAATTACGGGTCTGATATCCGGTACGCCACGCGAATGCTACATCACCACGCAGTCCGAATGTCGATATTCCCAATATTATTTACCCCTCAACACCATCTGACGCACTATCACGTCCGGCGTTATTCTTCACTTCTTCGTCTTATGGAAGTTTCATTTCCGAATAATATTATGTAATATTCATATATTCTCGTTAAAGATGAGCTCTACTTATCATATGCGCGTATTTTGTATTTTTATGATGTATATTATATCAACTGAAAGACTAAGAACATTTATCCAGATTTTTTCACGTAATCATTTTTAAAACTGCTAATAAATATTAATAACACTTGGATAGAATACATATGTGTACTTCTTCTATGTAAAATCGAATTTTTCTTTGCTGTATTTTATCATTAATTCCCACAACATCATGTGCCGCCTCCGTAGATTTTATAAACACTATTAATATAAACTGCTAATAACAGTTTTTAATAACTGCTCTTTACCTCTTCAATTTAAATTTCAAGTTTTTTTCCACAGTTGCGCTTTGTATTATTATCACGAAAACCGAAACTTAGCATGAAAATTGTTAAATTGTAGCGTAACCTCAAATGAATTTGTTCGTGCTGCTTAATTTCTTTAATCCTCAAGTGTCAAAGAACTTGTTAAAAATTTTACTAATAGTTTGTTTCGATTTTTTTAATTCAACTTGAGTTATTGCTTTTAATTTTGTAAAGCGGAATCCGCGGTGGGGAAACAGTAAAGCTGCGAGTAAACCTCATCTTGGCATGAGGGGTTAAGCCTTCAAGAAGGAGAGGCGATTTGATCAAATTATGCCAATTTTGTGACCCCCCGTTTTTCTATAAGAATAGTTTCGGCCCATTATCATCCCAACGCCAAATGTGTGGCCAGACCTGTTAGCCGTATAAATTAAAATATTTTTGCAAACTTTAAGTGAAAAATTTGCTTGCAAAGATGATTGGAGATGATCTATGTTTGGCGTTAGAAGCCCAAACCGATTTGCATTCAAGAAATGCCGGCTTGTTGATTCTTTGGAGGCCTCTAATCGAAATTTCTCCACACTTTTAAGTTGAGCACCCTCTGGGTAGCTAATTGAAATTTGCGTTTTCAAATTGATTCTTGTTTGACAAAGTCTTTTTTGGACTCAGTTTAAGGAAAATAAGAATAAAAGGGCTTTCAAGATGCTTAGAATTACTTTTATAACAAGCAAGGCATGCGTTAAATGTTTTATTAAACCCGATTTTTTAATTTATTATATTATTAAAGGAAAGGGTGATAATATGAAGATATATAAAACTTTAGGCATCGTAAAATATGAGGTCACAAAATAATTTATAAGCTTTTATGTTGAATGTAACCTCTATCTAATAAAAACCTGAAACTCTGACAATCAAAATTTTCTAAACATGTCTAGCAAAAGTTTTACATTAAATGCACTTTTTTACCGTATATTGATAGTAATATACAATTTTTATTATTATTTTTCTTATTTCTCATGAAAAAACTTTATAGCACAGAACTTCAGTTCTTTGTCCCAAATTTTACCTTTAAAAAGCTTTGGTCTATTTAATAGAGTTAATATTTCAAGGTGTGTGATTATATTTTTATTATTTAAAATTATTAGTTGTGAAAACCACGCTTTCCTTATAAACTAACAAATTATAATGTATGTATTCAAATTATCGTTCTTCCAACTGGTGACCCAAACTATTTTGCGGGTGAAGACAAGAATAAATTTGGCTGCCCCTAGTAATAATCAAACAATCACCATCATACATTATTCAACATTTTCACTAATTATCCTGAAAGTCAACAGCCCAAAAGCAGGTAGAATCGTAAATACTTCCACCATTAGCTATCCAGAGTGTCGTAGAGAAGACGAGGTTAACTAAGGTAAGGTTTTTCTCACAGAGCAGGATTTCTATTATAGAAATCGTCTACGTTAGGCACAATTCAATCAAATAACAACGCTTTTCATTACACTTAACACTTAGGAATAACCGAGGTTATTACTATCATCAGAACTCATACCTTATTTTCTTTTTTTAATCTTCATTGCAACGAACAATGTTGAGTTAGATGTAACATAATGCTATATTTGTCTCTAACCAGCATCTTTAAAGGAAAATTAAAAATATTTCATCAATGCATGGCAGTAGGAAATTGTAATACTTTATTAAATGTAGAATAGAAAATAATTAAACGTTTTCGCCAGTTAGCAAATAATCATGTATACTCAGCGTGGAGCATTTCTTCGTAGCCAATGAGGTTTAAAAATTTGATCCTCTAATTTTACTTATTAAATATGTGCGTTGTTTATACCCTCCATATTTCATCTTCAATTTGAATTTAGTTCGGATTTTTTCTCAAATTCCACTCAACAAAGTAAGACGTAATTTTCTGAATGTTTCATACGACCATCAAAATGAAAACCTATAAACAAATACTGTGAAATCAAGTGCAGGTAGTAATATGCCTTAAAGAGAGAACGACTAATGACGAGATTACCGATTTTCAATAAATTGATATTAATTTTGGATTGAAGCAGATTTGACTCTCATCTAGTACAAGCCTGAGCCTATGAATGACGATATATGAAGGTTTTTTCATTCCTGTTACTAATATTTTTTTTAAAAGGAGATTTTTTCTAGTATTTTTGTATTTATGTACATATAGCTTCTTTGCTTTCAAAAGACTTCGGAATGAAACACGCATCGACATTGCTTGGAAAATACGTATATCTAATATCCATTTGCGTTCCAAACGTAAGATCTATCATAATTTTTTTCGATGCTCTTTGAAGATGTACTATACGCTCACTGAATAAGAGTTGCTTCTACGATATTCCCCAATGGATGGATGTTCGAGAGATATTAGAAGCGGAAAGCGTTAATAAAAATGCGTTTCTATTCATATAGGGATATTAATTTTATCTTATGAAGGCATTTTAAGCTTTTCGTGATTCTATTTCGCAATATTAATTTTTCAGTTTTAATTACATTCGTTTGGATATTCTCTGTAGTACAGTGTATCATCCCACGGAACCCCCAAAAAAAGTTATTTGTTCAGAAATCGGAGCATATCAATGTATTAAAAATAATTCAAATTGTATTTAATAGTTCGTAATTAATTCAATTTTAATCAATGTTACTATTTTGAGATTAATTAATGAAATGTACGTAGCTGAAAAGCTAGTATTGCAAATCAGTATTTATATATCGTTGTTATAATATTAATTTTGTGATTGATTACAAGCAACTTAGATAAAATTAGGTTACTCGATGCATAACCTTAATTATTCAGTTGGAATAGAAGGCCTCGATTGAAATATTTTCATCTCCGTTAATCATGGTAAAATCTGCGAATAAATACATTTCATTAGTTTAATGGCATACTCGCTAAGTTTTTTATGTAAGAATTAAGCAGCAATGGAATATCTGTAAAGAGTTAGTTAAAAGTACAACTAACTATTATTGTTTCTTGGTAAGGCAGAATAAATTATCTCTCCATGTTAACTAATTCCACGATATAGAGTTTTCCTTCCATTTTTTATGTATTTGGATTTTATCGGATTGCCCAGTTTTTGACTGAAATTGGAAGCAAACACTTCGTAATCAAATAAATTTATATCGGGGATTTTAATTTACAGTTTTTGGTTTATTTTTAAATACTGTTGTTCATATAAAAAATAAATTACACGTTTGTGAAAAAGGTCTTTACTACTCCTTGCCAAAGTATCGCGTAGGAAATGCCTCAATTTCAAATTACGCCTTCCCATCTTCATTTTCCCAGAAGACATCATCATAGATTTTAAACGTCTTCGATTGAAATGCCCGTTTCCGCCATTAAGACGGATTACATAGGCAACATGGTTCAAACTAGATAATGATACAGATCCCCTGACAACGAGCTCCAAGGAAAATAGGCCGAGAAGAACATATTTCTCTTTCGGCAAATTGAGATATTCCAATTTACTACTTGTTTGAATTGAGAAACACAGGAATTTAGGGCAGTCGTCCCCTAGAATTTCCTGCCACACGCTAGACATAGGACTTCTAATGATAGCATCTCGTAATTCTGGCCCGGGAAGATTTCCGTGATCGAGGTGGTCTCCGTCAGAAAAAAAGAAGATCGTCTTCCGCGTCTACCCGCCTTCCTCTGTCCCCTTTCCCTTCCCGTTGCCCAAAAACTCGACCAACACTCCAACCTCTCAATCAGGCCACTCATCCCTCTCTCCCGGTCCCTTTAATTAGTGAGAAACCCGCCCTTCTGCGAGAAATCGTTCTAAGTTTCGGTGCGAATTTCGCAGCAGACCGCGACGAAAAATGGATCCTCACCACACCCAAATCAATGGCCGTAATTTGGGAGGGTTTACTTTCTCGCTCCCTATTCTTATATGTCGAAATTTTTCCTTGCTGTGATTTGGCTTTAACATTATTGTGGTGATCTTTACTCTATATATCTATAGAGTCATTAAAAATATCTAATACCTGTCTTTGTCAGTACTCTGTATTGCTGCCGGTTTTAGGAAACAACGGAAAGACACATGTGAATATATACACTATATGTATAGAGGTTTAAACAATATGCAATATCTGTCTTTGTCAGTGCTCTGTACCGTATTGCTGCCGGTTTTTGGAAACAACCGATAGACATATTTCAATATTGTACCTTATATGTCTTTAGAGGCCTAAACAATATCCAATACCTGTATTAGGCAGTGCTCTGCACCATGTTGATGCCGGTTCTCGAAAACAACGGTAAGATAACGGTATATATATATATATTTCAATAGCCATGTTATCCTCGTCAGGGATAGAATAATGCAAACACGATGGATATTACTTGCCTTCTGAGAATTAACTAAAGCACATTATAGCAGCCACATTGTCATCTTCAGGGGTAGACGAATATAACTACGAAGAGTATTACTGACTTTCTCAGGATCATATAATGCACCTGAATATGACAGCATGGAAATTCGCACCGTGTATTTCTCAGAAGCTCAGTAATGCGGTTCTTGTCGTTGATTCCAAAATCCGGTAGCAGCGCAGTGCAGAGCGCTGACAAAGACGGCTATTGGAGAACTTCTAAACCTTTAATTCATTAAGAGCCATGTTCTAATTTTCTTTCCGTTATCTTTATCAATTTATTTCAGCCTGGAACCCAAATTTGTTTCAAACTCAAACCAATAATTTCATTTGGAAAATTGCCGAGAACGGTCTAAAAGTTAGAATCATCATTAAATTAAATACCAATATCATTCCAAGCATGGTTGCCGTTTCAGGCGGATTCTCGGAAACAAACAGCAGTAAGTTGGCTGGTTAGGAAAACAAACATGGAGGTGCTGGAGATGGTTGGGGTAGAGTGAGCCTTAATTGAAGTTATTAAGTATTTACCGAGGAAATTGTTGGGTCAAATATTGAGAGAAGAGGGGTTGATGAAGTAATTCTGGGTAGAAAACAAGGGAAAAATCTTAGGGGAAGACAAAGGCGGAAGATGTCAGATGGCACAAAGGGTGGTGTAATCTTCCAAGAGGTGGAGCAGATGGCGTAGGATATGGGTTTTTAATGAACACGAACCTACCAAAAGGTAGAACACACGCATGTATTTCATTAATCTTTTGACGTTATCAAGAAAAAGTCCAATCAACATCTACTTTTACTAAAGTTTTATCGTTATATGAAATTCGATTTGAGTACTTCATCGAATCATTATCATGTCGTATATTTATGGAGGTTCCCAGGTGATAGATTAAATTTGAAATTAAAGGTCATGCGAATATGAAGGTTACTATTTGCTCTGTCTTCCACACACACTTTGAGAGAAAAATATTATCAATAGAAAATTAGAATGCAAAGTGCAATAAAAATTTGATATGGGTATACAATTTTATTCGATGGAGGTTATGGAATTATTCTGATAATTATTTTTTGTATCTCCTTTTCTTGTGTCTGATATAAAACACCAAGCTAAATCTTCTTACACAAATATCAGCACTTAATCATGTTTGAAAAATAAAGGAAATTTGGAAAAACTACCTGATTTGGCACCGTATTTCAGCAAATTTGTCTTATTTGTGATATTTATACAACTACGATTGTTGTAGTATGCATATTGATGTAAGTCGGAGACGACTTTTGATAATCAAATTTAAGTTATTGGTAAATCTAAGTCACTACTCAAGCAACTACACCTGGGTAATCCGTAAGTGGAAAGCCCGTCTAAATCCATCGAACTTTAATGATTCAAGAGCAACCGGATGAATTCCCTGGAAAAGATATCCCCTCCAGCAAACGCACTGGTTACTCTTTCCCCTTGGGTTCTTTCGAAGGAAAATAAAACCCAATGATTTGACTTCTACATCACTACCTTCGAGTTTTTGTTAACTCTTACGTAGTCCGCATTTCTTTATTTGCGACGAAAATCGATAATCCCAAACTACCTGAGGCATCAAGAGAAAAATTTAATAATTCATTAAATCTTCTGCTATGATCTTGAGGTCTTACTACTTATTATATTTTTTACTCATGTTTCGTTAAATTTGCTTGGATTAGTTTCAGCCAGCCTCTGATTATTGCTTCATAAAGAAAAGGCTTACAGCAGATACATAAGCAATGAGATAGTACTGCTAACTAAAATTTACCTAAGTTAAAAAATTATTCTAAAGCAGGGTTGGCGAACCTTTTGCGGCAAGAGTGCGTGGCAATGTGGTGCCGAACCATACAAAGAGATGGCGATTTAATTCAAGTTATAATGCCAACGATGCGGTTAAAAACTTGTATATGACTAACATTATCGTTAGTAGTCACTACTTATGATCCGAATCCATATTTATTTATTGTGAAGCTTCATTTCTGTCGTGAATAATGCAAAAAACATAATTTCGTAGAAGTTGCGCGTGCCGAAAATATTCTTTCGCGTGCCACGTTCGCCAGCCCACTCTAAAGATATCTAACTTAAAGGTTTGTGGTAATAGACCCAAATATATCAGAATTATCGATCAAAACAGTTTCTTAAAAACTGTTATTAAATAGTTACATGCAATGTCTTTTTATTCGATATAATATCTTCGTTGCAATGGCTTGTTGTCCAAATAGACTCAAGTAATTTTCCAATAACGTCTCCGTACTTTCGAAACTGAAAGACTTTTGGAAGCTTACATTTCTTTTCATCCTTAATCTTATTACCTTCTTAGCATTAAAAAAAAACTCAAACTCAATTTTTTTACATTTGAAGGTATGAAGTAGAGCTTAAATTCTTCGGAAAACTTAGGATTTTTTCTCTACTTCTATGAAGCAAAACACCCACAGAGAGAAGGGGAGGGTGTGAAATACCTGCGAAATGCATAAGAAATGTTAAAGGAGAGAGAGAGAGATATCAAAACATATAAGAAACTGAAATTTTACTGTGTAATTATGGATGATATGAACGGCATTAATAAAGTGATAGTTGTCGTAGCATGTTGAATTAAATTACTTTAATCAGTAGTAGCATGCAGACCAGATGCCTATGTTTATGTCTATGTAAGAACCCTGCAAGCCGCCTTTCGGCGTGTGGCAGAGGGTGCAGAGGTGCACCTTGACTCTATTTTCCTAAACGGTTTCTTTCGCGTATACTTCGCGGAAAAAATGAATTTTTGAAGCGATTCGTTCTAGCATCTATTTCCCAAATCTTCCCTAATCTTTCTGGCAGTATCAGAACGGCCCATATAACAGAGGGGTCGCATTATATCGTTTTCATCATCTGAGAACGTAATTTCTCTGAAATTATTTAATGAATTTATCCTTTGAATTTTTCTTCTATCTTCTAATGATTCCCATACCGAAAGAGGATGTGGATTGGGATCCTCAATAAGCTATATTTTGGTAACTAATATGACCGTAGTGATATGTGTATTTCTTAACTATAAATCATATCCATGGATTGCAATTTCAAATTTGAAAAATAAGAGCCTATGTCAGAAAGTCTTCCAAGAAGATATGGAAATTAATGACCAGAGAGGCCTCGATAATAGAATGAGAAAATGATCGATACAATCGATGTGGAGTGTTTTGGTGTTTGGGTGTGAAACGTGAATCTTAAAAAAATAGGAAATCAAACATTTGGAGGCCTTCGATCATTTTGGTTCGGAAAAAAGAAGTTGAGTTGAATGGAGAAGTGGAGCTGGAGGCTGTAGAAAAGTGAGAATTAATTAAAGTAATTCAGCATTGACAGTGGAAATGGGTTGGTCAAATATTGAGAGGATAGGATCGACCAAAGATTGTATCTATGGATAAAATTCAAGGGAAAAATTGGGAAGATGATAGATGACGTATATGGTGACATAAGTTAACAAGGAATAAAGGAATTGATGAATAGATATTATTGATTCACATGACCCTACCGAAAAAGGCAGAACCCTAATGGTTGTAATTGCTAGCTTAAGTATTAATTGAAGCATCATTTCTTTTGTCGATTAACATTCCACAAGTTGACTAGCCGAAAACTATTCCTAAATTCTCTCTCAATCTGGGTGGCGTTACGTTTCAGCGAACCAAGGAACGTCCTTGGACGCATAGCGATTCACCGATTTCTAATTAAAACTTCTAAGAGCCTTTGATTCGCAGAACGTGCTGTTGACAAAAGGCAGACGCATCCTATGTCAAATTTTCCCTTTTTTCCCGACTCGTTCGTAATTATGACATCCTCTTCCCAAATTCCTCATTCCTCCATTTCGGCGAATTTGGATTCCCGGGGAGTTCAAACACTCATTTTCCTACCTTCCATTACCATCGCATCACGGCATTCCAGCGACGCTTCGAATGCTTGCCGCGGCAAAATGAGGGGCGCCACTAGCTCGAAAAAAACAAAAAGCATCGAATCTCAGATTACGGACGATAACGCCCCGGAATGTTAAATCCCTTTGAAATACTACTCCTATCATTACGGAATCATCGATTACAAAAAATTTATCACCGGAACGTTGGGTTTGATAATCACCGATTACGGGGGATGATGCTTTCGGGCGGCGTTGAGGAGGTCTTTTGAAATCCGTGGTTTTTTAAGCGATGGGGCTACCAAGAGAAGAAAACGAGTAGCTACCACGTCGAATTCATAATCGCCCGCGTCGGATACGGCGGCATTAAGGCAAGTGGCTCCCTTCACCTCCGGTTGCTCTGATAACCCATTTTTCCTCGCCGTCTTCGCCGCTGATATCTAATTTCCGGCGATGAAAAGTAAAATTAGCGCCGAAAGATTCGATAGGGCAATCAAGGATCGGTTTGCGATTTTACTTGCAAAGCATTCTTGGTATTAAGCTAAATTTCCTTATAAGCTTCGGTTACGCGTGCGTTACAATCCGACAACTTGCGATCGCTTTGGTATTGTCATTAAGTAACAGCAAAGTATTCTTATTTTTTTTTAGTGATAGGTACGTAAAAATAAATTTCACATTCTTAATTTGATGCGATTATGGCGATTTCAGAAATATTTCAAATTTACAACGTAACTAGCGTTACAAATTAGCATGTAACGATAAATACACTTTCTAAGAGAAAAATCCTCTCAAAAAACTTGCAGAAAACCATGCTATTGTGAATTAATTCTTCTAATATTCTCTTCAGTTCTCATGGGAAAACTAGACAAATTTTTATCAGCCGTAATATCTCTTGTGTTTCGGAAGTAGTATATGCATTTCTGAACTTTGCTATGGAGTTAACCTTCAAAAAATTAAATTTCTTTGGAAGTAAAAATATTGGTCTTCCTGTGTTTGCAAAGAGGTTGCACTGTCGAGCCTGTATAAATATAGTTACATTTTTCCAGCTCAACAGAAGTTTAAATACGCCCTATTTCCATGCCTTAGGATTTTGAGGGCTTACGGAGTGTAGGTTTAACGATGATACAGGAACGACGACATCCTACTTTACTCATTCTTGTTGTCTTCTAAGAGATATGTTTATAAACAAGTATATATTCCACAAGGATGAGGAGATAACATAGCACTTATTGGATCTTGCCTGAATAAACTAAAGGATAATTTCTTAGAATACTATGATTTCCACGTAACCGTAGCTAATCTTCCTTTATGTTTTCCCTTAAAACCGCGACTTGTTCCATGTGCATTCAAATGAGAGGGAGTGTCAACGCTAAATGATAAGAGATTAGCAGTCAGTGCTCGGAAGCCCGGGAAAACAAGGGAATATCTTCATGTGCGCATTTTTCCCTCGATATTATTTAAAGATAATTTAGCCTCTCGACATGCAGTGTAAGTATTAATCCTCATTTTCAAGATTTTTATTTAGAATTGCTTATGCTTCTTCCCCACAGACAGTAGTGGTAAAACACAGATTCGTGAATTCAGTAAACCGAAAAAGCCAACGTTAAGTTTGCTCGAGTCGGGGAATCTGAACAGAAGGGAACTAATTCAATCGAGATTGGATTAAATGAGCATGTAGCATTATTTTTGAAGGACTGGTCGCAGAAGATGCGTTGGGGCATTAATTACATCCAAATGAACGTTTGTGCATTCAAATGAAGTTTTTTAGCTAAAGAATATGCTCTTTCATAGATGATCCTGTTTTTTGGATTCTGCAGCGATGTGCTGCATTTCAATTAAGTTATGTTAGGTAGGTTGAAAAGCATAGTTTTTTATCAAAACCAGCCATGTAAAATTTCCATTCACAATTTAACCTATGAACTTTCCTGTATCAAGGTCAAAGTAGATGTAAAAATTCCGTCATCTCTTTTTATCATACGGCTCAGAATTTCTCACTGAATTCCGCTCTGCTAATCCTAACTTCGTTGATTTACCAACGCAGAGTTTTCTTAAACAAACAGGAAAAAATTTTTAACATTAAATTATTATCTATTGATGTAATTTCAGTTAAATCATTGCCATTTAATTTTGCCGTGTAATGTAATCGCCAAGTAAATTTTATTTTATTCTGAGCACCACATGTATCAAACATTCTACTCATGTATATAGTATTCAGTAGGTTCATGTGTCATGACATTCTGTATTCATAACAGTTTCTTCCTTTTCTTGGTACCTTACCCCACCCTTTATCTCATCAAACATTATATTAAAATAATGGAACTGAGAGATAGCCGATCTCTCAGTTCCAGTCATTCTACGCTCAATTATTTACTTTAGCACCACTTCTCCTCTCGATATTTGACTCACCAATTTCCTCCGTCGACGTTTATTTTTTTCAATTGAAACCCTCTCCACTTCAACCATCACTCTGTGCTTGTATTTTTTATCAACCCAACCTAATGTTTCCATTCTATACTATTACTACTACGCTCACATCTCTGTGGCATGTTGTTTCACGTAGACTCGGATGTATGGAAAGTATTAATGGAGGTAGATTGAAAGGTTTGAAAAAATAATTATTTTAGAAGATAAAATTTTTAATCAACAGAAAAAAAAAGAATGTAGACATTACTGGGACTCAATCTTAGGTAGTAATCTTTATTAGTTAATCTTGATTACCCCTGTAAAACTTACTTTGGACTTTGTGGAAAGGAAATATGGTATCTTGCAACAGCGTAATATTGATTAATTTATAATGCATTTTATGAATTTAGCAATAGAAAGAAGATTATATAAAACTTTTGTAAACTATATACGAATTAATTAAAATTTAGAAGTAACGGTCTTACCTTAAGGAATTAGAGGGTGTGTAAGAAAATACTCGACGGAAGTTTACTCAAGTATATCGAACTATGAAACATTGTGGATAAACAATTAAAGTTACGTTCATGCACAGAAAGGGTATGGTTTCCAACCATTGAACGTCACCAATTGAGATAGTTTCGCTTATATGGACCCCCACCAGAAAGTTTGAGTGATAAATATATGTATATTAAACAAAGTTATGCATCCCTTTGATTATTGTTTAATTTATAAAATCAAGTCGTACATTTCTCCAGAAAAATTAAGTTCAAACGTTCAGTCAAATCCCACAGCCTCCAATTACCCTTTGAGAAAGTCTGGCGAGGGGGGCACAAACAGGAAAACTAGATACCGTATTTTTTTAAGGATTCAACTTCAAATACAATTAACTACCAGAGTATAAGTCGTCAATCCTTTTGAGTCAATAGGAATGTTATGCTTCTTAAGTAAGCGATTGCGATTCCTGAATTGGAAAGCTAAAAAATGCTCGTTACTCCACCGCATTTTCCCGAATTATTCGCTGAATAATGTTATTCTCTAGCAGGGGAAGTTCCTCAAGTCTTCATATATCCAATTTTCCTCCTTTCTAGATCACATTTGGCTTAGTTCTGCCAAAACCACCAGCTTGGTCTTCTCGTTGATTCAATCCAATATCATTCTTGGCTAAGCCAAGTTGTTTCATCCCCAATCTGTTATTATAACTTCCTCGTGGATGACTCCCCTCTTCCGAGACTTTGGGCGTTATTAGAAAAAGGGCAATTTATCCACTTCATTCCGAAGTTTGTTTTCGCCATCCAGAATAGGGGAAGTAATTCCTTTATCCAGTTGGGGAGAGGAATTTTCCGGGCAAAATGAGAAAGTATGGATGCAGCACGTGTCTGATCTGCGGGAGTGATATTTACGCTCGTATTAGGGCGAGAAATATGTGTACTTAGCGACGGGAGGTCGAGATGCCTCGTGAACCTCTCTGGTGGTCGTCTTCCGAGCTCGGAACCGCGTCTTAAGTTAGTGTTTTCCAGACGCCGGCGCCGGAGAGGATGTCGATGACCTCGTCATCAAGGAGCGATTGAGTGATTTTCTACTTTTGCTGAAATTAGATGCCTATGTTTTCCACTCTATGTTCTCCTTCATTTCGGCTACATAATAGCCTATTTTGAAGCGAAACACCATATTTACCGTAATTTTGGTACAACAATTCAGAATATTTTCCGTTCCTGGGCATTGACCTAAAACAGATAACAGAATTACGGATGTTGACTGTTTCTCGATTAAATTCTCCATCCAAGATAATTTACTTTCAACGATATATTTAAACTTCACAGAATTAGGCGAGGTGCTGTGGTAATCCATAATGGAGAGAATCTAACATGGAATTGTACTTTTACCACAAGGGTCATTCCACGCCAATTCGACAAGGAAATCGGCAATATTGACCCTTGAGGTAACCGATTTTGATCAATTTGGCAGATCGCTTTGATTTGATAACAAAATGAAAACCCCCAAGCCGTTTTGTAATTAAGGCAATTGTTTACAAAATATTGCAATGTTTAAAAATTGAAATTTTACAAAAGTGCCTTCGCATTCGAGGCCATATCTCCGGTAATATAAGAGCTAAAAATACACAACATAGCTAAATTTAAAGGTCTTGTATTAGAAAAGATAATCATAGGAAGGTTTTATAAAATTTAAACAATTTAATAAAGTTTATAATAATTTAAAATTTTCAAATTGATTTTTGATGGTGTAGCTGGGACTTCGATTTTTCTCATTTTTTTATATGTTGTACATACAACCCTTATCTACAATTTAAAAAAATTTGGTGAGGGCAATATTTCATTTAAGAAAGAAAAAAATTTTTGAGTATAGGCGTGACGCTCGCCGCGGCTCCGCGTCGTCCGGCTCGCGCGCTGAACGTTCGGAAGTGTGACGTCTCATATCTCAGCAAGCTTATTCTTCCATCTGCTTTTCACCAATTTTAACTGTTCAACCAATATTAACCGACCCTTAGGAGTCCGAATGTGTTCTCCATACGGGTGCTGCAGACTGGCACGTGTGGCTAATCGCTTTTGCATTCCTCCTAGCCGGTCACTTGGACCCTTTCCGTGTGATGTAGCATAGAAATGTCATTCAGCATTAACACCAAAATCCTCTTGATGATGCAACATATTACTCATATTGTAGCGGTTCTTGTATTGAGACACAGCTCTGTTGGAAAAGTAAATTATTTTACGTAGATTACGTACCCTTCTTCGAAGAAAGGTTATTAGTTTCCTTTGAAAGGTATTAATTGTTCCTACGTTATAGTCCATGCAATCCGAAACAATAACCATATTGAAAGGTATGACTTTATCGCCGGTATTTCTGCTGTAACACGCAAATGGATGTATTGTAGCGTGGTTACTACACAAGTGGATTCATTGCACAGAGTCTTGATGGATAAAAGAAAAATTCTCCGAAAAGTTGGCCACAGCAACAACTTCACATGATTTCAGATTGTCTCTGACTATCAAATAGAATGTAGTTTGCATGCGGGCAATGTAATCATGCTTCATTACTTTCATGACATTCTCAGAGAATGCCTCGCAAAAACTATCTGTATCCATAACCTGCGTTGTTAAGGTATAACGATTTTCTTCAGTCCATTGCCTGAAACGAACTTCATCATAACAGTTTTCCCGGAAATACTCTGAAATGATTTCAGACATTCTATATATACTCCCACATTTTCTTACGACGTTTTCGGAGTCTGCCCATGGCAGTATTTCACCCATAAAGTACATTTCTGATGGATGGCGGCAAAGTGAGAAATCCAGGCAGTCCCGATAATTTTTAAACAATGAATTTCCGTTATCCGATTTGATTTGCTCTATTCCAGCCCAGAGATACGCTAGCTTGAAATTCTGGTGTATCATGCAGACAGATATGGAGTGAGTGTCAGGTGCACCAGCCAACACACACTCAGGAGGCCTCAAATCCGAAAATTTGGAAAATTCAATCTTTACATTGGGATTTTTTTTTGAAGGCTTCGATCGATTCGATTTTTTGAACTCGATCACTTTCAGCTTAGTTTCTTTCGAGAGAGATTTGCTTCTCGCGTTCGCACAGCAAAATATTCCTTGCTTAAATACGTACTTCTTCATCTTTCTGGCCAAATATGCCGACACTCGAAACTCCTGCTTTATCTATAAAGCACTCCATGATTTAGGCAAGACAGATAAAATTAGAATTTTTTCACTCACTTTTGAGGCGTTGGCGAACTTATCCTTTAGCTGCATAATAATTTCCTTGCCAGCTTCTTGAATTTTCACTCAATGGAAGAATAAGCGTGCTGAGATATGAAACGCCACACTTCCAAACGTTCAGCGCGCGAGCCGGACGGCACGGTGAGCGTCACGCCTATACTCAAAACTTTTTTTCTTTCTTGAATGAAATATTACCCTCGCCAATTTTTTTTAAATTGTAGATAAGGGTTGTATGTACAACATATAAAAAAATGAGAAAAATCGAAGTCCCAGCTACACCGTCTAAAATCGATTTGAAAATTTTAAATTGTTATAAACTTTATTAAATTGTTTAAATTTTATAAAACCTTCATATGATTATCGTTTCTAATACAAGACCTTTAAATTAAGCTATGTTGTGTATTTTTAGCTCTTATATTACCGGGGATATGTCTTCGAATGCGAAGGCACTTTTGTAAAATTTCAATTTTTAAACATTGCAATATTTTGTAAACAATTGCCTTAATTACAAAACGGCTTGGGGGTTTTCATTTTGTTATCAAATCAAAGCGATATGCCTAATTTGATCAAAATCGGTCACCTCAAGGGACATCACCTTGTCGAATTGGCGTGGAATGACCCACAAATATTTTAATAATTTGAAGTAAATTTACCAAAATTTGTGGAGAAAGTACTATTCCATCTTAGATTTTTTCCATGATATATTTGGTTTGACCAAAGACAGAACTGTGGATATCAACTCCTTTCTTAGATTAACTCTCGTATGGATTTACAAATTGAGTTACGTCGTACAGTGGGCTAGAATCGAAAAAAGCTGGCCAAAAATAAAAAAGTGCTTTTTTTGAATGCGGACTTTGAAACTTCGCATAGTCGTTCTTGAATAAATTCGTGAATAAGCGTGGTGTACCCGGAGTTATTTATACCAAAATGTTTTTTGAAGCTTTTTGAAGTAGAATCTGAAATAAAATCCTGCGACAATTTGCGACGCCGATAAATAAAGCGACTTTTCGATGGCGGAGCAAGAGCTATGTCCGTGCGGCGGAGCGCCACTTTCTGAAACGACCTCGGTTTTGAGAGGACATGTGGAGAAAAAGGATTCTGAACAGCATTTCTAGTGGCTTGTAACTATGAATTAATACTCTATACACATTTCAGGATAGAATTACTATAGAAAATCATAATGATATGAAGAAAATAATGTCTTTCTCTAATGTTTTTTGAAGCTTTGTCTGTACATGCCTCCATTGACATATTTTCGTTAATATTGAGATTCATAAATTTTTTGTATAAAATAGGCTTTTTATGTTTTAAGCATAAGTGCATTTAAATTAATGAGTCTTACCGTATGCCTTAAATAGAGTCATCATCAGAGGAATCTTCTTCTCGACACGCCATCTCTTCTTCATTGCTCATGCTCAGGAGCTCCTTCACTTCTTCGTCCATATTCCTTGATTTTCTTGTAGGAGCAGCAAAGCGAATTTAATTCGATACAATCCTACATTTACCGGCCTTAATTTTTCTATCTCCCTCTGCAGATATCTTTCTTCCGCCTGAATAATTGTCTTCGTCTCTTTTATCCACCGAAGGCGTATTGGTCTTCAGAATCTTGTTGAATATGGTCGAGGATTCGCCCATATTATTTTACATGCATTAGGAAATATATTGTGAATTCCAACTTAAAGTTTGTTATATAATTATCAATTTTAACTACTATGAGCGAGGAACAATTATGGTGTTTATGTTTTTACCAGATGCATTGTTGAGTAAACGAAGAGACACCAAGGAGCTCATGAAGAGGAACTCATCTGTCTTGTCCTCCGTTTGCCACACTTGTTTATACTGAGAGTGGCCAGAGCTTCCGTCAAATCCGTATTTACATATTAAAGTGGAATTAACTTTACTGCTTCATGCTGGTGCTGATGATACAGATGCTGCAATACGGGATGCTGTGTGCAACAGAAGGGCTTTCAAACTGACTCCACACACATCTTCGGTAATATGTATCCCATCTGGATACGCAGCGGATTTTGCGTTTTTAACTACTTCATAGCTGGGGTGCAACTTATGATCATGACTAATGGCAGTACCACGGAGAATTTTATATTGACTTTTTGTTAACTCTGACGATATAATCAGAGATACGGCCTCTTCTCCTGACAACTGAGACTGAACATTATCCGTTTTCCTCCACTTCGAAAGTACCCTCCTTGCTCTCGTAGGTGTGGTTGTCGTTATTTCCTTGACTAACTTAGAAGCAGACTCATCTCATTCCTCTCGAAAAGTCATTGTCGCAGCGTAAGACAATTTAGCAGAGGAGTAGGTGGCCCGAATCGATTCCGTTTTTCTTCGTTTAGTTCGTTCACTCGAAAGATGGAAATTAAATTCTGGCCGTCCTCTAGCGTCTACCAAAATGAATTACTTTTACATAAGATAAATTATGTACAAAATTTTAAACTATCAATAAACGATATTATAAACATTAAATAAAACTTATATTTATTAACCAGGAGTCATAGAACTACTAGGTAAGTTCTGTAGCACAATCTCGGTAAAATTAGCGTTAACATTAAGCCAACTGGATTTTCGTTTGATAAATCTCTCATTATTGCGTGAACTCAGTTTCCATTTTCTGGAATAGTCCTCAAACAAGAAATCATGGATATAATCAATAAAAGCATTTTGCCCACTCTCAGATTCTTGTAAGTGTAGTTTCTTCATTATATATTTCATTAAACGCTATTTCTTGCAAATTAATGATTCATTATATCCCTCCATCATCTTATTATGCATTATTAAACGAGAAATGACCAAGTTAGACATGATATTTCAAGTAAATAGCACAAATTCTGAAAATGTAACATAGATTCCTTAAATTTTATACCTTCTTCGGTAATACATTAAAAAAATGGCTGCTGAAAGTCTGAAAACGATGACTAGATTTAGTGACACTAATAAGGAAACAGTGCAGCTATTGAATTTTTAATTTTCATGAAAAGAAAGGAAAATATTAAGTATGAGATTAAATGTGACTCACCAAAAATATATTCCACACCGCAGCAAGAGAATTCTGCAGGAAGGAACCTTAAGAAATTGCGACGCGTGAAATAGATGATCTACAAAAATATCACCAGAACACAACTTCACTTCGGCACAGCCAAAAAATAACTGACTGAACTGAAAATAACTGGCGGAAATAGTGCAATAAAATGAGAAACCGTTTTCCGCAAAACATGCGCAGCAGAGTGTTATAAACTGAGCCCCTTCGAAAGTTTTACTTTGGTTTTAGGGCACGCTCTGGCGCGCGCCCTCCTCCCACAAGAGGGTCGTGCGAACGACAATAGGAGTGAATTTACTCATCTAGCAATTGAAGGTCGAACGAGGAGAAGAGAATGAGTCTCTATCGCTTTAAGGATTTAAAATTTTAAATTTCAGAAATTGTGGCTCTATCAAGAAATTTGAGGGAAAGCAGAGACTTACCGCTAAATCCACTTTTTCTTTAAGGATTAAATGTGAAAATTTTAAAAATCTTATTATTTTTTCATCTTAATATAAAATATAACTTTTCTTCAGCATAATATTTCCGAAATATAACCATTCAGTTGAGTTTTTCTCCACATGTCCTCTCAAAACCGAGGTCGTTTCAGAAAGTGGCGCTCCGCCGCACGGACATAGCTCTTGCACCGCCATCGAAAAGTCGCTTTATTTTTCGGCGTCGCAAATTGTCGCAGGATTTTATTTCAGATTATTCTTTAAAAAGCTTCAAAGAACATATTGGTATAAATAACTCCGCGTACACCACGCTTATTCACTACTATTTTCCTCACTTTAGGTGGAAATTTTCCATAAAATAAGGGTTTGCGATATTGTTGTCTAAATAATGCAAATATTCAACTGTGATCATTAAAACCCAGTATTATGAAGCATAACGATTAGGTTTATAATTCTGAATCGTTTTTTACCTGATGATATAGCTCATTTTGGTTCAGGATTGGCTTGAAATGGAAGAATTTTGCGAAAAATCGAGGACCGGCATTTTTCGTAAAATTTGGTCAACTTTGACCCCCTGTAGAATTATAACGCGTAGGAACCAACACAAATGATTACACAATTATATGCAGAATTTATTCAAGAACGACAATACGAAGTTTCAATGTTTTCGATCAAAAAAAGCACTTTTTTATTTTCGGCCAGCTTTTTTCGATTCTAGCCCACTGTGCGTCGTTGGATTTTCGGCGCCGCAGAGGCGCTGCGGTATTTTTTGTCATTATCTTCCAAATTTGGCTCTTCTTAGCAATTTTTTTATTGATAATGCTACTAACTTCTATATTATTTATTTTTAACTGTGTTTTTTTTCGATAGAACCCATTATTACAGAAGTTATAAATAAAAACCTTTAACACTACATTATTTTCCGTTTGCTGTCAAATAATGACAGAGGCCATAGAAATAACACCCTTAGGGTAGCCACGAATTTCTAAAATCTATAATTGTATTTAGATGAATTTTTGTAAAAGAACATTGTAAAAAAGAAAAATATTATGATCTTGGATAATAGATGAAAGAAATTTGGCATAGCAAACTTGGCCATATGTTAAACAATTTTAAATGATTTTGATATATACCATTTCATGCGTAAAATAAGAACTATTAAATAAGTATTGACAGACCGACATAGCGACGAGAAAACTCGCGTAGCCGCAGCGGCGCCGAAAATCCAACGACGTAACTTTTTCCATTAGTGGCCTATAAAATGAAAACTATACGCACTATGCGGGCAAAATTAAACTTGTAGACTAATAATGCACAAAAATAGACTACTGAAAGTTTCAGCAAGATCCATGGGATTGGGCAGTATTAGTAAAAGCATTTTAAAAACCACGAGCGCCATAAAGGCGCAGAGAATCCATATGAGGGTTAAATTCTCCATTCTAGTAAGTTTTTTCAAGGATATATATTAATATTTTTCTTTACCATCATTTATACTAAAATATAGCCTGATATTTATATCGTTAATATTTGATTAAAAATGGATTTTTTATTTTTTTTACTGGATCAAGATGAAGGAGCGTATCAACAAATGCAGAAACCACAAAGTATATTTAAGTACAAATGACCTGTTTTAACAGATTTAGCCATGCATTTTCAGTCTTACGGTAACTGCTTTCCAATACTAATGCTCGTAAAGACTACTACCCGTATTCCTCTCGCAGTATATGAAGTTACAGTAGAACCCCGGTAATCCGGACACTCGCTAATCCGGACGGTCCATTGGGAGTTATGCAAACCCGCAACTTCTTCTTGTGAACATATAAACACGCATATTAGTAACAAGAAACGAGAGGTGGACAGACTATTTGAAAAATGTCTCCATTGGCTTCAATGATGTGATGGAGAGCGAAGTATTTCGTTTATTGTGATAACACATCTAAGTAGTGATACTTTTCTGAGACAGCATTTTTCCATTAGAGGAATGCTTAATATGTGCGAGACTAAACAATTTCGAAGGACAATAAATTTTCAGCAGCAGCAGATTATCACTTCTGAAAACATCACATTCATTAAAAAGCTATGAGAGAAGAGGCGTAAAAAACAATCCTTCCTTTTACGTTATTTTTTGAAAACTTCGCTAATCCGGAAACCCCGCAAATCCGGACGCCTATGTGCCTGAATTCGTCCGGACTACCGGGGTTCTACTGTAATTATTAATTGGTAATGAAATTAATAACTCGTTTGAATTTTTAATTTAAATTCTTTCCTTTAATTACTTCAAGTGAGCAAAAACGCCAATCCATCCATCCTTTATTTACTTAAAGTCCAGCAAAAACGCGAATAAACAAATCTTTCTTATTATTTATCAGCTCGTCAATTTTATTTCCTTCTTAGTTCCAATCTCTTCTTGGTATTAATTTTTCAGCTATGGTAAACACTTTACAATATTTTAAATTATTCCTGTATTAGATCACAAAATCCACTTTAGAAATGAAATTCCTCTGTATAAACAGAAACTCAAAACTTTTTTCGGTAGACTTGCGCTCCTTTAGCTCCTGCACGTACTGTACATAGAACGAGGAAAACGTTCATTTCCAAGCTATGCTATTTCCATTCATCGCTCTTCCCCGTACTCAAAGATATCCCACTGGATGTTTCCTTGTTGTAGGATGAAAACGCTTCGTACTTTTTGACAGAAAATTTATTTTGCGACCGGTTTCATAAGCGAGGTTTACATCTTCAGGCACAGAGAAAATATTTGTCGCAGCATATATAGTAGGGTGGTTCGAAAAAAACTTTTTTTAAATTCAGATCGCTATAGTGCGGAAAAGTTGCGATTGGTATAGACATGAAAAAAGCACTAATTATTATTTTTTTATAAATATGTCTTCCGGTCGCGCAATGCCATCGAAGTTCGCAAAAAATTATGAAAAACCTAAATTTTTCATATTTTTTTTAAACATGCCAGATGGTTTTAATTGCGTTCCTATACCATGAATTAACTACTAAAAGTATGTGAAATCCATTCATATGCACTTATTTTACATTTGTTTCATAGCTTCCGGTCGCGCAACATAGTACAAAATGAGTAAAATTAGTAGTTTTTTGCAAAATCTCAAAGTTTGACAGTTTAGTACATTTTAATCATACGACCTTTAGAGATGCTATAGTTTAATTCTATTACAATGATAATTGGATAATAAATAATAACAATAATATATTTAAATTCAAGCATATAAGATATACTTCGATATTCAAGTGGAATTCGGTCGCGCAGCTTCGTCAAAAACAGCAGAGTAGCCTACCTGGACAGAGAGGCGAGGCGGTTCCCTTTCAGATAATTTAGAAATTTTCTAATGGTAAATATTTGATAATTTTTTGTTTCAGTATTCAATTTTTGATGCAGATCTTCGCTCATTTTGTTTACAAAACGACCCAGAACTCACCACGGGGACGTGGCTGCACTTTGAGTTCCACCCACACCCTACCCAACCAACCATCCAATGAAGGGTGTGTTATTTACAAAATGTACATATTTATTTCGCTTTCTCTCTCTTCATGTTTCCTTTCTAGTCTTTATCTATCGATAAACAACGAAATTCGGATTTGTGTGAAAACTTTGGAATCTCTGAGTGTGATGGTAATGTGGTTGTAATATAGCCGTTTCTGGAACTGTGTCTACATACCTACTTTACTTGAAGCTTCGGTCACTAGCTTAACGCATCTTTCAACTGCCTGTGTATGGCATGGGAACGCATCTACTCTCATAACTGGCTTGAAGTCATTGCTCACATACTGTTTTATCTCTTCATTAGTCAATGTTCTTAAGTGAGGAGGAGGAGTCAGTGTACTGGTGTCCCATTTGATAATTTCGATGTAGTCGTTAGCTTCAAAGTTTAGGTTTGGTGGTTTAATGATTCTAATAGAGTCACTTTCAGATATTCTTGCTTTTTCCTTCATGATACGCCTGACGCCCAGCTCTCGGATATGGTTTCTTTCATCAGTTACCATAGCCAAAGGTAAATTTTCGGGATGGGCAAAGTAAGCATTCCGTTGCAAAACGGGATCAACAACTTGAAGCAGTTCTTCTTGTAAGTTTGTAGATTCAATAGTTTGCCATAAAAATAAACCACAAATTCACAGATGGGCGTAGACATATTTACAAAACTATACCGGTATTGCGCGACCGGAAGACATATTTATAAAAAAATAATAATTAGTGCTTTTTTCGTGTCTATACCAATCGCAACTTTTCCGCACTATAGCGATCAGAAATATAAAAAAAAGTTTTTTTCGAACCACCCTAATATATAGGCATATCGGGGAACTCCTTATCTCTACTTCCTCCAGGAGGTCTAGGCGGCGCACAGTCTGATATTTTCGTAATCTAGAGGGACAAAAGTAAATTTTCTTACTTGTCAAATCGGGTCAAATTTTTGTATAGTTATGAAGTGAACAAGCCTTACTAACTGGATCTAAGGTTTATATTTCATAAAAACCGCGCCAACCAATAGAAAAAAGGGTCGAACCCTCTGACAATTTGAACTCAGCATGTCAAGGGTTCTAAGCGATAGCGTCGTTCGTATGAGTTTACTCTAAGAATACGCAGTGTCTCTGTGTGCTAGTAGCGGTTGTTTTTTGCTATTAGTATAATACAAGTACCTAAGTTAGTTTACATAATATTTTACTTTAACATGTGTTTTAAATTTATCACGAGCATCATTAAAATTGATCGCCGTTTTTTTCCGTATGAGAAAAACGTATGAGTCAGTTTGAACTTGAGTTTTAGTTTATTATATCGCATTATACCAATGTGCAATGGTATTTTCCTGAAAGAATGACTTGTAAAGTATAGGAAATACTTAAATTTGCTTGCGCATATTTGCGAATTTCATATACTTTCCTTAACCTTTAATTAGTCGCGTCAGGGGTGAATATGAACCCAAAAGTTTCTGAATTTTAAGACCATTTCCAACTTTAAATCAACTGATTCAGTTTATAAAAGTTCATAAATGATTCTTTAAAAATGTAAATGTAGCTTTTTTAGCGAAAAATCTTTTTCCATTAATTATTAATTAAATAAAATGTGTAAATATGTACCAAAATTTCAGTAACTTACATAATTGATATCTTTTCATATTAAGAATTTTCCAAAGAGTTTCAAACTTTTGAAATACGTAGTAGAGGATTTATTATTTTGATTTTATTTAGCAAAGTTACACTATGTTCTAAATGCCATCTGTTGGAAAATAATAAAAATTAATTTAATTCCTTTTGGAAAAAGTCAAAATATTGGGCGAATTTTTGAATTTTTTATGACACTTTCAGTTTAGAGGTTTTCGATAAGGACAAAAAATAGTAATGCTTTAAAAATCGTAAAATCAATCCTTATCAGCGCTACCAACCATAAAAGTGTTATCTAATAATGTTTTTCATCAGGCTAAATTTGGGGATCTTAAATTGTATTTTAAACAAGTTGTTATTAATTAACATTTCCAAACTTATATCCAGCCTTATAATTTCACATAGCAGGGGTATCAACTTAAAAAATTATATATAATATATAATATTAGAGTGCATAAATAGCGGATTTTCATTTAACATTGAAACCTTTTACCAGTACCTAAAAGAAACTAGAGAATGATGTATTAGAGAGTACTCATGGTACGCAATGCCAGTAAGCGTGCATAAAATTCTATTTTACGGCAAAGGCATTATAGGTTCGTGTATTCTTCCAATAGGCCAACTTTCCGAGAAGGCACAAGAGGTCCGAAATAAGGACTACAGGAAATTTAGGGAACTATTTACTAGGAAGACATCAAGGGTTGATACGAATAAAGATTTAATGAATAGATTACTGTTGACTTCAGACCCATTTATAGCATATAGCTTACGATCATTTCCTAAAACCTATCGAGGCAAAACCAGTAGGGAGGTATGTGACCTCTTAGAGATGAGAGCTCCAGCTCCAATGGATCAGGATGGAACCCTATCTGGTTTTTCTGATTCCAAAGAATCAGAAAGTGATATCGAAGAATCTGATGTTGATTTCGAATAATCCTCTAATTCATATTATATGTTGTATAATATTATATTCCTCATTTTTCCTTTCAATTTGTTTTGTGATTACAAATTATTGCGTACCAATTTTATGTTTTACTGTACCTATTTTATTGCACATTGATCATCGATCATATTGAATAGTTATTATTTATAATTAAACTATGTTAAAAGATATCTTAACACTTTTCTTCCTAAGATTTAAATTACCTCATATCCCTCTCCTTGCTAACTCGGACTTTAGCGGCCCTCACCGTTTGCGCTTTATCTCTTTGGGCCTGTGTGTCTTCTTTGTTTGTGGTTGTGTTTATGCTTCGTGTAAACACTTCTCTCGTATTCCAAGACTCAATTCCAGTTAATAACTCAAGAAACACAATAGAAATTCATATATTTTTACAACTGCGCTTGATCCGCGTAGACAAGTAAGAAAATTTACTTTTGTCCCTCTAGATTACGAAAATATCACACTGTGCGGCGGGAATTCTCCTCCTGATGTAGGAGTTTTGGTTTGAAATCACTGGTATGTCCCTGTTGTAATCGAGGTTTGACACATTTCCTTCTCAACATGAAATACCTTCAGCTTTGAGGAAGTAAGTTCAAAGAGCCAAGAATTGGGAAACAGTCCTAGAGGAATACTAAGTACAGTGAAACCTCTATTCACGGACACCTCTGACTTACGGACACCTCCGACATAAGGACAAAACAATTTATTGAATTCCCCTATGCATTTGTATAGAGATGGAACATCTTGTATTCGGACACTCCCACTTAGGGGTACGGACACCTTGTTGGGCATAATTTTTGTCTTTTACGGACACCATCACCATGGGTTTTCTTACCCATCTCTCAAAAATAGAAAGTATTTTCCGCTAAAAATAGCGTTTAAGAAAAGCTGGGGGAAAGAGGAAGGAAAAAAATGATCAAACCAGTGAAGATACAACAATGCGCATATCAGGAAATGAACGAAAGGATGTCCTGGAATGCATTCTTGGAAATGCTAATCCCCAAACGAAAGAGCACCTCGGCCAGACGCGAATATGTCCCTCGATTGGTTGCCTATGATTCATACGCGTTGGATGTAAAACTTTGAGGGCTTTCGACAGATCATACACTTTCAGTATCAGTACCTTTCGAACCTCTCCAACTGTGTCACCTTGCCGTCACTTTTGCGTTCATACGGTTATCATTGCTAGAGAGCACCTCGATTTTATCACGCGAAGCCGAAGGATAAAAGTCTTTCCTTACGAGAGAAAATGCTGCTTTTGGAACATGTGGATGGAGAAAAGAGTGGTGTCCGTAAATTAGCGGTTCGTTTTGGTGTGAGTAAGACCAAAAATCGCTGATTTTCTGGAGCAGAAGGAGACCATCATGAAGTTGTAGACGGAAAATCATAATGAAAACGTTAAGAAAGTGATTCCATTGGGAAACAAATTGGACGCTATTCTCTTCGAGTGGTTCACGAAAGTGAGAGAAAATAATTTGCCAGCCACTTTTACAAGAAAAAGCGTTATAGTTGCAGTGGCCCTGGGTATAGAAAACTTTAAGGCCTCAAATGGGTGGGTGGAAAAATTCTGTTTAACACATAATATCGTGTTTAAAGCTGTGTGCGGAGAGGCTGCAGAGGTGTGCAAAGAAGCTGCAACGGAGTGGATTAAAAGGTTGCCTGTGCTGCTAGAAACTTCGAATCCAAGGACATCTACAATGCTGATGAAACAGGATTGTTTTTTTAGGGCCTTACCTAGAAAAACCCTGGCCCTAAAATCAGAAAAATGCTCTGGATGGAAGGTATCTAAGGAGAGGTCTTATTTGGCGCAGACATGAAAGATGATTTTCTGAGACCGTTGGTGATAAGAAAAGCTGAAAATCCAAGGTGCTTCAAAAGAGTGAGTAAAGATAAACTACCCATTACGTGGAAATCAAATAAGAATGTTTAGATACGTAGATAATGACCGATTGGTTGCAAAATCTCGATAAAAAAATGGGAAAGGAAATAAGAAAGATGTTACTGTTGCTTGACAATGCTCCTTGTCATACCAATTTAAAGTTAAAAAATATTAAGTTAATTTTTTCCCTCCAAACACTACGAGTGTATTACAACCAATAGACCAGGGCATCATTAAAAACTTCAAAGTCCTCTACAGACAGTTCATTAAAAAAAACATGCTTTCTCAAGTTAACCAGGGGTTTTCCAACACCCGTGCTGGGAAGTCCATTACTGTACTTGACGCAATATTTTGGATTGATCGAGCGATCAAAAACATAAAAGGTTCAACCGTGTGTAATTGTATTGTTTAATCGGGGTTCTGTAACAATGAATTACCACCAGAGGTGGAAGATGTTACATATGGCTTGCAGTTAGAAATTTTGTTAAATGATGCGGGCGGAAGTGCTGAATATGCGAGAATTGATTCTAATTTGTTGAATGAAAGTGATGGCAGTGAGACTGAGCCTATAGTGGAAGAGATGCTTGTGGTATCGTATGCCGATGCGTTGCATCAAATTGAACTGTTAAAGAAATTTTGCATTTCAAAAGGCAACAGCGAAGCATAAAGTAGCCTTATCGATGTACAATTAAATTTTGAAAAATAATTTGTTACAAAATGAAATAAGCGAACCAAAATTAATGATTTCCTTACGCCTAAGTGAGCTATGTATTTGTATGTAGACATATGAAAATGTGTATATGCTTCGAGAGTTTTAAATATACATATACGCGTAAATGCATTACGTTATTTATTGGTTCCAATTTTTTATTAATTATTCAGAAGTGATATTTGAAGTGAAAGGATTTCTTTCAGCTGCCTGAGATTTGTACAGTATAATATTTGTATGGTAAAATAAAGCGTAAAAATGAGGTTGTTTTTTGGGTAACCTCCAACTTACGGACACCTATCACATACGCACACATTTTCTAGGACCGTTGATGTCCGTAAGTGAGAGGTTTCACTGTAGTATAGTTTTGTTTTCTAGGCCGATTTCTACTATCACTGAATGCTAGTTAAATCTTCGGAGGCACTTCATTCCGATGTAAGTAGTTCAGATTTTTGGAATAAAAGATAACAAGAAGTGTTTAATTGTTAAAGAAGTTCTCCATATCAACTTGGGTGTAAAATAAATGTATCCGCAATAGATCGAGCAAATCCTTTTTGTGGGATTACATAGATATAATTCAGAGTTTAATGATCCTTAAAAACTACGCATTCTTTTACCAGCTTTTAGTTTTCTGCACCAGATATTCTCAAAATATATTAGCGACTACTTTTCAGTTACCTGCTCGTAACCTTTTAAATATATTTTATATTCTTGGTATTTCCATACATCATGTGACCCTAACTCGGGCGTCCCTCAGGGCAGTGTAATTGGACCGTTGTTATTTTTAGTATACATCAACGACCTCAGCAATCACATTGAAAGCAATGTTAGGATATTCGCAGACGACACAGTCATTTACAGGGAAATAGTTAGTTCAGAGGATAGATTAACCCTTTCGAACGACTTAGACAGAATTATGAATTGGTGCGATGATTGGCAATTAGAGCTTAATGTAGAAAAGTGTTCGGTAGTTAACTTCTTCGAAAGTAAATCTATAATAAATGATTATTCTTATAGTCTCCGAGGGGTAAACCTAATGACAGTAGAATCGGTAAAGTATCTTGGAGTAACTCTCACGAATAATCTATCATGGAGTGCCCACATCCGAAATATATGTGGAAAAGCACTTAAGAAACTCGGCTTCGTTAAAAGAATAGTCGGTAGGAGCGAAGAAAAGGTTCGCGAGCGATGTTACTTAGCGTTAGTTAGGCCTCACCTTGAGTATGCATGTAGTGTATGGGACCCCGCCGAGAAATGTCATATTCGGGATTTAGAAAAAGTACAACGAAAGGCGATACGATTTGTAAAGAATTGCTACGATAAAACAGCGAGTGCCACTCAGATGTTACAGGACGCGGGATGGGAATCATTAGAAGATAGAAGAAAAATTCAAAGGATAAATTTATTAAATAAGTTCAGAGAAATTACGTTTTCAGATGATGTAACCGATATAATGCGACCCCCCTGTTATATGGGCCGTGCTGATACTGCCCGAAAGATTAGGGAAATAGATGCTAAAACGAATCGTTTCAAAAATTCATTTTTTCCGCGAAGTATACGCGAAAGCAACCGTTTAGGAAAATAGAGTCAAGGTGCTTGCACCCCCTGCCATACACCGAAAGGTGGCTTGCAGGGTTCTTACATAGACATAGACATAGACATAACTGGACTAATTAATAAATTAACGAAACATTTCAGGTGGAACTCAACATCCAGGGGCAGCAAATATGTGACAGAAAATACATACACACTTGCTCTTTTACCCAGGTCTATTGCTTATCGTTTTTCAGTTGATGTGAGTGGATTAAATTGTTGAAATACTAATAAATATATAAAATAAGCTTATGATGAATGTACAAACTACAGTTACACACTGAGAGATACGAACAGACATTTTTCAGTAAATTTTTAAAGCTCAAAAAACATAAGCTATGTGATTCAAAGATACATTATGTTGTACATAAACAAGATGTATTAACATAAAAATAAATATCCTCTTATCATTAATTAATACAACTATTTATCAGTTAACCTATCTCTGCTGTATATTCATATCATAAGTTGCATCTTATCTCATTCAGAACAAATAAAGTTCTGTATTTCAGAATTTTGAATTAATAGTTACTTATTGTTTCACGTCTTACTAGTTTAAATATAAGAATTTGTGCAAATATAGCCTCGAGGATACATTTATCTTCAAAATATAAGAAATAATTTGAAACTATGTATTAAACATATGTCATTAATTTTTCTTTTGTATTTTAGTGATTTGAAACAAGAATTTGTGGAATTGTTGTCGCGAGAATACATTTATCTTTAAAATATAAGGACTGCTTTGAAATTAACATTCAGTCAATGAATCGAAAATGACGATTTATACATGAAAGCAAATAATATTCAACATTGATATGTATGAGCACTAAGCGGAGGAATTTTTTTAGGCTCTTTTCCTTTGATATTTTTCCAAACTGTAAAGAAAGATAAATTCATTTTTCACGGGTGGTAAGTTCTCGCCATTTCCTTCCTTGGCCCCGTTATTTTACTTTTGAAAACTGTTTCTTCTTTCCCACCCATCTCTTTTGTTCCAGTTCGATTTATCGACCACCAAATTCTCTTTCTGGAATCGCCCGAGCGTTATATCTTTATTTCTTCCTCCCTCTCTTTTTTGCTGTCTTCTCCACTCCTCCATATTTCGCTTTTCCCTCTACTTCTTTCCACTTTCGCTCCCATATTTATTGCCTTCCGCTTCGCATTACCCTTTATCCTCCCCATTTTTCTTACTCCGTTCCGCCATTCGCCTTTATGCCTTCCATCCATTGGCAGACTTCG
This sequence comes from Sympetrum striolatum, assembly GCA_947579665.1. Taxonomy (NCBI): domain Eukaryota; kingdom Metazoa; phylum Arthropoda; class Insecta; order Odonata; family Libellulidae; genus Sympetrum; species Sympetrum striolatum. The sequence goes on from OX388349.1 coordinate 41,470,122, forward strand.
ATTGGAGCATTTCCATATTCAAAATTTCCACGGCGTTTCAGCGCGTTTCTCCCCTCGTTTAAGGCGATTCTCATGGTTTACTGTTCCTTCGCAATTTCCAGCGGATCAACTCCCTGGAAATATCAATTCGGGGAATATTTTTTCTCGCTCTAAAGAGCCGGAACGGGCCTCTCTTATCGCCTGGTTCCTTATCTTTCCCGGAATGAGAGATTATCCGGTGATTGAGTTCGCTGTGGGTGAACGGCGTGACACCTAGTGCCCTGGATCTATTTTATGGAGTATTGCGGATCGATGTTTGACGTCTCGTGCTTTTCCTGCTTTTTCGGGTGCGTAATCGATGCGTGAAGAGCATAAATAAACAATTTTTCTACGCGATTTTGTTCGGAATGTCGATTTCGTCGAGTATTTAAGATTTGTTATAAAATCCGCAATATCCCGATAAAGAATGCGAAAGTATTCATAGTAAATTAATATATATAGGGATGCAATACAACACAGAGGAAAAAGAGTAGTGATACCTTCATGCTTAGCTATATGGACCATAATAGCGAGGTAAGGCAAAGATTTGAGTTCTTTTCCACTTATCCAAATAGATCCGTTGAAGATTTTAATAATAAAATAATGGAGTAATAAAAAATCTTTCCATAGTCAAAGACGAGATTCGTTGCTGGAAAACTCTGTTGAAGAAAAACTATAGAGTAGTCTCCCATGGAGGTACAGTAAAAAATTGAAAATTAGCAAAATAAATCAGTCCAAAATATTTGAGAAAAAGTCTTCCCTTCCTGAAAACAGAAATAAAATAGTAAGGTATAAATAGATGATGTCATAGCAACTTGTCAAAAGTGAAGTATAACTCGCTTGATGAAAATTTTCCCAAGAGGAAAAAACTGCAACGTGTAATAGATATGTTAATGGTATAACGAATATGTTAGCCAATACGTTGACGACAAAATATTGATATATGCTATATCTTTTTTATTAATGTTATTTGAATATAATTAATTTCTTTTACCCGTATTTCTTTTTGAGTTAATTTTTCCATTAATAACTACTACTAACGTTTCGTTGCATTTTTTTTTAATTTCATCGATATTTTTAAAACTAGAACTTATGATCCGTTTTTATGAGCAAGAAGTACTATTTTATTTATGTTGTTTGAATATAATTCACTTCTTTTACTCACATTTCTTTTTGAGTTACTTTTTTCCATTAATATCTACTACTAATGTTTCGTTGCATTTTTTTTTAATTTAATTGATTTAATAAAACTAGAACTAACGATGCGTTTTTTATGAGAGAGTAAGTGCTGAATCACACCACCTTGCTCTCACGGTAGCGTTCTCTCGAAAGTGGTCTGTTTGTGTTCACTTAGCAACGGCTTTCACAGTTCGCTTTCATCTTCGGCCGTAACAAGAGCAATACTTCCCTCACTGAGAAATGAAGGCGTCGTTGCAATATGTCTCTATTTCGTATCTCGTCGTTTGAGCTCGTTTGGCCAATTCACTCTGATTGTCATCCAACAGGCGGTTGGCGTCGACTCGTTGCTGTGAAGTCTTGCATAACAGAGCAGCGCTCAAAAACCCATCGTTAGTTTCCCGTGCAATTAAGTTAAAATGACCATAGAACCCTAGATGGCTTCAGAGATACTAGAATTCCCTTCGATTTGGCAAAAGGAAAAGTAACGATCAAAATTTCAAGGGTACTGAATGAACACGAACCCTTTGATTTATGAATTCTGAACGTAGAATAAAAGTGTGTAAGTATGTTATCTAGCCATATATAATAGTAAATAAACTACTATTTCATGGAACATTTTACTCATATAGCCTGCTGTTTTAACATCAGACAAATTTACTATTATTTTGACTGTCCTTAAAGAGTTCTTGTGAACTTTATCATTATTTATTGTAAATAAAATCAATGGTTGAAGGTGTCACTCCACGAAATTCCATAACAAGAATGAGAATTAAATAACTTCGTAAAGTTTCATTATTTTATTTTGTGAGTGCAATTAGTTTCAGCTCATCTTTGAGTACCTGATGATGACTCGGAGATGATTCAAAACTAGTTGTACTGTAAAAATAAAATAGTTAATCTTTACGAAGTTATTTGACTCTCATCCTTAATATTTATTGAATCGGAAAATATTGATTTTAAAATATAATTGGCTGAAATACAAATTAAATTAATTATCAAAATGGATGGATGCACAGAAATATTCGCCTATTAATTAGATCTAAAAGTAATTGTTGTTTCAGTAACACGCTAATCGAATAAATTGGTTACGGGATACCAACACGTGGCGCTTTCGTGAATGAATTTTGTGCGGCCAAGCATTCGAGAAACAAATTTTTCTTAGCTATCACTGCACATTATCCATATTTGATATTTGGTTAAGCGGATACAGCATGATTTTATAAAATTAAGGAGAAAATAGAAATTAGTGAAGATTATAACTGTAATATTAATGGCTACTTTTATGTATAGTGTGCACATCATTCGTATGATAAGCTTTACTATTCACTTTATGAATTGTTTGTGCATTAAGAATGCTTGCGTGATTGAAATATCTCTACTGCCAAAAGGAGTTTTTTAGTGGATTCCCTCCCATCTCTGGGAACATGCTGGACAAATTACACCCACGTCGCGAAGCGTCGGCATCTGTTCTAACAACAAACTTGTAATGTATTGCGATTCAAATAAATCTGCGAAAATTCAGAATAAAATTACAGTGGGTAAATTTTAATAAGAAATCTGCGACTCACAAACACTTTTCAAAAACTAATGCGGCCCACGGGAGCAATGGCCTTTTGAGACTGAACTAAATGGTACGGTTCCAGAATTTTGAGCGTATAGAGTAACTTAATCACGATTGAACTCACTGTGCTATGAAATGACCGGATGGTAAAAATAAAAGGGCTTATGATTGGTGTAAAATCCGAGGATAAAATGGCGTTGACGGGGCTGAGGTTTCCCATAAAGAGATTGGGTAAAGGTTGAAAAGATTTAATACGGGATGGATAAAGCTGAGATTTTTCGGACCAACGTCGAGAGGAGAAAATGAATCAAAAATGTTACTGAAATATATGGATTTGTGGATAATTGGATTGTTTCAACCAAAAAATCTAAAATTTCATTCATACATCGTCTTATTGTCAGACGTCTTTATAGGAAAAAATTTGGACTACGAGGTTCCATCTTCCATTTAATCATTTTTGATGAACACATTTAAAACCAAGAATATAACAAATAATATGTACAGTTTTCCTAACAAATAATGTGAAAATATAGAGGAAATATGAAAAAGAAGAATGTTTTTTTATAGTAGATAAAAAATTGATAATTTTTATCACAAAATATATTTACGCTGCAAAAGAAACATCCACAAAGAGAATGAGTGTTTTAAATGACAACGAAATGTGTAAAAATGGTTGAAAGAAAGAGAGAGGTAACAAAATGAAGGGTAATGACTTTTTCATTAGGTATTTATTTATTACTGAATGGGAAGTTTAATTTCCTAGGTCATAGGATTTAGGAACTGAATATAAGCAAGGATAAGCTTACAAGTGGGATAAAGAAATATAACAGGAATTAACTAGAATTTCACGAATATCGAAATAATACTAAAAAACATTTTCCCATGTGCATCATGATAATAGCAAGCCTATAACACGGGTTTTATGAGGGGTGAGTACTGAATTGTAAATGGGGTGGAATTAGTTACGAAACCTTACTAATTAAACTTGTGCTTTAACTCAGAGATATTGGATTTATGCTCAGCTCTACAATCCTTTTTGCTGTAAAAGGTATAGCTGCTTCAGCAAAAGCTTTATATATTTGATATAAACTAAATAATGAAGCAATGAATAAGTCAAAAAGGGTAGCACTTTCCTGTGTAGTAAAATAATTTAATGCATTACCCAGAAAAGACTATAGGAGATGGATGAATTCACTGAATTTAGAGGAAACCAGAGAGGAAATATCTCGATATTGAATCAAAGGAAGCATCAATTGTTGATATGGATCATTACTCAATCTTAGAGCATGTTGTCTAATTCTAAGAAACAAATAAGCTATATAGGAAAGGAATCCTTCTCTTCGAAGTTAAGACGGTATTATCCTTCAAATAAGATAAGTACAATTTTTGTAAGTTCCGGCGATTTGCAATTAATTTAAATCAAATTTAAAATTAAGGGAAAGCTCTTTATAGTGGATTAAATTTCCAGGAAATGTTCACTAATGATTTTCTCTCTCTGGAAAGAAGCTTACGAATTCAGCATTCGTTTAATTCACTCAAATTTCTCTCTCCGGCGCATGTGTGCGAATGATAAGGGGATGAGGGGAGATTTGATGGAATATCCGTGGAAATGTACCCTCTCAACTTCGTGGGATAATTAGATAATCACGCAAATATTTCCTCAATATATTTTCTGCCAATCACTTAAGCACTTACACATTTGCCATTTTTTCAATATACCTTAGAACAGATAATAGTAAATAATTAGCTTCGGTGTTTGACCGTAAGCTTACGTATAAATACGGTAGATGGAGGAGTTGTTCTCTTCGATATTATATTATTCATAATATTTAAACCTTTTGGCTCTTTTACGACAGTGTGGCCTCTCCTTCACCCAGAATTTACAAATATTCTATCTGTAATAAAACATATAAAATTAATTCACTAGAATTACTTGTGGTTACTTACATATAGAAAAATAAAATCTAATACAAGCAAAATAATTAAGAGTAACAAAAGTATAATTTTTTAAAAACCTGTTGTGTACCTCATCACAAGGTCTATTGACCAAGTTCTACCTTTAAAAAAACAAAAGTTACAATATGCATAAAAAGTCCGCTGGACTCTATGCAATGAATATGAAAAATGAGTCAGACCGAAAAAAAAATGTACTACCTGACAGACTAGTACTATCTACAGCCTTATGTACATTTACTCACAGCTACAGCCTTAATTGCACAAACTCACAGCAACAGTCTTATGTACAATTATATTTTATAAGAAATGGGTTGTGGAATAAAAATTGAAGATCTACGGGGAAAAGTTACGATAAACAAGAGAGATGATTTTTTCAAATTAGTAATAATTCAACGTATTTGTGTAGTCTGGTGCGATGGTCTACTCATGCGTCCATCTTCGGATCACAAGATTATATTCTGGAAAGGGAAAGGAAAAAGAGAGTATATTGCTCAACTTGTTCATACTAGTGGTGGGTAATTCCGATTCGATTTATCGGAAAATCTATATTATCAATACGATTTAAGATATTTCGAATCGATCTTTTTAATCTGATTAAGATTCGATTTTCTTACAACTGGAACCGATTTTTTTCCGATTCGAAATTATTCTGATTCCGATGCAATTCAATGTGAATCGATTCATCTTTAAGTATCGGATACCAGATGGCAGTACCGTAGTATTCAAATTAATATGAATTGGACTATTTGGATTATATTATTTTCAAACATAGGAAACGAGATGGCACTACTTGCAGTACCACTGATTGCAGTAGCAGAAGCACTAGCTATGACAATTGCGTCATGGCATTTAACCTAAAATGCTATGTAAAGGAATATTATAAATTAATTTATAATTTTTATTCAGTATTGATACTAGATTCGTCAATTTAAATGGATTTAACACAATTTTTTAGAGTAGATGACGAACATGAATTATATTCTTCGCATCCAATTCTTGGTACTCTCATGCATTCCTTTATGTTAATCTATAAACATGCATCGTTTTTAAGTATTATCTGTTGTTATTTCCTTTCTTCCTTTTAACGATATGTAAATATACACATGTAACAGATTTTAACTCTTTTAATTAGAACTTTTTATATTAGTAATTTTCAGCAGTAATAGGTATTCCAAATCACGGTTCAAGAATTCTCATCATGTGACTTCAATATCCAATAGAATTCCAGGTATACAATACCAATGTTATTACGATATGAATACGATTCTGATTTTATCATAATTCATTCCGATTCCGATACTTGACGATTCGAATCGATTTCAGCAATACAATTTTTAAAGTGAATCGATTCATGGAAACCGATTCGAATCGATTTCGCTGAATCGATTCTCTGCTCCGAATCGCCCATCTGTAGTTCATACGGCCCCGTTCCCCGAAAAATTCATTCGAATTAATTAGGAATATACTATTGTAAACAAGACGTCTTAAGCTGTCTGAGACGCTTTCTATCATGAGATTTAAGATATGAAATTTAAAAAAATGTAGATGATCAGGTGTCACTTTCTGGAAAGCAATTAAAGGATAGAGAATAAAAAAACTCATTGTTAGTGAATTGTCCACGCAAATTTATTTAATTGACCGGTTTCGCTACTGGAGTACAGGTTCAGGTACAGCCATTTTTTAAGCTACATTCAAGTGCTTTCTTTCTTATTGTACACTCCTGGCCAAAATTAACGCAGCACCTCCCTAGCGATCCTTACGGCCGGTGCTGCGTTAATTTTGGCCAGGAGTGTACAATGAGGTTTAAGTTGCCAATACCTTTCGTTTCTTTGAAACAACTTCATCTGTGATCAGAGCAGAATCGACGTAAGGATTTTAATTGTTAGCAGCGATCTCATGAGCTATTCTGAAGGAACACATTGTTTACCCCATCACTCTCAACCGTCCTTCACCCCCCACTTTTTGAAATCCATTTCTTCATTTTCCTTCCCACTTTTATTTGTCCTTCCCCCTCCAATCTATCCTCCGAATCTCCTTCAATTTCACTCCCGAGGATTTCTATTGCGAAGTAAAATGATACTTACTAATAAGTTTCCCTTAACCCTAAATTGGTTGCGTCGGATCATATTGACCCGACCATTTTGCTTCGATAATTTTTGTAATTGAATGATGTTGGTTTCAGTCGTTCCTGTCTGTATTCTCTCTTTTATTGTCCTTTTATCTCTAAGCACCGTCTGATTTGCCAAATGATACTATTTTTTTTCTGAAACAGACATTATGAAATTGTGCGACCATAACTGAAACAGTTTTTTCTCGCCTTTGACCCAACACTTGGTTAATTTTTCTCATTACGATTGGTTACTTTTTAATAAAAATAATTTAATACGAAACAAGGAATTCATAAATTAAAGTATATTAGTAGTAAAGTAATGCAATAGTATCATGAAAAACATTTAGTAATTCAATCATATGCTTTCTCGTTTGTATTTTAGTTATTGTATATTCTTGACAGTATTTTGTAGTTCGCATATCTTGATTATATTTCATAGACTGTATTTTTTATGTTTTATTTGTGATTTCATTTTCTCGATAGTTTTTCCTGTTTGTATTTTATTAATAGCATTTTCTTGATATTAACTTAGTATTTGATTTCTCTTGATTTTATTTTATTGAGTGTATTTTATAGATAGAATTTTATATTTTAAATTATATTTCGTATTGCAATAGCATTTTATAACTTTGTAAATGTATTTATTGTAAACTATTAATGGGATAACACCCATTATAAACATATTATTATTATTATTATCTCGGGTCATAATGTATTATTACATATATTACACATTATTATCCATACATTTTTTTAATATAAAATTTTTATTATGTGAATAAATTTTACAATACTGTATTACCATTATGATTAATCTTATGAAAAATATATAACTTTCACTTTATAATCAAAAAGTAATAGTATAAACAGATTGCACATAGAATTTTAAAAATTAAACAATTGTTAAGTACAATTAAAAAATTGACATTGTAGGTCCTGCTAAGCCTAAAATGGCTTGTCAGCAGGTGCCTTTTTAAAACAAGGATGTAATAATTAACAAAGATATTAAAATCATACTTGTGAACACAATAAATTAACACAGTGTAATTGGATTAGGACTATCTATGTGTTTCCTCACCATGTACGAATGTTTGAATGTATGCTAGTATAATATGTAATTTTCAACCACTGCCACCAGATTTTTAATCTACTTGTAGTGTACATGTAATAATAATAAATAATAATAATAATAATGACCCGATACTACCATTATTGTAATATTTTGGGTCCGACCAATTAATGGCTAAAAAACACATTGTTTTCTTTGCGGATCTCTACTATCCTTTACCCCGCCACTTTTGGAAATCCATTTCTTCATCTTTCTTTCCACTTTCCTATGACCTTCCCTTCCTCTCCATCCTCCAAATCTCCTTCCATTTCACTCCCGAGACATTGTGTTGCGAAGAAGCATCCTTTCTGAATTTCCACTTCCGCTTCCCTTTCTCTTGGGATGTTTTTGTTGCTCCATCTCGACCTCACGTCCGTGGAAGAAGCTTTTCCAGGGCGACATATTCTTCTCCCGACAGAGCGTGAGGGCGTATTTACCCAATCCTCTAAACTCTCCTGATCTCCAAAGTGTCCTTTAATATAAAAGAACCTCTTCTTCCTCCTTTTCTATCTCCAGGCCTCACGTCTTGATTCCGCCTTTCCTTTCGACTTGTCAGTAATTTCCTGCCGTTGCCAAAAAAGTTGCGATGAAATAGAACTGCAGATTGTGTTTCGCGAACGTAGCTTTCCGTTTTGTCACCGTCAAACACCTCGCTTTCCGATTCGCACCGGAAACTGCGGATTCCGTGATCCTCTTTTCTACCCAACACTTTTTGTTTCCAAGTTCCATATGAATGATCCCAGGCTTTTTCGCTCGAATAGAATAAAAAGACAAATTTGCTAAAAATTAAACATTAAAGTTAAAACGCTGTAAAACAAGCAAACATTAAAAGTTCTATAATATTGGAGCATACTATAATCCTTGCGTTTTATTTCCACCGAAACGATTCCTTGTTATACTTACAACAGTGGTATAGACATACTACAGTATATACTAATGAATAACGAATTTAGGTGATAATGATAATTAGGTGTTATGAGTGAAAAAAATAGGGGCTTTACGGCTACAATTTAGGAAGTCAAATTTAGACTGAAAATGAGATCCAAAATTACCATCCTTGACCAAGTGGATAGCATTCCATCTACGCTATCGCTCCTACCCTAAAGTCCCGGGTTCGAATCCCGGCTAATCGGACTTTTCTAATCAGGGAATGGTTGAGTGTGATCGCTGTTGCTGTTGCCTCGGTTGCACACCTCCTGATACGTTCAATAGAGCTTAAGATGACCTCACCGATAAGAGGCAACAGTAGCTCAGCCCATAAGAAAATAAATATTACCTGTATGAATATGGCAAATTTATAAACAGTAATGCAGCTCTAAAATATAGGTATATAAGTAAAATGTTTAGATTCTAACGAGAAATGTATAAATTGGATATAATGTCATTCAAATCTTCCCTATCGCCCTATAATTTTCTATATAGAATCTCTTTTTGCCATATGCGATGAAACATAATATTATCGAGAGCAAAAAGGTTTTTGGTGATCTTCAAAGTTAGCGAAATTGAATTGTATTCTTTCCCCAATAACGCTAGTTGCTCATTAAGCAAATAAAAAAATCATTTATTGCAAAATGCATAAAAGAACATGTGCATTCAGGGTCTCAGTTCAAAGCGAACTGATTATTACACCCCTTCCTTCTGAGGGAACGTAGCACTTCTGTATTTCGCGCATGTACGCGAGAAACGTATTCCTTGGCATCGCCGTCAGCATTTAATAAAATCCACATCGTCATAGAGTAGAGAGCTCTCCTAACAAAAAAGGGAAACATTCAACAAGACCGTTTCTTTAGAGGAAATCCCAAAAATAGAAAAATCTCGAGCTGTGTCCGGAATCCCGACGATCTCAACTGGTATCCCTTTCATAAGGGCAGCCTTATTCAATATTCCTCACGCATGGGCGAACAGTCTGCGGAGGGAGGTAGCAAATTACTCGTGTACATGACAAACTGTGGAAAGGATACGAAACACTGAAGTGATGAAAAAAAAGCTAAAGAATGGGGCACCTTTAGTGAAGGTATAAAGTATGAAATTCTGATGCTCTTAGATGGTACTTTAGAATTGAACTATATAGAATTGAAAATAAATTAGTGCCTTATCTTTGGGAAAATAACTTGAATGATTTCATCGATCACTAATCTCTCGTTTTTTCCTTCGTTGTCTGTCTTAGGTTCTATATTCTCTGTTTACTTATGTTGTGTTTTTCTTTATGAAACTACACTATTTAATTTTTCATCCTAAATGACATCCAATAATTTTGTACCAAGTCGTCTTTGTTCGTATAACTCAGTGTTTATTTTTACTGAGAAATTTTTTTGTAGTTTTTGTTTTTGCATTTTCTTAATTTTTTTGTATTTCTGTAGTGCATTATTTTGACTTTCCGTGTATTTTTGTATTTATATCAATGGTTAATATCGATTAAGTGGGGTATTTTTCAAGTAGTAAGACAGGTAGAAGGGTCGTTAGACCAAACCGTCATAAAACTGACCCTTCGTCGGCGGAGGAACCTTATCTACTACTTAATCCTCACACTAGGGGTAGGGCAGGTACAATGCCTATGTTGAATACGAATTGAAAGATTATAAAAAAATTGAAATTAGCAATTATTTCTTGTTATAATCGTATCCCTCGTCCAAAGAGAGATCCCAGCGCTTTTCAATCGATTCTTTGGATGAGTAATACGACTATGCCAACAAAATGTCCTACTGCCTGAAAAAGCCCCACTTAATCGACATTAACCCTATCAAGATATTTTCTAAATATTTGGTCTGTACTTTTCTATTTACATACATTTTTGTACTCTTACATAGCATTTTTTTTTATTCTAGTGTTGCTCTATGGGACATTCCTGAGCATTATAATATTATTATTATCAATCAATATAATATATTTATTAGACTAGGAATTTAACGTTAATTATAATAGATATAATATTCCTGAATATTCACGTTGTGATAGTGAAGTAACAACTATATACACGACCAGGGATGAGTTTTTCTGAGGTTTACAAACGAAAGCATTGAGCTGGAATATAAATACAGATTTTGTGATGGAAAGAAAACTAGATGCATTGTTTTTACAAATTAAAACACAAAAAGCATTTATAAATAGAAAATAGATGGTGATCTTATACCCTGAAATACTTTACGGTAATCAGGGACCTGCTTTCCCTTTTATTTTTTATTGAAAATGTTTTCCCTATTTTAATTTGTCACGAAATTCCAGCCGCATATGTGAAGTTTATAGTTGAGAAAATATTATGTTACCAAACCTAACGTAGCTTACTTTCTCTCTTTATTGAATTTATCAGCAATGTTGTCTTTAGCTAAGGATGAAAACACCTTCTTTTTGTGGTGTTTACCATATAAATATTGATATTAATATAAACTGCTTTTTATTTATCTCATAACTTACCATCCCATTTCACGGGGTTACAAAATCGGGTGCAAAATGGGTAAAATTGTAAATATTTACAAAGTTTTCTTTCCCTTATGTTAAAACACGTGAAATCAAATGTTAATTATATTATCGCCTATGTAAGTGTTCACGCATATATTTTTTAATTTAATTTTTTAACTGATTTTTTATTTTCCTAAAAAATCAATTACCTAGGTAATGATTTCTTACAACAATGCACAACTAATCCTTATCCTCTCCTTCATTGGATTTTTTTTCCTAAGAATTTCTTATGTTTTTTACATCCAAAATGCTTTCCTTTTTTTTCCTCATGCTATCTCATAAAATTATAAAAGAAATGGAGCAATCAATATTTATGAAAAATCAACCGTATGACGAAATATTTTTTGGTATTTAATGACGTAAGAAAAAGACAGGAACATTTTTCCAAAGGAAACTAATTCCGTTTATTAAATAATTAAATTAATAAATAATAAATAAAATAATTAATTAAATTTAATAGAGGACACACGACATGATTCAATACTTATCATTTCTAGTGACGAAGCAGCCACTATCAAAGCATATTTCAAATAAAAGTTGTTCCTGTTTTATTAATTAATCAATATTTGTCTATAACATCACGAACATAATACCAGAAAATTTACGTGACACACAAAAAACTGCCGAAAATAGAGATCTGATTAGAAAAGAAGGATTCTTTGCAGCAAGAATCATCTTAAGCTATCACCGCGGTAAATTTGTATTTTCTTTCAATATTTTCTGTGTAATTCCATGAAGTAACGCATGTAAAAACACATTTAGAAACTTTATGCAAGGGTTTAGCGAGATAAAAATTTTTAATTGAAGAAAATGGTTGTGTTTTGAATTTTGTTTTCAGATTCGAGTTGTAGATTCTGATTGCGTTTTGTTTGCCCATTACCATTACATACTTTGATGTCTACTGTGTACACAAAAGTGACATGATTGAAATGTAACTGAGGTAATTACATTTACTGCTATTTTTTTCGCTCAAAGAAGTCTCTTTTTGAATCGATGCAACACTGAAAACTGTAAAAAAATGCTACGTATTTCATTAGAAGTCCACATAAAAGCTGTCCACTGTTTTTTGATTCCCTAGAGCTCACTATACTTTAAAATTTACATTAATTTAGTACCGAAATGCAGGTTAGAAACAACCACATTTTGTGGACAGGTGAATCAAAATTCTCTCGGAAAATATCGGCGGTCTAAAATATAAAACAAAACGTCTTTGCCAAAAACATATTACAGGCAAAACTTGACCACGTAACATCTATCAAGTACCTTAATTTCGTCATTTTATATTAACATTTGATTTTTTTTCTATATAGCTATATATTTTATCCTGAGGTGGATGTAGGTCTTCAATTTTTCTATGGAAAATTATGGGATGACATGGATAATTTTTATTTAGAAAAATAACGGTTAGGAAAACTCCAGGAAGTTTTCGCACATTGTAATTTTTTCTAGTTTTTTATTTTTTAGTCCTTTTTAAGTTTTTTTCTGATATAAAGACACCTTGTTAATCATTTGAAATGCTATTTTAAGTAGCAAGTTTCAGTCATTACCATTTACTCATATATTTACTCATTGAAGAGCCTTTATATAGTTAGGTGAAGCTGTGAAATATCTCTGAACTATGTCAATTCGAAAGTTTCCGCGGCGATCGGTTGTTCCCATGATGTCTTTCGGATTCCACCGCGATGACTGAAGCTTTAAAGCGACGACGTTTCGCCTCTGTGGCAGGTCGAAGGTAAAGAACCCTCTTATGTTAGACCTGAAGAAGCCTACTGCAAAGTAGGCGAAACGTCCTCGCTTCAAAGCTTCAATCATCGCGGTGTAATCCGAAAGACATCATGGGAATATCTCTGAACTATATTAAAGTGATTAACGTATCGCATATCCTTTTTGAAATTTGAACTTATTTTACAGACAAACTTAATTTATGCTATCAGTTTATATTGATGAACCTGGTTACATTCTTAAACTATTTTGCAACCACTATTCAATTTTAATTATAATTTTATTTATCTATTAATTTAATTACTTGCTCTTCGCTATGTCCTTTACTGTTATGCTAAAATTCATATTAATTTATCTATTTGAATATGTATTTGTATTGTTTTTTTCGTTTCAAATCGTTCTCAACTAACTTTTTCCTTAAGAATTTACTGAAGTATCCGTAGGTTTTACAAGTTTATTACATCCACCTTCTTTTAGGTATTTTTCTGATGCTGGGTGTATATGTTTCCTAAGCTAAACCTTAAGCTTTTAAACCCGCATGGTAGTTTTCTTCTGTGTAATTTTTCATGCTATTTTATAGCATTTCACTATATATCTTTCCTTTGAACTTATAAGACGAGGGTTTAGATGTAAGAAGAGTCTTAATATTCTCAGTATCGCCCCAATAAAAGATTCGAATTATTATAATTATTATAACGTAAAAGTAACTAAATATTGGCCAGTAGCTCCGTTAGAGCATATAGACAAGAATGCAAAATGTATTACTGTATCTAATGATATGACACGCTTATCTTTCACAATACTAATTCACCCTTTTCATTTTTCTCAGGAAATCATTGGATGTTCCTGTATTGAAATTCATTTCATCTTAAGGATTATCAATTTTTGTCTCACGACTGCCGGTGAGTACAGAATTCCAATGGAATCTTTTTCCAACTTTCATTGATAAATCCAATCAAAAGTAAGAAAATGGAAGAGAATTGCATCTTCCATGGGAAATTTCACGAAATACATTGCATAGATATAATAGACCTAACCACGGTAAAGGTCTATCTTCAATTTTCAAAAGCCAGTTTTGGATAAACAAAGTTCTATTGAGTTGGACGGCTGAACGAGTCTCTATTATTAAAAAGCGAGAAACGTACTCTGATAATCTTGATTGAATCCACGTACCGCAAGGTGTTTGTTGCCCTTGTTAGCAAACGAAAAATCGCAAATTCAATTTTGAGGTCAAACATTTTAAAACGGATGACACTAGCATTCGACTGAGTCAATCTAAACGGTTACCTCAGAAACTTGTCACGTTAGATTCAATATTAATTTCCTTTATTTTTAAAACCATGCAAAACTGAGTGAGACAGCAGCTGCTTGATTTAAATGTGAATATGTATACACGCAGCTGTATCAAATTTAAGCAAAATCACGTTTTTCTGTCACCTTGGTCGTAAAACTAAAAGGACTTTTATGTCGAACTGAGAGAAAATACGGCATTAAGTTTTTCCTTCCTATTTTATTTCACTGACTACCCCTTGATCGTTTGGCATTCCTTTGATATTACAAAGTAACTTTCAAAATTATCCAAAATGTTGCCCTCATGTTTCATAAACCAAAAGTATTCTTTTATATTCAATTTCATCGTGAATTCCTTCTATAATATAAATAAGTTGTTCCAAATGTTACATTGTATATTTCTTTCAAGATATAAAGAACATTCATAAATGCAAACGAAGGATACAAAATCATTCTTCCAGTTCATAAGAATAGTTATATTGGATATTCGAACAGACTTTTTGTAATTATTTAGTATGTGTAAGTGATACTCAGTTTGAGCATCAGCCTTCTATATCTTTGTAAATAATTATTGAATTAACAAAGAAAATGTTTGTCATTTTATTGGTGTGGTAACCTGAATTTTTCTTGGCACACTAATGACATAGTCTTCATAAATTGAACAGTATGAATGGAATTGATCTGAGCCATTGTTGAAAGTATCACGAAAGATATCCCTTTCAATAATTAACAGCTATTTTTGGCAATGTATACACAAATGAATTAATCAGAAACGTATTCCGGAACTCAATCGGAGTATCTGTAAAAAGAAACGATCATCTTGCCTGAAGCACATCCCTGCAGAGAGGAGTAAATTAAACAGAAAATTAATTACCCCTGGGATTTGTTTAAAAAAAATGTAAACCAATTTCGGTTGATGCGGCTTTGTTTGAACAACTGAAATGATCCATAATAGATGCTCATAGAGTAAACAAAATGATTGATGAGCGGAACATGCGTCATATTTCATGCGTCATCAAACATATTACTTATATTTTACCTGTTTAATAAAACTCTATTTCGATAAAACTTGAATTACGCGAAAAATATAATACGACAATTCGTAATAAATGCAAGATGGCTCCTTAGTTGTACCATATTATGTTTACATTAAATAGGAGTTAAATTTTCAAACTTTATTGTTCTAAAAGTAACGCACAAATTATTAATTAATGTTGCATCCAACGCACATTAATTGAGTGTACCATTTTTTTAATATGAGAATGATTTGAGTTCAGAAAAAATAATGATAATCAATAACGAAATTTTCAACAAGAGTGATTCTGTGATAAGAATAAGGTTTATCTAAAATCATGGTTAGTTTTTGCGAGGTTTTTCCGAGTTCTCTATGCATATCTTACATCAATGCCGACAGAGGGGCATCTTAAATGTGAATTGGAGATTAGCTGATAATGGAATAATCTATAGTTTAAAACTCTCTCCCCATTGATAAGTCCATCTTTGGAACTTTTTAGACCCACCCCTATTAGTATGATATTTTTATAATAATTATGATTTATTTATGAGCAAATATTGCCAATTTCAAAGAACTACATGTGTACGTACGGTGGTTATTTCAGTGAGTGAAATAATTCAAATGCATAAAATAAAAAAGAAAGTACTACATAACAAGTAAAATAATTGTACTCCAACCCGAATGGATAGAATTAGAAAATTTACAGGATCAACAGTAAATATTAAGAAACAAGCTGAAAATGCAAGAAATGTATAGATATATGTTCAAGTTACAAATTAATAAAGTTTAAAATTTCAGCAGTTTTGATGTAATAACGTTTTTAAATAATCATGGATTGATTTAAGATAAAAAATAACAAGCATTCATTATTACTATTTTTACTTATGACTATTTGACAATGATGACCACATATTAGTTTAAAAGGATCATAGAAAATAGAAAAAATAAATACAAAACGTTCAACTGTGACCACAATTTTACTCATACACGACTTATGTGCCAACAGTAAGCATCATCTTTAGATGTAAAGGAATTAAAAGAGTAGATAAATATAGCAGTAGAAATAGGATTGGGTGAAAAACGAGGAAGTAGGGCTTAAACTGGTTGGTATAAACCTAGGTTGTGTGTGATTAAAATTGTGGTAACCGGTAAAATGTATCCTTTTATATCTCTGCTATAACAAAAGGAACTTTTATGTAGATATTTTTTTCGATTTGGATATCTAAATCGGGTGTAACGCAAGTGTGGGAAATATATTTCGTTCAGAATTTAGTGAGAAATGTAAGAGAAGGAATTCCAACTTCAGTTCCCTCTCTGGAAACAGAGAGAGCAGATTTCGGACGGAAATTCCGCTACAATTTATTGATTTGCTTCGATTGAGAGATGTCAACGGTGCCACATTAAGAGCGTAATCTACTCTGCCTTCAAAATAGATTTCTCTCCTCTGGAACTTGGCGCATTCCGACAGTCTTCTGTCCGGAACTCTCATCTCTTTCCCACGTCCCTTCAATCTTTGCCCTTTTCATCCTCGCCGACAGCCATTTCGACGCCATCTATCGATAAACTTGTTTATTTTCCTCATTTTTACCGCTCATTCTTAACTGCCTCCCCTCCATAAACCCACCGGTTCTTAGGCCATCTCCGAGAAACTCTCTGAATGTCTTGATATTTTTCTCCTTCTCTTTAATTCCGTCTTTATTTTTTATCCCTTCAGCTTTGTATATTAAAAGGAGTAGAGTCAGTTCCGGTCTCTTCTCTCTATTTTTTAGCTCCGATAATCCGTGAGTCTGAGCATGGAAATTCCTTATCACAAAAAATTATTCTGCAAATTCGGTTTACTCCCCTTTTTCCACCTTAGTGCAATTAGTATGCTTCGGCAAAAAGTAAAATATACGATACAAAGTCTTTCCTTCAATTCCCTTCAATTATTACCGTTCTACGTTCAAAGAGTTCGAATTGTCATTCCTAAATTATCGGCGCAATAAGGAAATTGCGGAGTCATTTATTTTTTGTATCAGTGGATTGCGTATGGCTTATCGCTACAAATTCTAATGCTAATTGATTCGGATGCACAAGATAGCAACAGCGAAGTAATTGAAACGCAAGGAATAAATATCAAACAAACTTTTCTGTAGTGATCCCTTTAAGTGTTCGGGAAACCATAAAATAATGAACTCTTAAATTTGCATACGTAATCGAATGAGCGAGAAATCGATAGAGGAAAAGCTTCTTGACCACAGAATCTTGAAATAAAAGGATAATTATACCTGTTTTTCATGTATACAAACATTATTCATGTAATATATTCATACATTAAGTTATTCTTATTTTATTCATACATTTGAATATTTTTCTTAGCTTGGATGAACTACCTTTAAGAAATTAATTAATGATATTTATCTAATAATATAATTTAATGGAAACATTCTCTCGTATCACTGATTATCTCTGTAACCTGATTACCTTGCTGTCTGACAACGTTTATCCCTCCCAGTCAACGTATTCATCCATTTCAGAGGTTTTTACCTCGATTCCCTACGTACAACGTTAGCTAGATGTCTAGTCACTCAAATATATTCAGAAAGGAAGGTAAAGTAATCAACAATTTGTGAGCCATCTAACTTGGCAAGTACAAAATCAAAGCGTCCGAAAAACATCAGTTATGGCAAAATTTAATAACACTAAAGGATGAGGGAATGTTATATCCAAGTTACTGGCCAGTAAAATCCTTCGGATGTAATGGGACCAAGAGGTAAAATTGCAGCTAAAGATTGGTCCTTATTTGGGCATAAAATGCTTTAAATAGCACTTTCTAAATCCCTGAAAACTGAGAGTTCAATTCAGTCAGCATCATTAAACGCTTTCATTGGATTTTAGATGGGGAGCGGTGATTACCGGTGGAGTACGGATCGCTACAGTTCAGAAGAGTATTCGAAAGCGATTGCTTTCATTAACTGCATTGGACGAGTTTTCCTTCCGTTAATTTCGACCTCCAAGTTTATCAGACTTTCCCTTTACTGCTGTCATTTGCGGATGCTATCAATGTCTGATTTTGTAGCTCTTCCAATCGCAGCGCCTCGTTTCTCCTGCAGTTCCTAAAACCATATTTAATTCCTGGTCTAAATATTTTATTATTATCTTTGAAAAATTAGTTTCTCTATTATTATCTTTTCAGAATTTTTAATATCAAATACTCTTCTTAATATTTTGTTTGAAATTATGCCTCATTTTTCTGCAAGTTTAGTTTCTGTAAAATAAAATTTTAGTAGTTTCTGCTAGTTTTAAAATCCTAATTTATGTTTTTTCACATCTTCTTACTTATGAAAACTTTTATTTAATACAGATTGCTTTAATAGTTTCCTTATTTTTTTAAACATTATCAATCGACAGTTTCACTCAGGTATTTAAACAATCATTGTTGTCTATCATATTTTAGTATTCATTGCGTTCCAAACCCTCCGCTAAGTTTTTCAATTCTGTAATTAATAAACACCGATAACCATAATTATGATTATAAACTCTAATTAAGGAATTACCAGAATTCCTTAATGAAAATAGCTTTTTGTTTCTCTGGACTTTTCAGTAAAAGTTGACTCTTAAATATCTTCTTATTAAAATTTAACGTAGTAACAATAAATTAAATATAATATTAAATGAATATTCTATTTTAGAAAAAAGTAACTCATTTCAACTGCTTTTAGACCACGAGTATTTCCTAAGCTAAGAAATTTAGCTTTAAGGAAGTCATGCACTTTTATTTAGTTTACTTATACCACAATATTTATTATTTATTAGCATTTAATAATAATATAAATATTACTAAGTACATACATGGAAGTGAGAAGGAAAAGGATACCAGTTACACAAAAATGAAACCTAACGGCCAAATTTACGATATTAGATATATATAGTATATTAGTTATTAGATATTAGTATAACTCTGGAGTTTATTGTTATTGCTATAATATCATGGAAATAAAATGAATAAAAGGAACCATAAGTCTCATGAACTGGGGCACGATATGATTTCTTGAAATTTATTTTCAGAGCACCTCTATCATTTGCGTATCACGCAAAAATTTTAAAAATTTCTATATAAAATCTTTTATTTATTTAAAGTACAAAACTGCCGCATTTAGTCGCAAGGACTGGTGGCGACGTTAACTTACATAACAATTTCTAAAAAAAAATAAAAAATGTAACTATACATAAATACAATAAACCCTATTAAATACAAAATAAGCATGTATAGATAACAATTATTGAAAATAAATAAGTACAAAATATAAACATGTAGTACATCTGTGAATTATATGAAAAAACCGCTGTGAATTTGCAAAGTCATTATGAATTTTAAATAATCTTAACAGCAAATATGTTACTTGTCTTGCCCTTACAACTTTTACTTTAACCATGGTCGTCTGAACACGGTTAACCAACATAGAGGTAAGTTTGACCCACATATGAACCGATGAATTGGATGAACTAAGGTATCACGAAGACTTTTTTCCTTACCCTGTGTCTTACTATGATAACCTGTTGTATCGAAATGGAGTATTAATTTAGAATTTCTATGTCACTAAGTACCACATAACTCGTAGATACGCATTTGGTGTTCTGTATGAAATAATTTATCGTAGGAGGAGGTAATGCTAAAAATATTGCCTTGGTAAGGCCTACGCTTGAGGAAAAGTCTTAGTGGGAAGATCTGACAAAAAACATATTGAAGTGTTAATATGAAAATTTTAATTTAGGTTTCCTACAAGTCATCTTATCGCCTCATACTTGAGACAACATTTGAGCTATAAGAAGTCGAAATATATTATTCTTTATTATAATTACGTATATATATATATATATATATATATATTATTCCTCTTTTATGATACTCAGGTAAGGAACGGCCTATGGAATTACCATATAAATAAAATATGTAAATAAAATTTTCATTATTGGATGGGATGGAAAATTGGATTGTAGTTAACTGAGCTCGTTCTTATGCTATATTTTATAGTGTGCTATAACAATTTTCTGGCTCTTTTGAGTATTTTTTATTGTTTTTACCTCGTCGTAACATCTTTCCTGTTATCGTAGTTTGTTCTTCTTTTCAATTTTCATTTTCCTCTTCTTTCTCCACTTTTTCTCTCCTTTACCAAATTTGTCCACTAATGTTTTCCTTCGCAGAGATTGTCTCTAAGGGCTTTTTTCTCTTATCTTCAGCCGACATAGATGGGGAAGTCGTCCATTTTTTTGCGAGAATGGCATTGAAGTCCCTCTCCTTCTATATCTCCCATCCACAGCTCCATTCTTCAAAGGGTTATTCTGCGTAACTAAAGACGAGTATTTTTTATTCCTGGACCATTCATCCATTTTGAGATACGTAGAAGGACGAGGGTTTTTCCTTTACCGGAGTCTCTCGTGGGATTTCCTACACTTTTTCTAAGATTAAGCCAGTTCTTGGTGTATCCCTGGAATAGTTCTGATCCTTCTTACATTTCCAAGGTTGTTTCCAGAGTCTCAAGCTCGTTCGGAAACATCTCTCTTATCTTTCAAATGTAAAAATCTCCAATAACCGTCTTTGTTGGGGTTCTTCGTCTCATTCACCAGTGTTCGGAGAAAACAAGAGAGGACACCGCACTTTAATAACAATCGATGCGCATTTCGTAAGCGATGCTATCTTTTCCAAGAGTGAAAAGGTGCAAAAGTAATTAATTATTTTCGAAATGCACATTTAGTGTTATTTAAGTGCAGTGTCCTCTCTTGTTTTCTCCAAACACTGGTGAATGAGACGAGCAACGTCGACATAGATGGCTATTGAAAATATTTAACTTGTGATTCTTAACTCCCGTGTACCAAAAGTTTTCTTTCTTTACATTTCTTTTACCCTTGAGCCACATTTTTCATACTTTGGCCCTTCCGTCAGAAATTACATTCCGGCTTCTAGTATTGCATCCATTCCTTGAAATGTTTCATTTTCAGACGACATATCGTTGTTGTATGAAACTTTCGGAATATATCTCTTTGTCATCTATTCCT
Source organism: Sympetrum striolatum (assembly GCA_947579665.1). NCBI lineage: Eukaryota > Metazoa > Arthropoda > Insecta > Odonata > Libellulidae > Sympetrum > Sympetrum striolatum. Next base: position 41,491,573 of record OX388349.1, read on the forward strand.
TAGAATAATTTTAGAATTTTAATTCAGAAGAGCCAAGATTCTCTATTTCGTAGCTGTGAATAGCGGGAAAAGCTGTTCTGGGAAAGTTCGATTGTCCTTTAAATTTTTTTTCTCAGAAACATGATATTAATACATTCAGGTGGAAAAAAAGGTGTACAAAATACTGCCTGTTTGTATCGTTGAAGGAATTCCACGTACTTCGTATCTCATAAACTAAAAATAGATTCTAGATTTTCCACAATGTTTACAAATGATAGCGAATTGCGTGAGATGATTAAAGCACGATATATATTTGGCCAGACGATGGAATTTACGAAATTCATTGTGAATTACAAATGTTTCCAGCATTAGACATCAGTGCACTACAAACATAAGCAAGGGAGGATATTGCATTTAAACGACCATGAGAGATCGAGTAACAGAATACAAAACTGTGATTCCTCACAGTTAAATAGTAAAATTTGAAATAACATAATTATCTTTACAAAATTAATACAATTTCTAGTCATTAATAATTTTTCTGAGATATAAAAAAGTACTTTTTTATTGATTTCCATTCACGTCATTGAATTTTTATCTATTGAAGTACTTCTTTTAATGTAAAATCCCTAAGAATATTTACAAAATAGGATGCCCTTGCAATATTCCAAATGTGGATTAATATAACACATTTTATGATTTAATTCTCATAATAATGATGATGACTTTATTGAAGGGCAAGATTATGACTTGAAAGTCTCCTCTTAAATCCAACAAAATTTCTAGTTATTCACATAGAAGTCGGAGAATAGGAAAATCAAAAAGAGAGAAATATCTAGGCTTACAAGAAAACGTGAAGTTACCACTTAGGAAAATTAACCTGCAGGATAACTTTCACGGTAAGCGAGGCGTAAAAAACTTGTGAAGCCGACTCATAGCTGCGACAAAGAGAAATAAGGGATATATTAAGGAAAACAAGATACAAATTTTGTGTCAGGAGCGACCATGAGATATAGGTTATACATAAATTAAACTGTCAGATACAAACAGTAGAATTAAAAAAATTAAACAAAGAGATGAAAACAAAAATATGGAATGATAAAAGTACGAAAAATACTTTACGCAAAATACTAGAGGTAATGCCAATTTCTGAATGTAGAGAAAACTGAATATTATTTAAGATATTAGCAAAATTAACACGTGTATTTGCGGGAAAACTATTTAAAACCTAAATATTTTCTAATTACATCAAAATAAGGAAACTTCTAATGATGTAATGTCCGCCGCAGGACTGATAATTCCACGTAACCGGAAATTCAATCTGGTTTGTACACTCATTAAATTACATTTTTGGAAGCAATTGAAAACGTTTTAGAATTTTACGATTTAAACATGTTATCACACGTGTAGGAGTTAAAATGCGCACTATGTAGGGTTCATTTTGAACGGGTAATTCTGGAGTTGGGGTTACCAAACCTGCTGCTGCAAAAAAGGTTGGATACCCCGTACTTTTTTACTTTTGCCCCCGAATATTGAGCCATACGTCAACAGGAAGGAGCACCATTCCTGTGCAGAGAGGCCGAGCCGTCCAAATACCCTCGGTAATTTCGCCGCCGCATTCCGCCACAAAGTGTAAAGCCGCCGCTTCCACCTACCAATCGAATGCCAAAATCCTCTCGCACATATTTTTTTCCCCCCAACCGATTCTCTCTCCCTTTTTTAAACCCTCGCTTCTATTCTTTGTGTCCCTCGGATATCCCCACGCGGCCTTTTATGAATGCCCAACACCGCGTTATATCCGAGACCGTATTTGCGCGCCCGATCGGTTGGGAATGCCTTTTGTGTCGGGTGGCAATAAGGGGAAAAGAGATTCGCGTGCCGGGGGGTGAGAGTGGGGAGAGAGGCTGAGGGAGATGAAGAATCCCTCAGCCTCGAGAGCGAGCTGCCCTGCCTAGAGGCGCCGGGAAAATCGCCTTAGCAAAAAGATTTGGGACTTGGTCAGTGGACGCACAGGTGGGAGGAGGAATAGCCCCAGAGAAGGGGTGGAGTCGATGTGGATGGGGATGCAATGAAACTCCTACCCTCCTCCGGGGTGGGTAGAGGAAAAAATCAGAACAGCTCGGGTTATAAATTACTCCAGCGGACGAAAGAGTCGGAATACAAATTGCCCGTTCTCCGTGGCAGCGTAACCAAGGGGAACCGGCCCCAATGATTTCTGCTTCCTACTTAATTGTTAAAAAAGGAAGGGAAAAAATGTTTATAAAACCGTAAACGGGGGACTCCAACAACAGGGGATTTCCGAGTTTGTTTTTCAGCGCGGTTCTGATCGCTTGTGGTGGTTTTTTGACCTAGGGATCTCGCGCGAGGTCGCGCGGGAAATGCCCGATATATTTCCCGCGTGATCCTTTTTTTGGCGGGAACATTTTGGCGCGACAGAGGTCTCTTTAGAAAGCGGCGGGGAACGCGTGGATGATTAACGTCCGCAGTTACCGCTACGGCGGACGGTTTTAATGCCGCAAAAGAAGCTCGCTCACGAGGCGGGATGAATTTTAGCGATCCCGGCGACAAGGTGCCTTAATATTTTAATGGGCGCAATAAATATCAGTTAGGCGGGATCCATCGAGTGATGTCGTTAGGGTGATTTTTTTGGGGCGCTTGTAAAGCTGGGAGAAGGAGGTGCGCATTTGTAGGAGACGGTGTTTTCGAATCGGGTGGGATTGAGCTTATAGCTCAACGCTCGCATGACAGAAGGGCGTGCACTTAGCGGAGGAATGGCTTTTCATTTTCTGGATGCTTGGAAATCGCGGGAATTCTTAGATGGCTTACCTTGGGGTTAAGAGGTTGAATTTTCCTCCATTCGGGAAATTTTTCATTCGAAACTCTCCAGTTTTTCCGCCGAGCTAATTCCAGAATGGCTTGGAATGTTCAAGCTCTCTCCACTTTAATTCATGTTTCGATGCATACAAATCCATCTCTAATTAAATTCAAAATAACGACTAGATTAGGAGATGAATTATCACCCTCTTGTCCAAACTTTAGTCTAATTAATGTATATAACGATTTAGAATTATAGATTGAGCAAACTTCTTAACAAACACTTTTTATCGAGGTGAAACTCTTCTCGGGATCTTTTTTACTATATGAATGTATTTTTACTTTTTTATTGTTAGTTAAAAGTTTCAGTGACAAAATTTACGCTAGAAAAAAACGAGATAGATTTAACTTTGTGAGGACTAATTAGTATTTCGTAATCTCAATCCTCAGATGTAGCCAACTTCCCTCTAAGAAACTTTGTGCCATCAAATGTTTTCGAGAGGATGGATATATTTCCATAATTTCGGTTTGGACTAAATATTTGTCAAAATTGCTGTTCAAATATCAGAAATATTTAAAATTCTTATTACCTTCCTTGATATGATGCTTTTCATTAAAATTAACCTAACAGGCAAATGGATGATCATATTTTAAATTTCTATGGTGAAATTTTGCTAAAACAATTTGATAATTTAAAAATCAAGCGTCCGTAAACTGCTCTTTGCATTTATATTCGTGTTTGCTTTTGGTGTCCCTCTCTAACTCCGCATGTTTTGCTTCGTACAGTTCTATACTCACTGTGAACTCTCTCATTGTGTTAAAAAAGAGCATATTAATGTTATTCCCCATTTTAAATACCCAAAATCGTTTCAAGAATTGCTACCATTAGAATGCCCTTAGTCTCTAGGTAACGTTTGCATACCTCACTTCCATCGGCCTAAGCTACTTGATGTTTTGAAATGAAAAGTTTATGCTGAATTCTATTGGCTGCAGGTTTTGGGAAGAGCTTTTGAAATGGTGCCAATTTTCGGGGAAATACACTAGAAGATGATTTGGCCGATGACTGTTCGCTATAAAAACCTCCTGAGAATAGCGACGTTTGATTTTATTTATATCATAACAGCATTTCACTAGGACCGCTTGAATCTAATTTGTTAGAAATTTTATGGATTATCAATCTTTTGTTGTGGTTTTAAGGATGGCTTCCGGAAAATTTAAATCTCAAATAATAAGATTTATATCTCTCTTTAAGAGATATGAAGTCTTATGATGATTGTGCATTGAGATGTATCAGAACCACCTTTCACAAGCTTCAAGGGATCAAATTTAAAGGCACGAAAAACTTTTTTCCTTCCAATCGGAAAAAGTCTATAGTATACGGAAACTCGGTGAAAACGCTTGCGTGCCAAAGAGGAAGCAAAGCGTAACGGGTCCCAGTCTCTCGCATTATCTGTTCGAAGGAATTCTTAGCTCCAAAAATGTAAGCATTATCTGCTGAATCGACGATCCCACAAGAGAGAGGTTGAAAGGGAGGGGTAAATTCCGCAGACAAACATTATTCTAAATTAAAGGAAAGGGGAAAGCTGGGGAATTCTAATTGTGGAGAGAGATTCCTTTTTAAAGCACCGGTGAAGATAATGCGTTTGAGAGGGAAAAGAGCGGTGATTCTCGGGATAGAGCAATTCGATCAGTAATCTTTATTATAGAATAGAAATTATGACATTATTCTCGCTAAGATTATGTGTACGATCACATCCAATCTTAAATGACTCATGGACAGAAATTCCTCACAACAGATAAGAATAATAGGCTGTAAAGTTTAAAATAACTATTCTATGGTATCTAAAATTACTATCGCTTCCAGATGTATAATTCAGATGGAGACGCGTTGTTTACACTTCCGGGCCAACAAGAGCATTTCAAATTTCATTCATAATATTTCACGAAATTTTGTAGCATATTACTTTCAATGTATGCATCATTTATTATTTTAGGGAAAGTAATATAAACATGTAGTAAGGAAGTAATAGTGAGGATGCTCCTACAATGGATAGAATATTTCGTGAAATAATTGTTTCTTCTTCTCCAGCCGAATAAAAGAATGACGATAAATCGATATATTTCTTATAAAAATGACTGGTTAATCAATTTTAACTGTTGAAGATAATTCAGAATAGAATTTAATCATTACCTCTAATATATAAAAACAACTCCAAAACCATCGAAAAACTTGCAAAGCGGCTATATGTATCTCGACTTCCACGAAGTCATCGTCAGGCTAAGGTCGGCAAAGAACCTCCTTTGCCGACCTTAGCCTGACGATGACTTCTTGGAAGTCGAAATACGTATAGCCGCCTTTCAAGTTTCTTGATGGTTTTTGGAGTTGTTTTTATATATAACATAACCATCAGCAGCCGCTTTGCTTTATATTACCTCTAATGTTATAGAAGAAGAATGCTCAATTAACACAAATTTCACTTAAGTGTCCGTGAGATGTCGTAAACTATTTCTATCTTAAATTTTTGTATAATTATAGTTTATATCACGTACACAGATTCGCAGAATTTATTTGCGCATAGTGTTTCTAATTTAGAATGTAATAAAAAAAATTATTGAAACGATCATAATATTTTTTCGATAAGGATTTGCGTGCATAATTTTGACATAAATAGAGGCATAGTGTAACTATACTTACTCTATGATAGATGTGAGATAAATAACAAACAAGAAAAGTCAAACAAATGTGGAAAACCCGTAATAATCTGGAGTCCGTAATTGAATGAATGAATATGCACTTGCAGAATTCTCTTTATAGGGAATATAATCCTACTTATCAGTCCTCAGAATATGCATAAAATGACTGTATGACCTTTCTTATGCCATTCTAGTTAAGGCTATGCATTGGTTAAAAGGAAGATCATTAAAATGCCTTCCGACTTCTCGCATTACAGCTTTTCACATTACGACGTTTCGCGAAACGATCTTCCCAGCGCTATTGAAAGTTCTTTATTACGTCTATCGGCAAGAGCTTAAGGACAATCATAAGAAATGGCCGCTTGAACCTGTTACGGCAACCGGGTGGCTTGCTCTCCGACGACCAGAGGCTGTTCAACTGACCTTCCTATTATAATTCGCCTCCAGAGATTCCCCACCCTTTCTACTGCAGGTCCCTTCGACTCACCCCATTCTATACAAGGATGATCGTATTTCGCATTTGCCTCAATTTCACTCGTATTTATCTCTGTCGTATCTTTTCTCTGCCTGTATGCCCGTCTTTGTCTATCACGTATCAAGTTAACTGCCATCCAAAAGCTTCGATCACCCTATTTATCGGCTTTACTCCTTAGCCGTCCCTCCTTATCTTCTTGCTCATATGCTTCTGTTACTCTTTAAATTTCACATAATCTTAGCTTTAGTTCTATAATCCCCCATAGAAGTCGTAGTAATACATTAGCTTTAAAAGTTTGACAATCTTTGTTCAAAAATTCCTGTGTAAATTCACAATAAATGTAAAACTTGATTACAAAAGGTGATTTTAAAGTACAGAGTACAGATTCTTAGGCTGTGGTGCTTAGTAATTAGCTTATTTTATTGTACTTGGAAAAAAGTTGATGATGCAAGAATAGCATTATTCTTCAAAGGAAAATTGCCACTGTTACATAGGGCTGCTTCATACCTCCGTCAGCCCCTCGAAACTTGTAAGTTATAACCTTCACAAATAAAGAGGAATTTGAAGCTTGTCAACCAAATTTTATTCTTTTTATAAATAATTTAATTTATAAGGAAATGTTTGAAAATGTCTTCATTTTTATGCAGTCAGTATTCACCTAACGAATGCTTGAAAATCTATGTATAATATGTGATTTAATTTATCTATCATATAACAAATATTCAAACATAATACCGTTCTAAAGAATCGCAGATTCTGTGACGGCTTTCGTAAAAAGTGTATGGATAAAATTAATTTTTTAGGCTATGATTTGATTTTCCATGATCAATCAGTCGAATGAATTATAATCTCTTCGAAAACGAGGACACAGAGTGATTTTCTTCATCCCCAGACAAATTCTTTCCATCGAAGTGAAAAGTCCAAAAAGTACGCATCTGTATCCTATTATTGGCATAGAAATTATTTTGGCTCGATTTTATTGTTTGATTTTGGGTGTTGAAATTGGAAAGGGGAAAATCTGAAGAACAAAAATTTAAAATTTGTATTTACTCATCCTTCTGGATGAATAACAGCTATTAGAAAAAAATTAAGGAATTAAGGATTCAGAATAAGTTCTCCTTTTGTTTTAAATCTGGAGATTCTTATTTATGAAAATTACTTACGATTAACTATAGAGACAAATTTCCACGTCCTTAGGATTTAATTTTTTCCCTCATTCATTACGCTCAGTTTATCAACCATTCATTATTTAATTTCCGTTAATAAAGTGCAGGTTCTCTTTTAACGTATTCGCTATTTAATACCGCAGTGCATCGTTGGAAGGTATTTGTGAAGTTTTTGTCAAATGCATTTAGTTAGACAGATACATTAAGCTTAGAAACGTTGTATACATGGCGAGCATTTTGTATAAAGTGTGTGTTCCACTTTTTTAAAATAAGCATTTAGTTTTAAAAGAAATTACATTAAATTGCATTTGTTATATTTGCCATTTTCATTACAAAAGTCTATAGTTTAATTTGCGAAATTCGATTTGTCACTAAAAGATACACTGTAAAATTTATAATAACGCATTTATACGATTGTTTTGCTGACTCTTTGATCTCAGTCAACTCTTGTTAGCTGGTTCCTTTCATCTCAAAATTTGAATTCCTATCACTTCCTTCCTCTGAATGCTGGCTTTATATTCCTGATAGCTCCCTTGAATTTTCATTGGCACACACACACACTCACATTGTGTTAAAATTTTAAGCTCTCATCAAGATTTAAATTTTATATTTATATTAAATCACCGGTGCATGTATTTTGTAAATTATGTGAACTTCTGGAAAGTAGCGATGAAATACATCGAGTATTTGATAACCAATTTTTAACTTTCCTACAAATTTGCTCGATAAGAATTAAATCTTTCTAATTTGATCTTTTACATAAATGGCATCATTTTCGCATTTTCATCATCTAATAGAACATTTATCTGCTCGATTTTTGATCATGTGGATGAATTGATTTTACTTCTTTCTCCATATTCAAATATTTGTCAAAGCGTATTCGATATTTTTATTTTATCTTGAGTCTACCCTTGAAATTAATTCAAACTAGAGCTCAATTTTTATTCTCTCCACATCGAAAATTTTTTCCAAGTCTTTGAATTTTACCACCATATAGTATATGAAATGTAATGAAATACTCCCATTCAATTTAAATTCCTATGAGCTTTCCAAATCCAATTTTTTATATTCTGCAAAATAATTCATCTGATATCGAATCCTCTCATGAAAAAAAAGTTTACACGGTATATTTTAAACTGAGGACGACATTTTCGTTTTACTGAAATCGGATTGTCGATCCTCCTCTTCCCTATATTTTGCTATTTTTAAGTTAATGTTTGGCATTTTCAATTCTATCGGTTTTATATTTTTTTACCAATTCTGTACGATCAAGAACCTATTCCGCTCCAGTTCCTATATCACCTCCTCCTAACGACCATATTTTTCTAATAATTTAAGAACTGCTCATTAATTCCATTTTTCTCATCTATCTGCAAATATATTGGCTAATGATCGATCGATTTCCATCCTCATGCGTCCCCCAAAATCATTTCAATTATTGGCATAGCACCTACTCTGTAGTAATGCTCTTTACTCTTTAAGCCAAGTTCTTGAAATAGAACTACATTAATATCCTTTTTCCAGTCATTTGCTCATTACGTAATCACCATCATTCTCAAATGTTTGAGCCCATATTCTCCAATCTTCTTTGGCCAGAATTTTTCGATTGATTAAGGGATGACTGATTTTTCAATAAAGGCTGGTAACGACTTTTTTTGACTTAAAAAGCGTACTACTGTCAACATTGGCTGGGTAATTTTAAATGTAGTGCCTATTGATCTGTAGTAATCGGCTGAACGAATAAGTCACTCCTGAAACATAAGCTGGGAAGTGTCCACATTCTCTTCAGAACCACTTACTGCTTCGTCATAAGTCCAATTCATTGATAGGTACAAATTCGCTTCATAAAATATCCGTTTTTAAAGAAATCATTAATTTTAAAAAGACACAATTTTATCTAAAAGATTTCATAGAAAATTATAGTAGAGAACTCCTTTCAGCTGCTTTTAACAATAAAAAAATTAAAACATCAACAAAAAATATTCATTTACGCTTCATTCTTAAAATACTGTCCAAAGTAAATGTGGTTCTTAACACAGTTGTAACTGCAGATATTTCGTACTTTCAATTACGATCTGAAGCCATAAAGTGGTTCGAAAAATTTATACGAGTTTTCATTGATTTAATGAGTTTAATTTTATTTATTTGTTTATTGGCTAGCTTTTGATATAGTTTTACTCGGTTGTTTTTATTTTTATACCTTACGATATTTTACTTTAAATTGATTTTCATGCTATTTGACGTATTATTTATTATTAAATGCATAAACTGTAAGTTTTACTCAGATGATACAGAATGTGAGATGGGAATTTTAAAGACTAATTCAAAGGATAAATTTACCAAATTTCAGGGAAATTACGTCCTCGGATGATGTAACCGATAAACTGCGACCTCCCTGTTATGTGGGCCTTTCTGATACTGCGAGGAAAATTTGGGAAATGGATGCTAGAACGAATCGTTTCAAGAATTCATTTCCTCCGCGAAAGATTACGCGAAAGCAATCGATTAGGAAAATAGAGTCATGGTGCCTGCACCTCCTGCCACACAACGAAAAGTGGCTTGCAGGGTTCTTACTCAGACATTAATACACATTTTAACACAACTTTGTTGAACCACCCATTTGAGTTAACAAATGAAATAAAAAATAACAGCCACTATTGAAATAGAACGCTTCATGTATAGCAATGATGAATTTAAGAGGAATAAACAAAAGTACTTAAGATACTCGAAATTTGAAAACTGTCAAGCACATTAAATTGACTTTTAATTCTTATTTAATTAACATTCAATTCATGTAAAATTAATTTAAAATCTCCCTGCCGTTCTGCGAAATAAGGATTATAAACAAATAAATTAAATGAACAAAGTTAATGTTGAATTCAAGTATTTTTCACTGTAATTTATTCAATCTCAACGTTAATTGATTTGCTCTCATGTCCCCTTCAGTCCTCTGTATTTTGCATTTGATTGAACAGACACGTTAATCACAGCAATGCGTGAAATCTGAACGTGGAATTTTGGATTAGTACCATTCCCAATATGGACTACAACACTCTACCTATGCTCATTAAACACATCGGAATTATAGCGTTAGGAAGCATTTAAATTCGATGCGAATTAATATCACGGTTTGAACGCTTGGGCGGTGTCAGTAATTATGCATGATTGCCCTCGGGCGAACGTAAGTGTTGGAACGGATTCTGTTTTTTCTCGACCCTGACACATCGGAATTAATTATCGAGGGATTCTAAAAATCATCAATTAACATTCTTAGAGATTGTTTTATTGATATTTTGCGTTATAAATATAATTTGGCTCCGTGGGAGAATCCAGAACCGTAAATGTAAGATTGAATTATTCATACCCTCAGTGTTCACTCTTTTATGTAACGGATTTTTCGATTATTTTCGGCAATGCATTATTCATGTTCAGTTTAAGGATTCGATTGATATTTCTCCATTTTTATTAAATTCTGAAGAGCAATTGATATAAAGATACGTTAGTTATTAATTGAGGTCTATTTTTTTGGATGAGATTTTTCATCATTAAAAATGTCTTTTTATCTTTTGTCTAGGGCACTACTTCCTTGACTTTGAATTCAGGTTTCTTCCTTGTCGTAAGGAATTAATTCATTAATTATTTTTTAATCAATACAGTCGTAGTTAGTCGCAAGGATAGGTCGAGAGGTTAACTTACAAAACAATTAATTGAATCAGTAATTATATGCATCCAAACAATAAACCCAACTGCATAAAATACAAACATACATGAATATAAATATTTAATAAATATAAACATATAAATATACAATAAATTTATGAATTAGCATAAAGACACACAGTGGCGTGAATTAGTTATAAGTGAAATATGAACTTTATACAACCATGAAACAGTATCTGCAAAACTTTTCAATAATCATTAAAAAAATATTACAATGTATCATAAAATATATAAAATAGAATAGTTTTACAATAAGAAATATACCATATATCTATATCTATTTATTATTTATTGAAACTTCCACCACAGGTTTACATATGTCTAGCAGCACAGGAATTCTGACAGTAAATAGTTACAATTACGTTATAACGTTATATCACAGTTGAATTTAATATAAAATTTAAGCTACATATAGTTATGATAATATAAAAGTTGATATTGTCACAATTACATTCATATTACAGTTAATTTTAATACACAATTTCAGCTTTATAAGTTATGGCAGTATAAAAAATAACACATCTTCTTGTATCACATAACACATCATTGTCATCTACATAAACATTTGACGAGTATACACGGTAAGAAAAAATATTTTACTGACGTCTGAATGTCAAAGTGGCAATTACTGAAATTTTCCTGAGTAGAGATCAGAAATAGTACGAGTCAACGCGGACATGCATCTTTACGAGGGAAAAAGAAAATATTTTTAGCAATGCCTGCGGAACCGGATCGACGACAAGCTTGAGCAGCACTCTTAAAAGTCTCCAATTTTATTCATTCGGGTAATGGTTTCATTTCCTTTTGGGCTTACTTTTTTCTGAACGAAACATACGAGTAAACTGTATGTGTCATTTCATTAGCGGGCTGATTTACGCATCCACTGATTTCGGGAATAAGATACGCGCGAAGGCACGTGCTAAGTTTAATTGTCAGTGATAAAACCTCGGAGATAAAATATAACTCACGCTCTGGTGTTTCTTATTTAATAAGTGAGGGAAAATGAAGAAATAAGATTTATATATTTACTGTTAATCAAGTTAATCAGGAACCCGATTCATGTTTTTATAATAAATTAGTCACTCCGGAAATAAATTTGATTTTATTTGTTGAACATGTTAAATTTTCATTTGCTCACCAGCCAATCAATGAATGCTTGATAATTCTTTATGAAAGAAGCATATTATATTATTTAAATTAGAAGTTTCTCTAAGTTTTCCATTTAGTTTAATCATAAATGTGTAACAATGATTCTCAATCTCCATTATTGACTCTATTGAAATATAATATTATTTGATAGCTAATATCATGATAAAGTCACCGAGACAAACATTTATTCGATATCTACTGATGATTGAGGAAGTACTTATTCATTTATTTACTCATATTCCGCTGCAATTAGATTGAAGTCTGAGGGCATTGCACATACAATTAATACATAAAAGCGTATTTTTACATATATAAAATAATTATAAGAATATACATAAATCATTTGAGACATAAAAAACAACAACTAGAGGAGAGACAATATGAAAGTATAAATTAAGATAAATTATACAGTGCATCAGGAAGTGAGTTGTAACGATTTGCTTATTTACTATTAACATTTCGATTTGGCCAAAGGAAACGTTGGATAGTAATATAAAATATTTATATATTTTTTATATTTAATGCATATTAGTTCAGATATTGCCTGGAATTTGCCCTAAGAAGGAAGAGGAACTCTTCGGAAAACCATATTTATACAATGTACCACACTTTAGATAAATATAAATACAACATAGTGTTTAAACACAATTCTTCGCAATAATAATGATATAATAATAAAAATTTCAAGTAAAGTAACCTAGAATATATACATAATGCATATATTCACATAATATTTAAATTGACATCAGACCAATCACATGGTTACGTGTGAAAGAATATAAAGAAGAAACGTGCGTTGTGGTTGTCATACATAATAATTCATGTTCATAGTTCAAAAGATAATTATAACCACAAAACGTAGAGAATAATGATACCATATTTCAGTGTATACCTCCAAAACGACCCAAATCGTTAGAAAAAACCGTAGATACCACTTTTGTGGTATACAATTGGTTTGTGGATTATCCTTTTCCCGAAATTTAACGAACTATCCCTAGACTAATTTGACATCGAAACCAACAGAACGACATATTTAGATTCGGAAATCAGAGACCGGAACGACTATATATATTTGCGAGCCCGAATTCGGATCCGTTAGAATAAGAGACACGGTCGTAAGCGATGAGATTTCCTCTTCTGACGCACGCCTTCTAAAGTTAACGCTCTCGGAGTTCTTTCGGGTGGTCCATCGATGGGCCGTGTTTGAAAGGAGTCAACCTGTCTGGAAGTCAAAGGGAAGGAGTGCTCGCTGGTACACTTCTCCTCCTATTAGCCGTCAGCCTAAATTTGAAGCAATCTCAGACTCAAAGCGGATCATATTTTTGAGGGACGTAGAAGAATCGCTACCTTTTCCAATCGTGTTTTTTAAAGCCAACAGAAAACGTCTCGATGGACGTAACGGTTGTCGATTTAACTTAACGTTTTTCGGTTGCGTTAAAAGCTTCGGCTTGCTCTGCATTTTCGAAGGAGTGTTGGTAAATAGTATAGAAAGTGCTGTTTGGAGTTAGAAAAATCTTAGGCTCAGGCTTATTTTCAAAGCTCGTGTCCTTTAGCGGTACCTACTCGTGATAAAATACACTAATATAGAAAATAACGAATGTAAATTAAATCGGGGGAGCCCTCGTTACGTTTTACTTTCAGAGTCTTAAAGCAGAACTTTTATCATTTACCAATTCATGGAAAAGTTGAGATTTTATTTTTTGTAAATATATTCTCAGATTATACTAAAAGGGAAGGAAAATAACGATGGTATATCATGTTTCGAAACGTCAAAATCTCGGAATTTTTGCTAATTACTATTACAATTATTTATTCAATTAGTTTACATTATTTGAATGATTTGAAGTCTTATACGCTTAAGTGTAGGTTACTTTAGCAGTCAGCATATAAACATTTAATAATTATCTTATTATTTTTTCTCATGCTAGTACTTTTTGTCATCTTATACGAGTCAAGGTCTTATTGTAACATAAAATAGCTTTTGTTCGGTTTTTTAAATAGCAAATAGAATTCATTTCATCGGTTAGACATTTATGTTTAACAATAAGTAAACATTGAGAGTTATCATCCATCTGGCATGAAATAATTAAACTGTTACTGCAATATATGAATAGGTTTATTTCTTTGATTTTTTGCCAATTTTGAAAATTTAACCGATGCCATACCAGCAAAACAACCGGAAATCATATTATATATTCATGAAAAAGAAAATAAAATGCACATTTACGGGAAATTTATTTGGATGACGCCAGAAATCATAATCAAATATCAACGATTTCCTCCGTCACACTAATTACCGTAAAATTCTAATCCAATCATTCTCGATGAAGTAATTTATAATTCAGGACGTGCTTAAATGCAATGAATATCAAGCCGTCCATTCTAAATTTTATATGCGTTGCGTTCAATTTTGTGTAAACGAAAATATTCTATGAAATTAAATATAATTATTAATGTTATTACGCTCAATAGTAGCCTGAAGGATGGATATTGGTATTTAAGTATTGATAATCCGCTTTAGCCTTGTAGCATGTAGGCTTAAAATTAACTTATGCAATTGAAAAACGCAGCCATTTATTTCGCATCGAGTATTGCAAAAACTTCATGTGTGATTTAATTAAATTTTTCCCTTTGAATATTTATGTATAACCTCCATAATTAATGAGCAAATATTTAAATTCATTTTTAATTTTCACTGAACGTGTCCATAATTTCCGTGTTATGGAATGTGAATTCAGACTAATTTCTATTACTGGAATATAACTGAAGTGGCTGTTTGACTTACGAGAACTAGGTAAAAGATTCCATCACTCACATCAGTTGAACATTTGACTGCTTATGAACACAGTTTTCAAGGAAATAGGATTGATGTATACCTTATTACAATCTTTAGTATGCTCTCTTCCGCGTTGGGATCCAGTGCCATTTCCTCGTGTGTTTCTCTTTCCTCAAAGTCCCCGAATTAACGTTCTCTTACAACCTCCGCCGAATTATCTTTCTCGAGACTTTTAGAGGAAAAGTAGCTTAATGGTACTAGGAAAAGATCTGAAAGATTCCTCCTAGAGTGTGAGACTTCCTTCAAGTTCATGATAGAGCCTTTACCAAACTCCCTAATCTTTTTCCAGCAATCGTTTAGCAGGAGAGCTTACAAAAAGCGATCGTACTTTATGGAAACCTTCGCGGCAGGACCTATCATGTGTGAATATTTTAATCCCCCATTCCACCGAGGTAACTTGATTCTCCCTTCCCGAAGTTGATTTTCCACGAAGATCTTCCCACAAGCCCCTTGATTGCCAGATAACAACGATTCCTGCCTTTTGCCTTATTTATCTTACGGATTGATTCCTATCATTGCCGATTGCCAATATCGCTTTCCCTCTTCCCTTGTAAAACCGATCGCTTCATCTCATTATACACCTGCGATTGCTATCAGCGCCGTCTACTTCTTCCCAGCATAGAGATCACGTGTCAAACGTTGTGTAATTGCGCGAATTACATGCAGTGGTGCTGTGATATAGATAGGGTTGAAGTTACGGTTATTCTGAAAATGATTTTTTGAGAATTTGAGCCGAGAGAAAGACGTTCAATTATATACAATTATTTTACGTTATAATATTCAGAAAGACTAATCAAAAATATAAACTTTAAACAAATATTTCTGAAGATTTTAGTTTTTTATAGCTCAATATTTACAACGTATCCTTCAAATCAGTTCAATAATATTTCATCGTTACGGAAAATTTAATGTCAAATTTTACTTGAAGTATGTAAAGGAATGCTTTAATTCTGAAATATTTGATGATGGTCGACCTATGAACAAAAATTTAATTTTATAATTTGCTCAGGAGAAGTATTTATATTATCTTTGCAAGTATTTTGATGAAAATTCAGCTTATTTAAATATGATAGTAGCTTAAATAGTCTTATATACAAACCCAGTCAACTACAATACTCACGGTTGTAAATAGTAAAACTTAGTAGATTCCTGCAAAGTCTCTTCGTTGACATCAGATTCCGTTACTGAGGTAACATTTTTCCATCTTTAACTTGAAGATTAATTAACGCCTTAATTTATTTGAAAGTTGTTGAATCTCATATACTAATTCGTATTTGAGCTGTTTTATGCTTCAAGTACTTAGGGTTAGTTCTATTTCAACTCCTATTTTCCCTTTCTTATCTCCAATTCGCTGAAATAGAGACATTCCTCAACAATGCGGCATCGTTTTGCTAAAATTCAGAAAAAATTAAAATTAGTTAAGAATTATATAGAAAAATTTAAGAAGTATTATTTATATGCATTGCCGGATAGTATTAAAGATGTGATTGGTGAGCCCTATACAATTTAAAAGTTTAGAAAGAGCCTAAGAGGATTTTTTCTAAATATCATGGAGGATTATGAATGCATCTTCAAATAACTCGGAGGATCGCAGCATCTTCAATAATATGCATGGTATCCTGCCTGTATAGGTAAATATCACGACTATTTTTTTCATTTTCCAATAGCAATAGATAACCCAACCAGTAAAACTGCTTTCATATTTCTATATTTCTTTCAAGGATAACTAAATACTAGACGAAGAGTTTCTAACGGAAATAAATCCACCGTAAATATTAATTTTTGGAGAATCTAATAATCGTCTTCAGTTAAAAGAAAGGCATTTATTTATTTTTTTATTCAAAACAAGAGCAGAGATTAATGTTATACGAGTTTCTAGGAAAATAAGGGAAAATGAATTCCTCCGGAATGAATAAAAATCCGCCCTCTTGATCGGATTTCAAAGAAAAACGGAAGTTTTGTTTTCGCTGGAAATCGAAAACTCCTTTCTCGTTGAATACAATACCCCATGCAGTAGGAAGACGGAAAAAGAAAAAAAAGAAGGGGAATATTAAAAATCGGATTATTGAGGAGTACAGCAAAATGGCATATAGCATTTATTCACCAATTTTTTTGTGTAAGAAGATGATGTATTTTCAAAAAATAACTTAATCAAATCTTCATTCAACACATTCACAATTATAGATTTCTTATTCCATACTATAATCCTCGTATTGTGATGTTATGTTGTTTAATATTCTATTATAGTATATCAGAAGAAATTACTTCTTAAATTGCCTTATTATTATAATATGTCGTTTGACTATATTATTGTGCTATTTAAGTAAAATTACTTCTTAAATTGCCTTGACCATTAATTATGACTGTTAATTGTAAATAGAAATTAATAAATGAAATAGCGAGTTTTCTAGAGAATATTCTTTTATGATTTTAATTATTCCTGCTTTAGTTTAATAATATTTAAGATTTTTATAAAAGAAATTTATCAACTGGCTGTTATTTTTTATAATCACAATACAAATATCAGTTCCACACAACTGGACACAAAAATCAACCACAATTTAAAAAATCGGTATGCGCGTGCGTTAACCAACTCTTATAACGTTTTCTTACATCGAAGATGTTCAAATTTAGTTATCGATTAAAGGAAAAGGAATTTATTTTAAAGAAGCTAGGTACATGGATATTAATCCTCAAACACCTGTCCAAATAAGGAAATTATTCCTATAATTTCAATTAAACTCCTTCCGTAGAACGGCTGTGTTGAACTGTCCACATATCTTGATATCGACTATAATTTGATAATTGATGTTCGGGTTGAGTGACTCCCATTTGGGGATAAATATAGCTGAAACTCATCCCCAGAAGTAAATACTTGAAGTGTTTCTGCTGTAACGAGAAACGGCGCGAGATTGATACTTCCGAGAGCAATACACTCTTCTCTGAGATAAAAGTGTGCCATACTTCGCCTGAACATCCATCCCTCACGGAAATTTAATCATCTGTAACAGTGGGATAAAACAAAGAACTCATTCGTGTTCGAGGAGTTGAAGGCGTCCTTTTACTAACGTTTCGCCGATAGGCGGATTCTCCCGAGGCAACTAACAAGTCTATAGTTCCTCCAAGACTTCCTGCTATTTTCTTCTAATTTACTTCCCTTCACTGCTTCTATTCCTGCAATCATCCTGTCGCTTCTTAACTCTCACATCTCAAATCCCTGATGAGACTTTTCGAGCATCTTTCGCATGGATACTGCCATTTAGTGCTCTATTTAATGTTTTCGAAAGCTTTTTTTCGTTAAATTATGCAACTTATAGATTAGCACTTAAAAGCATTCCGTGATCGAGTATTACGTTAAACCCGCCTTTCGAATGGCTGGATTTAGTTTTTGAGTGCATTTCTCACTCTTTTATGTTAGCGGTGTAATTCGATGTGGGACAAGTACTCTACCGAAATTTGCTTCATGTGAAAGAATTAAAGCATATCTCTGAAGTTGATTATTTGATGTAGTCACAGCACAAGCTTGGAAGTAACCGCATAAAGCAGTCATTAGAAAAACAAAATGCTAATTTAAGAGAGTGTAACATATTTAGGCTCACGTTTAAAGCTCTCAGGATCTTATAAAATGCAAAAATGTTTAGATTACTTTGTTCGAAATAAGGAGTATGGATTAAGTCTATATTCTTAAAAATGAATATCCATAATTATTTAAAATTTATACCAACTTATAGGTATAGGTAAAGTCACAATATACTCCTAAACACCATCGAAGTTAAGGACAAAATCAATCTACATTTCGCTGCCAGAGAACAGCATCTTCAAGGTTACAAGGGTAAAGAAAAAAAAGGTATAAAAAAGGTTGGCTGGACGGGGAACAGATTACAATGAAAAAACAAAGGAAAGGCGAAAAGGCGTTAAGTGTTGTCAAGTGAAGAGTATAAAATTTTATCGAAATCTAAGTAGTTATCCGTAATATTGTCTTTGTTTTTGGAAATATGTAAATTCTCTCATGGATCCAAACCCAAATTTGCGTTGTAAAGATGAGTTAATTTATTTATAGCGATTTTGTGCGCTTTATCTGCCATATGTTTTGCAACTGCTGAATTTTAGAATCTTCCATAATTGAAATGAGCAATGAACTCTTTATTTCTGGTGCTTAACTTACTTGTAGTCTGTCCTAAATATTTAAGATTGCATTCGGGTCAAGAGATCAAATAAATGCCCGATTTAGCAAAAGTTTCTATCTTGTCTTTAGTTGTACCTAAAAGATTCTTAAGGTTGAAGTCATTGTAATAGCAAATGTTGAAGTTATAGGATTTAAAAATATTATTTAAACCTTTGGTTATAAATGAAAAATATGGAATTTTAATAAACTTATTAGAAGAGGATGCAGCGACTGATGAGAAAGTGGAGTTCTTATGGATCAGCAGTTTGTATTTGTGCTTTTTAACTAAAGTGTTAATTAGAGAGGAATGGAAACTTAACATTAAGGCTGTGTCTTTTATAAAGCGAAACTCTTTACAATAATCATTATTGTTTAGTGGCCGGATTGCCAATCTATGAATCAAATAATGGTAAGTAGCCTGCTTGTGTTGTTGTGGGTGAAAAGACGAATTTGGGATGATTTTTTTTCACCCACAACAAAAGAATCATGCTGCAATGAGTGAATAGTCAGAAGGTTCATATTCTTCCATGGTATCCTATGAGTTCACTCAATTTCAGATGAATCGAATCGAAAATGAACTTAATCAAATTATAAGAAAAACTTCGTCGATATCCTTATTATGTATTATATATGAGAGACAAAATAATATTTCATTCATTTCTCAAATCCGAAACTTAATTGAATATTAAACGATCAATAAGTGTGTTTATTAAGACCTCCAATTTCCTTTCTTAGATAGATATCTCTTCATTAACTTCTGAAGCCATGGCATAAAAATAAATATTTGCGGATTCCAGTAAGCAAACTGTAAGTAATTCAACTTTTATTTGCTTTGGGAGTTTAAACTCCTCGTATCGATTTTAGTCTTAGTTCTTTCCAAATGTGTGGAAATTTATCATTCAATTTTAGATTCATTGCCGAAAAGTTCATGGTTAACACGTTTTTCTTGTTTTAAAATACCCAGAGGAAGAACCATTTTCTTTTTTTCTGTGTAAGAATTCGATAATGAGAAAATATCAGTAGGATAATTGCAGCAAAGATCATTTAGTAATTGACAAGCCTTAATTAAGGATTATCCACCTCAAATAAAATAAGTACAATAATCGAAACTATAATCTATTTAAAATAATGAGCTTAAGGTTTATTAGCTTTGAAATATTCATATAAACATTCATTGTCCCCGCAGGTTTTATTGCATTCGCTGGTAAATTGGTAGAAAGTGAGTTGAAGAGAAACTAATTAAATCCTTTTGGCGATTTCTTTTTCTTACAGGTACTATTGTTTATTCTACGGAAGAATCGGTATCCTATCATAATTCTCTATTATTATCTGTCTATTAAAAATATTAATTTATTAGTTCAGCTGAGATAGAATTTTTCGTTTCTCATTGAGGGGAGTTCAAATTTATCCACCATGTCACCCAATCTCTTAAAAGTAACCTCAGGAAACACCATGTTGATTTATCGCACCGATAGATAACCCTATCTCTTAGTTCTCTTTATATGGGATCGCTCGCATTTTTCACCGAACGCTCACTCGAATCACGGACTTTTTTATTCGTGTAGAGACATTTTATCTCGATCGGTAATAAGATCTTTTTTCGAGGAGATGCTCGAGTCATACAAGTAAAACTGGTTCCCATCTCTCGCGTATGTTTTCGTAATGCGCTTACGCCGTGTCTCTTGCAAGTGAATTAATCGCGACTTCATGAATCCAAATTTATTTCCTCGGAGACTCATTATGTCGCATCTCTTGATAACTTTATTATCGGCTCGTGGGCACTTGGCCTTTTTTGTAAATTTTGTTCTTGAAAAGTGCCATCCATAGCAACAGATATAACCTGTTTCCAGTTTTAATATTGGGTTCAAGTTTAAGAGAGCTTATCGAGTAAAAGAGATGAAATTTATAGAAATATCTGTGAAGATTTTACAGGGAGCCCGGGTTAAACATGTAATAATACAAAATGTAATAAATTGAGATAACTTCTATAACTTTTTTGGATAAATAGTTCCCAGATTGCTTTATTGAAAGAGGTAATCCATCGATTGCTTGTCCCACTATAAACCCAAATATGAGGCCACTTGATATTTTCTGTGGGTGTTTATCAAGAATTAAGTGTACCAGGCAGTTCATCTCCCAGAACTGCGCCATCGAATTCCTGCAGCTTTTGCAAATGTTATGCCAGCAATGCTGCAAAACACTTGGAGGGAATAAAGTACAGATTAAATGTATATCTTTCACTAATATTTCACATATCTAATTGTATTAACTCTGTAAAAAATGAAATCTAAATTATCCTGCGTTATCTTGCGGAAAGCCATTTAGGTAATGAAGAAATAACACTGTAATTTTCCACACTTTTATGCACTATTATACACACTTTAAAAGTTTGGAAAATTACAGTGTTATTTCTTCATTACCTCTGTAAAAATATTTTGATTTATCACATTTTTAAAAAGAAACCGCCAATAAATATCTTAATTAACTCTCAAGTTATTACATTTTGCATTATTATACGTTTCTCCGTACACTCTGTATATCACTGTGAGGGCTTGAAAAGCGTTACGGTTTACGATGCAAATGGACAGAACTTCTAACACAATCAATGTTGATAACAAAGATGAGATAAATTAGTTTTAATTCGATTTTATTTTATACAATTCGATCGAAAAACTTTAACACCGACGCGTAAGTATTTAATAATTCTGTTGGGAAAAAACCATTTGGTTTGAGGAGCTATGGCAAGAGAATAAAATAAAAATGGAGACAAGGAATACTTTTACGGAGGGGGAACCATTCTAAGTGAAAATTCTAAGAAAAATCTAAGAAAAAACGTAATGCCTAAGCAAATCCTGGACTATTACCCCTGATATCGAAAACACAATAGATGTAATAAAACTTCTTTGAAGTCTAAATATTCTAGGTGTTCATTAAGGCTTTCTTGAATTAGAATATAATAACCAGTCAATAAATAATGTTATAATGATTTGCTAGTGTTTATCATGAAGATATCATAAAAATTACCACAACCAAAGGATATCAAATATTAAATCACTGCGATATTTTCAAAGATTTTCTTATTTAATATTTTTCATATCATCCTCATTTTGTAAATTCAGTGTTTCAGGGAGTGATATTAACTTGTTATGGTAATTAACTTATTGTGATTAGGCAAACACGTATAGAAAACATTATTTAATGCTGGCACGATAGGGATTATTTTATCGACAGGCATACGCAGAGCTTATAATTATATGCCAAGTAAAGCAGTGAAAGGAAGGTGGTTTGATTAAAAAATTCCAACTAATATTTTTGGTACAGAAATCAATGGCGTAAAAATCAAAAATTTGTAATGTTTACCTAAATCATCGAAATAGAACTCCCCGATCCTGGGAATTTCCCATGTCACCAAATGAACGAACAAGGAATCTCTGATCCAGAACTAACTCATGGCAAATTACATTTTCCCGGAAATTCCGCCAAAACTTTTGGACGAAGAGGAAGTGCGGAGCTCCCAAAACCGAAACATAATTTTCACCGGCAGTTTAAAAGTAATCAAAAAGACAAAGTCTATTACTTTCCAAGCGTTCTAATTTCGCGCGCCCGGTGACCTAGACCTTGGCTAGGAAAAATGGACTCGCCGCTGACCGTGATGAATAGATCGATAGATTGAAATTCCTATGATATGGAGTAGAGAGAGTCCTCAAACTGCCTCGTCACTGTCCAGAAGTGGCTGATGGACCGCGCTAACCAGCTACCTAAAAACGCTTAGCGTTCTAATAATTTAATCTCTTAATCGGTTTGTACAAAACACATCGCCAGATCATTAGAAGCGGTTTTTATCTCCGACATCATTCCTATTGAATAATGACTTTGATTCCCTTTCGGATGGTAATTAAACAGGATGACCCGTGTTTAGATGATTCCTGTTGGATTCGCAAATGACTATTTAAAAACATGGAGCGTTTCTTCGTTAGGCGCCCATTACGGGTTTTCATAAGGCAATTAATGGACTGAAACTGTTATAATAGGAGTTATAATGTTTGAGTTCTTATTTAGGCAGCAATTAGGGATTGCGGAGTTTCTTCACAAAGGCAAGCTATTATATGTATGTAATTGTATGCAATTTATATGTAATTAATATTATGTATTAAGAATATGTAAAAAATTATTTATACTAGTTTTTGAAAATATTGTCGTCACCCATTTTCTATGGGATTTCATAAGGCAATTTAAGGATTCAAACAGTTATGAAAGGGGTTATATTGTTTGAATTCTTATTGAAGCTGCAAATTTGGATTGCGGAGGTTCTTCATAAAGACGAGATATTATATGTATTATATTTATTATACGTGCTAGCAAGTAAACAATCATCGTTTTCTATCATAATATATTACCGTCATTATAAAGCGGAAAAGGTACCATATGCTCCTACTTTTCACATATATTCTTTATGTGAGAAAATGTAATGTGCTCTGGCATCGAACCCAGGAACAGCATAGTCTTATATAATTTTTTTTCTTAAGCCGAGTCTTAATATACATCTTCTAGCAAAGCAAGAACTTCATATCATTTCGATAAGTGCTTCAAAAAAATAATGAAAAACTACCCCAATGTGTTTTAAATGGGAGATATATTTACCACCCGACATCGAACCCGGGTCTTCCTGGTCATACTTACTATGCAGCACAACAGGAGATCACCATCTCTAACTATGTGTGAAAATTCAAGCAGAAATATTGGCTGCAACTGCCTAAAACGACGTCCTGCTTTTCAGATATATTCCTTTTTGTAGACGCCTGGTGTCGAACCAAGGACTTATTAACGGATGCAAAATGGCTATTATAACTCGATAGGACCTGATATTAAGAAATGCTAAGTTTGAAGTCCATATCATACCGGGAAGGTCCTGAAATAAGACGGTAATCAGCGGAACGTTCAACAACGTACATAAGAGATATTTAAGGTCTCTATCCATTTGCCGAGTTTCAAGTTTCCATCTTATCGGGAAGTGATTTTAAAAAATCTTAAAAATCGCAATGTAAATTAAACGGGAGAATATTTGCCATGACCTAGGGTCGAACTAAGGATAATCTTCGATGATAATGGTTTTTGTCGGACACGCACGGCCTCCAGCGATACCTCGAATTTCGACTTTGCTGGAAAGTGCCTCAAAAAATTTTCGAAAGTCCCCGCAATGTATCTTTATGGAGAAAATCGTGACTTTGGGGCCTTCTGGAATCGAACCCATGACACTGAGGTTCAAAGTCGCCCTTCTCTGGAGGGTACACGTTATGACCACCACGTCGTAAAAATTTCAAGTCAGTGGTACTTGGGGAACATGGTTAGAATTTTGATCCCCTATATATAGGTATATCCGGAGAAACGTATATATATAATAGATATGAATGAATCCGGAGAAGGAATTATATATAATAGATAGATATCTTACAGCATTAATTGTATCTGGCCATTCATTTTCCATGTCTTCTTATGGAATTACGCATGAGCTCGAAGTCAACAATCGCCTTGATCGTCAGGGGGATGGGTTGTTTACGACCTCAAAATTTCGATAAAATGTTCGCGTACTTTATCTAATTGTGCGCAATTTCGAATCGAAAACAATATTCCACGACCAAAATAAGAATCTTCATACTATTCTCCTTCTTTTGGTGCTTGATTCGACTTTTTAGGACCATTATTTCTAATTTAATTTTGAAAAAGAAATGAATCCTGCTACAGAAAACTGACCTCTACGTGTATTTCTTATGGAAACGTTATGACCCGTCTGGGTTCGAACTGTGGACCTTAGGGAAGTAAAAAGTAGCCTATACTCTGCGCGGAGTTGATTTTCAATAATGTAGAAAATTTCAAAGTTGGGCGACTCTCGGTTCTCGAGTTTTTAGCGAACATACACACACACACACACCCACACACACACGCACACACACACCCACACACACACCCACACAACCACACTCTGTTTTATATTATAGATACACTGCATGTATGTTAAGCAAACAAGGAGACAAAACATATTAAAGACCCGAAATTAATTACTGGGAGAAATGAGTGAATTGAGAGGGGAAAACAACTTAAGAGAAGAATTGAGAGATAAAAGAGAATTTAAAAGGTTTTGATGCGATAGAAAATGGATCTTTGAGAAATTGAAAGTCAGAAACGAGGCATGTGAAGGAGATTAGAATTGTGGGTAAGGCGGGAGGGGACACGAAGGGGAAGGATATCGTTGGATCCGCAACGCTCGTTGAAAACTGCATGTAGAATTTCAACGTCAAAGGATTTGTGGCAATGAGGAAGAGAGTAAATACCAAGAGAGGAAAGGATATGATCACGAGAGCAGTTCAACCAAAGCTGAGAATTAACATTCATAAACACCCTTCGTCCTGTTTGACAATTTATTTTTAATGGAATACTTCTCGTCGGGAGGAGAGCAAACGCATTATAAGTTCGCTTCAGCCACAGTACTCGCATCCCGGAGAAAAAAGACAGAACGAGGAGTTGCTCTCGACTCCAAAGAGAAGGTTTATATCCAAGTGGCTTTTGTTCCGCCACCCACCGCCTTTTTTCGGTCCCTTTGTCTCTAGGAAGCATCCGCGTTCGGTAATCAGGCTTTAGGGTATTTTCAAAAGATCCTTAATGGATTAACTCTTCCTCCAGCCAGCTTTTTTGCTGCCTCCCGCATCCAGGGATGGTTACAAATTGCCCCAGCTGAGGCTAATTAACGTGTAAGGGAAAACTCGCGGGCATTGTTGACTTATAAGGTTCGGGCCGTAATGTAGATGGGGCTTCCTTATTGTGCCAAAAGCCCATTTTTTGTAAATCGTACGTATCTCCGATGTTTATGTGTCGGTCGAATTAGGGAAAAGAAATTGAATTAGGTGGGTTAATCGGAAAAAAATGCGTGTCTGGTGGATCGGATGATTAGTGAGATTCAAAGCAGGGGTAAAGAATGCTTGGTGAAGATCGATTTCTAGCTCTGGGGAATGATTTTTTTTACGGGAATGCGGAGAGCGTAAAAAATCTGCCTCTCGGAATGATGCTTATAAAATGAGTTGATTTCGAAGTCAGGACTTTGCCTCCTGTGTCTAGTTTGTTACTTGCTGAGGCGTTGTGTTGTGTTTGTGAAAAAAATATTTAATAATATTTAAATTCATTATTATATCTTCAATTAATTCAAACAAGTTTCAATAGGTTTATGAAATAGAAAACTACGAATTAATGAGAAAAATTACTTTTGCCTCAGGGAGAAATTCGCGAAAATCATGTCAAAGATGAGTGGATTACAGTTATTAGTTTATTAGTATAGATTGGGTCTACGCATCACAAAGTTTACCAGTCACATTGATAAATAAATACCTGCATTTTTAGTGCTATTTCCCTGTAGCTGTAAACTGGTCTTCGATAAAAAACCTTTTTCGTGGAAAATACTATTTCTAGTATTAATGGTACTTCTTCACTTTCTATATTGAGAATGGAAATAAGCTATCAAAAATAGATTCTCGAAGGCACATTCAATAGGTATAATGAAATTTACAAAAATATCTGATACAGATAAGTTTAACCAGTCTCGTTCATCCTTTATTCTTTTTTTTATTTTCTAGTAATATTCTTTTAAAAACAAAAGTAATATTCATTTTTCGTAAAGTACTGACCAGCGGTCTTTTATTGATACATCCATAGCTCCTCCTCTTTAGTTCTTATTACATTAATTAGCGTTCAATTTTTTAATGACATCTTGTTTAATTCAAAACATTTATACACCTCAAATATTAATGATTCTACTCTAATTAAAAATACATAAATCATATTTGATTTAATTTCTTCATTTCATTTTACCCTGACCGTTTTAAATATTGGCATAACCTATATTGGCTCGGGCTTTTTGTATTTAGATATGATTGATTTTGGTCTCAGTGATTTTCCCATATATCAATAATATATATCATAAAATATTTTCTATGCTATAATTACCATTCACACATGTCATTCTGGACATTGAAACTCTGTCACTGGACATTCTGTAATATGAACGTCATCAATAGTGGTGAATAAATATATAAATAACTGAATGCAACATGCATCACGTGTCTATTTAAACCTTGTTGAGATGGGTTGAAACTTCTGGCATTGGTATCAATTATTATTATTTAATGAACTCACAACATTTTTCGTGAAATGTGGATGAAGAATGTTACCTTTAATTTAATTTTCCAATTGAAAACTTTGTATTAACAATAGCCATAAAAAAATAAGGGATCAAAGTTACTGAAAAAAAAAACAAAAAATGTATGCAATTTTTAAGTAAAATTGATCAATGAGAGTGACTTTTGACAAATAGATGCATAAAGAAAGTTAATTTTTTAAGCAAAAATTTACCGCAGAACGATAAAATACTCTGAATTTCAATAACTGAATCCTCAACGTCACTCTAATTTTGTCTGAGATCTTGACTTTTCCGATATTGTGGAATGACGTTCTTCAGGAATTTAATATAACCGGGAGAAAATCTTATGGATTTGCCCCATTTCAGATAAAGTCAACTCCCATTCGTATACGCAGCACTTCCAAATGGCATTCATACCATAAGGAAACTGTCGAGATGGGAATTTCATTAAAGGAAGAGAAATCTTGAGATGGTTGAAGCTCTTACCTTTATTCTAATCTATATGAACCGATATTTAAATTTAATGAATCACCGAAAAAGATATTATACTTAATCAGTATGAAAGGATATTTTAATTTGTTGAATCGCCAAAAAAATTTATTTTACCTATTGATAATTCGACCAGTTGTGTTATTGCAACTAAAAATATTGAAAGATGCTTATTAATTTTAGTAATTTTTCTATAAATTTCGTTAATTCCATAAACAAGAAATGGGGAGCTCGCTTCCATTCCATAAATTCTTAAACGCCTTCCACGACGAGTAATTCCTTTCATAATCAAAAAGGTCACATTTTTATTACAGTTTTATAAACGTCACAAAATCTTAAACAAATAATGCTTTTGATTATTTTTGATAAACTTATTTCATGTGTTTGTATGTACTACTAAGAAAATGAGTTAAAGTCATTTTAAATATTAATAAACCCTCGTTTAGATTAGTCTTAGACATACGCTGATATTTAAATAATTTTCATTTCATAGTTTTTCGTTTTGTCAAGAGAAACTAAAATGATAAAATGTTCTCCTTTGGTTTGCTTACGAGTTCCATTGTTTTTTCTACAAGCAATTTTTATTTTGATTTCTTTGACTATTGGCTATTGAAAGCATTCTCATGTTGCCTAAGGGTTTCACAAGCGGCCAAACGATTTGTGCGGTCTTCCGATAAAAAAAAGGTTCCCCACCCTTGGCGTTAACTTTCCCCAAAGAAATTTTTTATGTCACCTGCTGATATATTAATGCGTTATAATTGGAGTCATTTAATTATTCATTAAATTTTCTTAGTGAGATTCATTTCTAACAAATAATTTACGGTCTTCACAGTAGTTTTAAAACTTTAATTCCTTTTTCTCCATTCGTTACTGTTGGTTTACTTTTCAAATCTATTTTACTCTGCTTTCTCCATAAAAATATACGTAACTAACTATACTTTGACTTTGCAGGTTTGTTATACAGTTTCATTATTGCGAGTTTTTCCTTGCTTTGAAGTGTTTTTTTTTTTTTTCAAGTAAAACCTATAAGTGAAAGTATTTAAATCCGCAAGGTTTTCTTAAGTTTAAGTTAAAGTTAAGGGTTAGATTAAGTATAAATTAAAGTTAATGTTACGTTAAGCTTAAGTTTAAGTTAAGTTTAAGTTAAGGATTAAGTAAGAAGAGTCTTATTAGTCTCAATCTCACCGTAAGACTTTCATTATTGTTAAAATATTTTACTTTTTTAAGTTATCGTGTTTTTTCATT
Organism: Sympetrum striolatum; assembly: GCA_947579665.1. Lineage (NCBI taxonomy): Eukaryota > Metazoa > Arthropoda > Insecta > Odonata > Libellulidae > Sympetrum > Sympetrum striolatum. The sequence continues at coordinate 41,520,490 of OX388349.1, forward strand.
TCCGTGATGGCCTTTCAGCAAGTCCGGTTTCACATACTTTTCTATTGTAGTTTTAAGAATATTCTTATTATTGATGCTGTTTTTAAAATGGCTGCCTTTAGCATAGTTATGTGAATCTTTTTGTTAAAATTTATTTTTTTTTAGATTTGTATTGAAGTACATATGGCTATGTGCTAAGCTTTTTTTTTAGATTTGTATTGAAGTACATATGGCTATGTGCTAAGCTTGGCAGTAAGTATATTATTATGAAGTGTAGAGTATGTTATGTATGGATTGGTAAAGGATATGCACCGATATAATTAAAATGGTGATATTTACTTCAATGTAAAAAATATTTTCACCTGCTCTAAAGAAAGCTATTTGCCGGCAGTCTTAAGTGTTTGATCGCGTGCCAGAAATCGCCAGAACATTCTTCCGAGAGAAACTCAGGATGTAAATGGAAAAAATTAAAGAAAAAGATTTCTCCGCGATATGCCATTAATTCATTTCGTCAATTTGTAGCAGGTGACATTGGGGCACGAGGCGGACGTAGAGGGGAAAATTTCCGGAAATGCCGGAACCAGTTTGGCACAGGTGTTGCGCGCAAGGTGGACGAAGGCCGAACTAAAATAAGAGAAAATGGTGACCGGCACATTTATCCCAGTGGCCCAGTGCTTCAGATTGTCAGAATTGGGTCTCACATATCCACTCTTCTTATTTATCAGCCGATTCTTTAGATTTCATTTCATTATGATGTTCTCAATCGCATTGTTTTGATCGACTTATTTCGTTACAATTTGGTACTTTTTATACTGTTTTCTTCTATCGAAAATATGGCTTTTACTTCAGAAACCTCCTAATTGTCGTAGTATGCAAACAAATTCACAAATACGAAGGCATTGCAATCTAAGTTGGATGTATTTCATAGCTGAAACTATTTTGTCTCATTTTTAGCTACTCGGTAATTTTAACAGTTATTTTATCGAAAATATAGAATTGCTTGAAAGATCTTGTAATTCTCCTACGCATGACTTCCGTGTAAAAATCACGCATATATTAACGTATTAACGTGTTGCAGTTGTTGTTTAGTTGAAATCCTTATTGGTCTCATTTTGAAAAAAATTGCTTTAAGTGTTATTTTTTCCAAAATATGGCTATTACTTGCATAATCTAGTAGCTCTTATTTAATGACATAATTAGAGCACCTCAATTGAAATCACTAGTTTTACCACTTTCCAAAGATTCCTGTTAATTCTATCTTTTAAGGTAAATAAGGTTTTCACTAAGGCAATATTGAAACTAAAATGAAATCGATGGTAGAAGGCGTGACCTGGTGGAAAGACAATATCAAAAAGAGATATTTGAAATATTTCCAGAGTAGAAATCTACTGTGGAAAAATACTAATTACATCTTTTTGAAACTAAAATGTCTCTTCTTCCATATATCATTTCGCTCATATTATTGAAAATAATGTGCAGGTGATTAAAGATTAAGAGAAAAACTTCAGGAGTAGATTTTTAAAATCTTCCTAGATAATAAATAAAAACATATACTGCAGGAAAACACCCAAAAATAGGAGTGGTGTGAAAAACATGCGCAAACATACTGATAGTATGAGATAGTAAGATTTAAAATACAAAAGAAGTATTACAAATATTTTACAAAACGAACCCAATGACTATAAACATTGCAATCATTTTCTTGGAGAAAACAAATATCCTAAAAAAAATTTGCACTTTAGACAAAATACATCATGAAAATATGAAATTATTTTGGAAGATATAAGTATAAATATTTAATAAAAAGTTATTGTTAGAGATAAGGGATGTTAAACGTAATAAATAGGATATACGAAAATATTCTACGGCGAAGTAAAAATGACAAAACACGGCTTTTAACTCCAGGCTTTGTATATTTTTTTTTCATTTAAGTTTGTTCAGCCAAATATTTATGATGACCTTTCGCTTGATTTAATGCAAAAATTGTGATAAGTGCCTTGAAGTATTACAATAGAAACAATTTAGTATTATATGGCAATTTTAACCATTTTATGCAGCTTATTCTCTGTAAAATATTTATCATTCCTATTAAAACTCTCTTTTAGAACCAAAATTATCGAAGTCATTCACTTACTTGTACTTTTCAGACATATCCTAGACTACTTAGATTTTGCGAATATCGTGGTATTATTTTTTGGAAAACGTTTTAAGTACATTCTCATATTAATATTTATGGCAATTTAAGGCCTAAGCCCGTTATCACGGTAGAAAAAATAAAGAAACCATCTTGAAAGTAAAAATTAAAAAACGTTTTCTTTGATGACAGCAAATTAGTTAAATGACGCTAATTAGTCTAATTCATCCTTAATTGTGAATTACTAAATTATAATGATGCAGCTCTTTTTGACTGGATTGAGTCAAAGAAACTGGAAATTATGAAAATAATCCTAATGGAGATGTAATTGGACGACTGAGACTGGAGAACTTATGCAGTTTTTAAATGAAAATTCTGCTTCGTCGACCGTAAAAATTCAAGAGGGCTCACTTCTCTTATTTGGTGATTTTAAAAGGCCCATTCGTGAATATAATATTTAAATGCCCAATCAAGGTTTCAAAGAGCAGCCGTCCTAGGAGAGATTGCTGTTACCTAGAGTTCTCTAATTGAAAAAACTGAAGTGCGCAATCAGCAAACTGCATTAATTTCAAAAGGTTATTAATTCTTCCACCCTATGAAAAATTAAACAGCTGAATTAATTAAGAGGAATTAATTATTGAGATACTGGTATAATTACTGATAAGATAATCTCCGCGTGACCTAAAGGGACATGTAGGATGAACATAGATTAAAAAGTTCCTTAAGCAACTTGGAACCTAAGTCTAAATTTTATCTCACGATACACCTTGTATATCATTATCATACAACGTTATTAAAAGAATCAAAATTTGATGCAAAATTTGAAAAAATAATAATAATAACTTCATAGGTCCAGGGACATACAATGTATGTATAGGATGGGTCATCAATTTCATTAAATTAAAACTACATAGAAACTAATCAATATATACATTACAATTCATTCATATTATTACAATTATCACATATAAATATGTAGAAAGTTTATTCAACAATCACGAAAAGGCTACAGTACCCTACAGTTTTTTCACAATAAATATATTTACTAAAGCTCTTATTACGTGTTTAAATTGAAAGCTATATAAGCAAGTCACATTAACCTAAATTACATATTCCTTTCATTGAATAATTCATCTACTATAAGAATAACTTGCAAAGAAAGTATTTTTTAAGTCTGTATCAATGATGAAGTAAACATCTACAATTGATCTTTTGAATGCATGATTTCAATTTTTATTGCTATGCTGCCTTAAGAACTACGACTTTTAAGAGACGCCAGCTGAAATTATTAGTGAAAATTCACTTCATAAGCAATAAGGATTTATTGATCAAATTGCGTTACTATTGAATTAATACGAGTGCAGTGGAAATAAATTGAATCGTAGACACAATTGCAATCAATTAACGAGGGAACTCTACCAATCAGCCAGAAATTCCTTAAAAGTTTCATTTGAAGTTCCAATGTTTCGTATCCCTAATACCGACGTCTTTCCAAAGTTTACTAAATTGCACTTAACTTCCACTAATGAACAAGTTTGTAAAGAGCACTCTGCACAAAGTTTGCCTTACAGTTTCGACTAACTATTGATAAATCCAATCAATATTTTTAAGAACAGAGACCGACCATTTTCTACGAACGGCTTTTTCACAAAAATCACAAAATTCTCGTAACCTACTTGGTTGAGAGTTAGGGGGAATGTAATCCTAGTAAGAAGGGAATAAATAATTAGTATTCAATTTCAATTTAACCTAGGATATTAAGACTTTTTGTTAGAAAAATGTGTATATCTAGTTGAAAACTGATTATTTCATCATTGACACACGTGAAATTAGCTAATTTATTTCATTTCGACTAAATTTATTGACTAACATTATAATTATCTGTTTCTTCTCTCCATTATCATCCCCCATTTTATCGAGCAAGCGGTATAGCGAAAATCAGCCCAAATCTCCTGAAAAATACTAATTTTCCTTAATGTTATCGCAGTGAACACCATTTTGTGTCCAGTCAATCTACCATAAATTGCAGTCAATGATAACACCGCTTCAAAATCCTTATTTAATTCTATAAATTCTCAATTTTCTAATTTGTAATCCAAAGATAACACGCGGAGCCCTTCCACAACTGGGGCAGACAGGAAATCCACTTCAGACGGAAAAAAACTTTAAATGACAAAGTCAGAGAAATTGTACAGATTCCACAATTTTTTAATGACAAAATCAGAAAACTTTTACAAGTACAACTTGTACAAGTACAACTTGTACAAGTACAAGTTTTATTTCTCCAGCTTAGTCATTAATAGTTATTACAATGAAATTCCACCAAATAACGCTTAAGATAATATAAATTTAATTTCAGACACTATAAACCTTTTTTAACAGTAATATACAATCCTGTAATTAACAAGGTATTACTTTTATCATTGTAACAATAGCAATTTTCAACGAATAATAATTAAAAATAATACATTTAACCAGCTAATATTGATATGGGTGGCATATTTGATTATTATTTATCTATGATGGCTTTTACAGGAATATTTCCTATCTGAAATATTGACTTCTCTTTTATATCCTTTGATTTCTGACGTGCGTGGAACCAGAAATAGAAAACAAACACGCCGTAGAGCCGAATATTTGTTTTCTTCCGATCTGAGATAAAACAATTACGCCATATTTGAATACATTCTGTTTACGGGACATGAGAATCGGCTGGGAAGTCCTTTATCATCACCGATCTCCGGTTAGAAAAGAAGGGGGACGTGAAAGCTATTGAACGTTCGGATAGAAAAAACGCGCCGACATTGGGCCGTTAGAAGATGCCGACAGCCTTTAGAGATGACAAGGAGGTGATAAGATTTCGGAGCGACACGGTGGCTGGAGTTCCAGTTAGATATTTGAATAATGCGGACGGGATTTCTTTCTCGGGGCGACGAAAGATTGTTTTTGTGACTTCATTATAGTGATTTTTTCGGAGGGCGGATTTGAATAATCAAGATGAATCTGGTCAAGTCCAAATGAAACATGGCATTCTATGGCACGGTTTCCCATTTTTTCCACTCTTTGTTACGCGCCTATTCGGCTAATGAGATTATATCTCGGATATTAGATGGCTATTCATTTCCGTTTGAGATATTTTGCTCGGACGATGGGTTGATCACCGCGTAATTCCCCTTTCTTTATATCTTGAATATTTCTTCATCGGATTCGTATCCCTCTCAACAGTGAAATAAATTATGAATGCTACCGTTGAATTTAGATAAGATGGTAATGGGATTTTCGAATTATTCCTTATCAATAAATATAGAAGGAAGTAGTCCACTGTGTTAAGGATATTCTCTACGAGAAGGAACAACAAGTTGTACTGGATGACGTTAGCTCAAACAGAGTCAAAGCTACCTCTGGTATACTTCAGGGCAGCGTAGTTGGGCCTCTTCTCTTCTTGATTGATATCAATGACTTGAGTGACGAGATAGTTAGCAATGTGAGGATACACGCGGATGACTCGGTCATATATTGGAAAATAACTAAGGAGGAAGACCGAACATCTCTTTCAAACAATTTAGTCCACATCTAAAGGTGGTGCGAAAAATGGGAATTAGATATTAAAGTAGGTCAATGTCCCGTAGTTAATTTCTTCGAAAGGAAAAAAATGCGTCCAAATCACACGTACAAATTTCGTGGAATTAATATAAAAGTATCAGATTCAGTTGAATATCTCGGGATTAACATTACTAATAACTTAAATTGGAACACGCAATAACTGAGTAAATAAGTAGTTTAGATTCAACTGGTGTTTACACCCCCTGCCACACTCTGAACGGCGGCACGCAGGGTATTGATGTAGATGTAGATCTCACAAGATTGTAGGATACAGTTCACCTTTTACTTGCAAAGAAAAGCAAATGCTTCAAATCGGATGTTTCTTGTCAGTCGTGGACTTAACGGCTGAGAAAAAGGTTGTGCCCGGTCATGGCAGAAATAGTGCGTAGCGCGAAAGTTTACAAAACTCGATCGAGTCAACTTGATAAAAAGGATAACGTAAAGAGGTTAGCAGAGACTTTCTTAGGGGAAGTAGTTGAACATCGAGGTTATTATTATTAAAACCGATCATCGAGGTTCAGTTTTATTTGATCCATAATTTGGCTAATGTGAAGATGGATTGATACAGCAAATATATTAAATGTATACGTATCGAACATTTTGAAAAGTATTAGGGATATTAACTTAATACATTTTATTAAAATTTGCACTAGCAAATACACAAAGTAGATAAAGAAAAATATTGTGGCGACAGAACATTTCCTATAACTTCATTTGGTTCCAATGCATCTTAAGCACCCAAACTATATTGGCAGCACATCCTCACTAAAGGATGATTATTACCTTCCACAAACACCACTGATATTCACGATTTATGCAATTCAAGCCTAAATGTGATGTATGAATATATCTGAAGTTCTTACAAATTTTGCAGCTCTAAATGATTCGTGATGCCACCCATGTTTCCTTCAATCTTCAAAAATGTTTTCGTTTCACTTTTGAACACGATATTGAAAATGAGAAATTTGGTATTAATATAAGACGCGTGATATTTGCCGTTGTAGAAAGTAAAGCTACATTCATAAAATTCATAAAATACAAATTATCTCTTTGTATGGAAGCATGGGTGAGTAACTTTAAGTTGAGAACATCCAAAACTTGCACACTGCATTACAACCATGGCCAGCTATTTTCCAACTATAAACCGGAATTTGGTTTAGAGGAAACGTTGCTACCTTACTTAAATGAAAGTGACTCTTGTTTCTTCTTTCCTACGTAAATCGCTGAATACACACAATAAAATAAATACAAGGTTATCTTAGAAAAGAAAGGAAAATTCCTACTTGGGCAAAGAGCTGAAGGCCCTTGGTAACTCATTACTGGTTTAAGAAAATCATTTGCATGAACCCAGCTCCTTATTCTAAATACTTTTGAAGTGAAAGCAACGGAAAAGGAAAGGTGAACATTGGGCAAGGTCATCTATGATGCATTTCAGACTCAAATACGGAGAAACGGGAAAGGGAGAGTAAATGTTTTTTTCTTTGAGCCTTATTCCCGTATTCTGATAGGGTCGGCTAATGATTAATGGTTTTGGGTGATGATAAGGTTGGATTAGGCCATGATTTTAGACTTTTACGGCCGGATACCCTTCCTGAACGGGAATGTCAAGCAAACACAAGCAACCATTCCCTGATTCCCGGATTCGAACCCGGGGTTAGCGCGCTAACCACTTGGCCACCAAGGCTGGTTGAAAGGGATAGTATATATATGAGATAGAAAAGATAGCACAGAAAAACTGACTAAAATTGACAAAATCACTACTCTTTGGTACATGATACATCAAAGCGGAAAGTTTGCGTTTGCCAATGGAAGTAAATGCCTTAAGTGCATTCTGGTAATTTAAATCGATAAATAAGTAATTCCTAAGAGGGATAGGAATTTAGATGTATGAATAAAATTAGGAAGAGTGACAAAAGAAGGATAAACTGTGGTGGAATGAACCAGGTATACGTTCTTTAACCATGTTGATCTAATCAGTTCTAAGTTCTACAGTAATTGCGGACCCTCAGATATTTTTGAGAAATCATGAATCTGGTTATACCTTGCTGAATCAAAAAGTAAATTTATTAACCACCGAAGACTCCAAAATAATTTATAACGCCTGATAATAATACCAACTAGCTTAGACATACCTTTTCTTTCCATTAACATTGTAGAAGGAAATGAAGTGTTGGAAATGTAGTTCCAAGTTTTGCCTATGAAAGAGCACGTCACTTGAAGTCGATGTTAATCCATAGATAATTAATGCAGTATTATCTTATAATAGGAGTGGAAGAAATCAGAAGAGACCCCTCGGATTGACGTATAGTATATATACCAGACAGAAAATTTCAAACGGCATCTCAGCAGCCCTGAGGAAGATGGCAGAGTCGGCCGTCGAAACGTTGGCGACATGGTCACCGGAATCCACCTGGATGATAACCCGAGAGCTTTTAACCCAAGCTATTCACCAGGAGAGCCTCTAGTCTTTTTATAGTTTCTTCTTTCCACCACGAGGTGATTACGTAACCTGTTACGAGAATTCTCCTGTTCCCACCTTAAGAGAATTCCGATTGTCTTCAAAAATATGAAATACGTGAGTAGCGTTTCAAAGGCAGTGAGTAATGGAGGGAAAACAGTTTCTTGTTATCACAGTGCTTACTGCTAAAGTTAAAGGGCTGCGTATTAACCTCGTGATTTAAGCGAGGACCTGAGTGAATGGGGATTTAAAGTTAGAAGGATTTTTAAGAGGAAACAAATGTTCATCTGCGCGTAGTTCGTTTGTTGAAAGTTTTCAATGTTGCTTATCCTTCTAGATTTCTTTTTTGTGGGTGTTTAACATGTGCTCCGGAAGAGAATACTTGTGGTAAACTAAACTGAAGAAGGTTTGTCAGGAGTTGAAGCTCTCGACTCGACTTGCAGTGGAATCCGATTGTAAGTGTTGAAAAGTGTGTTATTCTAAATCTGCGATGGAAGAATCGTCAAGGAGGAAACCCTCATGATTGATTGACTTCATGCTGGTGTTCTAGAAATTGGGCATCATTCGTTTACGTTGCGATCGCAAAATGCAAGATTTGAAAGAAAGTTGGATGACAATGATAGGTGTATTGATTTAATCTATATGTATGTGAAACTTCTGAATCCACTGCGAGGGTTAGCAAGTAGATGATTACTAAGACAATTACAAGGATATCGTATTCTTAGTGCAAATTCATTCGTATTCGTCAATATGTTGTAGTGTTAATCGTGACCAGATTGACAGTACTTCCCAGGCAGGGTATTTAATTGGATAATAAATCTAAAAATACTTACGGACTCTTGATTAAGTCAGTCAAGCATATTTTTGCTTATCGGTAATAAAATATGAATGAAAACGACGAAACCAATCGAAACATATTCTTTCTTTTCACTTGTCTCATCTTGATACTTTAACCCTCCAAGGACGAGAATTATTTTTTCTTAAAAATTACCCTAATTTTAGTATATTGGTATTCAGATGACCTAAATTAAAAACAGAAAATTGTTTAAAAAAGGTTAATCCTGCGAGTAAAGTTACCAGATAGCTTCGGAGGTTCCTTAACCCCTGCTTACCTGTTTTTTGTAAGATCCTATCTATAACTATAACTCGTTGAAATCATGTTGAATCATTAAAAACATCTTCCGAAGAAATCGTATCATACTTGTTTCATTAGCGAGAGGATTAGTATCATAAAGAGAAAATTCTTAGAGATAAAAATAACGTTTTCCCCTTTATTTGTTCACAAGTACGTCTTTCTTGAAAGATTGCACTTTGTATTTTCAACATATATCCTTATAACAAAATATTACTAGTATTACCCTGTAAATAAAGTAAATTACCCTTTGAGTCAATTGATTAGGCAAAGGCGCTTGATAAATTTTTCCGTTTCGGGATGAAGAGTTATAATGATAAGTACATAAATCTTTATTTCACTTTGAAAAATTAACATCTAATAATCTTAAATATCTAAAACCAAAAATAGATGTTTTTTTCTGAATATAAAATATTTTTGTTACGCAACCTATGAAACCTTTCGCTCTACCACTTATGCAAATTCGCAGAATTTAAGAAAAATCAAAATTCTACAAAAAAAATAAAATGTTATATTTAAATTGATAATTAAAAAATCGTTAAAATTTAATTGCTATCATTAGTTATGGAACATTTTTATGATGGTTGGTGGGAAAGGCCAAATTGAAAGACGGTTAAATTTCGGCCAATCAGGTGACAGCAATTTCGTTTATCGGTTACTCGGATAGTTTTATCCTCAGTTGTTGTTTGGCTACCAACCTGTATTTGGAAAACAGTTGAAATTCGAATTTGTTGACTTTGTGAACGACCATCGCCGTCGCCACACAGGATTTCCAGTTCATGGTAATTTCTATAAAATACTTTATAAGATATTGTCTTCTGCTATATTGCCTAAGAAAATATTGCTATTGTTCGTTGGAAATACAAAGAATTTCAAATACGTCGTTGAGTAATATCAGTGCATGCCATTCCAGACTCTATCCATAAGACTTCAATTAGGGATAAACCGGGGCTAAAGTCAAAGGGAGAGAGGTGGATTTTCAGATTGTGATGGATTTAAATTTTCTTGTACTAATGATATGACCTTGTTTATTTAGTAAGCCTTGGTACTCATTATTACGATTTGATGAGCACGCTTTCCGGCTTAAGCTCATTATGCATAGTCAATATCGAATATTAAAAATCTGATGTGGCCAGCACATGACTTTCTCCATATATAAGATGTAAATATTTATCTACGACAGTAATTTCGAACTCTATATTCCATCTAAACTTCGAAGATGAGTGATTAATATATATATTATTATCTTTGACGCCAAAAACATTATAAATAATGTTTTTCGGGACATGATCGATGAAAAAGGATGGAATTGGCCTTTCGCCCATAGAGCCCAGAGCGCCCTACTAAGTACATAATCAGCAACTTCCGGTTTATCAGTATTTAATGAATACCTCCTAAACAATCAGTGATACAAAAATATGTTTTAAACAAAAATTATAGTAAATTACATTTCCTAAGACTTTTGTAATAAATAGTATATACCTAAATATCATATTTTTGGAGATATATTGAAAACCGGAAATGAGCTTTGAAGAATGAAGCTCAACTTCCGGTTAACTGATTTACTCCAAAAACTAATCAACTCTAACGACACCAACCAAAATACTATTTATGAAATTTGGTGTTGATAAAATGAATGGTTCTCATGTTAGAGCGCCCACAAAGTACATATCAGCTACTTCCAGTTTATCGGTATTTCACGAATAACTCCTTATCAACTGGGGATAAAAAAATATGTTAAATACAAAAGTTATAGTTAATAACATTATCTAAAACTTTTATAAGTAATACAATACACGTATATATCATATTTATGGAGATATTTTGAAAACCGGAAATGTGCTTTGTTGAATGAAGCTCGACTTCCGGTTAACCGATTTACTCCAAAAACTAATCAACTCTGACAGCACACAAAACAGTTCTATATATGAAGTTTGGTATTAAATATATAAACGATACTTTCTCTATACTTCGTATATGGAGAAAGTAAAAAACATGTTTGCCTGTAAATAAGCACCTCATATCACGGTATGTCTTTTTGAGAGTAAGAAGCGAATGAAATATCCTACGTTGCCGGGACTCGAAACCAGTTCTCGTATTTAACTTCGAGAAACGCGTAACCATAGGTTTGCCTACATCTATTTAAGGTCTGTATGGAACAGCCAAAAATAATTTCTTTTAATATTGATGCTTAGATAAGTACACATATCTCATGGCGTGGACATAACGGTAGTCTTGTTTCACTGATAACGAAAATAAGTATATTTTTGTATTAAGTTAGTATTTAATTATCCTATGAATGATTTCTGAAAATTTTATTGGCGTTTTCATTTGCTTCAGAAACCGTGAAAGTAAAATGTTGAAATTGAAAGTTAGAAAACAGAAAAAAATTCCGACAAATCCAGGATTCTAACTCAGAGCCCAGCTTTGCCGCATGAGTTTTCAACTTCCCTGGAAGGCAAATCTCCGGTTTTTATTCCATTCTTGGTCAATGTAACCGAATTTAGTTTGAGTAGTTTACCTTGATTAGTGGTTTACCTTGATTTATAGTTATAATGTTAATTTTTATTCCTTGATAAGCATCAATGCGTGCATCGAATTGAATCGAGTTGAGTGCAGTTGAAATTTTTCGGAAGATGGCAGTTGAAGAAAAAATGGAAAAAAATCATTCTTATCTATTTAATTGAATAGAATACTTAATCATTCTAAAATAGAATTGATTATCGCTTTTGATAGGATAAATTTCAGAATTGTCCACTGTTTTAGTTCCGCAGCAAAGATGACCCTCTTTAACGTCATAACTTACATTTATTTATTTGAAATACATTATATTTGTTTTGTAACAAATGGCATTTATTTTGTAATAAATTTTACTTAAGATTTAAATTCAGCCAGATAATTTCAGGTACTCTATGCGATTTTGTACGTATTTATATCGACATTAACCTTTTGTTTCATGTCGAAATTTAATTTTCGAAGTAATGAATTAGAGTTTTAATTAATGCTTATTTTAATATTAACTCTTGTCAGTGGTCATTACTTTCAAAATTTATTCTCTTCTCAATATTTTTCGTCGATGTAACCAGATTTTTTAAATCATTGCTCAACGGTTTAACGGTTTCAATTCAACGGAGATACTTATGTTTCAAAATGCTAGTTTTACTTTTCATATCTACTGCTTTAGAATAGAATAACTATCTTATTGTAATTATTTTATGTATTATTAATTAGAAATCTTCTAATTTTCATTAGGTTGGGAGAAAGGAACTATTTTTCACAGTGATATTGTCTGGGCGTATTGGTCATGTGTCGTACAGAAGCAACAGACGTATAGGGGAACCTTTCATGGAGGAGGGTGGTGGATTGAAGCTTCTACTTCGGTAAGGAGATTATAAATATTTATTCAGATTATTTTCAACTTCTTCTATATCATCATAATTAATTGAAGTTTGTGTTACTTAAGAAGAAGATTAACATTTGTTTCAGTTTTTAATTTTGTGCATTTTGTGAGTAAGATGAGCTACATCTTGTAAAAAAAATCCTACTTCTTGATGTCATCAGGGATATATCAATACATATTATTATCTACAATCCGCTATCTACCAGAATTGATACTTATACAATAATGAATATTTCTGTTCCCTGCAACATTGAAAAAGAAAGTTCATTTAGTATCGCTTGTTGGCTCTCAATTTCTATTGAATTGAGTAACAATCACAATGATTCATATTTTTAGAAATACCCTGTCATGCCCAACGGCTGATTAGTCGTCGTTTGCTTTAAGTTATTTTTCATATACCGGAATTAATTCTGATATTAATTATAAGATTATATATTATATATTATTATATTAGATTTCAATGGCTACAGTTACTTTGTAACTTATGTTTGAAGTCAGAATTCGATTCGAAATATGAATTAAAGCTGGTCGTTTCTAAAGTGCTGAGGTTTTTTGACGATTCTAGAATAATATTGCTAATTTGTTTTTCTTGTTTGGCGTATTTTAGACAAAGATTGAAGCCAAAGAATTATTAAATACAATTGAAGCCAATCGTCTTGAAACTTGAAATCGAGTCGGACGAAATAAAGATAATCCACCCTAGTTGTAGTAATCCACACTCCTAGATAACCACTCATTTTTCAAGCAAGATAATTTATTTTCCTAAATCAAGGTTTTCCACTCCCATTATAAGATAACAGTGAAGTTAGTATACGTCTATTGACTTCAGATTCAAGAGATGTGCTCGTTCATAGTGAAATGTGGGTATTCGATGAAGCTTCCCATACTTCAATTTCTTCTACATCATTATCTTAAAGAGAAATGATGCCTAAGCTCACCCGTAATATCATCAGCTGGTTTAATTTTATTGGAGTCTTAATTGATCGAGAAAATGAATTTTTGATTAAGAACTTTGTAGTCCGACCGGCTTGAACAAAAATGTTGGAGTGTCCGCAGTAACAGTTTCGTTTTGTTCAACTCAAAAAGTTAGTTAGTTAGTAGGGAAAGTTAGTTAGATAGGGTTAGTTATCGTAGCTTAAGCTAATTATGCCCACATATTCATTATATATTACCCAAAAATTAATCTCTGTTTTATATTTTTCTCTATATATTGATTTAAATCATTTCTTACTCGTTCTCTATGGATCTTACTTATGACGCTATCATCCATTACAACATGAAATTTTGCGCGTTGTTGGATCAAGTGTGAATAATATTCAATCAAAGATGTGAATAAAATAGCTTTCAGTTTAAAATACTACATAATACATATCTAATACGTTCAATTCAATAAATTCGGCTTTTAATTATGATCGTTCTATTTATCGCGAGAAATACCACTTTATTCGCTTAGTAATAACGGCGAGATAACGTATTTCACTTAAGAGAAATTTAACAGATGCAAATCGATAATTTTAATTTATTTGATACTGCTACATATTTTTCTCGTCGATAATTCATCGGATTTTCGCAATATGTGCCCGTAGCATTCCCATAGTATCATCCACATAACCATTTCATTTTGAACTTAATATATTTTGTAAATATTGGGTTAATGTTCAATAGTGAAATATCCTTTATGAAAACTATAAAGGAAAACCATATGGCATTACAAATTTTACTTAATATTGAGGATTTTATCCTATTATTCCTTAAAACTAGAAGGTCCGGGATATGTTGCCTACCTCAAAGGTCCGCGAGGGGTCAATTGACCCCAATGCGTCATTAGAAGGACCTTGCTGTATTCGCGCTATAGATGCCCCTTTTTATTGTTTTTCTTCGTCATGAGCTTTTTTATTACTACATTTTGGCACTTGAACCCTGTTACAGGTGGATTTTAGGCGGATTAGAGTGGTTTTACAGTTCATAAATGGAATTGGTCGGAAATAATTTCATTTTCTTTCGATTTTTTTTTTCATTTATTAAAAGAAATGTACAGATATCTTCTTTTATAACACAATTACATGAAAATGTTTTAAAACACTGGTTTTTAAGAAGTGAAAATCATTATACACAGCAAAGTAAGAATAGCATCTCGACAGAAGATTTTCTAGTGAAAAAGTGACTGTCACAGAGAACATGGCCAATTTGCAGGCTAGTACAAAATTTGCTTTAAACGGTATGTATGATTTGTTTAACATATTTCTACTTTGTTTTATCTACTAGAAGACATTTTACCTAAAGCTATCCACTACATTACATTTTTTCAGGAACAGAACAAAAAAAATCTTAAAAGTGTACGAAAGAACATGGTTTTTGTTCTTGAGGTAAGTAACAAAGGCATGCCTTGCGCGTTAAACGAAAGTGTCAGTTCAGAAGGTTAAAAACGATTGATCAGCCCGCCGACTGCAAAATATGTTCAGTGATTCGGTCTTAACAATAAGGAACGTTACAGCAGCAGAAATTCACCGACAGATATTTAACATATTTAAGACGCCCCAATGCGATAATCATTTGTGATCACTGATCACAGAATATTTAGTCAACGCCGTGGACGGAGGGATTCGTGAAGACGGGTAATTCTAATTTTCAAATTTATTACTGGAATTTCCAAAAGTAAGAAGAACAACTTTTCACAAAATTGTATCTGAGAATTTGCAATTTCATATGTTTTACATACCGCAGAAGTGAAAGAAGCAGTTTAAGACTGGTTATCCTCTCAGGTGGCAGACTCATATTGACTTCAGCATAATAAAAAGCTTGTAAAACGTTATGAAAAATATTTAAACAAAAATAGAAACTGCGTAGAAAAATACAAAAGTATGCCTTCTCTTTCTTTTTCCTTCCAGGGTTAGGCTTAAAGCCTGTTCCGGCTTCACTTCACCTCTCTCTAGGCATTCGCAAAAACGCTCTTTGTATCTGTTTTTATATTCCATTAATCACTCTGACATCGCCTGAACTACTAGCTATTTTCTTATATACGTACTCCTTATTTTATCTATTCTTGTACATCGAAGAAATTTCATTTCAGAGGACTCTATATGTTTTAATTGCTTTTGTTTTGCTGTCCAACATTCTGATTCATACATCATAGTAGGGACTGCCATCACCTTGTAAAAGTTAATTTGGGTTTCTTTTCTGGTTTTACCTATTAAGGTTCCTACTATTGTCCCGCTTATCCTTTGCAAGATTTTAATTTTATTTGTGATGCCTTTATCGTCTTCATAAGCTATATCATATCATAAATATTGAAAATGGGATACCTGTTCGAGTACTTGGTTTTCAATAAGATTTTTTCTTCTAACTGGATAGCTTCCTAAGAATGCCATCGTTTTCGTTTTAGCCGTCGAAATTTTTAGGTTATATATATTTAGAAGTATGTAAGGAATTAAATAATATAACTATTTTGAAGAAATCTTAGACTGCTTATTCTTAGTGAGAAATCGGACCTTACTTTCCGAATAAGCCTCGTATCAAGGATTTGGAAGAAAATTTGAGATAGTGTATAAACACATTTACCCGCATCACTTTCTACATTAAATTATATTTAGATATACATTTTATGCAGTAATTTGAGTTCCCTGGTTAAGCACCAGACTCATAAGAGTGTTGCCATCAGAAATAAAACCATCTTTAATTTGTATTATTTTTAGGCTTTAATCCGCTTGAAAAATTTGACTGGAGAGAAGCAAGTATTATTACTATTCACTAGTATTATTCAATATCGGGATAGGCATGAAGGAAAGAGAAATGGTATAACGATTTTTGTGTAGGATGTTGAATGATAAGCTCTGTAGGGGAGACCGGGGCTGGTTGGCCGAGTTTTGTTTTCGGAATTTCTGTACGCATTTTGGTTTGACTGTTTGAAGAACGGTTTACCCTGTCATAAAGACACAACCCTTGAGCATATATGTGAATTTTTTCATTCATGAAAAAAATCAGGAAAAAAGTTATAAGCAACCAAATCCGGCACCAAAATTCGGCCAACCAACCCCAGGGCCGGGGTAGGTTGGCCGAGTTTTGTAAAATATGTGAAAGATATCAAATGTATCAATGGAAAATATTTATTAGTGTAAAAAAATTAGTGTACATAGTTTTGTAATATGTAGGTACGTAAAAAAACTCCGCTCGTTACTTTTTAGTCTTTTTAACATTTTTAGACTTAGTTTCGGCAGCTTTAGTGAACTTTTTCATAGCTCTCGCGGCTTTCCTTTCCTCCGCCAGCGTACGCTTACGTTTGCTTTCATTTTTCTCCTTCTCCAATGCTGCTTTAATTAGGGAATCGGTCAAAATTTCAGTCGATCGGCGTTTACAACCTTGACGCTTCTTCGAATCAGTTCGTGCACTTGCCTTGGGGAGAGGTCTGACGTCTTCAGGAAGGCTTACATCTGCAGCAGATTCTATGCTGTTGGACGAGTTTTGTTCAGGGTTGGGTCGATCTGTGACAGATCCTGCCAGGAACTCCTCAGGAGGAAAAATTTCAGGAATGAAAGGGCACACGCCAGAGACTCTGAAACCAGCTCGAATATTGTTCGGTGTGCAGGCGAGTGGAAATACACTGGCTACGATTCCCGGAATGTCGTAGATGGTCATTGGTTTGCCAGGGTTGTTCGTCATCCACGCATCAGTAGGAGTAGGTATTTACGAATTTTTTAAATGGACCTGGATTTTTTTAATTTACAACTCGGCCAACCAGCCCCACACAACACTCGGCCAACCTACCCCAATGAATGTTTTCGAGAACAATCACGGTTCACAAAAACAAAAGTGAGGTTACCCTGGAAACCGATATACCGTTTTGTAGGGTTTTGAATACCCTTTCCAGCGGTACCACGTTTTTTGAAATCGGATGGAAATTGACTCGTGTTACGAAGATTACTTTACAAGAACAGAAATTTACTCACCAGTGTCGAAAAAAGAAAAAACGTGCTCCTGTGCGAACGGCAACACGAAAACAGCTGAAATTACGTCGGTAAATGGACGAACTAATTCCACACCAAAATCACTATAGATGTCACCGCTGTGCCCAAAAGTCTTATTAAAAAAGACACTCGGCCAACCTGTCCCTTCGGCCAACCAGCACCGGTCTCCCCTATTATTTTAAGAACTGATCTATGGGCAGAAATTGAATTAAAAAATATTAAAAGGAGATGAAGACCAATATGATAAGAAAAAAGTTATTTTAAGTGTATTCAAATATTTGTGCTAGAGCTCAAGGCCCTCCAGAAAAAGCTTATGAGTACAAAGTTGTTTATACTAAACTGTTGAAAATAAATTAGAAGGAAATGCCAAAATAAAACGAAAGAATGACTTACAACGCGTACTTAATTATTGAGCCATTTGGTAATTACTTATTTTACTTTGATGTTTCATAAGTAAAAATAAACTTTACAGCATTTCGCTAATTTCAAACAAGTCTCGTTGTAAACTAGATAGCCTCATTGCAATATTCCAAGAACCATGAACTGGAGTGAAATTACGCGGTAATTATCTCAATAGTCTCCACTAGAACTCGTAATTGTTCATTTTGTCTCCCTTGCTTCGGTTGGTTAACGATTGAGTAGTCATCATCACCAAAACCCAGCACTTTTAGATCTCTCTCTCAAAAGATGACAGGGCCCATATTGTGGTGGAATTATTGGGCGTGTTCAATAATTCCCTGATATTGGTACAATTCAGTATCACAGAGATGAAATATTTCTTGTTCGATCAACGTTACCTTCTTTTCTATGTATTTTTAATCTATGATAATTTATCATATAATTATTATCTCTATCATTTTCCTCTTACCACTGTAGTGATTTTATCAAAAGTACTCAATTTTTTATCAATTTAGGTGTTTAATTTCAATTTTATGAAGCGTAAATATTTAAAATATTTAAAATCGGAATCTCATTTTTTCTGCTTCCAAAATATTGTAAACGTAATTGTTCAAGAATCAAATCACTCATCATTTTCATTTCATAATTAGTTACATAACTCGTCGTCAGAAAATATTACTCATTTTTGACACATAACATATTCATTTAAACGCTACAAAGTATACGTATGAGGCATTTACGGAATATATAAAATTTCTACCAAAATTTTTCCCATCTTTCAGAATAAATATTCTCTTCTAGATCAAAGATATTCCATGATACCGACCCACTAAATATTTACCGTTCAAGTAGCTACCATAAAAGCGTATTTAAACAAATAAATGATTTTTCTCCAATTCTGCTTCCTTATTTTATCCGAAGAGAACTCATAAATATCATGTTTTTAATAATGAAACTCATTTATGGTTACAGTCTCATTGCTGGAATATTGATATAGTTTTGCAAAATACAAAGAATCGTTTAGGAAAAGAAACTTGGATCACTGCTATTAATGAAATACAGATTCAAAAATATCCAATAGCCGTCTTTATCAGCTCTCCGCAACTCTTTGTTACAGATTTTTGGAAATAGCAGAAAAATCCGGATTACTGATCTGCCAGGTTCTTATAAGGTTAATATTTTGGTGGCAACGAGATTCTGAGCTCTGGAAAAGACGGATATTAATATTTTTATAAAATATGTCTTTACCCTGTATATGGTTTTAAAGATATATTATATAAAATATTTTTACAACCATTAACAAGATAACGACAAATGGTCGCTTGCTTTTTAATATCTCTTATGTATTTTTACTTCTCTGGAGCTAAAGTTAATTTCCAGCTTTGGGTCAGATCACCTCAGAATTAGGAGAAGTACAATTTGCATGCAAGTTCCAGCGTGCTGATACAAATGCTCTGAACGAGTAAATAAGCTACAAGTTTCTATGTTCGTAAGATCCAGATAGAAACCCTGAATAAACGTGTGTTTCCGGTACCTTCTCCATGCAAGTCTATGCCCGACATGCAAAAAGCGAATTAGGACCTCGTCCCTTGAATGCTAGAGAGTTAAGGTGTATATTCCTGTCGCGTCCAACTCTTGCTAGGTGGGATTTTGTCACTTCATTCCCTTTAATCCTGTAATTTTCTGTGAAAGGCCCGTAAAGCGCGCGATTTTTGAGATTTCCTCTCGGTTGAATGAGTCATTCAAAGCTTTTCGAAGATATTATCGAGTGGAGGGATGATGACGAGCAGACATTTGCTGATGGTTGCCCCGGAAACGAAGATTTTAAGAAGAAAAAGAGACCTAATGCTTCGTCATCAAAAGATATTTACTTGAAGATTTCACAAATAACCAATAATAGTCTCTGTGAGTGGCATTTGATTATAAGAAAAATATGAATCCGAATTAGTCTGAGGACTATTCACATTTAAGAGCGAGAAATTTGCTTTTCTTCTTTTCTGGAATGAATCACACAATTAATTAAAAATCAATATCTCATCGCCTTGGTCTGAGGAATTTCCTCTAACCATTCAAAATCATTTGAAAGATAGTAAAAGAAAAATTTAGCATGTTAAAACAACGATATTTATATTTCTAAAATTATCTAATTAACAGTGAAAGTTTAAGAGAGTTGAATGAATAGGGAAAGTAATTTTGGTATAATACTACATATTGAGGATCATATCTACAGGTATTTATATTTATATATATACAGTAAACCCTCGTTAACACGAATCTCAAGGGACCGGGCAAAGTGTTCGCGTTATGAAAAAATTCGTGTTAACCGTATCGTGGCAAAAAAGTCCTAATATACTTGCTGATATACTGACGTCTTTTACGATGTTGACGTATAAGTCGATCACAAAAATCTCTATTAAGTCTTTATTTACTAATTGGTAAGTAAATATATTCCGTCATTTAATTTTTGCGATAAACACAATTAATTGGTAAAAACAAATTTTTTACATCACAGTCCGACATAACATAAATACAAAAATAACCAGTCTTCAAAGTCAATATTTTAGCTTTTATTAGGTTTAAAGAAATCATGTGAATTCTTTTGCCGAAGAGTAGGGTGGAAATGGTTTATGCAGTCAAGTCTAATCCGATCCAAGTTATTGGAAAAGGTCTTGGAAACAATTGCCATTGCTGCATTTCGTTGGAGCAATTTTAGAGCCATTGTGACTTCTCCACGGGTGGGTGGCTCAAGCTCACTGTGTGTGAGGCTCACAGTGCCTCACTTTCATCCGAAGATGATTCTACGCTATTCGTTTTTACTTTCTCGTCAGGACAGGAACATACGGCCAGATCATTGTCAAACTCCGAACATTCTTCACTCAACTAAACCTGGAAATTTTAAGCAAAAACTCAATTTAAAGCTGTTTTTAAGACGATACAATCAACGCTCAAACTGCGGAGATATTCTCACGATACTTACCTTTGTCGACGAAAGTGTTTGCAAAAGCTCCCATTCCTCAGGTGTGTCCTTTTCAGTAGCCGCTCCTTGTCCAACAGCAGAATCGACATCACTATGGGTCCAAGCCTCATCGAAGCAACTTATTATATGCTTTGCAGAAACAGATTCCCAAACTCTCTCCAATTGCTCTTACAGCATCCAAAACAGTCCAACTTAATTTATCACTTCCTTCCGCTGCTAGAATCGCTGCTCGTACCAGATGAGTCCGATAATACCTCTTCAGTAGAGCGATGATTCCCTGATCCAATGGCTGCAAACGATTGGTTGTGTTTGGCGGATAAAACCAAACCTTGACGTTAGTCAACTCCATTTTTCCTAGGTTGTGGGCAGCACAGTTGTACTTCGTGAGTAACACATGACGATTCTGAGCAGCCATTCGTCTATTAAATCGCACGAGCCATTCACGAAATGCAGTGCCGTCAATCCATGCCTTCTTGTGGTGGGAGTAATCGCAGGGCAGCTTTGAAAGATCAATGTGCTTGAAGCATCGGGGCTCCTCGATTTTCCAATCACCCAATCTCGTAACTTCTCGCTTCCGTCCGCTTTGCAAGTGAGAACAACGGTCAATCACTGCTTACTGTGACTGCCTCCATGGCATTTCTCTCCCTTAATTCTCAGAGTGCGGCTTGGCAAGAGGTTATAAAATACACCCGTTTCGTCCATGTTAAAAACGTCTCGAGAAGAGTACTTTTCTCGAAGAAGTTTAAATTCAGCCAGCCACTCATTGACACTTCCTTCGTTCACTCTATTTGCTTCCCCACATATCACTTGCGAAGAGATTCCATGGCATTTTTGGAATCGCCAAAGCCAGCCACTGGAGCACTTAAAGTCGTTTATTCCCAAGCTGGATGTAATTGGCAATGCCTTTTGCTGTATAACGGGTCCACTTATAGGCACGTCTGCTGCTCGGACGTGATTAAACCATTCCATTAATTCCTCTTCGAGGTCCTTAAAATGTGATACACGCATGCACTTTCCTTTCAGCTCAACACCTCCTGATGCAGCCGCTTCGTCAATTTTTTCGTGATTTTTGATTATCGTTGACAAAGCAATAAGGAGATTTTGGAATACCAAAATCGTGGGCAATCTGAGTTTTCGTCCGTGCTCCGCGTTCCTCCTCACTTAATATTTTAAGCTTCGTTTGAAGATAAATACTCATTTGCTTTCATTTGCTCACTGCAAAAGAATATTTTGTTCCTGTAGCTACAGTTGTTCAGTAAAGACTCACTCACAGTCGTCGACACGAGGAGACTAAGAAAATTCATCCAAACTTACTCCCTGACTCACTCCTTGCCTACCATTCTCACTATCTCATTGGGCCCCTTGCAATTTCTTGGGTGTCTTACATTGTATTCAGTGCCGGATTTAGGCAGTGGGCAGAGTGAGCTGTGCCCATAGGCCTCCACCAAGGTGACAATATGTAAAAAAAAATTGTAAAAAAATGGGGAACCCGATAACACCCCGTTGAGTCGCGGAGAAAGAGGGAAATTTCTCAACAAGTCAAGACAGATTGGGGGGGGGGGGCGATATAAAATATGAATTTCGCCAGATCGTCCAAAAAAGGCCTCCACCCGTTGGATTGCCCATAGGCCTCATATACCCTAGATCCGGCACTGGATTGTATTGGATGCCTTACATTGTCTTCTGTTATCGTTTCAAAATGAGGTACCAAGGCAACGTATTATCCTCCCAGCCATGGTTCTTATTCTGCCAGGCAGTTCGCCTTAAGCGAACTATATTATTCAAGGGATGGAGGAAACTGTTCGAAATTCGTCATAACCGAAATTCGTGTTAAACGAACAAAACCCCGTAAGACACTATACCTTCCTGCCGGGACCGTGATACTGTTCGCATTATCGAGAGGTTCGTGTTAAACGAGTACGTGTTATCGAGGTTTTACTGTACTTACCTATCTAGTTGCCATTCTAAGTTATTCACTGGGGTAAACAAGAAAATATTTGTATTGAATATATAATTTGGAACTGTTAACGATAATTAAACCATGTTTTAATTCTATTATTACTCTTAAACTAAAAATCACTTATTCGATATCCATTCTGCTCGATTGTTGCGCAAATTTTGTATTAATAGTAGACTTGCCTCCTTTTCTAATAATGATGAAAGAGTTCGTGATTATGTTAAGTAAGTTTTTTTTCTCCACCTGCGTTTTATTTTAAATGCAAATCTCATCTTTTGTTGCTATTAACTTTTGCATTCATCCAGTTTTACGTCAATTACATAGCCCAAAAAATTTTAAATTTTTTTCGGTAACATGGATGTTAAAAGCTGTTTTAACTTATTCTGGGTCACTGATTACAGAAATGTACTCAGAAAAGTCCTACCTCGTAAATTTTCTTGTTATTGTACCAGTAACTTTTCCTAATATCTTTACCGTAATTATGCACAATCTCGCAAAAATAATTTTTTTCGGTAACATGTAACGTGTCGACCCTAAACTAATTTAGGGTCACTAACTACGTATATAAACTTGAAAAAGCTCAATCACGAAAGGATATTTTGTTAAGGTGACTTTTACTTTTTTTGTCATCCGTAATTTCACATGTGTTTGCCTACACGGCAATTATCATGTTAGAGTATTTTTCGCTCTATTCATCAATGTAATACGAAATAAACTAAATATGATAAGTAAATCAGATAGTAAAATAAGTTTAAAACTCTTTGGGAAATTAGCGTTAGTTTGTAGCGTGTAGCGTGAGTAGCGTGAGCTTGCGGGTACCGAAATCCGCACTCTTTTGAAGTCCTTGTCAACTCACCGTTTTGTTGCTCTTAGAATACTGTATAGGAATATAAATTAAATTCAAATATAGTGAATTAATACTCTTATATGTATCTAGAGAGTTACCAAATTAAAAAAATAAAGATGAAAATCAACGAAGAAATTAATTAGTTCATTTAATGTTTATGCGAAATTTTCGAAAACTACGTGGTGGACAATTTTCACAAACACGGCTGAATTTATCGCAAAAACTTTAATAAGGTACAAGCATATACGTCAACGTTACCAAAACCTTGGCCTGTGTTATTAGACACATTTCTATTTCCGCACTCACAGGATTATACCTTTTTTAGAATTGGAAATGTTGATACCGTTTGATGTACGATTTATCTCAGGTGTCCTGAAAGCGCCCTCAAGTGAACCATTAAATGCTCACATTAACAAGAGTCAAGTCGATGCTGTTCAACTTTGAAGTCTTCGTCGTCCGTCGTTTGAAATTGGGTTCCATCCGTTTGCGATGGATTCGTGCTCTCAATTCCCTTCTGCTGCTAAAGAACTTTTCCCCTCCCTTGGGGAAATTCTGTTGCTTCCCACAGCAAAAGTGGGGCATTTTTGAACAGCAACTTTATTTTTTAGTAATATACGTCTTTTTAGAGCTAAAACGCCCTTGGTGAAGCCACTGTTGGGGTCGTGCCATAATGTAACAAAGTTAAAACACAGGCGGGCTCAGGGATTCGCGATTTATTTATTTACCCTGGGTTTGAGAGTATGATTGCAGTCATAAAAGTTCTAGGATGCGGGAAAATTCTCATGTTTTGGACATGAAAATTTCTGTTTGCGTAGCCAACTTAAAAAAATTATCATTTAATCATTAACGTTTGAATCCTTTTAGAAAAGAGACATTTAATAAACTAACATATGACATTCAAAACTACGGATTTATTTAACTGTACAAGCGTCTTAACTCATCACTTCAGTCTGAATCAATCTTCGCAATATAAATAGACGTGAATACTTGTGTTTGTAAGTTCCGCTAAAACTCGAGGGCTAAATTTTGCGAACCTTCAATTTTTTCAGATTTTATTTTCTTTTTAAAGGAAAACATAGAATTATGGTAAAGTGTGGAGTTTGCTATTGTAATTCTGTTTTTTGTGTGCTATCATGACGTATAATACAATCCATCTCTGTTTCATGGACATAACATTTTTATAATCTCATGCCAACCGTAAACATTAATCTCCATCGGATGTAATTTGCTGCAAATACTTACGTATGAATGTGAGCATGAGTTTTTTTGTACACTTCAGTGTCTGTGTGTGTAGAAATATAATGCAGAAAGTTAATCCTACGATCCTACATTAATACGATCACTACAAATGTAGTGATTTCGTTTATTGACTTAATTGTAGAGATGCATTTTCATTAATTGGAACATATTCCCATAAGTCGTTCTCTCATAACAAAATGAGTTTTCCCACCCTTGTTAGAATAATTTGAAATCCCTATGTTGTAGTTAATTTTCTACGACCCTAAAGTTTTATAGAGAACCATCAGCTACCTCTTGATAACTTTATAGTAGCAGCAGTAGTATTGTTATAAGTACACCGACAGCTTTAGCCATTTCGCGCATTGGCTCCCACTGGGAATCGAACCCGGGACCGCTTTCGCCAAGGGCAAACGCGCTCTGCATATGACTATACAGGAGCCAAGGTGACTTTATAACTGATGTATTGTTGCTATACGACGTAGGGCTAAAAGAATTTATAGTCAGATGTCAGAATCTGCTTAAAATTTCACATCTCATGATACTGTGCTATGTACTCCAGGTCTTTTCTTTTTTGGGGGACATATTCCTGTCAACGTCCGTATATTTATAGTACTGTTATTGCCTTAGCTGATAGGTGTCATTATATTGTTTTACCCAATCACATTATCACTTTCTTTCTATAAGGATATATCATTTTTATTGACACTGCTGTCCTCTATCAACACTTTGAGTCATTAAGTTGATGAGCGTATCCTCTGTAAATAAACCTTTGGACTTTTTTTATGGATTCTCAGGGAAATTCAAACCATCCGTGATTTCCAGGTAAAGGTCTGAGTAAACTTCTCTGAGAAGAAAAATCATTGAATATTACATTATTTCAACATTCTGCGTTGGTTTAGTTACGATATTGGACTATCTTCGTTGTATATTGTTTGGGGGTGTTGCTAAAATACAGGAAATAATACTAGGAATACGAGTAAGCTGGAGGAAGGAAGAATGAATGGATGATCATCTTCTTAAGCAGCTTCCTTTCAATGAATTTGAAAATGAAATACCTGATTTGACGTTGGTGAAGAATAAAGCTCAAGTATTAAATTTAATCTAAGAATATATTTCACATTTTGTTTTCAATAAGATCACAACTAAAGATATTGTTGGATAAATACCATATTCACAAAGCAAAAAGCTAAATTTATTTATGAATAAATATGATGCAAATTTTCGAAGATTAATGGAGATTTAGGTTTGAACAACTAACACGTTTCTTTATGCGCTTCCTGCTTTCTCTGGGGTCTAACTGATTTGTACGTCTGCACTTATGCGGGCAGAAAGTGTAGGCCAAGTAGCAAACGTGATTAAATGCTAAAGTAAGCTGCACGTATGTAAATACGCTCATGAAAATCTTGGTTAGACTTCTATAAGGATGGCAGCACTTTGACAATTCCGGATTTTCCTCTCACAAATTAGGGAGTCAGCTCTTAACTGAACATGAATATTGCTAGCTTGATGCAGTGAATTTATTTAATAAAACAAGAAATGACAATTTAATTTAATACATCTCTGGATGTTATACAATTACTCATTATTTTGTTCAATTTTATGTAGGGGATACCCGGGTAAAGAGGTCCTCTTAAGAGTTTACTGGCTACCTATATCTTCTACTATTTATAATTTTCTGATCATACAACTTTTTATTGTAAAGACTACACCTTAATGTATCATTTCCAAAATAATGTATTTTTTGCAAATAGTATTACACTCGTTATCATAAAAATTTCGTAAGTTTGCAAAATGTCCACTTTAACCCGGTGCATGGGTAAGTGGTCCCCTAGTATAATTATATTAAATTTTCCCACAATATTCTTTTCTGGTCAGAATTTCTTCACCTAAGACATAATGAATACATGATACATGACTAGATATAATTATCAAAGCACAATAACATTATTTATCACGAAAATAATAAGATTTAATAAAATACATATCATTAACATTTGACAACACTTTACTATTCCAAGAAGTTATTCACTGAATAAATGATACATGACCATATGTAATTATCAAAGCACGATAGCATTATATATCACGAAAATAATAGGATTTAATAAAATACTTATCATTAACATTTGACATTTTGCTATTCCAGCAAGTTGTTCACATTTCTTAATTTATTTATTATTTTATGGTTATTTATAATCATAAGTCACAAATAAATTCGTTGCCAAAATCATCATCAACTCCTGCACACTCATCATGAGCCCGGTTTGAATTGTGGTTCTCTATGATAACTTGGGGAACCACTTTTCCCCACGTGTAATTTAAATTCAAAACCGTTAAAAAGAACTAAAAATAATAACGAAAGCGGAGGAAAACATACTTAAGATTTTAAAATGATCCCTGGCTCTACTAAAGAAATAGTTCAAATGAAATAATGTTAATATTATTAGAAAAATTATAGGTATAAAAACTTGCTTACCTTAGACTAATTGTCTCGGAAAGGCAATATTCTTCCCTGCTGAGAGCAAAATATTAAGCCACTCCTAACAGAGCATACAACTCAACTGACTTGATGGCGCGGAGATAGTGTGTAGTCCACAGGATAGATTACAGCCCTAACAAGGGAGAAAAACGTAGGGTAACACTTTACCCCGGGGGACCGCTTTAGACGGGTGTCCACTATATTCATAAAAGTTGGAGTTATGATAACATTTGTCATGCTAAATTTTCTAGGAATAAGTCATTTTCCAATGATTTTCCGAATTCCATTCCAACAGGTTTTTTATTATAAAATAATGGAAACTTTACGTTGAATCTCTCTGGAGAAGATGCTGCAGTTGTAAACTCAAAGCATTTAAAAAATGAAATTTGGGAATACTGCTTCCCCCAGAGAATACATTACAACAATAAACTTAATTAGTCGCCACGTCTCTTAATATTCTTTTATTCGAAAAAAACAATATCTCGTAAAATAATTGGTTCCCAATGAATTCGTCCTCAAAAACCTTTAATTACTGGGATCACAAAAAAATTACGTTTGAAAGAGGAAACGTTAGAGGTGAACGCTCTCGCGCCTACTCAATAATTGAAGCTCCCTCTAGCGGATTTTCTGCAGAAACAATAAGAAGGGAACACAGGAAGGGGAAGTTTCCAGGGAAAAAATTTTAAACGGTGCGAAAGCCGAAGGACAGAATTTCGATTGTTTGCACGGTGTTTTAAGGCCACGCAGAAGATTATTTGCCTTTGGAATTAAACAAAAACAAAGAGGTGTCAAGTTTGGAGAAAATTAAACTCGGATTGACTCTTTTGGTAATTAATACGAGTTTTATTTGCCGAGTTGGTGATCGGAAGTGTGATAATACGGGGAAAAGTGAGAGGGAGAATAAATTCGCTTGATTTAAAGGGGAGGGATTTTTGCGTTTCGAGATACATGACGCATTTCGAAGAAGAAATGGGATATTAATGGCTGGTCGTGGAATTGACTGTTGTTCATGAATGATATATCTACCTTTTGTCTACATCTATCTTTTGTGAAATCAGAATGAATATAGATTCGTACATTCGTATCTTACTAAATCATTTCATTATTCATCTTTTTATTCACTTCATCTACATCTACATTAATACCCTACAAGCCGCCTTTCGGCGTGTGGCAGGGGTTGTAAACACCAGTTGAACTGGACTTTGTACTCAGCACAAGTTCAGGGAATAATTACTTCAAATATAAGTATAAAGCTCTCTAATTATTTCAGTTTTACTATTTAAAATATATATTTTGAGTATATTAAATACATTTTGCAAGGGTAAATGCCTGAATCCGAGAAATTCTCTGCTTGAGATCATATCATTCGGACACCAGTCGATACATACATTTATTCTCTACTACTTTTGAATCTTTTCATGCGGCAAATTGCCTTTATATATTGTAAAAGGTTAAAAAAGTAAAGTGCAATTAACATACAAAAATAACTTACCTCGTAATGTAAGTCTAATTTGGGTGACGGTTATCCATTTACTTTTCATTCTAAATGACTTCTCATTTGGTGAATGTAGCTTTCACTGCATCATCATTTACAATAAAGCTATTAATAAAGATAAATAATAATGATAAAAAATTCTGGAGTGATTAAATATTTCTATTTTCGCTAATCGATGAAATATGGATTTAACCCTTATTTTAGATAAAATACTATAAATCAGCAAGTACATGAGCAGATTTGGGACAAATAGAATAAAAATATATAATTGGATAATTAATTAATTAATTAATTATCAATTAATCAAAAATAAACTTGAAATTACCTCACGAATATTTTTTATGTGATTTGACATACATTTCATTACCAATTCCAATTACCCTCTTCGATAAAAAGGTCTACTAATTAAAGGCTAAATAACCTGGTTAATTAACTTCCACTAAATTAAAAACCGATATTTACTGAAATGTATTGTAGCGAGTTTTAACGATTAACCTATCAACTGCCCAAAATTCAAATATTTTAGCTAAAATTTCCTTTATAGCTCAAATTGTTACAGAATAATCTGTGACCCAATTGATTCCCATTTCAGAAAATAAAATATTTTTTCTGATGACTACTTTACTACACAGAATAGAAGTACAATGAAATCCAATCACTATTCCTCACTATTATAAGTCATCAACTAGGAAGTGATGAGAAAAACTGTAGGACGTTGTCATAGGAAATCATGTCATCAAACTTAAAGAACAGAGTTCTCTCCTGGTTTCCAATGCGACGGCTAATGTGACCTTTTGTTTGAACTCTTATCTTCATAGAATTCTCGTTACTCTAAAAAATAAAATTTGGTTGACAGGGAAATTCGATTACGAGGGTAAAATTTGCATTGATAGGATCAATTTAAACATTTAACACCGTGATTCGGTGGGTAGAAAATATTTGTGTACTACCAGAATGATGAAAAAGTGACGCTAACAAGCCAACCAAATTAAAACAGCAATAGTAGCATGTAATTACTGTTAAATATTTTGGCTGGTGAGAAGAGCAAGCTAATTTCCATCCCAAAGAAGTTTTGATTCGTATGAAATAAAAATACCTATGCTACGTTTCACGCCAACTTTATCATTCAATAGAAATGAGGAAAGGCTTGTACTTTTTCGACAGGTTTATTTTAAAAAACACGACCAGGTTTCAACGAGTAATCACCATCATCAGGCGATTACAAGCCTTTCCTCATTTCTACGAGATGGATTTCCACAAAACGACGCCTGAGACTGTGAATTTTATTTATCATTCAAATTCAATTATAGTTGACGTTGGTTTCGCCGAATGGAAACTAAGATTTGAGACGAAATCTATCGGAATGAGGAAGTCCGCTTACGTTACTGCGGAACGAGGATACACGTGGATCGATTAAATCAAATACACTGACAGGAAAGGTGGAATGTGGATACAAAAAAAGTTTGATATAGACGCTCTCTGTTTCGTGCCAGTGATATCATTCAAAGGAAATTTGTGTATAGGCAGCTTTAAACTTTTTCTGAAAGAAAAAAAAATATGAACTAAAACGGAAACAAGTTGGAATATTTTGGATGAAAAAGCCCTAGAATTTGCTGGATAGAGATTTACTCTAACAGAAGGGAGAGGATTTTTATGAGTATTTCTTTAATCATAAAATATATAAAATGATCCACAGAAAAAATACGGAAATCAGCAAGAGATATTAATACTATAGCTAAAACAGAAAATAAACTTCCCTTTACAAAGGAAAATTTTATCTACTCTACTATGTTTATGGCTAATATGAAGTTCTGGCAGTGTTTGCGTTTAAATTTGAAATTGTGATTAAGTGAGATCAAAGAAAATCACATGCAAATTTTTAAGTGAAGGCTTATCTCACAACGGTTTAAAAGTTGCCCAGGATTATCAAATGAGGTTGTAAATCAGTATCAATCCATAAAAAAATTAAGAGCAAAAGATAAGGTAATTCAGAGTAAGATGCCCCACCTGGAGGGAGTCGTAGTATTTTTAAGGAAAACCACAATATTACGGTTTTATTATTATTATTATTTTATTGTATTACTCAACGGACGATGTTTGTCAGTTAGTTGGAATGCACTTTTCTATCTGCAAGAGTTTTACGGCGATTAATTGTTTTTACACAGTTTTATGGCATCATTTCAAGTAGGTAGTATTTTTTTCCACCCTTTTATAAGATGGATATTTAATGATTCTGGTTGACATCAGTTTAAATGTTTTAATATTTTGAATTAAAGGGCGAAAACTTGTAGTTATAGGTTCATCTAGTATCCACCTGCAGTGACTGGCCATATTGGACAAAGTGTAGCCTTAATGGCTTCAAGGGCATCTCTCCCGTACTGAAAGGATAGAACTCTTCTCGGGCTGGATGCCCCAGTGCTATCTTTAGGTATATGCACCCCATTATTATCAATTTAACTTTTAGGTGATACTTATTAAGGCTTTATTCAAGAAAACATTTTTAATCTACATATATATTTCATTTCAATTTTAAATTCACGGCCGAATGCATTTTATGCACGATCAAAAGAAGACGTATTGTTTATTAAGCACTTGGGTGGAGCGTTTTACCACTTTTTTTCTGATCGAAATATAATACCCGGAAAAAGTGGCTTTCACACATGGAAATTACAGATATATATATATTTTTTAATCAAGAAATATCTTCTGTGAGAATTTTTTCCCCATAGTTTCGAAATTTCGACAAATACATAAAAATTGTCATATTTTTTCGGTTAAAACGACAATATTTTTGCGTAAAAAGATGTCACTAGCAAAAAACTGATGACCAAGTTTCAGTATGCTATTTATATGCCTCTAGAGGAGGCTGAGATGCCTCCTGATTGTTTGTAAATGATACTTCGAAATATGTTTTAAAGTTAAGTTAAACGTTTAGTTATATCCTAATTTCAAGTTCAATTTTACAATTTTTTATATAACAAGCGCTTTCCAGATTAAATGCAGCTTAAGCTAATTTTAATATTTTTGTGGAAAATTCTTTTAAACAAAATCTGTTTATATGCTATTCATAATCAATAAATGTTATGTTACATTAGTTTCACATTCTTATTATCACTTAAGTCATTGTTATGAAGTCCTTTTCTGGGGCATTTCTCCTGAAATTACCTTAGTTGTAGTAGGGCAAACGTTGATAATATTGTTATAACCAACTAAACCTCCGTACGCTATTTATGGCGGTTACATTGACTCAAATTCTTACATGGAGAAGGCATTCACTTCTCTACATAGAAAACACCGTTTTATATCGCTTTAAATGGCGTAATGGATGCTTGAAAATTTATCACGAACTTTCCAATGTCACCAAGATCTTAATGCTGACTCTACACTTCTAATTTAACCCAAAGAGCGTAGTATAAGAAGATGTAATTGTTTTAATTGATAGCAGTTACTCATATTTTGCCCTAACTTGTTTTATCCGATTTTTAATATTGGGCGTCATTCTTATATTAATATTTTTTCATCTATTGAGCTATCGACTTAAACATTTCGAAGCATGGATTTTGATTTTACTGACAAGTTAATGAATCCTTAATGAAATTTTAACGATTTTGTTAGAAAAATGCTCGATTTATTTCTGTTTATTTCCTTCTTCATCCTTTTGATTCAGCAGTCGTTGACCCTGTATACATCTTAAGAAAATTATCAGATTTCCGTTACCTACCTTTGATATTTCTGTCACCTTTGGCTTTCTGAACTAGCAAAACATCTCCTTCGGTGTCGAGTTTCTCAAAAAATCTGAGAAGGCAAGATTATACGTTAGATTATCCCTTTCAGCTAGAATTTGATCATATCTTCCTTCGTTACAATGAATCAACCGTTCGTTAAATAATTTGAAAGTAAATTTCACTCTGTGAGATAGTAGGAAATAGTTCATACATATTTATGATATTATGTAATTTATTATATATGTGCATGCTCACAAAAGCTCATGATAGTGAATATTGTAAACTGTGATCGATAATATGAACCCGTTTCCAATCATTACTTAGTCCTGAATATCGTTTGCAACATTTGGTGTAGGCGCATATTTAATTTATTCACATGTAGACTTTGAATCTGTAGAAGCCACAAATGAAACTGTATTATCAGAATCATTTTTATAGTAAACGGTGAAAAATTTTTGTCATTATCAGTTTTTTGATTAACTGAAATCTCCAAAATAAGATATACGTACTAAATGAGAGAGGCAATGGTTCAATTATCTTTATGATTTAAGTCATGATATAATTTGTAAAGAGATCAAGAAAATTCTTAATAGTGCTATAGTGTCCTGCAAAGGGTTTTAAATCAAGAGTTGTGTCATATAATTATTATTGCTGATTTAATTTGCATTTTCAATTAATAGGATTTACCTTATG
This sequence comes from Sympetrum striolatum, assembly GCA_947579665.1. Lineage (NCBI taxonomy): Eukaryota > Metazoa > Arthropoda > Insecta > Odonata > Libellulidae > Sympetrum > Sympetrum striolatum. Next base: position 41,553,968 of record OX388349.1, read on the forward strand.
CATGAAACCACGCTGTATTTGTTGGATATGATACTGTTGTGGGAATCAAAGTTCGAGGATACAATTGTTGGGAATAAATGTGATGGTATTTGTATTGTTGAGCAATAAGTCTATCTAAAACCATCAGCATCTACAATAGCCCCTATTAATTCTTTATTTGGCTAAAATCCTTATAGCCACTATCATAGAGTAACTTTACTATAGAGTTACTCTAAACCACTATAAATTGCTTCCAGGAGCACAAAAATCATCCTGAATTAGTCTTTTGATAATTTATGTTATAAAAATGTACTTTGTGAGTGAGTGGATAATTTCATAATATTGATAATTTCGTGATAAATTTTCAAACATACGTTTCGCAATTTCCAGTGATTATATTGCCTCTAATATTTACTTTGAGTAAGTAAATGAATGCAAAATTCTCTACTTAGAAATTAAAGCCAATATAGCCAATGGAAATTGTGTAAGGGAAGTTTGAAAATTCATCCCGAAATTACCAATGCCCCGAAATCACCGATGTTTACCCTATAACAGGTATGTCTATGTTTCAGAACTAATTATATAATAGCTGATAATATTATCTACTTGTCATCTATGAATTTTAAATTTATTAAGTTTATAACTTGCATTAAGTGTAGGTAGAAGAAAACTATCTCCAAGCCTACATACAATAACAGCCTACCAGCAGTTTATTGGAATAATAATATTAATAATAATAGTAAACTTGGTCAATTTAAGAAGAGTGAAGAAAAACTTAGTAATATCCACACAATATGTTTTATTTAGTAGATAGGTTTCAGTTGCGCAGCCCTCATCAGGTACTAAGTAGAGCTAGCAAGCATTTAAGTACTTGGCAGTTTCGAGGGGAGGATGAGGAGTGGGGAACGGATGAGGAAGGTTATTGCATTTGTTGGAATATCTTCTTGGTTTTGATATCCACAAATTCAGTTTAAATAGTTTTTCATAATTAAAGAAGAGAGATATATACTTTTCCACAGGGAATTCATTTGACATATATCTTTTTTCATCATGAAGTGTTATTTTCACATCTGGACCGCCTCCGTGGATACTATTAGAAATTTCTACTTAGAAATCAGACAACTAAATAAAACAAGTTGTGTGGATATTACTAAGTTGTTCTTCACTCTTCAGTTTGTCTTTTCACGTAGTCCGGCCAAATAATATAGAATAAATTTGGTTTAAGAAATTAACAAAACTTTGTATGAAACCTAAGGGTTCAATTGGTTACTGACATGAATTATTCAACTAAGCTAATAAATTGAAGAGAACTTTCCTTCTGCAGGAGATAAATGCTTCAGCATGGAATAAACCACCGAATCCGTTCCTTTGTTCGAAATAATAATTACTTGGGATATCCATTGCACCCCCTTCCAAAGAGGTATCAGTTCATTTGGAGTGCATAATTCATCTCCTTCTCTTCTCGAGATATTATCTCTCTTGAGATCCGCGCTAACTCCTTTAGGCAAAATCTGTTTTTCTCATAAGCAGACACTCTCGCCACCCTTAAGACCCCGTCTTCAATCTTCCCCTTGAATCCCTCTTTTTCCATCAAAATCCCTCTCTTTTCTCCCTTTAAAGCAGTACTCCTTTGCTCTCTTCCTTATTCCCCGTTTCCCGTATCGACGCCGCCCGTCAAGACCCTCCTCTAATGTCTTTTACCTCCACGATTCCCTTCTAATTTCTCCCACTCACTTCGTTCGGTATCAATTTCTTCCATCGAATATCCACCTCCATCGCGTTTCATCCTAAAAGACGGCTCACCACTCAGCGCCTTACCTCTTTTCAACCCCTGTCAAATCATCTCTTTCTGCTGTGGACTAATTCCATTTTCTTCCATCCTGCACATCGATTCCACTCTGGTTTCAAGTAGGGCTTCCAACTTAGAATTTCCTTCCCTATTTATAATCCAACTAGATAATTTGATGCTAACAATTTGTCTATTTTCGTCCTCTTCCTCCTTTCCTTCTAGGCTCACGCCTGTTTCCTTCAGTACCTCACTCATCCCTCATCCAGGTCATCACTTCATCTTTTCCTTGGCCGTCCCACACTTTTTTTCCCTTAGGGTATTTATCTCCAGCGATTTTTACAATCCTTTGCTCATCCATTCTGTCTATTTGTTCATTACAAGTACAAGATACCAGTGACCGTTCTCTTTGTAATTTATGCAATTTTTACTAATAATATAACGTATATTCTACTTCCATATTGTATTGTATTAATATTGCAATCCACTGCCACCAGGCCCTGCTCCTATTTGTAATATTACATGTAGTAATAATAATTACATTCAAGTTTTCTTCCGCGAACCCACTCGTTAATGTCTTCCACGCCACGGTCTCTTATAATCTCTCTCCTTTTCCTGTCAAGTAATGTTTTTCTTGCAATTCTCTGCAAATTTTTCATCTCCCTTGTTTCTAATAGCCTACTAGTTAAGAGATCTCCTCTCTCCCATACATGTTACAATTGATTTGACTACCACTTTATAAATTCTACCTTTTTTCTTCCCTAAATGTTTGTTCCGCCAGATAGTGGCATTCAAACAACCCACAATCCTATTTGCTTTTATCATTTGCTTTCCTACTTCCAACTCTAACTTCTCACAGTTATAGAGAGCTATCCTTAGATATTCAAAGGACATCTTATGTTAGATTACTTTCCCATTTGCCAGTATGCAGCGCAATGATTTCTTTGACGTAGTCATACATTTGGTTTTTTCTTACAATTTTTCATAGTGAGAATTTTTATCGTTTTGGTCTTCCATAAGCGTCAGAAACCATCCTTCAACTCTTATCCTAAACAGTACTTAATAAATTTAAATAATTTTGGGGAATTAATTACATTAAAAATCACAAATTAATTGTTTTATTCACACATGTTAATATTATTTATATTTATTTTTACTTAAATACTGAAAACAGACGCCGACCCAAGTGGTAGTCATTTCTGAGGGAAGAGGGAAAAATAAAATACCCTGCCTGGTATTTACCTTAGTCCGGGGGGAAACCCACCAAAAATTTTGAAGGAGATACTTCTCACATATAATTAAAAAGTTATAGAATTGCAAAATATAAATAACAATATAACAATAAAATCAAAAAACCCTTTAGATTCTATTAATAAATATATAACAGGAACTCTCATCTTTCGTAGAGATCTTTATTTGATTTACGTTGTAGCATTTCTGATATTTGATCTTGTGAAGATACAAAGATTTTAGGTTGAAATGAATACCACTTTCAAATTTCGAGAGGAATTTTCAAGAATTTACATTGAAATTATTATCTTGCAAAACAACTTCAAAAAAATCACAATACAAATTTAGGAACCTAGAAGTACCTAGCTTGATGAAACTTAAATCCTCTTGATTTTAGAAAAATAACGTGACTGAAAAATTTATATACAAGTAGATTTACCTTGAAATCCGGATTTAATGGTAATCCCAACTATAAAACTTTTCTATCAGCTATTTACTTGTATGAAGGACTTGCTGTAAAATGAGTTGCTTTTTAAACTAACTAAAGTAAGCTAAATAAATCCTTAATCGCTTTAAATCCCTAGCACTGGTTGTTTGAACAGCTGAATCTTTTCTTTGGGCCAAAATATTATACCGAATATATTTTATGACCCTCTCCCTTATGTAACAGATGCAGCGGATGTTTCTTATAAAAACCTCCAGTTCCTTGGTGCTTTCAGATTGATCCCAGAACCTTTTATTTTCATGTATTATTACAGTGCAGTATTATCCATGTACAGTAAAAGAATTTTATTCCCTCAATCGGCAGCTTGTTATCCTTATTTCTTCGTTGTAAGATTACTAAAGTGTTCGAGAACAGCGATGGCTAATATTTGAGACTGAAAACGATTTAACACTAGAAGGACGGAGGTGGTCATTTGACCACTTTTCAGAGTTTGACATCAAAATTTCTTTAGTAAAATACCTCCGATTTTTTTGAAACTTTTTGACTTTGTTTATTACTATCCCAAAATTTGTATTAAGTATTAAAATATTTTTTTTCACTTTTAGGTTTAATTTTATATCAAAATATACCTAGAAGGACGGGAGGTGGTCATTTGACCACCTACTTTTAAAATTCGTAATTAAATACTTTCATGCTTCTCAAAGACCTGAATTTTGCGTATCTTCTACATTTGACCATTACACAAGTTCTAATAACATTTTTTTCCCCGTAATTTGTTTAAATTTTAATTAATTAAACAAAATGTTGACCTATGTCCTAAATCTGCAGAATTTCATATTCTAGAATATTTAATCTATTTATACTGAACCAATGAAACTCATATTTTCGGAATAAGTGGAAGAAGGTCCGAATTGTTGATAAAAGTCAGTCACGTTACCCCAAGATTGTTATGCTATCTGACGGAAACCATATAAAACCACTCGTTCGTGCCTCGGAAAAAACCTCAATCAAATACGATGGCGGAACAATTTTTCAAATTTCGTCCTGAAAATTTCCTTATGGTGTTTTTATCAATGCCAAATCAATGTATAATATTTAAAAATTCTTAAAACAATTTTTAGCAGGGTTGCCAACATATTGGTTTTATCATTATATAATGTTCTTCCAATTTTTTTCTCTGGTAAATTTCAAACTGATATCTCAAGTTTATATTCAATCACCTTTTTTGAACAATTTGAATTAATTTTAAGGGTATTAACCTTATAAAACAGGGCTACCAATCGTTAGAACAGATCTCTAAACAGAGACTTTTGCGTTCGCAGTATAAATAGCTACAGATATATTTTGAGCACAGATTTGTTTCATGTAATTTGTCTAAACTCTTTGGGATCCCGAATTAGTTTATAAACTATAAAGAAGCAGTGTGACCAACATCTTCGGCTGTAAAGTGAAGGCAGCGATCAGACATTCATGGAAAACCTAGTAATTAATCATGCATTTATCGAGAATGGCCCTTTCTTACTCATATATTATTCGGTGCTTATCCTCTCTGGTGCTCGTTTTATTATTACATATTAAGTTGATATTTATTTTAGACTTACCTTAATACTTAAATCATTCTTCAAATGTTATTTCCTTCCATCATTCGGTATTTTACAATACATCCAAGTCATTATAGAAACACTTGATCATCTTCACAATGTAAGGTTTGAAATCATAATAAAGCTTCGCTATTGTTTTTACAAAGTAATATTTATTCCTTATTAGGTAATGGCGTAACATTTTTAAAATAAATGATAAGAGAGAATATCACTCTATGCTTCTAAGAGTACATCATTTTTTACCGCAGATTCTGCACATTGCCGCTTTTGCAGAACATATTCCACAGTATATTTTTTTACATTTTAGGCACAAATTATTGGATTTGTTATAACAACCAGGTGAGATCTGACACTTTCTTCTTTTCTGCGGTCTTATTGGTGCACTTGCTTCCCCTGAAGAAATTCCCGACATTGCAAAGGAACATGAGGGTGATGGCTCTATCTCTAATAAGGTTCCAATCATTTCTAATATAAGTCTTTGAATATACTCCTTCCTGCTGAGTTTACGCCCAGTGGTTTCTTTGAATAGAACCCAGCTATTTATTGAGGCCAGGTCTAATATGTTAAAAAATACATGTACTGGCCATCTCCTTGTAGCCGAACGAGTTGAATATTTCCGGCACATGCTATCCATTATATCTACTCCTACTTTGTTGTAGTTGTAAAACAAAATTGTATCTGGTTTCTTTTTTTCTGAGTCAGAAATCATCACGTCCTGATGCATCGTACTGATTAAAAGCACATTTTTATTTTTTTTGGCTTGGTAATTTGTTAAGCTGTGGCCAAGTCTATTTTTATAAACTCTAGTTGAGTATATTTCTTTGCTGTGATGAACCGAAGGAGGTAATTCTCTTCTATTCCTTCTTATCGTTCCAACCAATGATATTTTGTTTTTTTTTAGTTTTTCAGCGAGGCTGATTGAAGAAAAGTAATTGTTGCATGTTATGTTGATACCGGAGTTTTTGAATGGCTCTGCTAACCGTAGCACAACATATTCCCCAAGAGTCTGCCTTGATCCCCTAGCGTCATCTTTTCCACAATAAGGAAATGCATTTAGGCAATATTTAGACTTCACGTCTACTAATACCCAGTACTTGATCCCAAACTTATCTGGCTTATTTGGCATGTATTGGATGAATGGGCATCGGCACTTCGTAGGATATAATTGTTCATCGGCCGTAACACTCTCGCCAGGGTTGTAGCAGGCTCGGGAGTTAGTTATAAATTTATTCCAAGGCTCAGAACCTAAAGCAAATTTTTCTTCTCTCAGAGCTTGACTCCGAGTTTCTCTGTGATCAAACCGTAAATGTTTCATTATGCTTAAGAATCGATCCCTATTCATAGTGCTGGAGAATATTTTAGATCCCCACGTTTTGTCCCAACAACTTTTTATTGACAAATGTCGTTGTCCCAATACGCCTCTAGCATATATAAGAGCAATGAATTTCAAAAGTTCTTCCCTAGGTAAAGACCAATTAGCATCTTCAAGCTTCCCATGCTCCGTAGTACATTTTACAATGTTATCTAAAAGAGAGTCACTCACCAACAAATTGAATGCACTAAATGTTGATGCCTCTTGAATGTTCCTTTTGGCATAAGAAGTTGGTCCTGGAGCTAAATGCAATATGTTTTGCACTTTGAATCTTCCTGGTTGAGGTTGATCAGCCAAAATCTCCAGCCACTCTGTTCCATCCGGAGCAGTTTCCCATTGTGCCGTTGGTTCTGGAGGATTACTGTCGATCGATTATGAAAATAATCATATTAGTTTGGCAATGAAAAATGTATTTGAATAGACTTAATTTCTTGGTATTAATCTATTGTGTAATAAATTCTTTAGCGAAAATATCCTCTGTATCAAATAGACGGAATAAACGTATAGCGTCATAATAGCAATAATTATAGATCATGATAAAGAAAAACCTGTGCATACTGACAGGTTTATAATGTATATTCGAGTTTGAATGTCAGTGGAAACTAACGCAGGAACCCTTGAGAAAAATATAAATGACGCCAAAAGTTTTGAAAGTATCATCCCATTTTAAACCATATAATGAACATTTTTGTTTTTATCTGGTTGGTATTCTATAAACCGAAGAAGGAAAAGAGTGTGTTATCTGGGCGTTTAATATAAATGACTGAAATTTAGTTAACATGAATTATAATTCTTAAAATCTTCAAAGAAGAACATAGTATTGAGACGAAGATCGTACTTTTATAACCATCTATTACTGAGAAAAGTTATTTTTACAAGACCGATATTAACTTTTTATTATATCATGTAAAATGAATTTTTTTTCATTTTTCGGTTAAATTATGCATGCTAATATTACATGAATATTTTTTCACAATTGCATTTACACTGCAATAAATATAGCTAAAGGTTAGACACTAATTTCGCTCTACCTGAGGTAATCAATAACGTGGAAAGGAAAAGTTTTTGCTCTATAAGATTACATTGATAAGTTAAGGTTTGGAGCTAACAGTTCTTCCTAGGAATTTCTAGTTTAGTTTTTTTTAAACTTAGAACTTGAGTATACGTTATAAAAAACCGACAATTATTTGCAAATATTACGGTTTGAGCAAATTACTTACATAAGCCATTAAAATTAACGAGCACTAAAATTGAAAGAAAGATTCACTTACCTGATAGAATCACTGCCACAATCAATGGAGTCACTTCCCGATTCACTTCCAGTCTCTTCAATCTCAGGACCAGAGTCGTCGCTCCGATCACTGGCCAGTAAGTCCTCACTTCTGCTTGCAAATTCCGCTTCACTTCCAGATTGATTTTCTTCTAAATCACGTAATTCGGCAAGAATCTCGTCCGAGGTACGGTTTCGTCTTGAGGCCATTCGTATTATGTTTTTTGACGTTCTCTAACAAACAGCTGTGGATGTATCACTATGGAGACTCGCGGAGAGTCGCTCAATATGGAAGACACAGTGAAAGAGAGGTTGATGACAAACGTTGTGTTCACCTCGAACAATGCAGTATTTCTGTGCGTAGCGCTTTCTTGGCGCTCCGAAAACGCTGCACTAATCCTTTCTCCCTAACTGTATGTGCGCTAAAGACGCCTCGGTGGGGTTGTGCTTATTTGAAACCATTGCATTTCAGTACGTGCCGAACGCGGGGAAAAGACCAGGTAGTGCCATAAATACGCACGCGTCGTGCCATTAGACGCACCCGATGGGTTTTGGATTTAGGCGGCTGTCGGTATCAGTTCACCCAGATGTCCGACCTCCCACCATGTGATTGTAAATACAGTTACTCATAGCAGGGGGGAAAATACGAATGTTTCATTCAATCTTTGTTATACTACATGAATTAATTTCAGTCAACATGTTTTGTTGCGCTATAATATTACTTCCCTATGTAAGAACAGATGAAAAATATGGAACATGATGATATCAAAAAAAACATGAAGATCACGACTTACATGCTAAATAAATTTTCTTTCTGAATCCATCTCTGTAAATTCCTGTGATTATTATATGAACATTTATATCAGTACATTCCGGGCAATTATTATTAGTTCATTAATTATGACAAGTATTATATTAAGAATTCTCTTCTTTCGCTTAAAGATCTATGGAATTCACATGCATCAAGGATAATTAGTAAATAAATAACTATATATGTAAAATAAATGTATTCAACCGATATGAAAATATTTTTTCGGCTGTGTAACTTACGGAAACTGTAACAATTTCAAATATAAGAGGTTACATATAAAGAATTCAAAATATTGTATCTAACTCATAACAGAAGCAAACAAATCCTAAAAGTTTATGTAAAGCGGGTCTAAATTTTTTTATGAAAAATGTTATGAGCTGAATAACAGCAGAAAAATGGTTATTGTTGTTGTTACCCTTGTTTTGGTCGTTAACATTGCGTCAATGCATAAGATAGAAGATATTAATCCATTCTCGATAAATGAGAATGTCAGGTTTTCCATGAAGGTCTGATCGCTGCCTTCACTTTACAGCCGAAGATGTTGGTCACACTGCTTCTTTACAGTTTATAAACTAATTCGGGATCCCAAAGAGTTTAGACAAATTACATGAAACAAATCTGTGCTCAAAATATATCTGTAGCTATTTATACTGCGAACGCAAAAGTCTCTGTTTAGAGATCTGTTCTAACGATTGGTAGCCCTGTTTTATAAGGTTAATACCCTTAAAATTAATTCAAATTGTTCAAAAAAGGTGATTGAATATAAACTTGAGATATCAGTTTGAAATTTACCAGAGAAAAAAATTGGAAGAACATTATATAATGATAAAACCAATATGTTGGCAACCCTGCTAAAAATTGTTTTAAGAATTTTTAAATATTATACATTGATTTGGCATTGATAAAAACACCATAAGGAAATTTTCAGGACGAAATTTGAAAAATTGTTCCGCCATCGTATTTGATTGAGGTTTTTTCCGAGGCACGAACGAGTGGTTTTATATGGTTTCCGTCAGATAGCATAACAATCTTGGGGTAACGTGACTGACTTTTATCAACAATTCGGACCTTCTTCCACTTATTCCGAAAATATGAGTTTCATTGGTTCAGTATAAATAGATTAAATATTCTAGAATATGAAATTCTGCAGATTTAGGACATAGGTCAACATTTTGTTTAATTAATTAAAATTTAAACAAATTACGGGGAAAAAATGTTATTAGAACTTGTGTAATGGTCAAATGTAGAAGATACGCAAAATTCAGGTCTTTGAGAAGCATGAAAGTATTTAATTACGAATTTTAAAAGTAGGTGGTCAAATGACCACCTCCCGTCCTTCTAGGTAGGCCGAAACTCCCGTCCTCCTAGTGTTAAATAACATGATCAACGAACTACTTCGGTGTATCATTTAAAATTCAAACCCTCAGGATAAAATTTTAAATAAAACTTTGATAATTCTTAATTTTAAATGTGAAAAAAATCGATTTTACTCCAATTTAATGAATACAGTTACATGAAAGCGTAATAAAGTCGTAGGTATAACTTCCATGAATACCATAATTTATTTTTGGCTTTGACCGTAAAATATAAAATTAATAGGAATGGCTAAAGGAATTAAAACATAACAACGTTAAACTTCCAATTTTTTTCGTTAAATTTGTCTAAAATAAGTCTTCAAGGTCTAGCGTTCGTGCTTAGTACTCGTACCATTGAAAGCGGTAAGTTGTTCTTTCAAATTTCATAAATACCGTAACTGTGACTTTAATCGTACACCGTAGAAATAATAGCGATGACTAATGAAATAATAACAAAACAATTTGATACTTTCTCTTCCTTTTCGGTAGAATGAATGATCTAGCATAAGTCGTCAAACTTACGTTTTCGCGCTTATTACTCTTACCTTTCCATTACTGTTATTTGCATTTCCGTTGCTCAATCCTGAGTGACTGCTAAGTTGTGTAACCGAACGAGATAAAAGTAGAAAAATCGTCCAGCTATCTGCGCCAGTGCAGGATAAAAGTATCTAATAAATTTTATATCTATTTTGCCGCTCTTGCTCCTTTCCTTTAAACTCACCGTCATAATCCGCTTCTCTTCCATCATATTATCGACCTCGTCTCGTCCTTTGTACTTTCTCTCTCAATTCTTTCATCTCCCTCAGGGCTGTCCCTTTCATTGTCTTTCTTTTTGTCTCGAAGGAGAACATGAGACCGCGGTAGCCTTCAAAACAAAGAGATATCTCGCCATATCTTTCACTTCAGAAGGCTCTAGTTTCCAATTATAGGTCTCCTTTAAACGCAATTTCTCTCCATCCCTTTGATTTATTTAGTCACTTAGACTCAATCTTCAATTTATGTATCATTTTATATTATATCGTTCGTTAATGGAGAATTTTATTTCTTGCTCACTAATCGCTGATCTCGGCAATTACGAAAAATCTGATGTAGCCAGCATATGACTTTCTCCATATATAAGATTTAAATATTTATCTACGACAGTATTTTCGAACTCTATATTCAATCTAAACTTGGAAGATAAGTTATTAATTTATATCATACTATCTTTTACTTCACAAACATTATAAATAATGTTATCCGGGACATGTTCGATGAATAACGATGAAATTGGTATTTCGCTTACAGCGCCCAGAGCGCTCACAAAGTACATAATCAGCAACTTCCAGTTTATCAGTATTTCACAAATAACTCCTAAGCAATCATTGATACAGAAATATGTTTCACACAAAAGCTATAGTAAATTACATTTTCTAAAACTTTTATAAACAATAGTATATAACTAAATATCATATTTATGGGGATAGTTTGCAAAACCGGAAATTTGCCTTGAAGAATAAAGCTCGACTTCCGGTTAACCGGTTTACTCCAAAACAAATCAACTCTGACAGCACCAACCACAGTGCTATATATGAAATTTGGTATTGATACAACTAATAGTTTTTAAGTTAGAGCGCCCATAAACACAGACACACACACATCATTCCAAAAATGGTGAAAAGGTGTTCTAGGGACCCTAAAACATGTATTTCCGTTGAAATCTAGAAGTCGATTTTTTTCATGAAAACAATACTTTCTCTATAGGTACTACGTATATGGAGAAACTAAAAAGAGTCCTGCTCGTCAAGGCGAGGAAATAAAATTGTAAATTATTTAAGATTTTAAACTGCTCTCAATATTTATTTCCCAATTTATCTGTATTGTGTTAGTCTTATTGCACGCTTACGATAACACTTCAGCTACTTAGTAAATAAAACTGAGACATCGCTTGAATTTTCTTTTTTAATATTAATAGTTTCTGGCATTTTCTTGTGGTAGGTCTTCATGATTATAGAGTAAAAGTCACTTTGTTATGTAATTAATTACGCGGACACATGTAATTTAATTACACGACCCACGTTTTGTTGCCGTGCAACATCCTCATCATCATCCACCTGAGGATGGTGCATGGCAACGAAACCTGGGTCGTGTAATTAAAGTACATGTGGAAGTAACAAAGTGACTTATATTCTATAATCACTTTTCTTCTTTTAATCTCTTCTATAGTAAAATAGTATTGCAGAAAATCGAAAGAAGCAATATATTGTTTAAATAATAAAAAGTGCATTAAAGTAAGACGTTGGGGTTGGTATTCATTCTGTTTATTTGAGCGTGCTTTTACTGAATCAGAGTTGGAAGTGTATACTAGTAACTACTAGTGACAGTATATATTTTTATTAATATTGTAAAAACTGCAGGTAGGCTCTAAGCCTGGCGGCAGTTTTTAATATACATACATTTGTACCAGTTATTAACATAATTAATATTAAATTCATACATGATAAACTTACAGTGCCCACAGAATGATTAAATACATATATCATATTAAATTAAAAACTAAATATTAAATACTTGTGATTGTGTTGCTAGATTTTTTCGAAGTTCATGACAGGCCCCCTTGGCTACCGTAGTGGCCACGGGGTAGAAGCCCACCTTACATCACAATTCATTCTTGAACTTGAATTCAATCTTGACAAAAACGATCTCATTTTAACAAAAGCTGGCAAAGGGAAATCCATTGTGATTGTTGACAAACTTGACTACATTGATAAATGTCAGGATTTTATCGATAAGAAAGGAATTTTGAAGCTTGCAAAGGATCCCGCATTGGGTTTCAATAATAAAGTGAAAGTAACTATAAAAAAGTGCACCTATTTTTTTAAGGAGTGTGAATTTTATGAAGTGTATGTGCCCAATCCCCTTCCTCCTCGCTTATACGGTTTGTTAAAACTACATAAACCTAATATTCCCATTAGACCAGTGATTTCGTGTGTGTTCTCTCCTACATATAAACATGCTTCCCGTTTAAAAATCTTACTGAAGATTGTTTTGGAATTTCAACCAACTTGCAGTGTAAAAAAATCAATAGACTTTTCTGATAAGTCGAAAGACCATAAATTACTATGTAATTCCAAATTGGTTTCATTTGGTGTGAAGAATACTATGTTTCCTAGTATTCTAAAAGCTGATGTTATTTGCATTTTAAAGGAAATGTTTGTTATGAAAAATGTTCCGGAGGAAATTCCGTCTGAGCTTTTATGTTTGACACAACTTTGTGTTTCTCAAAATTAATTTGTATTTGATGATTTGAATTATACCCAACCCGAGGGTTTGGCTATTGGTTCGCCCCTTTCCCCTTTGTTAGCTGAGATTTTTCTTGATAGCTTCGAACATAATCTTTCAAAAATCAAATTTTAGTCACCTTAATCAAGTGGGTCTTTAGCTTAGATACGTTGACGATGTTTTTTGTATCTGGAATGGTTCTCAGAGACAGTTAAATTGGTTTTTAAACCATTTAAACTCACTTAATTCAAACATAGAATTTACCTGTGAACTAGAATCAGATAGTAAATTGAACTTTTTAGATTTAGCACTCATAAAAGATAATATACAGATTGAATCTTCTATCTTTCGAAAGCCGACCCATAGAGGCATAGCATGGTACATAGATTGCTAAATGTACCTTTAAAACCTGTTCACTTTACTAAAGAGTTGAATGTCATTAAGAAAATTGCGGTTTCAAATGGGTACTCAGAAAAACTGATAGATAAGATAATGACTCGAAAACAAAAGATTTCTGGGATTAGTCAGCCTTTTACCTCCTCTCCACCCCCACCTCCTCTTTCTCCTTACCCCCTTTTTTGGTATCATTACCTCCTCCACAACTAAGGTATTTATATATATACTCTTGTCCTTCTGCTTTCCTCACCTGATGATGACTATGACTAATCAAAACCGGTCGTGTGTGTGGTGGTATTAAAGTTGTGGAATTGAATACGTTGTGTTCTTATCTTTCCAGTATTGATATTCCACAAAGTTACGGCTGTTACTATTTATTTCAATCCCTTACTTTTCCAGAGGTCCCTAAATTACTACTACACATTACACAGTATTGCACAACATTTCTATAACATAATAAAACATTCCTTTTTGAATGATTTTTTATTTTCAGGCAAGGGCCTTAAGAGTGATCCAGGTAACTTATGCCTCTATTGAGAAAAGTATACTTAGCTATTTCCGTTCTTTGATATGATAAGGTTTTAATTTAAAAAGTGTAGTCGAAATTCATTTGATTTCAAGGAAAATATAAACAAAGATTGCAAAAATATAGGTTTTAAGTACACACTCAGAATGTGTTGACCATGGGTTAATAATTATACTAAAATCTTACCTCAAAGTATACATAGATGATTAAATGTATACGTTTGCCGAGTTCACGATTTTTGAGAAGACTATTGTAATGTTCAGAAATCTATCAAAGTGGATCTTATCATGCAATCCAGCCGTCTAGACTAGCTCTGTCGACACCGGGTATTTCAATATTTCGTGCTTATCACACTTTCTCCACTCCCATCTCGATCCAGCTCAACTGCGCTATCCTATGCTCAATTTTCCGCCTGAAGTAGTGGATAGGGCTGCTTTATCTTGTCACTAAATGGCGACGTTATTTTCTCCTCGGAGCCCTTCCTAATTCATCCTCTGAGATCCATCATCCTCGGCATCTCTTACGGGTTTCAAAGTCGGACGTGATGGAAACCGTAAATTAATCACTAGATTCCCTCGTCCTTAATAGATATTCTCCCGTAATTTATTCCCTTATTAGCTTTAATAATGAATTCCACTATGTGAAATTATGTTAGATAAGTAGCTACATGTATTCCATCTTCTTGCCTATAGTTTTTTGTAAGTGGCTAACGAGTAAAGAGGATGAAGGCTTGTCTTCGTTCTTCCTCAGAGTGTTTCAGCGGTCTGAACTCTGCTTCTAACATAAGGATCATATCCGATCATTTTAAAATTTTATAGAATATTTTTCATTGCCTCTAATTAATTCTCTCCTCTTTAATTAACGTTTTTATGTGTGGCTGCCAGCTATATTTATTATCATATGATCCAAATGTTACAGTTAGACTAACATTCTCGTGATAACATATAACATTATAAAATACTGCATTACATTAATTCTAATCCATTCTACAGTACTGTACTGTCAGTATCTTCACATCCTATCGTCACTTCTTACTTCAACTTTTGATCTTCATGCGTGTTTTCTGTATCCATACAATTTCCGGTAATGAAAGAAGATAGGCTACCCAGGTAATACAACCATTCTTGATGTTAAAATCCACCACAAATCTTGCTCAGAATTTATAGGCCACACCCAGATTAAATTGCCTCGTACTTATCCATGATGTATTAATTTTTATCACGTTTTCTCAGATCACTTCCCAGATAAATCTCACTTCGTACTATTTTCCTTATCTGTTGCACTTCATTCGTCTCGTTGGCAGCTGAGCTTATCTGCATACCCTAACAGAGCAAGGAAATTATTCTTATTCATGGCAGAGTTCTTTTTGTCCCAATTTTAGCGATTGTACATGTTTTCATTAGATATGCGTGTGCATATCTTTCCATTTAATCCATTGCATACATTTTTACAGGATATTATTCACTGAGAAATTTTCGTGCTTCGAGACAGCATGCCATGCTAATCTTATGTACACTCCTGGCCAAAATTAACGCGGCACTGGCCGTAAGGATCGCTAGGGAGGTGCTGCGTTAATTTTGGCCAGGAGTGTACGACAAATCTTCAATCAGCTTATTCAGGTCACCAACTGTTTTCCTCTAAAATTTACCAATTAATACAAATACTCCTGCTTTATGAACTTTCAAAGAGAACTCGTGTCGAAATTAAACTAAAACATAGCTTTGGGTAGGATATATAAATTCCCAAGGAAATGAGCCAGTAACTTTGTTAATATGTGATCTTAAGAAAAAGTTTTGGAGACTTAATCCAGTGACGTATCTTAAATTCAAAATTTTCTTCCATATCTTCCTATAAATAAGATGACGGATAGAGGGTACAATTTGTTTATACAAATATGTTTCTGGTGCTCAAGAAACTGCCTCAAGGTTCTTAATTTTTTAAAATTTACTATTAAACACCCTCGGGTAGTTCTAAGTTTCTAAGTTTTAAGTTGTAGTTTTAGTTTCTAAGCCTCTTTCAAGTCATTTGATGAATTATTTTATAATCTGTATCTAGCCGGAAGTAATGCATAAGGAAAAAGAACTTAAAGGATCTGAGATCTCGTATCAAGTTTCTAGAAATAGAGCGTTTGTATATTCAAATGAAATTGTTTATGTAAATTTCTTAAATAAATTGCAGCTGGGTAGAAATATTTAGGAAGTACGCAGGGCGTTTTCCACGATTTTACTGCCTTTTTATCTGTTTATTATCTCAACGAATTTCATCCCAACTGTAAAGGAATTTTAAATATCCCTAAGAAAATTTTAATTGACAGCATTCTCCAGAGTTAGTAGAGAGAATTTTAATAAAACTGGGAACCAACCTTATTATTTATTGAAGAATTCAACTGAAGGGATAATATCTATAATTTTTCCTTGTGTAGTATAAGTAGTATGATAATAGTACTATACAGGTTTAATTCGAATCCTTCAAATTAGTTTCTGTATCCTCTGCGTTATGTTTTAGATAATGTTGAAGGATTTACAGCGTTTTTCTATTACTATAAACGGAATTTCACTACTAAGCTTTTCAGCCGCGGTTCACGAATGTTAATGTGTTATTTTATTGCATGTTACATTTAGAGGAGAAAATTGACCAACAATTTGGTGTATATAATGGCGTGTGGATGTAGCTATAGCAGTTGTAATGTAAAGGGAAGAGGAACACAGCTGCACTGAGAAATTAGATTTTAAATGTTCCAGGAGCCACAGTTGCAGGCAGTAACGTAGCAATTCCGAACAGCCGATTCCAAGAAACGAACATGCCGTTAAGGAATTCCATAGCTCTATATGTTAGCAGCAAAGCAGTTGTTAATGTTATCAAGTCTTGTAAAGATAAAATTTCAGCAATTTGGAAAATTTAGATTTCAAACCTAAATTGTCGAAATGAAGTCCCAGCATTAAATAAGGGTTCGTCTTTTAGTGCTGGTAAACATATTATACCTACCACTTTTCATGTTCCTCTTATATATATATATGTAACCACAATTATGGCATATTACATCGATTGGATGCATTGATTTCCCCTTGCTTTGCTTAAGCCAGTTTCATTTTAATATTGAATTTTCTGTAAATTATTACGACTTAAAAGAATCTAAATATAACTACCTATTGCGAAGATACCACTATCTAAGAATGAATGATAGTGGTCTAAATTAAAGTGATTATTATTTTGTTTTATATTTATGTTATGTACAGTCCTGGCCAAAATTAACGCAGCACCGGCCGTAAGGATAGCTAGGGAGGTGCTGCGTTTATTTTGGCCAGGAGTGTACAAAAATTTTCAATGAGAAATAATTCTCAACCCTTCAATCTTGATATTGACGTACTTCTGCTTTTGGGGTCCTTCTTAGGACACGCATACGTATAGTATTTTAGTAACTATTTTCTAAATATTACTAACTATATATGCTAACTATTATATTGCTATATAATATGCTAACTATTTTCATTAAATCTAATATAGCAACCGCAACTCTTCATACAAATAATTGTTAGATTTTTCTAAGAAAAGAAAATTTGAACACGGCAGTTAATGAATTAAGGTTTTATATTTAATCTTACATAGCCGTCATTTTCGGCACTCCGCCCCTTGTCACCACCGTTCTTCTAAAACCAGAGAAAGGCCTGGGTTACCATCTTTTTAAGAGGCACCCAATAGCTATACTAGCATTATTCGTCCTCTTATAGCCCTGATGACGATAGATTCGCAATTGAAATGAACATAGGCTGTTTCTTTTAAAGATGGTAACACGGGCATTTATATTACTTCCGAAGAAAGTGGCAACTAGATGTCGAGCACCGACAAAGACGGAAATTGGAGATTTAAAATCTCTAATTGAATCAAGAGGTGATAGAACCCATGCAGAAGTAGTGCAGGTATTCCCCTAAAATTAAGAACATCTCAAAATGGATTCTACATATCTTCGATCCATCTCTTTAAGTTGCCTCCATCAATCCGTTACCCTCACGTCATCCCAGTGACGTTCCAGCCGACCCTCCTCGACCCTTACTTATTCCTGTCGCATTCTTTCATCTGATCTACTTTCACCCTCCGCCCCCATTTCCATAAACAATCTTCTCTCCTCCATCCCTTCACACACCATAAGCGCTCCCTTACCTCCGCCGTCACTAAGTAACGAGAAAAGATCCCATAATCCATTCTCCTTCGATGGAAAATAAGGTTCCCTCTTCCAGGGGCCTTGCCTTTCTCACTTCCCGTCCAACTCCGCCGTTTAAAATCCTTCTCCCCTCTTCTTGGGAACCCTTTTTCCTTGTACCCACTCTAATCTTTATCAAGTGTCAAGGAGACTCGCTATGAATCGATTTTAAAGAGGTGACATCTTTCGACGCCTTTTACTCTATGCGTCGTAAAACAAGTAATTACCTAAGTACATTGTGATTTAGACGGACTATTTTATTGAATACTCGAGGTGTTTCCCGTGTTCTCGAGGAAAAATGGTTTTACATGAGAATTTTCCTTTGAGACGCGCTTTATCCTTCAAAGTACCTCAGGGGCTTTTTTCTACTTCCAAACATGTTGAAATTTTTTATGAATTTTTCGCTATTTAGCGATATCAGTTGCAAAAGATATACCTTGCTCAAGAGGCTTTAGTGAAAACAATAGTAATAACTTTATAATATCGATTTTTCATATTTAATTATGAATTATATTTGTTCTTATTTATTTTAGTTATGATTATTCATCATTTTCATTTTAATATATTTAATTATTTATGAAATTTTATTTATATTATACATTTTGTAGTATTTGCACATAAAAGCTCAGTGACAGTATGAAATACTGTTAGTTTTACAGCACGGTGTAAGTGTTTCGAAAAACAATAATAATTAAAGAAGTTCATTCTAGGCTAAAATTTAGAGAGGAATAATTGTTTATAATTGTACACTAAAATGTACTCTACACCTAATTATACAAAGCAATAAGATTCAAAGTTAAATGCAAGAACGTGCACAAGAATTAATGTAGAAAATCTACTTAACCAAAACTCAAATCTGTATAAAAGTTCATTTCATAATCCAGTTCAAATTTACTTTGTACTCGTACAAAATGTAATAATTTTTCAAAATAATATAATTTGCTAACGTTTCGTAATAAATTATCTCTTTCTTTAACTGGAGCTGAAATGATTTCATAAGGTTCATTTGGAATATCTTTGGTTACTATAGTACTCAGTGGCGCAGCGAGGGGGGGGTTTTAGGGGTTCAAACCCCCCCCCCCCCTCGCTGAGGGGGGTTATCACGCAAGACTTACAGATATACTGATTGTCATGTGTTTGCTTGATAAATTCAGCGAAAGCTTCGCGTACCCGTAAATATGGCTCCGATTTCTGTTAAGGTGATGTTTTCGGTAGCAGAGTAGGCCTATCATCAATGGGCCACTATGATACGAGTGTTTCGCGCACAATATTCAACGGGTGCACTTCTTAAGCCTATCTTTTAGTTAGATAACTCACGCCATAAGATAAGATTCCCATGAGAAAAATTGTAAATTGCTGATTCGTTTACTCCTCGCAAAAACACAAAGGAACATTCTAGAAGTAATTCGAAACTTGCACCCTGAAAACAGAAATTAAGATTACGTATGAGACATAAACAAATATAATAACGCTCAGATCTTTTGCATGTGACTCTTTTAAGGGTGTGAATGCAAAGCTAGGCCTCTGAGTAGTGCTTTTGAGAAATTCACAGTGAACAGTTCGAAGGAGAGTTTAGCTTGGTTTTCACAAGGTTCATACAGATGGACATCCGAAAATTGTTTTCACAGTCCGCTAACAGCTCGAGGCCGCTATCGGAAAAAACGTAAGTTAAAGGCCTTGTGTTTTTTGTGAAATAATCATTATTAGATGCATAAATAAGGATTTTCTTATTTTAGGGCTGTTATCAGAGGGCACATCTCAAGACGAGTTTAGCGACAATTGGAAAGCTAAATGTTCCTTTATTAAGCATTCTGCACGATTAAAAGTCTACACAGTAGACTCCTCATTACTCGGGATGATAGAAAATATACTGATCTTTATTTTATGATTGCCTGTTAATTTGATGTATATTTACGAAAATGTTTTGCTAACCGGATTTCCTTAGAAATTTGAGAAAGTATTGGAGCAATAAAAGATATCAGTAAAAATGTATTTGCGATGATATTATTAATAATATACCAGTTTAGAAGCAAATCAGTCAGCTGAAAGGTATTGTGCGCGTAAGTTACGCACATATTTATCGGAACTGTGACTTGATGACTGAATTAAATTTTATAAATTGCTAAAACTGTGACTTAAATCCTCTAGCATCCTTTTCGATGCAGCCAATGTTTATCTGGTAATAGAATCCAACGAATCTCATGACTTATCCTGTCAACCACGTGGTCATGCAATGCCCCTTCAAAATTTCAATTCATGGAAAATTTTTTTCTTTGAACACAATGCGCAGTACTGGGTTTGCGGCAGCTCCTTGATGGTTATGCAACCTAACTATTAATTAGTCTAAATAATTGTAAGTTGACGGCTTAATTTTTTCACCTTGGTATGTATCTTTAGTTCTGCAAACTCAATTATAATATCAACAATAATCATGAGTATACTCTATTTTTTAATGCAGCCGAGTTTTTAATGTTCGGTTTGTGATAAATTCAATTGATTACTTAGCTAATACATAAATAACGAAATCAGACTTAATTGTAAGCCTACCATAAAATTCTGATATAAATGATTTTTTTAACGAAGCGAAACTATCTGATAAAAATTATATTTTGTTTCTTAGGAGAGGAGTTAAGTAAAAAAAAAGGAATGAAGTCACTCCTAAGAAACCTGCTGATGATATAGTCTAAAAACGAAAGATATTCTAATAAGCTTGGGTTCGCCAATGAGTGGATATTACGTTTTATGTCGCTTGTCAAATAATCGTTACTAATTTTTTCCTTCTCATGCTTGGCAACCTCTTGGAAGAAAGAACTCTCAAAGATTTGGGAAGTCTATATCTACAACACTAAAAAACTTAAGCATAGAACAAATAACTTTTTAATAGATATTGGACGTATCCAAACGAGAAATCCAAACAACGCTTACGATAAGTTTCCAAAAGTTCGGTTATGTAAACTACTACGTTGAAAATATTAATAAGTTGGCGTAAATATAAGCGTTAAAATCCTCTAGTTTTCAATGCATTTAGTTTTTGAAAGAATTGACATATTTGCAGTAAGTAACGGGCATGAATATACTAGCCCCTGTAAGTTAGGCATTTTTCGTTTCCTTGGACCCCCCCCATTGGCAAATCCTGGTTGCGCCACTGATAGTACTACAAGCTTAGCTCCGTGCATTTTTTTTAAATAAAATTTGATCAAACTAAGATAGAATGCTATGGATTTTTAGGCAAAATTCTGGCTACGTTTCAACGGTCGGAATAACTAATAGGCAATATATCTGAAAGCGATATTTGGACATCGCCTCCGTCATCGTTTCCATATATTGTAAATCGATACACTTTTTCGCAGACGCTGTGCAAGGGAGCCAAAGATAAACCGATTAAATGGTGCACCTTGAATCAATTTACCGATTAGAAAAATGGAACGGATAACTCACCATTCGACTGTAAAACAAAATCAGTAAATGAATTCGTTTCATTCTCTTTTATATTCATATTCTTGCGAAGTTTTCTGCTGTTTAATTTTTAAATAATTTATAGTTTGTATTTACAGAGAGTATAAGATTTGAGGAGTTTAATTCCCTTCCTTAAAATTCAACAATATATTCTGTTAAATATATTATCAGTGTAATTAATACGGTTATCAAACCAATTACCTACGTAGAATTGCAAAATAAATTCACCCATTACTAATTTCAAAATTTATAATTCGTTTACAGGGTGTTGAGAGCGTAAGAGGTAGTTTGTTTCATCACAGACTTTCCATTTCTCTCTCATTTTAGACACTCATCTTTATAGACAATATCCAAAATAGAATGATGACAAGGAAAAATGAGTTGTCATATTACAGATGTAAATCCACGTGGAAATTATCAAAAATAATCCTATTTTTTAAATAAAATGCGATTTTTGATGCATTTATCTCAAATATTGCACAAAAGAGGTTTTGAGGAAGGAGTGTAAATTTGGTTATCATTCTTAAGTCCCAAGAAGAAAATCATGTAATTTATCATCACTTGGAAGTACTGTCATTTCAACTTTTCCAAGGCATTTGAGAAAGATTGTCATCGTATGTTAGTACCACCCCGCTACTTTTTGTAGAATGTTTAAATGAATATTAAATAATGAGATGATGATAAGACTGTCCAATAATTATGATTTTTGGTAGAAATTATTCTGATTTAGTCAGTCCATGAATATCAATACCCTGAGGTATTGAAAAATTCTATTGATCTACTTCTACCTCTTAAAATGTAAGCTTTTATTACTGATAACATTATCAATGAAAAATTCCGAGAGACAAGGAAGTTTGCAGCAAAGTTCAACTTCAACATTACTAGACATGCGTTTTTCAGATACGATCGAATACGAGGGTACACGCATGATAAACTTAAGGAAAAACCGGAAATTATAACTTTGGACATGAGCTGAAGTCGAACTCAAATCTTCCCCGTTGTTCTACATGTTTTAGTCCTAATCACATTGCACTTAGGCACCTCCTCATACCATTTTAGTTAGTAACTTTTGTGGTTCCCTGTATTTAGAATGAAAATGAGCTACTCACCATTTTTTCCTAAGTTTTTTAATTGGCAATCAATATATCGTATTATGATGACTTCTGTTGACAATTGCATCATAGATAAGAAAGGAAAGTTGGGACATGACTGTTAAGGAATTAAAAGTTTAAAATATCCAATAGCCTTTTTTGTCGGCGTTCCTCTTCTCATTCCCCGGTATTTCGAGAAAACAAGACAGGACACCGCACTTTTTGAGATCACTCAATGCGTATTTTGAATGAAATACATTTTTCGTCAGGAGTAATTAGATTTAAAAAAAAGAAGGCAGACATAAACGGCTATTGGAGATTTTAAACCTCTAACTTGCTTCTCAGGTTTATCAAATATATCTTCAAACACCTCTCAAGACAATCTATCAAAAGTGGTCGCTTTCCTCGAGTACATAACTTACTCACCTAACCTGGATATTGCCCTAACTACCTACAGGGGGGAGCGGGGCTAGTTGATACAGTTTTAGATTTTTCATTTTTGTAAATTTTTATAAACAATCTACTTCACCAATCTTACGACTAAATGTAAGCTTGAAGCATCCTTAATACATATATGATATTTTTCTGGGCTATCATTTAACTGCCTACTACACAATCGTATTTTTCCAATGATAACCATAGTGTATAAACCTACCCCCGACTGGGGCAAGTTGATACATCATTAAATTAGTTGGTAAAAACAAACTAAAACTCAAAACTTAACTATTAAACGTGTTATATTTAATTGTTTAAAATATTATATAAATAAAAATGTTGAAAATTAAGATAAATTCAATATTAAAAAATCTGATGTGGCCAGCACATGACTTTCTCCATACATAAGATGTAAATATTTATCTACGACAGTAATTTCGAACACTATATTCCATCTAAACTTGGAAGATGAGTGATTTATTTATATATTATTATCTTTTACGTCACAAACATTATAAATAATGTTTTTCGGGACATGCTCGATAAAAAACGATGAATTTGGCCTTTCGCCCATAGAGCCCAGAGCACCAACGAATTACATATTCAGCAACTTCCGGTTTATCAGTATTTCATGAATAACTCCTAAACAATCAGTGATACAAAAATATGCTTCATACAAAAGTTATAGTAATTTGTATTTTCTAAAACATTTATAAATAATAGTATATACCTAAATACCATATTTACGGAGATATTTTGAAAACCGGAAATGAGCTTTGAAGATTGAAACTCGACTTCCGGTTGACCGATTTACTCCAAAAACTAATCAACTCTGACAGCACACACCACAATACTATATATGAAATTTGGTATTGCTACGACTAATAGTTTTCACGTTAGAGCGCCCACTATCACACACACACACATACACACACACACACACACACACATACACACAGACATCATTCCGAAAATAGTCAAAACGTGTTCTAGGGACCCCAAAACGTGTATTTCCGTTAAAATCTCGAAGTCGAATTTTTTCATGAAAACAATACTTTCTCTATACTTCGTATATGGAGAAAGTAAAAAATCTGATGTGGCCAGCACATGACTTTCTCCATATATAAGATGTAAATATTTATATACGACAGTAATTTCGAACTCTATATTCCATCTAAACTTGGAAGAGGAGTGTTTAATTTATATCATATTATCTTTTACGTCACAAACACTATAAATAATGTTTTTCGGGACATGTTCGATGAAAAACGATGAAATGGCCTTTCGCCCCAGCTCCCAGAGCGCCCACAACGTACATAATCAGCAACTTCCGGTTTATCAGTATTTCACAAATAACTCCTACACAATCAGTGATACAAAAATATGTTTTTTACAAAATTTATAGTAAATTATATTTTCTAAAACTTTTATTAGTAATACAAGACACGTATATATCATATTTATGGAGATATTTTGAAAACCGGAAATGAGCTTTGATGAATGAAGCTCGACTTCCGGTTAACCGATTTACTCCAAAAACTAATCAACTCTAACAACATAAACCAAAATACTACATATGAAATTTGGTGTTGATCCGAGTAATAGTTTTCATGTTAGAGCGCCCACAAAGTACATAATCAGCTACTTCCGGTTTATCAGTATTTCACGAATAACTCCTAATCAACCGGTGATACAAAAATATGTTAAATGCAAAAGTTATAGTAAATTTCATTATCTAAAACTTTTATAGTGTATACAATATACCTATATATCATATTTATAAAGATATTTTGAAAACCGGAAATGAGCTTTGATGAATGAAGCTCGACTTCCGTTTTACCGATTTACTCCAAAAGCTAATCAACTCTGACAGCACACACCACAGTACTATATATGAATTTTGGTATTGATACGACTAATAGTTTTCATGTTAGAGCGCCCACTATCACACACACACACACACACACACTCACACACACATACACACAGACATCATTCCGAAAATGGTCAAAACGTGTTCTAGGGACCCCAAAACATGTATTTCCGTTGAAATCTCGAAGTCGATTTTTTTCATGAAAACAATACTTTCTCTATACTTCGTATATGGAGAAAGTAAAAATACTTGAAAAATAGTAAAATTGTCTTATTTTTGCATACAATATTTTTCTTTCAAGGCCACAATTCAAAGCCAAAGGTTTTTTCTTTGTGTACAGACCACGTCTGGGCTATAAATTAATAAAACGCAAAGTGTTACAAATACTACATATAAGAAACATTGTATCAACTTGCTCCTTTAGCCGCCATTGCAAATAAATCGATTTTTAGGTTTAACAGAAGGTCCAATAGCGCAAACTAATACTTAATTTTAAAGTACAAAGTGTTTCAACATAACAAACAAATCGTCTTGCCTTGAATCCCAAAACAGTTGTTACAAGAGATATTCAAACGGCGATGAAAAATATTACTTTTCACATTTAAAAACACTGAAGTGAACACAGCTAAGTTCCTCGAAGCAGAATGGCATTCAAACTACACGAGTGTATTCCATAGGGTCTAGGAAGGCGTCTGTAAATATTCAGAGGTGCTGCGTCCAGAGAGTATTTAAAAAATCTGATGTGGCCAGCACATGACTTTCTCCATATATAAGATGTAAATATTTATCTACGACAGTAATTTCGAACTCTATATTCCATCTAAACTTTGAAGATGAGTGATTAATTTATATATATTATTATCTTTTACGTCACAAACATTATAAATAATGTTTTTCAGGACATGTTCGATGAAAAACGATGAAGTGGCCTTTCGCCCCAGCGCCCAGAGCGCCCACAACGTACATAATCAGCAACTTCCGGTTTATCAGTATTTCACAAATAACTCCTACACAATCCGTGATACAAAAATATGCTTCATACAAAAGTCATAGTAAATTACATTTTCTAAAACTTTTATAAAGAATACTATATACCTAAATATCATATTTATGGAGATATTTTGAAAACCGGAAATGAGCTTTGAAGAATGAAGCTCGACTTCCGGTTAACCGATTTACTCCAAAATCTAATCAACTCTAAACACACAAACCAAAATACTATATATAAAATTTAGTGTTGATCCGACAAACAATTTGCATGTTAGAGCGCCCACAAAGTACATGATCAGATACTTGCGGTTTATCGGTATTTCACGAATAACTCCTAATCAAGCGGTGATACAAAAATATATTAAATACAAAAGTTATAGTAAATTACATTATCTAAAACTTTTATAAGTAATACAATATACGTATATATCATATTTATGGAGATATTTTGAAAACCGGAAATGAGCTTTAATGAATAAAGCTCGACTTCCGGTTGACCGACTTACTCCAAAAACTAATCAACTCTGACAGCACACACACCACTACTATATATGAAGTTTGGTATTGATACGACTAATAGTTTTCACGTTAGAGCGCCCACTATCACACACACACATACACACACACACACACACACACACACACACACACACACACACACATACACACAGACATCATTCCGAAAATGGTCAAAACGTGTTGTAGGGACCCCAAAACATGTATTTCCGTTGAAATCTCGAAGTCGAATTTTTTCATGAAAACAATACTTTCTCTATACTTCGTATATGGAGAAAGTAAAAATTACAGTGCATCAACTTGCCCCTGTATCAACTAGCCCCGCTCTCCCCTACAAATTTGCATATATCATGGTCCAGTCTGAAACCTGTGCATTTTAATGCTTAAGTAAGAAAAGTACGACAATATCCCGGTATGTTTTGCGGATTAAAATTTCAGGAATTACTCCCTTAAAAAAATTCGCATGATTGCCAGCGGGATTCCTTACTTTTCCCGCTTGTAGAGCCGCTAGGAAATCTTAATGAAACGCTTCATTTTCACCCTAAGAAAAAAAACAAGACAGTTAAGCCCGCGAAAAAATTCCTCCACCAGAAGTGAGAAGAGGTATCAAATTAACCCTTTCGGAGGATTAAAGAAAACCGTTTCATTCCCGAGCTACCTTTTCCCCTTGCATTCCTCGGAGAGTCACCACTTGCCCAGCGTTGTTCTCGCTCTCTGCTGGTAAATACTCGAGAAAGTCCTCGTTCCATAAATCCTCGAAAACTCATCGAGGAGTTAATCACCTGTGACATTAAGTGCTTCCCAAGCAGCGCAACTCGGGCGGAAAATGCGAATTTCCCCTTCAGAATAAATGATGCTCTATGTAGCCGCTATATATCCTCAGAGGTAATAATCCGCAGATAAAAGACTTCCTTCAGTGCTATGCTTGTTCTTTTTCTAAAAATCACCTACTTTCAATTCTTATCTTACAATCCTGACCGTGGAAGATTCGGTATCATTTTGGCACAAGAGAGTATATCTCGTGAATTAGAGCAGGGAACCTTTCCTCCGAATCTTGAGCCAAATTAAGGAGAACAAAGTATCGAAGAATGAAATGAGATTAGAGTGTCTATCAGTATGTTCTTTCGTAGGCATATTTCATGGCATCATGGAATTCTAATGTTTATTTTATAGAAAAAGGTCCCATTTTTTAATAATTTTAGTGATTTTTTTTTTCATTTTTCATTTCTCTCCAATACAATTTTGTCATTATGTAATTTCGTTTTTATCTTGTTTTTCCATTCTCCTACATTATTATACTACCTACCTATGACAACATAATGTTTGTCATATCTTTTATTTTCGGCTCTTCCCTCACGCAAATTTTCCTATTTTCCTCTTCCTTAATTTCTTTTTCGTAGCAACAATCAGTAGATTTCACAAGTTTATCACGCGTCTACCACACGTTCGGGTGTTTTCCTGCAAGGTTCATATATTTTTCCTAAGAGAAAACATATTTTTTTTAACCCATAAAATATTAAAAATTTTCTGCTTTGTTTTTACTCTGTCCCTAAACTCTATTTTTCGAAATATTTATTGAAACATGATTAGGTGTAAGATGATACTTGTTATTCTCAATTTCGCCCCTCTATAAAGTTTTTATTTCTAAAATTCTTATTATAAACCTAGCTTTTCAGTAGATTTCTATGTAGGAGGAGTAAATATGCCTGATATCATCATTGATATACTTTGAGAGAGAAACAATTTAAAAAAGATCCTTACATATTTTAACCCTAGGATATCATTATAACTAATCCGTCCTAGCCTCATGACAATTTCGAAACGACTGATTCCTGACTGGGTGGATTTTAAGCTCACAGCTCGACATTTCCTTGAAGTATATATCCTCGCCAGACGGTTTCGCCGTCTTCGGTCAGAGCATCGACTCCGACGCCGCCATATTTGTCCTTTTCAAACCAGCTCTTATGATAACTACTTAAATAAAACATCTAATTGTTCATCGATATATGTTTCTAATTCTTATTACGTATTGATGGAATTTTATTAAACAGAAGAGTAAAAATAATTGCTAACATATCTCTATAGAATAGAATTTTTCATTAATTGAACACTTGCAACATTAACAGAACACAGAAAATCACTGTTTGATGGTTGGTATCTCATCAGTACTGTACAATTATTACAATTTGTTTTACAAATATAAACTTTTTACATCACAGTGTATATAATTTACATAATCCATTACCTTATACATACATTAACCGAACAATCATTATTTAATAATATTTTACATCTTACTACATATTTACAATAACATCTTCAAAAAACTCTCTTGAAGAATAATAAAATTTATTAATCAAGAAGTTTATAAATGTGTTTCAGAATTTTACGTGATCTGTAGACAGTTTTTTTCTCATTTCAATTGTTAATTTGCTGTATATCCTTCTGCCCATACACTGAGGACTATTTTCAAATAATTTTAATTTGTTTTTCGTATATATCTGTATACTTCTTAAAGAGAGAATGTCAGTCATATTTCTATTTTTATTGGTATATCTTTGTATCCAATTCCGCAGTCAGTCACCAAAGGATTTCTGCTGATGAAGAATGTTCTCCCATTTATATTTGACTAGAATAAAAAATAAATTAAACAAGATACCCTAATGAATTGGTGACAGAGCATTAATTAGCAAAAACTTACACCATATAAATAGCTGAGGTAAATTACATTGCATTTGCTGGTTTCTGTTGGTTTGGTTAAATTTGTTAATTTAAGCCTTGGTTGAGGTGTAATTACCACGGTTTGCATATTTGCTTTATATATTAGGTCAAACTTCATTAAGAAGGAAATATCGGACCCCAAGCCGAGATGTGACCTTACACTTTATCATACCTTTTATCTTTCTGGCGAGGGTAGGACATTGTCCTCCCCATAACTTCGAAGATTGTTATCAATAGTAGGCAATAAACTGACCCATAATGACCTAAACGACCTATCTGGAAGGCAATCATTTAAGAAGGTGAGTTTCTAAATGGCTGGTAGGATATCATTTACTCTAATTGTTACGAGAAGGTATTTCCAGGTTTATCAGAGGTGAAACATGGGATATCCTTAAACGGGGAAATTTTAATCTTAATGGTTGGGTGGTTTGACCAACAGTCGTCACGGTTTGTTATGAAGTATCTTAAATGTGAAGTGATTAGATTATCTTTGGAGTTTGGAAATTGAATTTTATACTATTCTTAGCGAAGTACAAAGTGAGACATCATTTTAGCTACTTAATAGATAAATATCCGATGTTTTATTTATTTATTGGTAAAGCATCAATATATAGCACAAGACCAACTAAAACTGACGTTAAAAATTAGTAAAAATAAAACCAACAAATTATATAATGGTATAAGATATAAAATGAGAGAAAATAAAATTTAAAAACTGTTACATGAGTTAATCAGTCAGAAATTACAGGAATCAATCACTTGTTATTATATATGGTAATTATTTAAGGGAGAGGTAAAGGACTTTTGTTGGAAAACGAAAACATTGATTATGTTCTAAAGTATCCAAAATATACCAATTTGTGGTTAAAAACTATATTATCTGTCCACTCGAAGGATCAATACGTCGTGCAGATTTTCAGATTCAATAGGCGTGAAAGTTAAGAACTCTTGATTGGGGAATCTTTAAAGAAAGAAGGGCGTCTGAAGGCTGGTGGGTAGGAGAAAATTGAAGGTAGAACAGATTCCAGTGATTATTAAAGAGGGATTTCAAGGATAAGTTCGGAAGTTTGTTATCCCAGTTAATACCTCGCTTCATGTATATGCCCGCATTCATTGATATTATCACAGGAACTTATGGTGCTTCAAATCTCTTTACCCTTGGAAAATAGGAATACAAAAATCTAAGCTGATATTTAAGGAAAAGAACGAGTGGTGTCTTTAGTTAGTTGGACCCTTTATTGGCGATGTTAGGCCCAGGTGGGCCTCTCTTCCACCTAACCTTGTATATCGATTACATTTATAGTTAACTTATAAAAAAATACGAAAAGAAAGAGTAGGATGTGGGAAAAAATCTTTGCAACTGAACGTTGACAAAGAAAAAACCCACGTTGCGGGAAAACACCCGCAAAGAAGGGGTTGAAAAAAACCGCGAAAACACAGTAATAAAAATAAATACAATAATATACAAAGATAGATTTATATAAAGCGAAAAAGAATAGATATGAACAATTATTTTACAAAGTAAATTTAACAAAAGGTATAGAAGACCTAATTGATTTCGTTATAATAAAAGTTTAAAAAATAATAAACTAAATAATCTAATATTCTTAGAGAAAAGTAGAGTCTTTAGTCTTTAGAGAAAATATAAGAATTTATTCTAGTACTTGCAGAAGACTTTGTCGAAAATTCATCCCAAAGGAAAATATATTGTTGCGAGGGAGTACATAAAAGCGATCTTGAGTTAGAGGCGTGCGATCTTGAATTATTAATTTTGTTCAAGATATTCGTATAGCTCCCCTATTTTTTATTTAAGGCATTCTCTGCGTTTTTGCTCTATTCATGAGGATAAAATATCGCCAATTCGCGCCGAGAAATGGCGTAGAAATGCTTAACTGCATAGATTATTCAGCATGAATGTGCAAAGAAAACTTGGCTCGCCTCTGAGGCAGTGAGCGTAAATCATTAAACGGTTTTCCCGCCCTGAATTCTTTAAGATTACCGGGCCTCGTCTTTCCAGTATTCACATCCAAATCCCAGATCACCTTAGATTCACTATACTTTAAATTTCTCATTGAGGTAATCCAAATTAATTTCTTTTAATATGGTCCTTTAGTGCCTTTTGCGTTATTCCTAGAACTAATGGTCTCCAAATAAAGCTTTCTAGCTTTTCTTATGGTTTTTGGAAACGTAAACATGCTCTGTCAAACGAATGTCCTTATAAAATCGTTGGTGTGGGCCTGGACTTGGTGATATTCCATTTCAATCGGAAGCAGAAACGGGCGGAATCTAATTTATTTATACATTACCGCAGTATATTTTAGTTATCTATATATATATATAAAGCAGAAATTCTGTGGGTTTGTTTGTCTTGGAATGGAGTCCACACCGTTTGCCCTATTTGTCTCAAACATTGCATACGTATCCTCTGATATCAAGAAGGAAGTACTGTCGCATTTTTATTCAAGAATTTTGCTGGGTTCGAACCAAGATCGCTCAGATAGATTTTCATAAGAAATACACGCAAGCATCACTTTTATCGGTTGCAGGCTTTATTTCTCTTGAAGAATTAAATTAGAAAAAACAGTTGTACAGAGTCGAGACAAATACCAAAAGAAAGAAAATCGAATAAAGATTTTTATTTTGGTCATGGAATTTTACTTTCGATTAGAATTTGCGATAATATTGGTAAAATATACAAAAAGTTTGTGGAAATTACTATAAACAACTCATCCTCCTGACGACCGATCCTATTGTTGAATCCGAGCTCATGTTTTATCCCGTAAATATACTCGTGGACTTTAGGCTCATAAAGCTGAAGATTAAAGAGGCCGATATATTACATGGATAACGAGAAATTTTCTGCAAGAAGGTAACCAGCAATTGCAGGTACGTTAGGAGATTACCAGCTTATGGATGAGGGAAGTTAGATGTCTTGTATGATATAAAGCAAATATTCTGTGGGTGTGTACGTTTGTTTTTATGTTGTGTGTCGTCAATTTTAGTACAAACTGTTTGCCAGATTCGCGTCAAACTTTGCGTACGTGTTTTCTGGGACCAGGAAGGACGTTCTGTCTCAATTTTATTCGATAACTTTGCTGGCTTTGAACCAAGATCGCTCAGATGGGTTTCCATAAAGAATAAATCTAATCTTCACTTTTATCGGTTATTAGGCTATATTTCTTTTGAAGAATTAAAATAGAAAAATAGTCGTGCACAGTCGAAACAAGAAGCAAAAGAACGGAAATTAAATTAATATTCTAATTTTGATCGTGGAATATTGTTTCCGAATCAAAATATCGAGAATTTCGACAAAATACGCGTGAATTTTCCAAAATTGCTCAGGTTGAAAACAACCAATTTGCCTGACGACCAATGCGATTGTTGAGCCGAGCTCATGAATTATCCTGTATAGTAAGAATAGCTTGGGATTTTAGACTGTATTCTAAAGGGAATTTTCGCATTGCAAGACCGGCAACTTGAATTTAATCTACTTCTATATTCCCCGTTGAGAATCAACGGGCGCTTCAGCTAGTATACAATAGAATTCTATAAATAAATAATATTCTGCTTGCTCCTGCTACTGATTTCCCAATCTTTTAATTTCACATTTAATTTGAATGCAATTAGCCACTGATGGCAAAGTGTAATGAGTCAAACGAACCTACAAATTTTAATTTAGACTAGTTTTAATTCGCCTTTAGCCAAATTCAAATGTATTGCTGCAATAACTCTTGAAATTTATCGTAAAATTCTATAATAAGGTCACCTTGTTATTTTCTTATCCAGTTTTGGATTGTCCGCATGGGTGGTATATCACATTGCACGCATATTCCAAGGGATCCAATTGGAAATATGCTCCGTTCTCGTACTTCCCAATTGTGTCTCCTGGGAGAATTTCGACCACATTCCAGAGGAAGCAGGGCGAATAAATTGCGTTGGCTCGGAATCGCTGAAGCGTTTAAGTTGCAAACATCGTTTCATTTGCGATCGGCTTCAAAGAAATCGACCTTAATTGCGAGCATTCAAAGCCATCGCTCATAGATAACCAGAAAAGGCCATTCTCAATTACTATGCCCGCGACCCGAAATCACCAAGCCACAACTAATGCGTGCCATTAAGGCGTTTATCCGACATCACGAGAGCACCTTTCGCGGCACCCGTGTTAATCTATTACAAACTGGGAAGGCAGCAAAAAATTCTGCCGACTTGGAAAGGTTCTTGGAAAATTACCATCCTCGGGGACATTAAGTCTACCCACCACGAGGTCCTCGTCCGCCCCGTTGTGACACAAGAGCATCGCGATCCGGGATATTTTTTGCTATTGCTCTCGTTTCGGCGGATGAAACACCTCGCTAAGCCCGCATCTCATTCGTCATCGGGGCGGGACTCTCCTATTCTCTTTGTGCCCCGAAAGATTCCTGTTCGATCGAGCGATCCGAGAGACAACGTGTTCTCCCATTATCTACCATACCATAAATATTATAGTGGTTTTTGCTCTCTGGGCTACTGCCCTCTGAGAGTGACAGCGGCATCAAAAATGATGGTCTATCGATGACTATTGCTGCGTATAAGGAAATGGTGGATTAAACTGTTCCATGATGTTCAACTGGAAATTGTAAGTCATTCTTACGCTTCTGCATAAGCACTTAGGGTAAGACTTGGTAATGTCGTGATAAATTTTCAAATATCCGTTACGCAGTTCAGAGTGAAAGAAAATAAATGAAGCTTGTTTTATAGAAATTTTAATGCAAGAGCCTTCTCTATGCAAAACTGTGAGCCAAAATAACCACTGGGAATGGCGTGACGGATGTTTGAAAATGTATACTGGCTTATCAATGTCACGAAATTACCAATGATCACCCTAAAATTGAATCTCTGATTACCATTTTTATATAAATGTTACATAAAACAGGATTTTCTTGAACTAATTCTGTTTTATCCAAATGTAAGCGATCCTGTATTGAGCAGAAATACCTGTAAACTTCATATGTATTAATTTTTTAAGATTGTATCAGGTTTATCAGCGAAAAGTCTTTGTTCTTCTTACAGTTACCGTTTGAATAGTATTCGTAATATATTTCAAAGTTTTTCTCACAACAAGAATATTCTATGCATAAGTTCTTATTAATAGAATTTAGGCATAATATATAAGATAATGCATAGATATAAGGGTGGTATAATACATAATATCTCGTATTTAATCATGTGTTAAATAGCTAGCAAGATACTGCTCATCTTCATCTGTGATAGTTTTATATCTTCAAATGGTTAGTTAAATGCTACCGCAATTGAATTCATGATAATGAAACTTCAATAATAATATTAGATCCTTCTTAGAAAAAAATTTGCAGTCAATAATTAATTCTTCATAATTTGATTCAGAACTCTGGGTAGTATATCTGAAAAGGCTGTCTCGAATGAAAATATCGCTCACTGAAAATTTTTTTTCTAACCTTGATACTTACGGTTAATTTAATTTTTTTCCAGGCTTTGCTAGATTTTGCTAATTCTTTACCTTGCTAAAAGGCTATCGAAAAATAAATATCCTTGGAAAAAGTGCTTGGAATTTAATACTCAGAATTTTTCCCATTCAGTAATTAAAAGAATTATTGGGAGGACAAATTTTGGAGTGGCTTGGAAAATCTCGGATAGAACCCTAAAAAAAAATTCATGACGTTAATTGTCAATCGTATTAAGGTATAGGGAATCGAGAGATGAAAGCCCGGCCTTTCACGGGGCTCGAAATTACATGTCCCTCCTGAAAGAGTAATGAAGAGGGATTTCTCATCCGAAAAATATCCCATTCCACACGATCGTATTTTTATACAGCCCGGTTGTGTCGGCATCTCACGTCAACCACACACACTCCGAGATAGTACAGTGCATGAAATTGTCCGTCTAAGTACATACCCTAACTCGGGAGCGTTGGCCATTTCGGTCGGAAAGAGAGGCCGTGGTTGCGACGCTCTAAGAGTAAACCATCCCACCTTATGGACTAAGATGTAAAAATTTCACGGCGAAAAATAATCTCCGAGAACATTCAATTTGAATGTAAATTGCGGTACCTTGTGGGCCTCACTCGAGCGGGAGGTATAAAAGGTGTAGTAACACGTGCGGACTCATCCCTTAGGGGAGAAGTTAAGCAGGATTATGATGAGACTTGCGAAAACTTCGATACGCAAGGGTACGGGGCCTGAGAATGAAATGGAGTTCGATTTGATGGTCTTAGAATGCCTTCTTGGGTTTATTTTCAGCACCTTTCTTCGAAGCGATTTTGATGGGGAAGTCAACCAGGCACTCCCCAAACGACTCGCACGGGTGTTTTGTTTAAGAAGGCTGCATTGACGTGGCCTCTTCAACTTGGCTTAGGCGCCGTTATTAAGCCAACTTCATCGTTTCTTCCCAAACACGTCCCCCATACTCGCTTGCTTCTCTTTACCTCTCCTCTTCGTAACCCCTCTCCCATCCCATCTTGCCCTCTTCCCCATGCCTTCTCCTTTAGCTCATCTCCCCCTCTTCCTTCATACATTTCTTTACTGCTACTGGTATCAACCTTGGGTAATAAGAAGGTTGCTTTATATTTTCTCGTTCAAAATTTTAAATAGAATTTTGAGGTTGAAAACGTAAGTTATTTCGTGTGAAGTGCTAACAGATTACTGTTGTTATTTAAAAGTTATCGATGATAAAATTTCAATGAGAATAACTTGCTTACTCAGATTTTTTCAATATTCAATAGGAAAATTCAAATGTTTATAATTTTATTTATAGTATTTATTAAACATTTATGCAAAATTAAAATACTGGAGAAGTGTAAAACGCCTGGTATTTTTTTAAAAAGGCGAATAGTTTCATCGACGTGTAGACATATTTAGTATAAAATACATCATATATCAATTTTTAGAAGAAACTAGTCGTCTTATCAAAAAAATATATCGTATTGAAATTTCTAAGCGTGTTTTACTTGTTTAGTATGGCACCCTTCCACGAAGCTGAGGTTGGACATACCAGAAGTTGGAAGATATATTCTAATTTTCCGCTAAAACTTTAAATGGATACATTATGGATCTATTCTGTACCGTACCTGCTCTGATTTTATATTACAGTTCCTCTTAGTTCTCATCATGTTACCTGATTGTATCCCCATGGTATTTTCCTTCCAACCTAGTCAAATCGAGAAGTTTAAATGTATTTATACCTATATATGAGTGAATCATTTAGGGTTAGGTGACATTATATTTTGCTAGAATGCTTCCGTAAAATTTGGTATATTTTTTAAAAATCATTTCATTTTATGGCATATATTTTCACATCAGATTGCTCTGCAGCAATTGCTCCATTTGAAGAAAAAAATACAGTTTGGATTTAATGTAAATGTTACCATTCTTTTCAATTGATAACAAAATCCTTTATTTTTGTCAGTAAACTTTGATTTTATTTGAATTTTAAAGTTCAAAAAAGTTAGTATTTACATTTTTGTTCATCCTTAACCAATTTTAATTTAATATAGTTCGCTATATATCTTTTCAGCTATTTTATGCTCATGTCTCCTCCAATTACAAAGTCCTTTATTCGTATCAATAAAACTGTGATTTTGATTCCAATATTAGAGTAATTAAGAATAAGATCTTCAATTTTTCTCATCTTCAAGTCAATGTATTTTCAACACAGTTCAACATGTATTTTTTCAGCAGTTTTATGGCATTCTTTCCTCCAGTTGACCTATTTTCGCCGTCCTATTTTTAAGCCATCTACTTCCTCCAGTATCCCTTGCGTTCATTTTTTGCCACGCATCTCTCTATTTCCTCTCCATGAATTTCCCTCCCAAATACCACCACGTGGACTTACACGCTCTACGTGCCATCGCCTCGTGCACGTTCCCTTCACCTAAACTGTCTCCTTTCGGTGGCGCGTTTAACGGGTTTTACTCCATCGATCGCAATCCAGTACGTACGCCGTCGAATGCGCTCAATGTAACGTAAAGGTCCTCCATTTGTCATCTAGCCACGTGTCTACTCCTCGATAGCGATGGCCTTCGTCAGCGGTTAATACGGTGGCGTGGACGTATGGGTCTCTTGCAATTTTCAACTAGTTTGTCTATTCCGCTATGAAAAATGCCACGTTGAGCCGTGTGGTTTCCAAACCGTGGGAGGTGACACATTGGGGTCTGCGTTCTTACAAGTAAGATGAGGGGTAGACTGCTCCTGTAGATGAAACCTGTTCCTTATTATTAGTACACTTAGACGGATTATAAATTCTATTCTTTAATCGCAATAATAAAGGTATACCTTTATAGGTAAAGTAACGGAATAAATTTTCACTAAGTACCAAATCCATAAAT
The DNA here is from genome assembly GCA_947579665.1 of Sympetrum striolatum. Lineage (NCBI taxonomy): Eukaryota > Metazoa > Arthropoda > Insecta > Odonata > Libellulidae > Sympetrum > Sympetrum striolatum. The sequence continues at coordinate 41,591,618 of OX388349.1, forward strand.
TACTGTTTCTTAAAAATTCCATTCTTCAATGACAATAATAGAGGTATACCGCTGATGGTAAAATAATAGAATAAATTGTCACTAAATACGAAAACCATCAATGAATGTTTCTTACCAAAACCATCATAGCTGCAGTCATTGATGGTTTTTGTATTTAGCGGCAATTTATTCTATTTGTTTGCCATCAACGGTATACCTTTATTTTTGTTTTCAGCCGTAACCACTTCTGTATTCTGGTTTGTACTTAATAGTTTTAGTGTGCTCTCTTGTCTTATTTATTTCGCTGTTTACTATCGTTACTTCCTATTTATCACTGGGCTTTGCTACTGGCCTACACTTTCATACTGTGATTGCCAAGCTTAATATTTATTTTAATATATTTGTGTTAATGAATGTTTAAAAGAGGATAACCAGAATATGTTGTAGAATGGAAATGTGTTAAGTGTTTGTGAAAATTGGTTAAGAACAATTGTTTTGCTGTATCATTACTCTAATGTATGTTATAACGTGATTATGAAGTAAAATTTGACTGTGTTGTGCTGATTTGATTGATTGTATATTATTGACATGTCCTATACATGCATATGTATGTCGTTGGTTAAATACAAATTATTATTATTATACTTTAGAGCAGGTGTTCCCAACCTTTCATCAACTGCGTACCATCTGACATTTTTAGAAATTTTGGGGTACTTTCACTCCTATGTTTTTAGAAACTTATCTTTAATGTCAGAAAAGTGCCCAATGGGTTGTTTTATTTTTATTAATTTACTAAGAATACTTCATATTTAATTATTAATGAACTTTTATTGCGATTTTTTCAACCCTTTATCAAGATAACTACAAATATATATAGATATGTTTTCAATTTTTCAACGCTAATTTTTATTTAAAAATATAAAGAGATTCGATTGGGAATCCCTACTTTAGAGCCTTCTGGAACATGAATAAATATACCGGAAAAGATTACACATGAACTCATTACCTTACTTATGCATACGATACACGGAAAATCGCTCTCAGAGTTGGACTTACAGAGAATTTTTCACGCTTCATAAAAATTATTAAATTCGCAGAACAGCATGTCATATGATTAATAGAATGTTGACACGTCAGTTAATTTCCTCATTAGATTCGGTCTCTGACCCTTCTCGGTCCCTTCTCCTTCCATCATTAACCCATTTATTAAAGTATAATCACAGGAAATGATTCATCAAAGGTGCCATCGAAAGAATAATTACATCAGGAATCGAAATTTATCCCAACCGAAATTCACGCCAGAGTCCATTGCATTACAAAGTTTAACACGTGAAAGGCGTGAAGCACGAGCGTGACTTAAAAATCGGTCTGTTTAAAATTTCACGCTCCATCGAATCAGATGTGAGTCCAACGCGCATTGATGACTTTATTACATTTCGGGCGTGAAATCCGTCGAATCAATTGATTATACCCGGTGTTAAATCATGAACGCGAAGTGTTTGTTTTGTTAAGTAGGAAATGAGTGTTTGGCATTCTCTCATAAATTTCATTTACAGATTGTTTTTATTATGTGCTGTATATTATTACGGTGAAATATCTCTACTGACCTTACACTGGCTTTAACTCTTTTTTCCTCTTGCTAGGTTACATATTATTAACCTTCTTTCCTCATTTGTATATAACATTGAAATATTTCTGCTAAAACAATAATGGGCGTGAACATTTGATTAACTATCAATAAATTTTATGGAGTACTACCGAAAGCATCATGGTAACTTCTAACTAGAAGTTATTTAGCCTTTTATAGGTATTACTTGCCCTCACTTACTTTACCAGATGATGGCCGTCTTTGGTCGAAACCGGTCGTAATAAAATATTTTGTGGAACATACAAAGCTACTCTCTTCATTCAGTTCTTACTAGCTAGATTGAATTCAAATTATTTCCCAAATGGACTACGCCCATTAATAATTAAAATAATAATGTCGAATAAAATTCAGTACGCATGATTAGGTATTTATTTTCAATGAATTATTTCATTTAAGCTGTCGAAAATAGAGAAATTAATCATAAAATATACACCGCAGGTAAATTTTGTCCCATTATTTATTCGTAATTAAAGCCCATATTTTTAAGTGTCAATTTTAATCAACCTTGTTGAAAAGAAGAGCCGATAAGGAAAAATGGATAATCACTTTTCATTCAGATTCTCTGTAATGTGAGAAAATTGTAAACCATGTCACATTAACTATAAAACGCTATTACAAATTAATTCATTTTTTCAGCTGTTATTTGTCTTTCCTTTAGATTGTCCGTGAAGCTGTCAGAAAATGATATTCGATTTTGCTTGAGATTTGATTGATTTTAATGAATGGGTTTCTCAATTTGAAAAATCGTTCCTTTCTATGGCCCATTTCGTTTTTAGGGGCTAAATGCTCGTTTACCTAGCTTTAGTTTAAATTCTTGAAAAATTACCTAATAAAAATCTTTCACTGCTTCCACGTTCGCTTTGTAACAGATAAATAAGCATGTATTGAAATTATAAAATATTCACCACATAAATAAAAGGTATTGGAGCTAAAACTTTTTCCCGAATATAAGATACGATGTGATTAATTTTCTTTTCCCAAGGTTCTATAAATGCCTAATAATTTTATAGAGGTCCCGTACCATTTCCGTTCCATTTAATTACCAAACCTCTAATGAAATAAAATGAAACTCTGTATTGTTTCCTTTCTCCATCTGGGAATCGAAATCCAAAATTGGTTATTTCTCTCTCGGGAATGGGTTTTCACGTATCTTTCCAATCTCTTTCGCCCTTCATTGACGACCGCTTTCTCCTATATTTAGTTCTGAAATGGCATTCTGCTCTCGATATTTAGTTTTGGAATAGAGTCATCTATTTTTATTTCTGGAAGGATAAAAAACCCTACTTTTTATTCGTATAGGTAATAATTTCTGCGATTAATATCTAAAAAAATTGGTTTCTTTTTTCCTTTCTCTTAAATGGGTATCCAGGATTGTTTCATTTCGTGAAATTTTCATCGTGTCCTTTTGTGAAAATAATAAGCTGCTCTTAGCTATCCTTTTATTTCCTTTTAATAATCCAAGATAATTAACTGAACGTTCATAACTTTATCTCCACCTGAAAATTTCTTTCATCTTCTTTTTGAATTTTAGGTAGCCTTATATTTTTGCCCGTTAATGAGTATTCATTCAGAAGTTTTAAACTATAGGATTTCGAAACTTCTGTTTCTTTCTTCGCTAGATTCATCATAATTTAAAATATTCTCTATGCTTCAGCAAAAAAGGAATCGAAATGATTGTCATTAAACAAACTAAATGTTAAGGAAATTCAACCATCCTACAACCAACAACAACCTAATACATCATTTCGGTAGTTAATTTGTTTTAGAATTCAGAAAAATATTAACCTAATTGTATGACTCCAACTGTCCAGTTTAAAAATTTATACTATCATATACAGATGTGTATGTAGATATTTCTGTAAGTGACTGCGTGAAAGAGGTACTAAAAAATTTATTGACACTTGAAAATCGAGGCTTTTTTTACTTCGGCGTTTAATAACTTTTTAAGATAATAATTAAGCAACATTTCTCCTCCCCTTTCATTTTAGATAAGTTACAACATTAAAAAGGAAGATCTGAAAGGTATGTTATCACTAAGATTCCATGACATATATAATGAATGTTACTGTCTTATGAGCTTCCTTGCAATATTTTGCTTTCTTTAGATAACTACAGAGAAAGACTTTGCTGTTTCAGAGATATTAACTTAATATATTAATGAATTCATTAATTGACTCTTTATTAAGATAATGATAGATTCAAGTTCGTCTCCATTCCTCTTAAACTCAATAGTTAATAGGTACATGAAATATAAGGTTTAAAAGTAGAGCATAGAATGCAAAGAATTCTGTTTTTAGGGAACTCCTTCTCAATTTCGGGTTAAAGAAGAAGAAACCAACCATTTTAGTGTAACCGCATTTAAAATAGTGGAAGTAAAGGTGGTGGAAACCGAGCAAACTCAGAAAATCAAATGTTAAAAAATAATAAATAATTAAAACAAATAATATATAGAAAAATTTTATGAAGTTAGAGTAGAAAAAAAATTTCAATGAATTCCAAATCGAATAAGAAAGATAGAGTCCAAATTTAAACAAAGTATACAATAATAATATACGTCGATTTCATATTAGTATTCAAAACCATGACAATATTAGCTGGTACATACTTGTAGAACCTCATATAAGTAGGATTTATATCACGTACCTAGCCAAGGTGAATATTCAAAGTTGAGCTTGTTAAATTAACCTTTGTAAACTATTGTAAACTGATCTTATTTTATTACTTCACATTATTAAATATACTATAATCGCAATATTATATTGTATATAATACGTTTACAGGAAAAAAACGTAGACCTTTAGGGCTCGCTAAAGATGTTTTAATTTCAGGTGAAAGAACGTTGAGTCACGGGTGAAATTCAATTTCAGACAGTTTTGTAGTAAGACTCATTATCTATAGGCCTATTCTCCCACCGGAATTCCATGATATAAATTTTCCGCCTCTGACGTTCACCGTTTTCCCAAACAGTTTCCCGGTGGAGCACATACACGCGACTTATTTACGTCAATTTTTTCCTCATTATATTTCAATACGCGATCCCCTTTTCCGCTCCCTCGTCATTAGGAGAGGCCGAGGTGCCGGTAAACGGCGCAGTGGAGTGGGTAAAGAGAAGTCAGGGAGAGAAGAAAAATTTTATTTAATCATTCCATCTCCTCGGCGGCTTCATTAACGGCCCGCAGAAAAAAGATTTTTGGCCGTCTTTTGACCAGAAGAGTCGTGTAGGAATCCCGGCCCCCCACCCACCAATTTCTCCCGTCTGAAAAGGACGAAAGATGGGTAAGAACTCGGTCTTTTCTTTTCTGCAAAACCGGCCGATTTCAAGGGTAAGACGGGTCGGCGGGGAGGGCGGGGAGGACAAAAAAATTGAGCGGCGTAAAGCGTAAGGAAAGGGGATGGGTCTTTTTATCTCTCCCTCATCTTTTGATATTCTCACTCCACGTCTTAATATAAATCTCCGCCGTCTTCATCGACAAGGTACCGGGAGATCTGGGGAGCTGCGTAGAGGTCCCCACGCCGAGATCCAGACTTCCGATTAGAATATTGAATGTTTCCCAATTGTAATTGCTTTTGGCTCCTCCCGTCTCAGACTCCCACGCCCTATTCCCTCGCCTTTCAAAATTACTTCCTTACGATTTTAGATTTCCCCCTCCTTCCCGTGCCTTTTTTATTGTCTTTAATGGGCTCCTTCTTCGGGAGTAATTACATCTCCTAAGTGTGTCATTAGGGAAGGGTCGTAATCGAATTTGTTGCTATTATCGGAATCGAATTGGCTGCGATTATCGAAATCAAATTCGTTTCCATTATCGATTTTTATATTTCAAGGATGGATGTAAATTAGGAGATTTTTTATTATCATACATTTATTTGCAGCACAAAAATATATTAGGTACTATAAACGTTTTGATATACGCTTAAAAAAGTTTTACTTATTCATTGCAAATACAAAATGTGAATCGCTTATAAAACTTAATGAAATTGACTTCACATAAGTACGCTAAGAATCACAGAATACAAATACTTCAGACATATTACACAAATACATACAAATTGTACAATAATAATGAAAAAATTCTGCTATTTTATCACAATCGAATTTATCGAAATCTAGTTTACTGCGAAAATCAAAATTGAATCTAAAGCGATTATTGTATTCTAATTTGTTGCGATTAGTGATTTTGTTTTCCCCTTTCATAATAATAATAATAATAATAAGGATTTTATTTAGGGCAAAATTGAGCCTATAAAGTCTCTTCTTCTATCCAACCCTTCGTCATAAAACTATATGGTGTTAAAAAGTGGCCGAAGTCATTTTTCCCCGCGAAAATTCCGAGCAGGAGGAATGTAAAACTTTGGTGGTAGATAGCGCCATATATTGTGAGTACAGCTACCTTTTATCTACCTACTTATTGTACCTACCTATTTCTCCTGCTCGGTGTTTCCACGGGAAAAAAATGAAGTTCCGGAACTTTTTAAACGTAGTAACATAAATTTGAAAGAAAGAGTCAGCTTGGAAAAAGTAAGCTAAAGAAGACTACTTTTTGGATTTAAAAAACCTAAGCTAATAGTTCAGAAAACAATTTGCACTGCAATATATCACACTCAAGGAGAGGGGTGTTTTCGTCTGCTAACAAAATGGCAAATAACTCGTTTTTCACAAATAATCGAAAACTCGATCTATAATGTACGTACTCAAAATGAAACTTATAGGTAATAAAATCATTTTTCCTATGACAATAAATCTATAATAAATTACTAAGAGGCTATTAGAAATGAAAATTAGAAGTTCTTATCATTTTAGCGTTAAGGTGAATTTCGTCGTTTTTCGTGATTTTTGTTGAACTTTAGGCCTTTTGAGCGAACTAAAGATCTAACTAAAGAATATTTTTTTAGCATGCAAATACGCAACGTTTGAGTGCTATTAAAATTCGATACTCGAAAAATCGTTTTTTTCGGCCCAGCCTAAGTTACACGTATGAAATACATCAGTAAGCACAGTCACGTTGAGATTTAAATAAGTGTTATCCATACGCATAAAAATATAAAACAGTAAAAAAAGATGTTTATAAGTGCACAGCTGTACTGTACGTAAGTACCAAAGATAGGACAACTAATGTAATTAGATAACGGTCCTGATGGACTGGTTATCGATTGGGGATTCACATCGATCTTCCGACTGTGGATTGAATCCGAATGATGTGGTCAGAACGAAATGAGAAATTAAACGTGGGGAGGCAAAATATTAGGACCTCCTCCGCTTTCCAATCGGCGGCGACTTTTGATCTCCCGCCCCGATTTCTGTTTATCGATAGTTGGTTATCGATCGAGAGATGCGATTTCTGTTTTCGTTCGCTAATTGGATTATGGGATTGTGAATGCGGTGTGATTGCCGAGATAGGGCCTGTTGAGAAATTACACGCCGTAGGTCTTCTCCCGTGGCCTGATTTCTTCCCCGCTCCGTAATCGTAAAGTTTCGTTGTGGTCTCCGTGTTTCATTCGTTGTCTGCAATTATAAGCGATTTTTGTTTCTCCGTTTGGTTCCTTGCCAAACTCTTAATGAGGTGAAGTGGGCGTAATTATATTGGTTGCTATCGTTTATCTCATGTTTGTTACAAGTGGTGAGCTGCCCAATAGTAGCTTTTTCAACTACTGTTATCTGAGAGAAAAAAGCAAGATTCCCAAATTGATATATTATCGTTTTCAGTTAATTTTGTTTTTCGGTTTGAGTTGTTGCCAAAATCTCAATGAGATATAGTGGAAGTAACTATATTGATTGGAATTGTTTATCTTATCTTTGTTTCACTTTACAGGCTTCCTTATAGTTTCTTCGAGTACTCTTATCTCAATGATACAAGATTAATCTAGAATTCTTTCATATTACAGCTTTAAGTAAAGGGATTATTATATGTAACATATTTCAAAGCTACTTTAACCTTGCTACTTATATTGCAGACACAATGATGTATTGTAAATGCAAGCAAGTCATCCATGATAACAGTGTACCTTTAGGTAAAATAGCATTAAATTATGAAATTCCTATAAGCCAATTTTTTTGTTTTGTTAAAAATTTTGTAAATGGTAAGTTAGATTTTAAGATTCAGGAGTATTGCTTGTAAATCAGATATTATTTGCATTACAATATATGTATAGTATAAAGTATTAAAACTATTTCATTTTAAGAGTGGTAACACTATATCTCTGATAGTGCATTTGAATTTAATTCGATAGGACGACATTTGCTTTAGCAGTATTTAATTTTTATTAATCTATCGCTTTATTTAATGACACCAAAATTATTCATTTGTTATTTTGGTATTTAAATGAAAAAGGGAAATTTTGTGTAGTAATTTTATAGCTGGCTAAGTATTGGTTATTAGCAATGTAGGTCTTGCATAACTTTTGAATTTTTGCATGTTTGTAGCAGTAATATGTAATCTCTATTAACTTAATTCTTAATTTGATGTACTTTTCTCTAAAATTCTGCTTCAATTCGTGATATTTTTCAAGTAAATTTATTGGAATTTTACCTAAACACTGTTTTCCCAATGGAAACCTAATGCTTTCTGCTCAGCTTGAAATGCATTTACGTTCCGCTTGTTGATGTAACTAAGCAAATTGAATTATTTGCCTACTTTTCATTGAAACGGAGTAATTCTACGAAGAGAAACTCGAGTAAGTAAATAAACTACTTAGATATTTGTCAGTTCTATACACTATGAAGTAAAGTAATTATTTAGTCTGGCCCAGCAAGGTATTTCAGGTTTTTATTCACTGTTAACTTCAGGTTTTCATAGCGTTTTTCTACATTCTATTTTTCTTTAGGTAATGTTTTAGTAATTCTCATAATCATCACATCCGCTTTATTCCAAATCTTACGTTAACTCCAATTTATAACTAAATATTTCTTAAAAATCCATTAAAAATGTAACTGAAAATGTATTAAGCCAACGTAGGAAATATAATTTTACTCATTAAATCGATATCATTATGAATTGAAAAAATGAATTAACAGATAACAATATCTCATTATAAAAATTGAATTTCCTTTATTGGCATCAAGATTAAAAATTTTCTTGATAGCTCTTCAAAATAGTTATTTGTACTTCAGAATTAAGATTAGTCCTTGTTGAATATCTCGGAGTACAAGCATTGAAAGAAATTACTTTTCACGTCCATCAAGTGATTTATTGATGCACAAATTATATGGCGTATGTAATTTTCACCAAAATAATGATGTTATTTACACATAACAGTTGATTCAGCACACGCCCAATCCTTGAATTGATTTGCTTCCTTGAATATATTCCCATGTATTCAGACTTAAGATTCAACCCCGTCTCAGACAATAAATTCTTGAGGTGTTGATGGCTCAATTCTTTTACTGTTACACGCCGCTTCTTCGATACTAACCTCATAATAACAGAATAAAATTTGTTTTGTCACCATTACGGTATTTCCACCGTGAAACGACGTGTTGATATCCTATGGCATTACTTCTTACTGCCCGTTCCGTTACATTTTTGCTTTATGACCGATGACGGAATGGGATTGCTAAGAATAGATCTCATCACATATACATTGAATTTTTAATGCAATTTTGATGTGGATACATTACTCATTAGCGCTCGACTTCAGTTCTGGACTCCACATTGAATGGAAATGAATGCTATAAAAGTTTGATGGTGATAGTTAATGGGACAAATGAACTGTGGGTCCCACCCTTTTCGATGTAGAAAGGGTGTCTAGTCGGTTGAGTACGGTTCGTAAATCAGAATGTTTCGTGAAAATAAAACGAGTTTAAAATTGATCGTTAGGTTATGCTCTTGGTAATTGGCTTTTATAAATAGAAAGGCGTGTTTGAACTGTGTCTTGGTAAAATGTCTTGGAATTTGATTGTTATAGAAGAAGGGAAAGAATTAGGTATGCACCATGGTTGGTATGTACTTAGAGAACGTGACTTGACTGAATAATTGTGAAAAATGAACTACATCTTGTCTGGTGATATATAAATTTTCTTAAAATCACTTTCAAGTAGTAAGCTTCGGCCGGAATCCAATCACTTACTTTTTTGTCTTATATAGCAATACTCGACTACAGAAAGGAATAAGTTCTTTTTAGTTATAAATCAAGGACGAACCTAAAATAGTTTGTATGCTTTATTTATGTTCTCTATTATTATTTTAATGCTTTTGTTTCATCTGTTTATATTTAAGGATTTATATTATGTGACCTTAAATACATAAATGTCACGAATCATCGTCTCAATTAATATTTCTGCGAATTTCATCCTAAAATAAAGTGACATTTTGTCTTTCTATTATTTGATACAGTTTTCTCGCTTCTGTAGCGTCAAATTTTAATTTAGATAAAAATTAAACAGATTCAGCTATTTTTTTATTTGAGTAAAGTTACACAGAAATATCAACCATATTTGGTATAGCGAACGCAATAAAATCGGATTCTGATAATTAATACGTCAATCTCGATTGAATAATAAAACGCCGCTTCAGAAATATTACTTGTGAAGTTCTACCTTTACGTCATGCATTTGGGTGTTTATCATATGATGACATGGAATTTATAATTTTGTTTGGTATCTATTCCACCTGCTATAACACTGGCAAGCTCGTGTTTGTTTAATTTCACCTCTGAGGAAGAAACGTCTGAGGTTTTTTCTATTACATACAGAGTCATATCGTGAGTTGTTTCGATGAAACATATAGTTAGTGTAAACTGCGACTTAAAAAAATTTTACATCAATACCCTGCGAGCCGCTTTTCGACGTGTGGCAGGGGGTGTAAACACCAGTTGATCTAAACTACTTCATTATTCGGTTATTGTCGCGTATCGTTCGCGGAAAGAATGACCTAAAACGACTCGTCCTAGTATATATTTCTCTTAACTTACGTTCATTAGCGGATAGACCGAGGTAGCAGGGGGTTGCATGATACGGATTTTATCTTCCACAAATGTAGTTTCCCTGAATATATTAAGTAATCGCAGCCTAGCTTCCAATCTCCTGTCTTTCAAAGAATTTTCATCCTAAGTCTAGAGCATTTTTGAAACGCTTGCTTTTTTATCGTAGCATTTCCTAAGAAAATGTATTTCCTTATTCTGTAACAAGGTGACAAGGTTAACGTCTTCCATTAAATTTTTCCTCCTTAGAAATCAAATGATATATGAGCCATTGTACTGATCTCTCCTCCAAATCAGGAACTAAGAAATCGTTCGAGGAAGAACTCGATAAAATTTTTCTAAAGAATGTACATATCCGAAATAGCAGTTTAATTTAACCTGCTATGAGTACTCGCGATACTTCTCAATGAAGAAGCGGAGTTCACACTCTTTGAGCGCTTCCGGAACCCGGGCATCACACCAAACCCGGCAATGGCTCATCTTTACGCACTTACTATCTTTCCGTCCCATCCGCGCCCAAGGTCTCCCTCCCCTCCCTCCACTTCTGGGTATTTCGACCCACCGGAGTGACCATTAATTCATGCCCTTCTTCTACCACGTACAAAAACCCTCCCTCCTGCCCTGCCCTACCCACCCCCTCGACCGTTCCCACCCTTCTAGCTTGACCACACCGTCCTCCCCCAACTTGCCCTGATTCTTGACCTCAAAGTCCAGTTGTCTTGACCACTATCACTCCGCTGACCAATCCAGCTTTTCCTCGCCTCATCCTCACGGTCTTCTTCGCACCCTCTACTTCCCCACCCCTTTTTGCTCCCCGGCATCTCCTATCTCCTACATTTTTCGGCCATCTTCAAACCGAGCGCAAAAATGCGGAATCTCGATTATCCACGCTCTCATTATGGCGCCATGTTGAGAACTTTGGGGAGAATCTACATCTCTGCGCTATTTCATCCTTCATTTTTTTTGTTTACGGCCCCGCTCACAGAGGCGCGCCCGGAGCCACCTACCTTGAACTTTATCTCGCTTATCCCCCTTTTATTTCAGCTTCTCTTAATTTTTCTCCGGCATAAAGAAGTTAAGTGATTCAGCCCCTTTATTCGGGCTTCTCGTAAGGGTTACTTAATTTTCGCCGTCAGATTCAGCCGCCCGAAGTCCCTCTCCATTCGCCGTATCTCTAAAGAGAGAGCCCGTTTTCATTATCTATTCCATTCAGTCCGGCTTATCCTTCAAAGCACCAATTTTTATTACTGTACGACTCCTTGCTTTTATTGACGGCTTTCGAACTGTAAAAACTTGTGATTCAGATCCGCGAAGGAGATATTACGCGCCAGCAAATTAGGTGCTTTTATCGAGATGCAGTAATCCTCAGTTATTTATGATGACCCACGCAGTTTTGAACTTATATGGTGTTTGCTTATTTCATCCATTCACCAAAAGTAACTTCCCTCTCTTGGGAGCTCTTTTCAATTCCACAGTGATTCTTGAATAGTAATCCTCTCTTATGGGCTACGTATTTGCTGTGAAGCAATATAATTACCAGTATATACTAGTGATAGTGAATAAATATATAGTAATCTAATTTACAACACATTTACTTGGTAGTGATAGCATTATCCATCATAATACGTAATTTTTGCGATACTAAATAGATACCTAAATTTACCAATGATACGATAGATTGTAATTATAGAACAATCTGAGTCCGATGCTCTCATACAGTAATTTTTACGATTTAACAGAATCTGATGCTACCTGTTGGCTAAAATGGTTACGATTTTGTATTAGCGTTAAATTACAACATTATTCCGAATTGTCAATAATCCTCCAATGGAAGATGGAATCATCATGAACATCTTCAGTTGTTGTAATCAAGAAAGTAAAGATTTACTTTTAAAATATTACATATTCCTCACATTTTCTAGTCTTTAATGTACTGGAAATATTTCTAAGAAATACAACGTAGAATTTTTTGAATTACTAGAATATTAAAACATGGAAATATATATTACCTGTTGCTTTGAGCAAAGACATGATAATATTTTCCAATAAGTAATTTAGCTACATCAATGAAGTTTTAGGACGATTTATGAATATTTATTATTAAAGCTAACTAAAGAGAAATGTTTATTAACTCAGAGCATGTTGTTTCTATATATCTACATTATAATACATACCTTCATAGAACGGCAAACGAATAAGCAAGTCTTTAACTAACCGGAAATTCCTCTGATAAAATTTACTACTATTATATCCGAAATGTATGTACTTGAAAAATTAATTACATTAATATATTCTTAATTAAGGATCCTGAATGTATTGCACTAAAATCATAAGAGCTACATGTTATAAAATATTAAGTTGTATAACATAATAGTAAATAGTCACAAATACCTTAAACTGTCAAATATTAATACAGGTCGACGCACATTTCACTACATATGCAGCATCTTCTAGGGACCAGCTGTGACTGAGAATTCAAAGACCAATTACCGGCACGAGGTAATAAAAAGAGAATATCATTATTCTTTTGTTCTTGTCTTTGAATCCTCAGTCACAGCTGGTCCCTAGAAGATGCTGCATACGCAGCGAAACGTGCGTCGACCTGAATTAATATTTGACAGTTTAACGTGTTTGTGACTCTTTACTATAACATTTGCCGTCAGTGGTGAGTCTCTATCGATGTATAAAATAAGTTTACTATCATAATATTAAAACATGTCATAACGTATTCATATTTAAATTTAAGCAACATTCACCTTGTTAAAGAAAACTCAAAGTATTTTGTTAGTACATGCGATCACAGAATTTGCCGAAACACTTCCATAGTTGTTTGGAGATCTATTATGAAGGGAGACTGAAAACCACATCGATTAATCAGCGTAAAGAAACTCTAAACAGCAGATGTCCATTCTCATACGAGCGGTTTCTCAGACGCTTACTTGCTCACTCAGTAATAACACCTACTCATTGTACCTGTTACATTCATAAATCAGGACCACGATTCTTTCCATATAGAGCTTGATTAATTGGCCCTCAAATAAGTCGCTCGTCACTTATTCCCGAAACATTATTATTTCGCTACAGAAATTTGAACTAATTCAAAGGCTGATGAGCTACCCGAGGCAAGATGCGGGTCCATTCCCCGACCGCGGGGCAAAAGTTGGCGAATCTGTTCCTTAAATTATTCCCTCATTTGCAAGACATTTCGTCCCATTCTTCGGCAACGCCGTATCATCTTCGTGGCATCGACTGATGGTACACTTTTCCCCGCCGTTGAAACACATCCGGCGAAGGCACGCGTACCCCGACGGCCAAAATGCGGAGATTAATTAGATCATGAGAAATGCTCGCGAAAGAAGAGAACCTCTTACAGCGACAGAGAAAAAGAGCTCCAGACATTAATCAAGCCCTACCTTCTCCAACCGATCTCGTTTCAAAATCCGCCCCGACTCGCTTCCATCTATCTACAATCCCTCCGCACAGAATGCGAATTCCGAACAAATCCGCGAACATATTTCGTAGTAATAAAAGCGAGTTGAGAATCTCCGCGCATGCGACGATGGGAAAGGGCAGGAAACATAAGTCTTCGGTTATTGGCCCATCATAACCGAATTATTTTCTCTAAAAACTTTTATGGCCCGGAATTTCTCCCTTGTTCTCGTCCTGGTGGTCGCCGGAGTTTTTATGCTGTTTCTTCCCTCCCGTCCCTTAATGTTATTCTTTGCTCCATCCCGGGTGTTTTCTGGGCGTGCTATTTCATCCAGAGTTTTTTCTTATTAGTCCCACGATCCCACCCTATTTTGGAATTCAGTAGCGTTGCCTTCAATACCCCTTGAAATTCTCTTTGGCTCATCTGTATGGTTTTAATACGGAGCACGCTCTCTCTGGATTCCGGTAAACAGCTTTTGCCACGCGTGACCCGGTTCTTCCCAGATTCTTAGCGTGCTCGCATACTCAAAGAGGGACCTCCGTGGCGGTTATATTTCTTGATCCCCCATTCTTGAAGAGGAGTGCGGACATGCGGAGTGCGTAATAGCCATTACATGTTTGAATGCCACAAGGCTCATATTTAGGTCCACGCAATTTCCGTTCCTGCTTTATGAATATTGTTTCGTATCGGCGTCATGCGAAAGATGAATATTACTCCGCAACTTTTATTACAACCACGACTCTGAATTTATAAACTCACTCTTATGAGGTAATAACTGAAGTTTGAGGGAAAAATTCCTGTTAAAATTTACGTGCGAATGTGGCCGAGGTCAAATTCAAGACAATTTCCTCCATTCTGATATTTTGTTCATTAAGGATGACATTTTCAGAATAAATGTATGCGTCCATAGCTAGCAAGCAAGAATATTCTCCGGTTAATCTCACGTGACTCCCCTCCGTTATTCACTTGCGTCACCATTTTATTCTCTGTTTATCTTACGATCTTCCCTTCATTTCCCACTCCCGTTCAGAGGCAATCTCAGTTGCATAATTTACCGTACGTGTTTCTCGTCTGAGTAAAATAAAATCATGGAGTAAATGTAAATGTTTACAAATAGCAAAAAACACGTAGCACATAGAAGTTACATTAGCTGTTTTTCGAAATGCTTTTGATATCCGGTTTACTATATCTCAATTATGCGTCCATACTTAAATTTCTGTTCCCAAATTATAATTGAAACTTCGCTGTAACATAATTGTGTCGTAGCTAAATGTAGTTACTTGCTCCACAAAAAGGAGTGGTCTTTGATATTCTGTTAGTTCCTGAATATACGTGCGTTAAATTAAGGGGAAGTTTCTGCCTCTATTTGCGTGTGACTCCTTTATATCATGTTTTATCAAATTAGTTATCAGGGTGGTCAAATAACTCCATGTCTGTCTGTTCCTTATGTTGAGTAACTTAATTATAATCATACTGGTTATGGGATTATGGATTGAGTAACTGAGCTAAGGTCATGAACACTATCATCACATTTAGCAGTAATGCAAATACGTAACTAAAGATAAAAAAATTTCATTTTTGATTTAAAAATAAAAAAATTAAAGTTAGGTCAAAGGTAGAAGATAGGATCATTTGTCTACTAATGTATTTTTTTTAGTTTTACATTAAAAACATACTTTATTACAGAATTATCGTAGTAAAACGTCATCCAAAATGTATATCGATCACAAATTTAAGAATAAATTTGAGGTATTTCTATTGATATTCTATAAATTCTTTCTCTTTTTTGGTATAAAACATTCTACCTGTTTGTGCAAAGCTGTAGAAATTCCAATCAACATATCATACTTTAATTCAATTCCAAAGAGATTAGATGCGGAAAAAAATCTCAGAAAGGATGTGCGATATTTGATGGATCGCATGGCAGATGTGGCTTTGAAGACGCATTAAGGGTAGTTCAGAACATCCGCTTCCATACTCAATGGAAACAGCCATAGGATTTCCATCAGAATATTTTTATTGGATAGGTGAAACTTATACATAATGAAAAATAATTAGCTTTGTAGAATTTAAAAATACAGCAGAGTATTGTCTTACAAGGTATTAGAGTTTACACCGTAGACAATTCTGATTGGAGACTTTGTAGGACTAAAGGCTCTCGAAAACGTTTCCCTGAAGCCATAACCAGCTGAATAGTTCCTATAAATTCTTAGAATAGCGAATGCATATTTTATAATACACGCTTATATAGTATTTGGTAATAATTTTCATAGAAGAAAATTTATAAAACAACGTATCTATAATAAAACTTTTTAAGTTTAATCCCACTCTTGGCTGCAGCCCCACGGTCTCTCATTATATATGTACATTAAGTCAAATATTCCCTGCTTAATGATTAATGAATGTTAGCGTAACTAACAGTTCGCTCGTAAGAAGAGTAAGACGAACTTAACTATCTTCCAAATTTCTCCTTTCAGCTTCCCAACTTGAAAATTAAGTTTTTAATTAAATTTAATTGTATTTCCCTACGGATAGTATTCGGACTGCATAGGGAGGTTGATTTGAGCATAATTATTTATGCTTTCATAAATAAAACCTTGGTGTTTTGATTGCCGATTTCAATTACGTTACGGCGATCAAATCGAATTAATATTCGTCACGAATCTAGAGAAGGAAGCGAGCGGTCAATCAGGTAATTAATACATCTCAGCCACTCCGAGCGAGTTTAGGAGCCTAGATTGAAAAATGCCATTAAGGCGGCCAAGCGAGCCTTAAGCCTCTTCGAAATTTTTCTAGCCCGCCTCACAAACCTCCGAAGACAAGATCTGCGAGCCCTAACGGACAAGATAAAAACTTTGTTTTGATTCATCACGAACGTGATTCCCGACGGAGACAAAGTCCGTATCAAAACACCGATTTCACATCCCGGTCGATCTTGTCCCCTCCCCATACTTAATCGTTTCGAGAATTCATTAGCCGTGGAACATGGTTCGGCCACGGTGCTTTATACATCAGTCAGGAAGCTCAGGAGTACACTGCCTCGACTTGGAATTAATGGTTCTCTTTCATCGTGGGCTTCCCGAGGGAGGAGAAGAAAAATCGTCGGCAAAACCTTGAGGCGGACGCGGTCGGACTGACCCAATTCAATTCCCACCTCATTACGACGGCCTAATTTTTATACCTGGACTCAGAGGCGAATAATTTATATCAATCAAAGTGGACCGCTTTTTCGCATTAAAAGCAATAGGAAGGGAATGTATAGGAGGGGAGTGGAACGGTTAAATTGGCCCGCGCGTCCGTATAGGACCAGGGAGTCGAATGGACGTATTAAAATAACAATGACGGCGGAGGTAATTTGACCACCTTTCAGCGTTTTACTTCAAAATATTTTAAGTTACATATTGTTTTGATTTTTAAAATTCATTGGATTTGCGTGATACCATCCCAAATTTAATATAAAGGAATTAAAACTTTGCTAACACTAATATGGTAATTTTTTCTTCGTGTTATTTATAGGAGGACGGCTGGCTGTCATTTGACTACTATCTCTTTTCAAGACAAATATTTACCTTTCTCTTATATTTTTGTGAATATTTTCCTGCAGAAATTTATTTTGTATACCTTTTTACATTATTAACCATATAAACGATGTTTCAAAGGAACGTGAGTAGAGCGTGATTATCATTCATAGACTTACACACTGAAAATAATGACCTCTTAGCTGTATCTACAAATTTGTTTATGAACTATCGATTCATGGAAAAAGAATAATTTAATATTCCTGTAAGTACATAGATATTACATATGAGCACAATAAACTACTAAAATAATGCAAAGAAGCAATAAATAGGTATTAAAAAGCGAAGTGGTCATATTACTACTTCCCATCCTAGGCAGAGCGAAACTCCCGTCTTTCTAGCGTTAATAGGTATTCTGGTACTCTATTAGTTTCAGAAACCATCTTTCAACTCTAACTCCAAACAGTTATTAAAATGATTAAACAATTCTTGGGCGTTTATTACTTTAAAACTCATAAACTAATTGTTTCATTTTCAAACGTTTGAATAATTTATAATTTCTTTTTACTTAAATACTGCAAATAGACACCAATCCAGGTGGTAGTCATTCCTGAGTAGATGATGCCTAAAATAAACAACTAAACTCCTTCGAGATGCAAACAAACAAAGAAGCAAAAATAGGTATAGAGAAGCCAAGTGGCCAAAAGACCAATTCTCGTCCTTCAAGGTAGAGCAAAACTAAATATGCAAAGAAAGAAATATTGGAACACTGATGTTAATGAATTAGAGGTTTAAAATCTCCAAAAGCCGTCTTTGTCGGCGTTCCTTCTCTTACTTCCTGTTAGTCGGATAATGCAAGAAAGGAATGCCGCACTGTAATTGTGCCCAAAGTAATTTTCAATAGCAATGCTATTGTCCTCAGGGGTCAGAAAATACTTTGTACTTTGGGTATAATTATAGTTGGGTACAATTATAGTATTCCTTTTTGCTCTATCCGGGAAGTAAGAGGATGACCGCCAATAAAGACGGCTTTAGGAGATTTTATACCTCTAAAACTGTATATCTATATATACCGTCCTTATAGTTTTAAAACAACCAACAGGAAGGGATTGCCGACATTCTAGGTACAGTGAAACTCCCGTCCTCCTAGTGTTAAAACCAATAGGAAGGAAATGTGTTGGCGGGCGGTGGAACGGTTAAATTGGCCCGCGCGTCCGAATGGGACCGGGGAGTCGAATGAACGTCGAGGATTGCCGAGGACCGTATTCATAATCGTGTTGAGGCGCTGCTTAGTCACGCCGATACGCGATGGTAATGAATTTGGTTCTTGTGGTGGACACGAAAGCCCACGCAAAGGAATATCAATCTTCCTTCTCAGTCTTTTTTTCTCCGATCGATGTAGATGTCCCTTGGACAATGGCTGCCCACAAGTCAGCCATTATGCATCCTTTCGGATGGATCTGCCGGGAGGGGAGGGTTATTCTTATCGGTCGTAATCATCCATCTACATCGGCTCTGAGTCCGAAAGGCTATCTGAAGGAATGCTTTCCAACCGGACAGAAATGAGCGATTAATTTATGCGCGGCTCAAGCATAATCTGGAGTTCATTTGTGTCTCGTGCGATTAGGAAGTCCAAAAGAAGGTAGCCTTTTGATCGGATTCACAATTGACGGGCTAACCTCACATAAATTGCGGTGAACTCGATTTGAAGTTATGCTTGCTGCCAAAATACATTCACGTGATTACTTTTGCGTCATGGAGAGTGTTTTTCAAGACGGAGGGATTCATTAGCTAAAATATAATGATATATATGTGCGTTATTTTACCAATGCTGAAGGAAGATAAGACACGACCCATGAGGGCCTTTCAAGTAAATACATAGCTTTGAACTGTAGGAAATGTACGACCGTGCGTTATCATCCTTCTGGATTATTAATTGCTCTGTGTTGAAATATCGGAGTGGAAAGTTCGGACATTTACCTAAACGTTGCTCCAAAAGAAGAACTTCCTAACTATGTTATACTTAAAAATCGGGGGTTTAATGTGAATTATCGCAATTTAATTATTATTTGAACCACTAACGTTTTTTCTGTATTCAAGGACATTATATTTTTATCGGGTGAGGGAATGACAAAATTTAAAGATTTTATATTGCTTGAGGAACAAATGAGATCTATCACCAATCACATATTAAGAAAAATTATATACTAATGGAAAAAAATTATGAGGTGATAACTGAAGGGTTTGCATTTCAATTTTTTAAATTTATTCTTACAAATATTACTTTATTGTATTTTCCAACATACACTCTTACTCTTAAATTTGATAGTTTGTATGAAGTGGTAAATGTCTATTAAAAAATTTTAATTTTTATCATTACACGTTAAAGTTCGATAAATTTTAATCTATAAAATACCATTATAATTTTACCGTATTAATTTTCTTTCCTCATTAGTATTTTACAATTGAATTATTCAAGTAGTATTTACTAGGGCTCAGTATATATTTTATTCTTAAATATGCATACTTCATATCATAGACATATCATAGGCATAGACATCAACGCTCTCTTTCTCTGTATTAAAAACGTGTTTCCGTATATTTCAATGCAAAATTTAATATTCAGAAAAAACGATGGATCACTTTACTATGCAGGAGATTTGAGAAACAGCCTGGATTCTTAACACTGAAACTGGAATTTTATTTCGCTTAGAATAAATATAATTATCATAAATATTTGTAATATTCATTTTTATACCCGACAGAAATACTTATTTTCCTAACAAGGAAGCAAAATAAGTTCTTTTAGTTTTTATTGTAAATATTTCGTAAATTAAGTGATACCATACATATGTTATTAATTAATTACCTGGATTTATAATTGAGTTATTTTCTTAAATATAATTTTCTTCGCATCAATCATTGAATGTCTCAAGAATTTTCCCACAAGGCTGAATCTCGTAATTTGGTCATAGAATGCCAGTTATTTCTGACATTCGCTGCTGGAAATGCGTTTACGTCATAAACTTTTTTGCTAAAGCTAGAGAAGTAATGGTTATACCGAATTATTGGGAGAATTGAGTGATAAAATGAGGTATTTAATTCCTTTCCTTTCGCTCTTATAGAGACATTATCAATGCAGGTCAATAAACTGATTTTTAAAGAGAAAGAGTTATCGAGGAAATAATGACATCCCTATTTGGGTGTTAAATAAAGAATGTCAAGAAATTGCACATTTGGTGCAAGTAGACAACGTTCACGAAGTGTATGGCAGAGACAACCGATGACGGAATGGTCGATGACCCGATGTACATTTCCATTCTCCGCTCTTCACTTTATTAATGGTAGCTGCTGGTTTTTGCGGCTGCTTTGGGGAACTGTATATATTTCTTGCGGTAACTCCTGAGCCGTCCTCGAGGTCCGAAGTCGTTCTAATGGTAAGAGTTAACCGTTGAGTGGAGTCTTGGGATGAATTCGACGGTAACTTAGTCGGAGTGAATAAACAAGTACGTACAAAAGGGGGAGGAGTGAGTTTCTTATCATTATCTTAGCCTAAGACTTTAATATTTTATTCGTATGTAAATAAAATGAATAAATCCAAAATAATTCAATAAACCGTTAAAGCTTATTAAAGAATTCGGGCGAGAGTTTCCAATAATCGGTGCCAGATTTCTAATTCAAGTTTCTCATCATGATATTTCTCTAATGAATACTATATTTTTACAATAGGTTTCTTTTAATATATTTTGTTGCGGAAGAGATCTTCCAAAATCAAGTCTAATAAAACCAACGAATTTTCAAAATGTTATCCGTAGAGAGTTACTCTATGATGTTATCTATATAAAAAGCGAAAAGATAAAAATTATAACTTCATTGTTACTAGTGAATTGTCTTAAATATTTGGAATTACCATATGCATAAAATATTATTAGTTTTAATGTTACTGTTTTATAAAATGTTCAAAATTAAGAATCAGCTATATATTTCAATAACTTTTTTTATGTAGACCAATATGAAATGAAACGGCTGTCTTTTTTTCAGCACCTATTATCATTGATTTCCCTAAATTCTATAATTCTGAATTTCATTGTAAAATTGTTATTTTCTTTTGTATCTTATCGCTGTAACTGCCTACAAAATAATTTAAAACTTCAACGACGGAAAATATTTATTGATTTTCGTTAATAAATATTTAACTCCCTCCCGAAGGCAGTATGCCTTACATATAATCACAAAATTTACAAATATATGTTAAAATTTACTGCAATCATACAATATTTCACAATTTACAACTATCATACAATATTTCAAAATTTACTTCAATATTACAATATTTAAAAAAATAAAATAATACTAAAAGAAAATCACGAAAACCTTTTAATTTTATTCATGAATTCATTTTAGGAAGAGAGAAAACGTTCTAGAACTTCTCCAGTTAATGTGTTCTATTCTATTATTCCCCGATTTAGAAATGAATATTTTCAAACATCTGTTCTCAGTTTAGGAGTAGCCACTTTGTGATTGTGGTCCTATCTTCCGAGGTGATCCAGTTCCCTGAGTCTATTGTTTAATTCTTTCAACGAAGGATTTCCAGTAATAGTTTTGTATATATTCCCTAACCTTTTTACTAGCCGTCTAAATTCTAATTTTTCCCAGACAAATTCTCCAACCATTGCAGTGACGGTATCTGTTCTCCCATATCTACCCAACATGAATCTTGCTGCTCTTCTTTAAACATTTTCTAATTCCTCTGTTAGTCCTTTTTGGTGTGGATCCCAAATGCTATCACCATACTCAAGCATAGGCCAAACAAGTATTAAGTATGCCATTTTCAGATATCACAAAAAACTAAGTGAGTTCCCAAGTGCGTGCAGAAGGCTTAATGAAGAGTTGGAGGCGGATGGGGAAGCGTTTTGAAGGTCCCTGTTTCCCATGGTCTCCCTTGTAATGAGCGTGCTAAACATCCCGCGGGGAAGACCGCTCTTATAATAAGCTCGATCAGGAATGCTTCGGAAGCGAACTCTTCGACCACGCCCACCGAACCTCCTACGCAATGGACCACCGTTCCCATTAAGCGAACCAATCGAACGTTTACTCCCGCATTTTTTCAATCGGCGGCCGCCTCCGTTCCGGCACAGTTTTGAATTCACTTACCTCTCTAATGCCTATTTGATGAGACTTTATCATTTGAAATGGCGGGGTCTTGAGCCACCTATTACCGGAGGGGTTCCCGTGATTTTTATCTCCTTTTTGCTCGTTATGGAAGGGAATAGGGATACTGATTGAATAGTTAAGGCGACGGTCCATGGTTTTTACATTAAGGAGGCCTTAGAGGTGTGCAGTAGACGTTTCCGAGTGCTCTGGATATATATATATATATTTTCCGGACGGACCCATTTTTTGTTCCGCGGATTCAATGCTCGTCTAGAGGTGGGTAATTTTTCCGTCATTAATGCCACTTGCTTCTTAAAATATCTAAATCTCTATCTTTTTTTCTTGAATCATTCCATTACTTTCAATTAGCTCCGTAAGTTTTGACTGCTTTTTGATTGATCTGTAGCTTCTCAGAGGAGAAATATAAGAATTTGTAATTAAGGTCTAAGCTAGTTTCGATATGAAACTTGTAGACAAAAGGCAAATTTGCAAATAACTGGATTTACACAAGCAGTTCACCTTGTTTTTAATTCTCACAGTATTAATTCCAGTTTTTAAGCATCGAAATTGAATATATTTATTATTTATTTATTTATTACATAATATTACAGCAGTTAGTCTCAAGGACAGGTTTCGACAACTTTTACCAAAATCAATTCGAATAATATTTCTGATTATCGATACAATATGACAACATATAGCATCTTAATCATTTTAAGAATTTATAAATGTATTTTATATACGTACAAGTACCCGATTACAAAACAATTGCTAACCAACTACATAAAATATAAGCATACATAAATAAAACATAATATAATCACAAAATTTTATATAGAATATATCTATACGTTAATATATGTCCAATTCACAAGTATAATTCTGAACGAGGCTAATACTTTTTGAAACACAACTTTTTTGAAAATCTGTTTGTTTGTATTTTTATGTTTGGTGAATCAATCAGGTGATATAAATTCCATTCCGGGTAATTTATGACGTATATGTCCTTTACGAACTGTTAATTAACTGTAGCTGTACATACACGAAACATTCAACCTGCAATATTCTTCTCCGTGTCATTAAAACAAGTCGGAAACAATGTAAAACGGGGATTACAGCAGCTCATTTGATTGTTTCAGCATCGTTAGCCAGATGCCTTTGTTAAATTTCCGCTAAAATTCTGTCCTGCTCTACGTAGGTTGCAGAACGATTTTAAACTCAATAAGCCGATCACGTAGATTTCTCCCGAAGTAATGCGTTATGACGCATTGCTCTTCACTGTAAAATATGAATACATTCTGCCGTTAAAGCTCTCCTATTACTTAACTCTCCAATTAATTAGACGGTATTTCGTCATCCATCTGTTTTCATGAAATGAGAAATTCATTATTAATGCATGAATCAAATGCATCCATGAGAGAATGCAGCAAATAATTACTTTGATTACATAGTACAAATCATTACAAAATTAAATAGTACGTAACTCATTTAATTTATTACAGTTCCATCAAAATAAAATATAAATATCTAAAGTGAGAAGAAATATACATTTGAGTTCTCAATCGAGTGCGCTTAATCTAGATCATCATGGGGTTTGAACTCTATTTGAACAAATAATTCAATAATTAACTGAAAAAATATGTATCAAATTCACGTAATAGAAGTTAATTTCATCTTTTATTTTCAATAAGTTGGGTTGAATGTTAAAAAAAGTACTCTTACATCTCTAGGTGAGTTTCCAGTTGGTTAAACGCACTTGAAAACAAAGAGTGAAAAAAGTCTTGCATGCGTGCCAGAATTTTATTATTACTATTTTCCTGGCCATCAAAAATTTATCGAATGAGCTCCTATTACAGTAATTAGGCAACATTCACATTATACTCTTAACGATCATGGTAATCGCGGAGGTAATTTATGGTCATGTTTCATGAACCTTTTACATACATCATGGATGCAAAGGAAATAACAGGTTGGTCGTAAAACCAAAGAGTTGCACCTTTTTTCTTTACGAATCTCCTCGTAAAGAAACGTTCGAAGAGGTATTTTTTGTCTCCGATCTCTCGAGCCTCGTCATCTTTTAAATTCATCGATAATTTGAATGACATAAATGATTCGTAAACAAATTTTCTCCTGAGCCCGTCTTTAAAGGGAATTTATAATGCTATTTAAAGTTTTTTTTATATTATAAGGGTGTAGTACCGATGAAGACACTGCCACTTTGCCTATTCTTTTACTTACAAGAATCGTAAAGTTATCGCACACTAAAAAATGTACATGGTAGTGCAATATTCAACCGCATATAAAGAAATTGGTAATTTTCTTCGGTGCATTCATCATCATATCATTATTAATTCATTTTAAATTTTGGATAGGTTGTAAACCAGTTGGTAGAGGTCTTGATTATGGATACTCAGCACTTATACTGACATTTTGGACATACATAGTAAAAATGCTATAAAATAACGATTAAAAATATTAGTTATTTTTATAATAATAATGTTTATTTTTCTCTCAGCATGTTTCCTAGAAAGGCAAGAATTATTTCATTGGTGTATAATTTCATATAAAATTTATAAGATAATACTAAAAAAAGATACATACCCAGATACGATAAAAAATTAAATTACAAAGTACGTAAACAACGAATTCTATAGGTGTTGAAGTAATGAAAAAAATTGTTTTTAGAATAGCGTGCATAAGGGTAGAATTTATTTGAGATATAAAACATTTTAATCATAAATAAGAATGATTCGAACCATGTTATCTTCCTAGTACTATTATTATTTGATATGAAACAGAAAAAAGAGACATTTATATTCCTGAAAATCATTTACTACGCATTAATCATTACAATTTACTAGTGAATTGCATAAATACGTAATACTGCGCGTTCACCAAATAATAACAACAGTTCTGAAGATTCTGCCATCGTGAAATTATTCTGAGGTGATAGATGTTTTTCCTAACGTAAATACAAAACTACTTTGAAGTGAATACTAGAGTTTTAATTTTTAATGGTAGGAACATATTTATGCTATTCAGCTATGACTACAACTTCTACACAAAATGATAATTTTTTTATGAACGTATCGCGAAAATCATGAAAATTAAATACTTATCTTATTTCAAGGGAACAACTTTGAATCAACAATTGAAGTAATGGTTTGCACCTGTTCTCGTATACATCATTATTTATCTTCGAAGAGTATAGCAGCAAGTAAGCAAATCGAATTTTTGCATCACTCGACGTTTTCTTTGCTTTCGTAATACCCCTAAGGCGAATGCGTCAACTCGTCGCAGCTAACAAATCCGAATTTCGACACGCAGCGTTCACAAGGCCATATACGGCATCCTACATTGTGCCGATACAAAGTTCGGTGATGGAACATCGATGACGATCCATCTTCTTTGTGATATGAAGCATTCATTAATTTCTGATAAAGACGTACAGGCCGTCGTCGGTCTATTAAACTCGATATCCGATCTTATCGGATTGTAACGCAAACCTACTTCCGTTCCTCAAAAGAGATGGAATTGAAATCCTTTCCATTGTTTTGACATCTGCCAAGTCATTTGATCAATTGTGTTTACCTAAGGAGGTTTTAGATGACATCATTATCTTAGCCTACGACTTTATTTTTTTATTCATCTATAAATAATTTGAATACATTTAAGGGAATTCAGTAATCAGTTAAAGGTTGTTAAAGTATTCGGGCGATAGTTTAAAATAATCCATCTAAGAATTCTAAAACTAGTTTCTTATAACAGCATCTTACCATAATATTTTTAATGAATTATAGTATCTCATAAAAGGTATGTTTTAATTTATTTAGTTGAGGAATAGATCTTCCAAAATCGAGTCAAATAAAATCGAGGAATTTGCAAATTTTATCCGTACAGATTTTCGATACATATGTTGTAATAAAAAAGAAAAAATTATGAAAATAATATCTTTACTGTTATCGGTGAATAATCTTAAATATTTGCATAATGCAAATGCATAATATATTATAAGTTAGGAAAAGTCAATACAACAGATTTCCTGAAAACGTTTATGGGATAAGAGCATTTGAATTATATTCGTTTGCAACAAGAATTGATTCATCTTGTGAAAATCTAAGAAACCGGGGATTACGATTCGAAGGGCTATATTCCAATCTTTTCGAGATGGGATTAAAGAGAAAATTTTTCTTGTTGCACTTCAGAGAAAGCTCATAGTAATTTCTTTTCGAACACTTTTTGAAGATGGATGTAACCACCAAATTTGTTAACGTGTCTTGCAAAGAGAATTTTGAGAAATGGTATTAAGCTTGCAGTAAAAAGAATATTTAAATACATAGACATTTGATCTTTTAACGTTTAATGTAAAATCCTTACTCTAATTTCTTTCGATAAAATTCATAAAAATTAGCTTCGAAGCTTGGGCACATTTACCAACTGATTGTGTAATGTGTGTTATCCAAAATTCCATAACTTGGCCAGTAGATAAATATGTGACTAGCACCGATATAATGAATGTATTAATGTACCCCTAAAATTAAAATCTTAAAATTAACTAAACCTAATTAAACATAATTACAAATTATATGATTTGAGGACATCAGTGTTTGCAATTAAATCAAAATATGTACAAGTTATATACATATATATATATATACTTCAAAAAGAGGTGAAAGGAAATTTCTGCAGGTTTATGTTTTACATTTTTATGAATATTTAATTTATTTTTTGTGTGGATTTTTTATGTTCTTATGTTTTTCTTATATTTATTACTATTTTTATGTAGAACATTTTTAAAATTAATTCACAAACCTGAGAGAATAAAGGAACTAAAAGGTATTGGCAATTTACAGTTTATATGAAAGGATTTACAGAGTTAAGTACATAAAACCGAAAAATAAACAAAATACACTAAGTTTAAGATATTTTTGAGGCAAACTTTTACGATGCCTAATACTAATAATTTCATAATGGCCAATGATGGAAAGGAATTTGGTTAATTAATTTTTGATAGAATTTGTTTGTCTAGTTTTCCTACAAATTTGGGAAAAGTGGTTTACTTAAATGAAAATGCCCTCTTTCTTCGAAATTCTGTTTCAGTTACATATATCATATGACAATCACTTATTACTAATAACAGCCTTATTTAGTTAGATAAAGAAATTTCCCAACAACGGAAATTTAAGTAGCAATTCATGACTAAGATTTTACGGTTTTTTCTCCAAAGAAAATCAATGTTACATCTCGATAACTGTTTTACTGCAAGTGTACAGTGACATTAAGTGGTATAATAATCACAAATTTCTATCGAGAATGGAATGCCATCCCCTTTAACACTCTATTTAGTAGTGGATCTTAGATTATCTATGAAATAGGAAGAGCAGAAGTTTTACTCTCTAACACATAAACGTGTATATTGTTAGCATTACACATTTGCTTAGCGTTAGAGACGAGTGGATAGCAAATTCATGAATTTTCTGCCTATTGCAAAAAGTTTTTCCTTATCTTTTTATGCGATTACTATTTTATTACTATCTTTATCTAAGAGGAACGAGATGGATGGGGTTCAGTCAATCCATTTAAATAGCAGTAAAGCCTCTTCATTTTGCTTTAAAGCTCTATTTTAGACTGCACGCCGTTTGCTTGGAAGGTTCTTGAAATTACGTATAAAGATAATAATGACAGATAACAAAGCAACAGACTAATGGAACAGATGAGACTGATGGAATTACTAATGAGATTAAATCTATCTATCTAAGACATAAGAGTTTAAATTCACATTCTTAGATAGAAAAACACACAGAGGAAAGATTTGGAAAATATGTGGAAATCGTAGGGAAATTTGTAAAAATAATTCTATTATTTCTCTCTTTACCTTTCGTGCTTTTTAGAAAGGATTCAAGCGTATTTCGTTTTCCTTGATATCTTTTCCTTAATATTCCTCAACTAAGTGAAGAGTAAATCAGTTTCATAACGTTATTTATCTTCAAAAAAGGGGCTTAAAATAAGCCATTCCACGTGCACGGACTAATTTTGACAAAGCGAATGCATAAACCAGATTTTACTGACTATTTCATAGAGCGTTTTTCTCATCTTTGTCTGCGATTTATCTTTTATTACCATCTTTATGTAAGAGGCATTACTGAGGGAAAATTTAAGCGAAAAAGGCAGTATTCAAAGGGAAGGAAAAGGTAAAAGATTTTGAATGATGTAGAAGTCGGAATGATTAAAATTAAATTGAAAGAGTGTCATGTCGGGAACTTTAGGACAGAGGAACCAATATTAGTGTAAAAGAACTCTGTCTTAAAGATACCAATTAGTATTAAACGTGTTATGACGTATAGGAACATTACAGAAGGATATTCAGGTTTTTATACAATTAAGTGGTATATTAGAAAGAGTAATGTCAGGGATTTTAGTGCACAGAAACTTACTGTATAGTAGAAGAACTGGTACAGGCAGCGGCGCTTCCAGGATTTGCCAATGGGAGGGGTTCAAGGAAACGAAAACATGCCTACCTTACAGGAGCTAGTATATTCATTACTTATTACAAATATATCAATTCTTTCAAAAACTGAATACATCGAAAAACAGAGGAGTTTAACAATGAGGTAGCCAACTGATTACACTTTCCAAGATAGTAGTTTACATCAGTGAACTATTGGAAAATTATCACAAGTGTTGTTTGGATACGTTCAATATCTATTAAAAAGTCATTTTTTTCTAAGCTGAAGTTTTTTAGTGCTGTAGATATAAACTTCTTGATTCTTTGAGCGTTCTTTCTTCCAAGAGGTTTCCAAGCGTGAGAAGGAAAAAATTAGTTACGATTATTTGGCAAGCGACATAAAACGTAATATCCACTCATTAGATCCCCACATTGGCGCGCCCATGCTTACTTGAATATCTTTCGTCATTAGACTATATCATCAGCAGGTTTCTTAGGAGTGACTTCATCCCTTGTTTTCAAAATTGATTTCTCTTCTAAGAACCAAAAATCATTTATATCGAATGAAATTTTCTGGTAGGCTTACAATTAAGCCAGATTTCGTTTTATGTATTAGCTAAGTATTCAGTTGAATTCGTCACAAACCGAACATTAAAAACTCGGATGCATTAAAAAAACAGTATACTCTTGATTATAGTTGATATTATAATTGAATTTGCAGAATTAAAGTTACACACCATGGTGAAAAAATTAAGTCGTCCACTTACAATTATTTATACCAAGTAGTAGTTACGTTGTTTAACCAGAAGAGAGCTGACGCAAATCTAGTCTTACGCATTGTGTTCAAAGAAAACAAAATTTTTCCATGAATTGAAATTTTGAAGGGGCATTGCATGACCACGTGGTTGACAGGATAAGTCATGAGGTTCGTTGGATTCTATTACCAGAGAAAACATTTGTGAAGGAGTAAAAAGGAAGCTGGAGAATTTAAGCCACAGTTTTATCAGTTCATAAAATTTATTTCAAGCCATCAAGTCACTGTTCCGATAAATCTGTGCGTACCTTACGAGCACAATACCTTTTAGCTGACTGATTCGCTTCCAAAATGGTATATTATTAATAAAATCGTCGAAAATTATATTTTAGTGATAAGTTGTATTGCTAAATACTTCTTCAAATTTCTACGGAAATTCGGTTATCGAATTATTTTCGTAAATATACAGCAAAATAACAGGTAATCAAAAAATAAGGATCAGTACATTCTCTGTCATCCCGAGAAATGAAGATTCTTCTGTACAGACTTTTTATCGTCCAGAATGCTTATTAAAGGAACCAGTGCCTCTTGAACTGTCGCTAAACTCATTTACAGGTGTGCCCTCCGATAACAGCTGTAAAAAAGGCAATCCTAATTTAGGCATCCAATAATGGTCATTTCACAAATAAAACCACATAGCCTTTAACTTACGTTTTTCCGATAGAGGCCTTGAGCTATTCGCGGATTGCAAAAAAGAAACATTTCGGATGTCTATCTGTACCTAATGAAATCTAAACTAAACTCTCCTTCGAACTGTTTACTTTGAATTTCTCAAAAGCACTACTTACGAGTCTAGCTTTCTATTCACACCCTCAAAACCGTTAAGTGCGGAAGATCTAACTAAGCGTTTTATCAATCTGTTGGTCTCTTAAACGTAATCTTAATCTCTGTTTTCTGGGTGAAAGTTTCGAATTACTTTTCGAATGTTCCCTTGTTTTTTTGCGAGGAGTAAACGAATCAGCACATTTGAATTTTTTTCTTGGGAATCTTATCTTATGGTGTGAGTCATCTAACTAAAGGATAGGCCTAAGAAGTTCATAGGTTGAACATTGAGTGCAAAACACTCGTATCTTAGTGTCCCATTGATATCTATGTCGGCTCTAGGTCTCCTCTACTACCGAAAACTTTACCTTGGCTGAAATCGGAGCCATATTTACGGGTATGCGGAGCTTTTGCTGAATTTATCAAGCAGTGTATCTCTAAGACTTGCGTGATGATTGGGGCTTTGTACTCCTCAACAGAAAAAAAAGCTCAGAGCTAGTCATAGGACTTGAATCTTGGGGGGGGGGGGGGGGGGGTTGAACCCCTATACCCCCCCCCCCCTCGCTGCGCCACTGGGTACAGGCGAACTATTCGAAAACTAATTCCCCGAGCGATAAATTCTTTAAATGACAAATTCTTCGAAAAAAATATCATAATGCTAAAGAAAATTCCGTCAATGAAGTTCATAGCTTTACTAGATAGATCTTATCTCCTAATCATTTCCTTTTAAATAAAATTATGGATTAACAATAACAAATTATGAAAAGATGAATGACTTTAAAAACACTAGAGTGATCATATAGAGAATTTTTGATTCGAAGAATTGATCGTTTAAATAATTCATTTTCTAAGAATATGCTCTTGAACAATTTGCTTTCGACGAGTCTGTATTCGAAGACTGCTTTCGAAAAATTTGTGATTGTAAACTTTGCTCCCGAAGATGCTGATCAGCATTATTCGTTATTATACGAGATGTTACGAGAACATTGCAGAAAAGCCTGATATTCAGCTTTTTTAACTCGTTGTACTCTGAATACCCTAACGCTGCTTCCCTCTGTAAGATGTATGCCTTACTTTCCAATAACTTCCCGTAATTTTACCGCCCCGTAAATTTCATCCGTCGAAAGAGCCGATTCGAATAACCCGGTGAATCGAAAGAAAAATACAAGACGACGAAATGATATTTATCGTTGTTCATAGGCGCGATTAAAGCGCCTGTCAGTGGCCGAAATCGGAGTGATGGATTGATGCGAACCGAAGATAACTCCCGTGTCCAAAAAAAGTCGCGGTAATTGTGTCAAATCCCACGCCGCTGTGCCTTAATAGCTCGCATAGGTTCGGGAACGGAAGGCCCGAGTTTTGCGCCGCAATAATTCATTCCTTTTTCTCGCATTAGCATAAAACACGGGCCCAATTAAGGGAGGGAATGCGCAGTTTCCCTTGCTGCAGTGCAGAATGCATTTGGTCGAACAGCTCATTCGGCCTCAATGTACATTCGGGTTGATTTGCGATCGGTCTGGGAGCATTAATTATGGTGGAATCGGGGTTGGCCACGGTTGTAACTGCAAGATGATGGTGATGACTCAGGAGATTGCACTGGTAGTTGGATCGTTTGCTTTAAGTTGCGTGAATGTAGGTTTGTAGTCCTCGTAGATGACTGACTTGAGAAGTCTCATTAGTACGGAAAAATTGCCTCCCTTTCTTGTTCAAAGTGTACGAAGTTGTTCTCGGTAATCAAGAAATATCTATCAGCAGTAGATATTTATATTATTATTTGCAAGCAGACCTTCATGATGTATACATCCACATGTGGCTGAATTGCTGATTTATTTTCTATTTAATATAATTTCTTGTTATAATCCAATAGCTTGGCCTGAACCTTGTAGTACTTTGACATTATGTAGACCAATAGAATTGAAACTTTACACTTCACCACAGAATATTTTTATTGAACCTGAATTTTATATTAGTCCATGAATTCTCAACGGGTCAAAACCTTGGTTATTAAATAAAAATGTTTTGTAGTAAAATGTAAAGGTTTGATTTACATGTTTCTACTTAGTTTGTTGATTAAAATATATGGAGTTTGCTATATTATTTACAAGATTTTTACAGACAAGAATAAATTTAATAACTTTATTCATTAAAGATTCGCGATTCCGCAACATCGTTTTTGAATGGTGATGGTTTAATAAATTACTTCGTGAATTAATTAATGCTTTCAGAAAACTAAATGCTGGCTCACAATCAGTGAACTATCTATAGAATAAAATTGTATAAATCAGGAGAGTAATATACCCTTACTCTACCATCGTCATTAAATTTCATATTATATTTGATACATAAGGATTTACGTATAAGCGTTTATAAAAATTTTAATGATAATAATAATGTTTTATTCCTTTTCTGTGATAAAAAATACATATTTTGGATCTTCAAGTAAAGAATATAGGTACCTGAAAGTGAGAATCACTAGTTGTAGGGTTACCGATACTTCAGTTTATAAAACTAGAAAAAAACAGTATTTGTTAAATGTATGCATAATTGAACTATGACCATGTGTCATAACCGAGATAAAATATCTATAAAAAATTATAAACTAAAAGAAAAACATTAAATTAAAGTATTTATTCCATGTTACGTAGCAAAAAATCAAAATCTTGATGTTGTAGCAGCCAATCTTTAATCTATATTAAACAAGTTATTTTTAAATATTGATTGAACGAACATTTATAAAAATGAATGCATCAAATCATAACTGAGACAAAAAAGAGATAAATCACAAATAGGTGCCTCAGCGTACTTCTTCAAATATCTTTTTTAAATAAAAATGCAAATTTTTAACATTTTTAAAATGCTTGTAAATCACTAATTTTACTATTTTATAAATTCTTTGATCCTCAAACAGATACCTTTAGATTTTGTTATTGTCTCAAACAAGATTTGTTGAGAACAAAACTGTTGACATGAAACCGAGTTCAATTATTTCCGAATACGTGTAACGGATCACTCGCGATATCCTGAGGATATGATTCCTGATTCTGGGCCACCGATGAAGTTGAACGAGGGTCAGTCCTCACGGGACGGCTCCTAGTTCTAGAGGACGAAAAACTAGATCCACGCAAGCGCGTAAACTCCAGATGTTAACTCCGGTCCTACAGGTTAGAAACGGAAATGCTAGTCTCCTTCACGTAAGTTGTTGCTGGCAGATGAGAATTCCCATCACGGCGCTCGATAAAAAGAAAGAAATTTTTGGTGATAAACTTACCATGGCCTGGGACTCTGACAGCTGTTTTCTGAATCGTGATAAATGTGACAAAAATCTTAGAAATAGAATAAATAATTTTAAATAAAGAAAATAAGTTTTCTTGCATTTCAGTAGGTACATTTAAATATATAAATAATAAATATATATATTTTTATATTTAAAATATATAAATTGATAAAAAAAAATAAAAACATATGTATAAATCGTAAGTCAATGTGCAATGTTCTTGATAATGAAAGTGTTAATGTAGTCATTTTCGTGTGGTTTCGCAATAAACTTAAAGCTTACTCTAGTTTCAAATCGAACCAATAAAGAAAAATCGCGCTGAAGGGCTCTGTTAGGGCGCTAACCTAGAATGTCTATTTTTTTAAGTTTCAGAATCTATCAAGCAATCTATTATAACGGTTTATCCTTATGTTGCCTAATACTAAAAGTGGGACCGGTTACACAAATTTAATTAACCTATTGAGCTACCAGTTGAATATAGACAAAAAGATAACCACTGCCACCGTCGACCGAGAAGTCATCGTTATAAAGCTTTTTCTAAAACTATTCGTCTGTGAAGTCATCAGCCCGAAGGCTGGTTCAATTTTCAACCATATCGGCAATCAGAAGGTCCGGAGGAAGAGAATGAGTCTCATAAGGAAGGATGTAGAGTGAAGAAATAAACAATTTAGGAGAATTTTTTTCCGCTCCGAGCAAGAATACTGGGGTTGGAAAAAGTCCTCCTAAGAGCGGCCCAATACTCCAATGAGTATTAGCATATTCGGCCAATTTCGTGGAAGGACATCCTGTAGTTATAGGAAATAAGTTTAAGTTTTTATTATTTTCTATAAATTAAGTAATAAATTAGCATTTTAACCAATGAATTGTAGCATTCACTATAACTCTTAGGTCCCGGGATCGTATCCTGGCTAATCGGATTTTTCTAGCTAGGAAATGATCGTGTGTGTTTGTAAATAGAAATAATTATTGGAATGGATGTAAGTAGGATCTTTCTTCCTGTTCCCATTAGAGAAATTAATATTATTTCATTGTGAAAGATGATTAAAAGTTACAAAAAATAAATTAATAGCATGGTTAAATTCAAGGCAATTAGAGTAATACACGACACATAACCATAAATTACCGCATATGGCACACATAGTTGATTCGTAATCTAAAACAAATTTCGAACCTTATTATGACAATATATAACAAATTCGAGCCCAAGAAGACTCTGTAAGACCTGAAATTTTTGTTAACCAATTGAATTTTCCTGTAAAAACAAAATATGTACTTTAAATCGGTCTCTCTATTATCTGCCCAAGGTTTTGTTTTCTGAGCCAAACACTGGCAATACTTCTTGCTGACAATGTATGCTAATACAAATTGTTTTTATTTTATATAATTTATTGATGTACCTATACAGTTAAAATTGTAAATTTTACACAGGCAGGTTTTTTCTAATGCTCAGTGAACCATTTCTTTTCACTTAAAGGAGAAATAGAAGATTTTTTGAATCACTCGATAATGAGTGCTCGAAATGAATTGCCATGATTCGCTATTAATATTACCTTAGTATTTTCCGTGTTATCACAACCATGAATGAGACTAAGCTAGAAATTGCATATGTATAATTCTTTATCCTGTACCTTGAGAAAATGGAACATTCCATTCCTCAGTATTTGACCCAGAGAAATTCGAAAATCACGCACAAAATGTAAATTTTTAACAACACTTTTTCTAATAGAATCAGATACTTCCGTACCAACCTACCGAGTCGTTTATGAATTAATATACGTTACATTTCCTCATGAACTAAATCGCGACGTCTCATTGGTCGTTCATTCTAACTTCCTCCAGCGTCTCAATTTCAAAGTAAAAATGTCATTAAATATATTATTGTGGTTGAGTGCATCTTCCGGAAATGATGCCTCAGTATCTTTTGAATGAATCTGTAAGATGTAACAGAGGAATTTCCATAATGTCATAGTCGATTTATGAGTGGGAAGCGAAGATACGCGATTTTGCCGAGCATATAAGAGAATCTGCATTGAATGAAATTCGATTGAGAGCAGTAACTAGACATAGAGCCGTGGACAAGCCAGCAAATAAAATTCATATAACAATAAGTATTAGTTAGTTAGTAAATGAATTATGTAGGACCAAAAGAGACATCGTATTTCTTCCACAAATATGTTTCTTTAACTAGCTTGAGTACTCGTTTATTTTCAACGGGCGAATATAAAATGATGAACTATTATTACAGTGTTGATGGGAGCGGATCGGATGTCTCATAAATATAGGTAGGTAGCAAATAACAGGCTATTCTTCTTTCCAACGCAACAAGCAAAGAAAATTAAAATATGATCAAATCTACAAATTCTCTTCAACGCAATATTCAATTCCAAATCTGCTCAAATAAAAGCTTCTTCAATTAAGAGAACACTCAATTTTTTGTAAGTGTAACAATATATAATAACTCATTCATTTCAGACTACGCTAATGGACAATTTCTGAGGAGTTTTCAAAAAGGCAAAACGGAGATAGAATAAGAGTACTAAATAAAAATAGCAGAAAGATATTAAATGTTCTTCTAAAAACCACGGATTATTCTTCATTGCGGAATGCATAATGTGGAGCTGACTGGCATCCCAATGCTGAAATACAAAACATACGGTTAAAACGCATTGATGCCGTACATCTAAACCAACTCAGCATGGATTGCTGCTGAATTAATCTCCTTCAATACAGGAAACGAATTACTTCGAGATACTCCACTTTATTTATGGGCTTCCTCACTATATTTAGGGTTCTCTAGTGGCGTGCTGAAGTGCTGTGTCACGTACATGACAATGAGTATCAATGTAGGTCGGTCAACGAACTATCAAATATTGTGAACTTCTTCTGTGATTCCTCTATTTATTGTTTTTTATTGTACAAAACCGCCGCAGTCTGTCGCAAGGACTGGTGGCGACGTTAACTTATATAACAATAAATAAATAAAAAATTAAGTTTAAATTATCACTACGCAGACATACAGAAAACCCAACTAAATACAGAATAAGCATGTATAAATAAAAATAATATAAAATAAATAAATACAAAAAGATAAATATGCAATACATACATGAATTAAAATTAACTTTAACACCGTAAGGGGAAAAGCTTACACGAACTTTGCCTCTAAGCCTGCACCATAATCCTTCAGTTTTTTTTGTTTATTGTATTGCTCTTTTACACCGTGTTATGTATTTTTATTTAATCTAATTAGTTTTTAGAGTAAATCGGTTAACCGAAAGTTGAGCTTGACTTTTCGAAGCTCATTTCCGTTTTTCCACAATATCTCCATTCATCTGATATTTAGGTATATACTATTATTTATAAAAGTTTTATAAATTGTAATTTACTATAACCTTAGTATGAAAAATATTTTTTATAACTGATTGTTTAGGAGTTTATCATGAAATACTGATAAACCGGAAGATGCTGATTATGTACTTAGAAGGCGCTCTGGGCGAAAGGCCAATTTCATCGTTTTTCATCAAACATGTCCCGAAAAACATTATTTATAATGTTTTTGACGTAAAAGATAATATGATATAAATGAATCTCTTATCTTCCAAGTTTAGATTGAATATAGAGATCGAAAATACTGTCGTAGATAAGTATTTAGATATTATATCTATATATAATAGATATGGAGAAAGTCATGTGCTGGCCACATCAGATTTTTTCGAAGTGGCCATTGAAACTTTATGACTCATACTCGTAAACGCTTAACACAATCGAACAACGAGTAATCTACGCCTGAAGATGCTCAGTAAATGAGTAAATCACTTGATGATGAAGATTACTCTACGAAACCTGGACGTGTATCATATTGTGGAAAAGTACAACACCTCTTCGTTCTACAAGACTGCAAACGGCCCGCGTTCTAGCGCTGCTATAAAACTCACAGCGGCGGCTCATTGAAAAACGCGTTTGAAATCGGCACTTTTCAACGCCTTTGAGGTGGTCTTTTGCCGCAAAAAACCGAGTGCATCCCGGCAACTCCCCCGTGATAGTTTAATTATCGGCCCGTTGGAGGGAGGCGCGACTGCTTTTGAAGGATTCCCCCGTGGCCGGGGTGGTGCATTAGAAAAGCTCTGCGAGGCTAATTACCCAGCGTTGCAAGTTATTTACGACTCCGTAATTGGTACGTGCGCCCTTAAAGTGCAAGGCAGTTCACGAAGCGCGCAAAGTAGACACCGAAACTGTTACCGAGGGTGCATTAAAGCTGCTATAGTGGGTTTTTTGCGCCCAAAATGCATCGAAATACAAGGAGGAAATTGAAACAAAACGGATTTTTCCTCCTCCGGGATATCACTGGCGATTATTAAATTGGGAGGATTTAATGGGAGGAGTCTTTTATGCTCCGCTTATGGGAATCCCGCAAAAACGAGGAATTTTCTTAATATCCCGCCTTTACGATACCCGTTAATCAAAATTTGCCGGGAAAAAAGTACCAACGCAGGTTTTTGTAAAAGTTAAATTATAATGTCGAAGCCGCGGCAATTAGGAGTGTTTTCATAAATAACCAACCAAATCGCTGCGCTTTTTAATCTGGAAAATGTTTCCGAAGGTCGTAGATTATTTATGCATCGCCACGGAGTAGATTCATGAGAATGAATCGTATTACTGCGGAGTGGATGCAGTCATGCGAGCGGGGAGTCTGGTTTCGATGATGAAGATGGTACACATACGCCAATCGGATCGTAAATAACGCCCGCATCGCTTTAAATCCATTGAGTTAACGAGAGCAGATCCATTAAAGCATCTTATCAATGCTTTAGGATCTCTCCGTACAAGGGGGCCTTGACTTGTAAGTGAAATCTGCTTGGGAGCCCGACGCAGCTGGGAAATATTTTGGGATCCTTCCGAGTATCACGGTCGAATTTGGGTCGAGAGAAATGTGCATCCGTGACTAATAGTGCATACGCATGGAAACTGCTGCGTATTTGGGTGTGCCTCGTTAAGGTTTAATGCCAAATCGTTCTCGAATTTTTCAAGTACATCAATTTCGCGATTCCATACATGGGCTAGTTCCTGCGATCAGCATTTGTGACGGCAGTAAAGTATATTCCACGGCGTTATTCTTTCAAAGTAGGATTGATGGTGGATTCGTGAGTGAGAAATTTTCCTATAGAATGTTCTTTTCATAAATTCATCATCCCCTTCTCGTTAAATACTTAGGGTTTGTAAGAAAAAATGTGACAAATGTCTTTACAAAGCTAAATCGTGTGCTCTTATATCTCATGAAATGGATATCTTTTGTAAGATATCCATTTCATGCTTTTGACTTTTGTGAGATGGTGGCAAAGAGAAGACAATATCTTTCCTGCGAAAGGTTAATATGATTACCTGAATAAGCCATATATCTTTGGTTTTTCGAGAATCCTTTGACTATGCTTAATAATAATTTAGCCTCTTCATGTTACCATTAAATAGCCCTATTTCAGATTTATGCCGTTTGTATGGGAGGTTCTTGAAATTACGAGTGAAATAATTACGACAGATAACAAGGCAGCATACTTGGAATCACTAATAAGATAGAAATGGGAATTTCGATTCATCTTCTTAAAAGTTATAGTCCACAGAGAAAAGCTTTGGAATCTTTTGTGAAACTCCTATGGAAAAAACTGTTCAAATATTACTATTATTTCTCTCTTTACCTGTCGCTCTTCTTAGAAAGGATTAAGGAGTCTTTCGTTTTCCATAACATCTTTTCCTTAATATTTGTCGACTAAGAAAGAGTTCATCGGTTTCATAACGTTATTTATCTTCAAAAAAGGAGCTAAAAAAATTAGCTATTCCATATGCATGGACTAATTTCTATACAACGATTGCTTACCCTGGATATTTCTATATTTACGTTATACTTAGAAGTAAATAATCATGTTATAGCTATCAGTTTCTATTCGTGTTGTAAGGATAAAAAATTGTTTTTTTCAAACGGCAATGTGACAAAAAGACAAGTTTTGATTGTAATCTGCTTTTATCAAACAGCACCGTTTTGTAGTCTAGTGGGATGGATTTATATAAATTTCAGCATCTTATCTCTTTTCTATCGGTCTCCCATAATTCTTTTTTTGCCAAAGGCAACAAAAGATCGTTGAAAACAAAATTCGGAATGAAATGTGGCGAACAATCGGGCTAAAGATAGCCAGATTCACCCCATTGTGGGATATTTTTAAATCACGCCATTTTTCTCCGTTAAAAAGCATTGTACTCGCAGCCCGTATGTTACTGAGTTCTAGAATGATCCTAATTGATTGCAGAACTCCTTTTTGTGAAATCCTGGATTCTGGCCAAGTCTACGAGAAATTTATTGCTGCCGAATAAAAAACATGGCAGGGAGCCTGGTGCGATCGAATACGCTAAAATATTTAAATTATTATTATAGCTTTTAGATTCAAATTTTTCGTGATGTTTCATGACTATAGGTTCATGTGAATTTTACTGCGTAATGTGGATTTGAAATATTTATTCACATTCCTCTGATATCCATGTGGGTAGCGCTATTCTATTTGGTTAGATCGGGTACAATTTCCTTTGAATTCATGACATGGGCTGAGCAAAATCTAGGCAACTCCTTAAAGGTTCATTCCGGCAGTTTTCCATCCAAATAGTACGAAATTACGGGATGTTCCGGGAGATTAAGTTTAATTATTATTACAGCTACCGTCAAATGTCTGTTACTTGTTGATGAACAGTAAAATTATGCAATATGATCGCAATTGAATTAGCTTTACTTGGAATCATGGTAATTAGACGGCACAAAAATTTCTGAAACTTTCTAAATTTCTTTCTATGAAGATGGGATACAACTCACAACCAGGACTGTCGACGCATAAGTTTATAGGAAAACAAGAGTACATGACATCCATAAAGTATATTATTTTAATAATGGAAACAAATTAAGGCTAAAATACAAGCTGTCCTTCACTTCAGGAAATTTCAAATATTATTTATTCATTTAGTTTTCTCATGAAGCATAATTGCCAGTTAAATTTAAAATGAAACAGATGAGAAAATAATTTAGTATCTCAATTACTCAATATAAAACAAGGTAGAATGTAATAAATAGTATTGGTTTATTTCCTTAAGAACGATAAGCACGATGTTATATTTTTACAAACACAACACTCCTTAAGACTAGCTACGGGTGAGCGGTGTCATTACTATGTTTTGATTACTGTTTTGAAGAGATTAGGTTGAATCTTGTTGAGTAAAAGCGTGATAAACCCCCTCTTATGGGAAATGGGAGATTTTAAACAATATCGTCCGTTTCCGGGAGTCTTCCGGCGAAAACTGAAGAGTTATCAAACCTAGCAAAGTCGGATAATTAACATGCATTAGGTAGCGGATTTTTTAAGATCTAGAAAAGAAAAGGTGACGTTGTGCTTTATATACTAATCACTTCACTTCGTTATACCCGCAGTTGATGGTTCTCGTCAAGGTCTAGGATCTCTATTACGTCTTCATCATCACCATCATGGGTTTGCCATCCCAAAATTAGTTTCTTGTTGTTCTCTAGCTCGGCCTGTCCCTAGCAAATCGCTTCATTCGCTCATAATTCCCAACATTAACAGTAGCCATTATCTTTCTCTCATAATCTATCCTAGGTCTACGCTATAACTCCCCACCTCTCCTGTCACTCCCAATGCTATGTTTGCCCGGCTATCGTACGGTAAAGTATGCCCAATTAAGTTTCCCTTTCTTTTAGCTGATGTTTTCCAAAGGCTTTTTCTTTCATTTTCTTTTCGTAAAATTCGTTAGTTATCATGTTTGTCCCTTTTATTTTCATTAGTACTCTAGAGCTAAACGTTTTAATCTCTCCCAATATTATTTCTGTTGTTGATTCCTAGTGTCACTGTCGTAGAAAGCATTATATTGTTTCTAATCGTCTCTCAATATTTAAGTTCGTGATATATTTTTTTTCAGCGATTTTTTCTTATAGACTGCCGTCTTTGCTTGAACTGTTCCAGTTATTATTTTTCTCTGACGCTCCTCTATCATTTACGGTCATCTTGCAACCTAAAAACCACAATTCTGCAACCTCTTGTTTCAATATAATTTTCCCATTCCTTGCTTCATTAGAATATTATTCATTCTATTTCGACAGCAGGCCTTTTTTGTATTTCTATCTATTTTGGGATTAAGCTATATCATGCTTTCCTATAGAAGACAGTGTTCTTGTTAATTCATTTATATTTTCAGAAAGTATTGCTATATCTTCTGCAATACGAAATTGTTGCTAATCTTTTCTTTTTTTATACATCCACCTACCTTTCCCAAGATTCATCAATTGCCTTCTATTGAACGATTGATATACCTATTGATTTATTCGTTATAATCCTTGAAATTACATAATTTTTCATCATCCATAAGGCAGAAATATCAAACCATGTGAAAAATTCTATGGAAATCCTACAAACACCCGCCCCTATTGTAATAAAGCCTCGATTCAACAGATATTGTGCCTCCCACGGAGTAAATTTGAATGATTTGCATGTCAACTAATCAGATATTTATGAATGAAAATGATGTTCCTACCTACCCACCTTTTCTAAGACATTCTGCGTAAAATACTAAGCCGCCCACGCTGAGAAATTGACAAATATAGTTTTCTCCGTAACGCCCACTGATGTTATTCATTCCCATTTTTACGTTGACATCCAATGACATTTGCTTTTTAATCTGAATACATCAACCGATAAATGACGCTGAGTTAATTAATTTCTCGTCAACCAGGCTCGCGCAGATTTTAAATTGCTTGTAAATACAATCATGTTAAGCGATACCCTTTTCACAACTCAATGAAAACGCCTAAGAATTTTTTCTGTCAAATTCATTAATGCAAATATAAAATCCCACGCAGTTACGCAACAAAAAGTAGCAACTATTCCAAACACAAATAGAGAGGCTAACCGCTAGTTTGAATCGAGAATAAACGATGAAAGTTCCCAAATAGGAAGGAAAACAACCGCTTCCGAAATTGTATCTCGCCTGTCAAAACATGGCTCTCTTTCTGTTTATCTTGCTGTTTCTATTTTCTGAAATATAAGATCTGAAGAAGCATCGGGTGGAATGTTCTCAGAGACAAAACAGAAGCAGGGAGTCGAGCCGAAAATTTCCCGAGAAAATATTTATAGCGCCCTTTTCGAGTGTTGACCGCTACGGGGCTTACTTTGAGATGTCGAAGGCGGGTGCTGCGCCAAATCTGAGTGCAATCTCCGATCGATCGTTTCTCCGTTATACAAGGACGCCGATACACGGGACACGTTCCTCATTCTCCGGCAAAGACCCACAAAAAAATCCATGGAACGAGTTCCTTGACATTCTTCGGCTCAGCTCCTTGTTAATTCCCCATCGTACCACTTCTATCACTTCCTTGCTTTGATTCCGTTCCGTCGAACACACCTACACACCCACGTGCTCTAAACGTTGGAATTAGGTGATTATAAGTATCTTTAGTAGAGCAACATTGAGACTTATTCACGATCTCACAAAGATAAGCCAATATATGATTAGTCTCACTGGCAGTAACATAGCCACCAAAGTTGTTTTCGTAACTCAGGTCTTTTAAGTGTTGATTAGTTATTATTTATTCATAGCTTTTTATATATTTATTGTAATTTTACATTTTCTATTACTTCAAAGAAGATTTGAATATCTATTTATTTATTTATATCTCCAAAATTGTAAGTAATGTACCTGTTATGGAGAGCTGCTGGGGTAGGGGAAGATGGGGCGATATGTACTTCACCTACCCCAGTATTTAATAAAAAACATGTCAAGTCAAAGGATGATA
Organism: Sympetrum striolatum; assembly: GCA_947579665.1. NCBI lineage: Eukaryota > Metazoa > Arthropoda > Insecta > Odonata > Libellulidae > Sympetrum > Sympetrum striolatum. The sequence continues at coordinate 41,635,387 of OX388349.1, forward strand.
ATTGGAGCATTGACCTTCCCTTCACACAATGACGTGACGTTATTAAGTCAAATTAGTCGATGTGGTGTTTTAATTATTTTAATATTTAAACTTTATTCATATTATCAATTAGATAGATAGATAGAATAAGAGAAGCAAATGTGTAACTCTATGAAAATGGAACAATTAGTTTACCTTAAAATAAAATAATTGTTCAATTTAGTAAGAAATATAAGAGATGAAAATATGTTGCACTGAAATAAGGTAAAATTATTTTTCAGCCGTGCAAACGTCTTTTTGTCTTAATGAATAAATCATCAAATTTAAATAACTGATAAATGTAAAAAATCAACCCTCTTCATCTTTAGTTATTGTTTCCCGCTTGAAAATATCGTTATTTAAATTTAAAATTCCTTTCTAAACAGCAAGACTACACCTTACCTCGTGGAAACTGGATTTCCTATAATCCGTAATAATGTTAAATATGACTGGAATCGGCCAATTAGAGTATAATTTCTGTCAGCATTTTCCAGTGCTTTATCTGATTGCTACATATACGAATACTGTAGTACATCAAAGTATTTTGGAAAATACGTCCGGATTTCTTTTCCTTTGAATCTCCTAAGCTGTTTCTAGTAGCTCCACATCACAAGCTATTAGGTAAAATAATGGCATAAGAAAAATTGAGTGGGAGCCAAAATGCGAAATGACCTCAGCTGTCGAAGCACTTTTAACAATACTACTACTACTACTACAAGAAAAATTGAAGACCTGTTTCCTAATCAAAAGACTCACAAACTTACATGTATAAATAAATATCTGAGTAAATCAAAGCAGCTGGCGGAAATAATAATCCTTTATTCTTAATGAGGGAACATTTATACAATTTAATCTCCAGAAGAAGCCTATGTGGAACTCTATGACAAATAAAATTTAATCACTAAGTAAAATTCCACTTTATTACATTTATTAAAATGATTGTATTCGAAAAAAAATAGTTCACCATCAAGCCTCATGATGCTCATCATCAATTTTATAACATTTTTTATTTCTGAAATACTTTTTCTAGGAATATATCGTATTCTGTTTTAAAAGTTAGTGGCTACGCTAACTCTGAATTTTTGATACTTTAACCTTGAAATAGCAGTCATACGAATATGTGCTTCATAGAGCCACAAAAAAATAATATCGTGAATAGTCATAATTGCACTCTTCTTCGTACAGGAATATAATAATAATAATAAAAGGACTTTATTTAGGGCGATATTGAGAAAATAAAGCCTCTTCTTTCATCTAACCCTTCGTCATATAAATGTAAAAAATAGATAAAGTACAAAGAAGATTAGACTTTGTGGTTTCAAAAAACCTAAGCTAAGAGCTTAGGGAAAAAATTTCCAATTTCCTTTCTGTGAAAAACCAGTGAAACCTGCAGATAGGAAAACTATATTTAGCGATGAAATCAGATTAAATGAGATTAAAAGACAGGAAAACATACCAATAGTATCATACAAGAACAAAAAGAGCAAACTGTTACATATTTGCATGTAGTAGGTAAAATATATTCTGTCAAAGCCACAAGTCACATTACTGTCACAACTATCTATCTATATAACTTTATATTAACATTTTTCGTTGTGAAGGTCTACTTAGTTATTACCGTTACTCAGATACAATCAGTGTTGCCGTACTATTTTGTCCATTTTCCGTCTCCTTTACCCTTTGACTGCTACTGCTATTTCAGCGGAAAATTTGGTTTCCTTCTTTCGTATATAAACGAATCATTAGAATTCCCCCAAACCGACTCTACCCATTCTTCAAATTTTCTCATTATCTTACCCATTACTTTGAAAATCGGAAAAACCTTATATTTCCTCGAATGTCATCCTTTCACCAAAGAATGCCTCCCATTAAGATAAACTTCCGCAAAGAATGGAGTGTAGCTATTAAATCGGAAAGAATCGTCTCATTGGTAATGGGCCTTAAGAAACTATTTTGATTGGAACGGAGGCTGGGTAGGAAATTGGTCGCATCCCCTTTGTTGGAATTAATTGGGAGAGAGGAAAGGATAGGTGATGGGCCTTTTGCTAATTGCTGCTATTTCTTCCTTTTTGGTCCATGATTATTTTTTCACGGAAAAGAGGGCCGTCGGCTGCTGTTTTGCGATATGTTGAGCGAGGCTAGAGTTTTACGAAGAAACGTCTTCATAAGGTCCTTCACCGAAATTTTATCATGACTAATTGACGTCTTTGACAGTTGGTGGATATTCAAGTTTGAATTCTTTCGAGCGAAAGGAACTTTTTTCGGTCGGAAAATTGTCTGGGAACAAATGCTCAAAAATCAAAGCTATCTGGTTTTTTCTTTTGAAAAGTTTTCCTCTTTGATTTATCATCGAGTTTATTGTCCCTTTAATTTTCGAGTTTCAGTTTTTCTCTTACGTAGAAATGCCTAATACATACGTGGCCTATTCGATATGCACTTATTATTCTTCAAGTATGCTATCATTTGAACGATATCTCACAATAGTTCCACGAAGTTGGATAGTGTAATACTTAGCATATTAAGTACACCTACATAACGTCTTGTTTATACGTGACACATTCAATATGCACCAATTATGTTACACGTATCCTATAGTTTAAACAATATCTAGCAATGGTTCCATGAAGATGGATCATTGAATACTGAGCATTGTCCTTTTCATTTCAACGTAATTAAACATACTGCCAACTTAAACGTTCACGATCCAGTAGCTTAAGATGTATTCTCCGATTGGTAGAGTTTAAGTAATTTTAAAGTTAATCTATTCATATGTATTTGAGTGTGTGGATACCTTGCCATGTGATGTATTTTTTCAGTTAAATGATAAATCGTATATATATATATATATATATATATATATATATATATATATATATATATATATATATATATATTTATTTATTTATTTATGATATATCTTATATCTTATGTACCTGCATGTATAGTGCATCCCTTTTACATTGCCACCTGGCCAGAAAATCAACTTCCAAAGTAAATTTAAATAAATAACAATCAGTGAAAATTTCCAAAGCATTTAAAAATCATAATATCATTGAAAAATATAAGCAAATTTTCCTAATGATTGATCATATTATTTTGCGACAGCTACTTGAAAACTTTAGAATGTTCAACAACTTTATAACCATCACTGGAGGCATTAAAAGACCGGATGTCACCGGATGATCGCTAACTATCAGCCGTTAACACCAAATTCTTCGCTGAAGCTGATGAAAGTTTCAGATGTTTTCAAAGCAAATGAATATTCCGTTTTCTATGGCCCACGCTCTCTCAGTAATTAAGACTAATTTCAAATTGGAGAAAACTGTAAAAAAGAAACGCCGTTATTATACGCAAAAAAATAATCTGGCCTAGAATGTGAGCTGGGTGAAACTAGCTGGCTTAGAAATTAGTCGAAACTTTTCGTTCTATCTCTTAGTATTCCTTTAATTAGGCTGTTGACTCAATATTAGCTATTCGTTGGAATTGGTCCGCGGAGTGATTTCTCTGCTGAACCGGATATGTTACAATTTGGTGTGTGATGTCATGAGATAGGAAATACGACGTGGGATATTTAGGATGTACCTGATAGAATAAAATGATCTACCCTAATCATAACATAGAAAAATAATATATGCAAATTTATCGCCTAAAATAATAGTATTTGTTAATTCAACCTATCGAAGTACATTTAGATTGACGGAAGGTCAGGTTACTCTTGCAGGAGATATTAACATTTCTCGGTATATGAAAAAAATACCTTGAGAAAGCACTTTCATCATATCCTGGGAAAGACTGCTTTCCTCGTCACAGTATAAATATATCTAATTAAGTTAAGGTCCTAGTATTCACGATTTATATCCGGATTTATTTAATCCATGCAAAAGGTGATGAAAATTAAACAGTATTTTTAGAAAATTTTTGAGAATATGTAGACAATTCATATTACGACGGTATATTTATTGAATTTAATTTTCAAGATCTTTGATATGGTTGAGCAATCTTTCCATGAGTTATGAAAAAACTCGTCATGCTGGTTTGAATAGTATTTTTTTTAATGTATATTTCACAGTCTCCTCATACGGCTGCAATATTTTTTGTGTTTGCAAGAGTAGCGGGTTTTTATTTGGCTGAAATTACAGAGGCGTAGAGAAAATGACAAAGAATGGCACGGAAATCAGTTTTTATGAAAGGCTGGACCACATCAAGCACACATCGAGAGCTCCTGGGTTCGAGACTGACTGGGTGTGTCCACTCAGTCGGATGGCACTCGAAAAACCTCCCGCGGGATCAACCGCTGCTTGCGCGGCGAGCGCTGAGCCGTTGGCGGGAGCGAAGGGGGCGCCACATATTAATGAGCTTCGTTTCCTTTCATGTAAATTTACGCTTCCGTAGGGTTTTTGTGGGAACAATTTGAGAGGATGTTTTCCAAATTTTTGATTTATATAGCTCTTCATTGATATAGTGCATTGATGTGTCTTACATAGACATATCACTACAATAAACATCAATGCACGATAGCAATACACAAAACTAGCTCACAGGAGTAATTAAATATATTATATTTGAATGAATCATGAGATTCAGGGGCTTTAGTTTCCTGTAGTGCAAATAAATTAAAATGCTCCTCGCAGCACAGTAAAAGGATTCAGGATTATCAAGCAGGTGACAACTTTGATAAAAGTTGGCTTTTCCTAGTTCAATTCCCGATCCCAAGTCCAAATGAAAGAAATTGAAATTACTTCAGCTGTCGAAGTGTAAACATCACTTATAAACACCACTTGATTATCCTGAGAATCACATAATCTAATTCCGAATAATTTTGGGAAATCAGCAACAAAAATAAATTGATGGTTAAAACGTATGGAGTAGCTACGTGAATAAAGCATGCAATCTTTCATTTGTCACAATGTAACCGTAATCAAAGAATTGCGGAAGAACTGGTGCATATGTTTGTAATGAGGATGATACCACAGTTTCGTTACTATAGAAGGATATTGAGAACGTAATGAATGCAATTTTACCCAGCAGTGGTTAAATTCCGCTAAATTCTCTATAGTATAAAATTCGTATTCGTATAAAATGCATTATGCGTATTTATTCACAATGAAAGGTGTAGAATTTTCTCTTCAGTTAGCATTTAATTTTCACGAAAGTAGTTAATCTAAGTCTAAATCACGAGAGAGAATTTTTTACATTGCAAATATGATTTGTCTCAGAAAAAAAGCTGGAAAGATTGAGGCATGAAATCGCTGAAAATGCATTTCGTCTCAGACGTCATACCTCATACTTAATTTCTCGTGAACAAATTTTAGGATGATTCAAATATTATTTATAAATTATTATCACATCTGAGACTAATCCCCGGATCAAATCTGCTTAATTTCTGGAACGGGAGGAGAAAATAAAAATCCGTTCACGGTTAATTTCTGAGGTAAAGTGTGCGTATAAAGACGCCCTTAGAATTCACCTGTACCTCTCTTCAAGGAACCCAGTTTTCTCCAAAAGGAAAAAAGCGGAGATTCAGGAAGCTGTGGATATATCCATCGACGAGACGGTCCCCTCGAGGTTAAAATCGTAATATTTCAAGGTTACCGGAGCGCCCTTCTTGGGATTTTTTCAATTCTGTCCATCCAGTCCGTGTAAATGCACCACAATCAGCCAGAAAAAAGAAATCGGTTAACGATCGCGTTACTGTTTAATCCCCTTTCCATAATGCGTGGGCCTTCCTCCTTTCCAAGGCGCACTTGCGGTGCGAAAAGAGGATTTACATTTTTATTGGAGTCATTACGACGAGGTATGTCGAATCGATTCGTGAAGGGGTCACTTTTTGAAAAAAGCGTGACGGATTTATAGGTCTGAGGACTCCTTTTTCTCAGTACCAATTTTGTGAATGTTTGATGCACAGTTTTATTGCGATTACTCGAGATATTATTTTTTAATTTGGAGAATTGAATGGTCATATTCTCGGGAATAAGGAAGCGATTAGGGTGCTAAAAGTTCCTCCTATTATTAATTTTTAATCAATATGCATTAATATCTTACTATATAAGCCGGTGTTTCTTGAGTTTTGCTTATTCCATTTCAAATTACTACCTTAAAATGAAAGCAATTGTCCTCAACATATACTAGAACATTCGGAAAAAATCTTTCACTCGTCCAAAAAAAAAGCTTACAATTATTTTTTTATAAATATATATTAATAAATAGTACATGTAGTTAAGTTTAAATCGTACCAGCCATTTTCTATAAAAATATTTCGCCATTATTATTACCACATCATAAAATGTCACTCCTATTATATCAAATAAGTATCAAATAGTCATACTCGTAAGTTATTGGATATACTTAATTATTACCAGAGTGAATGAGCATGAGTGATTTGTATTCAAAGAAGTGATAATATATTGTCGTAATACCGAATTCCATTTACAGTGAAATGATATACCATTGCATACCACTGATTATTTATCACTAAATATCATCTTTTCTCCGGAGCTTACAACTTTAACGAATGAGGTAAAAAATAATGCTATTTCTTAGCAAAAATACTTCTGGCCTACAATAAATTCCGTGGTATAGTCGACGGCAGATTTAATGAGGACCCTTCACTCGTGTTTATAACAGTTGGAAATCCTAAATTTGGATGACCTCCGGCATTCCAGGGAATGTAGAGCCTAAGTCTGCCCAAGTTATGATGACCTTGCATTGCGAATTGTGGATAGTGCTAAAGTGAAAATCGTAATCGTATTTCGAAATACTAAGTTCGTCAATTTACAAAGAAAAATGCAGGTTCACTCTATCGATTTTTAAACTAATGATATAGCGATTCTCTACATGCCGTTTGATTTCTGTTAGGACAACCTCTCTCATTCCATTACAAGAGGGATACACCAGCATAATCAGTTAATGACCTCGTCTTCATGTGACCATACTTCATCCATTGACGCTGCAACCAAGAGAGCGCGCACACAGGGCAATGTTTACATCATTGTCGCACTGAAACAATGAGCGATTGTGAATGTGGACTCCATGCTCGCGAACGCCGTCCGCTAAATTGGTTTCGACCGTCTCATCGTTACCCACGCGATCCCCCCTGGAATCCGTAATTCGGTGAATTTTCCTCGTCTTTCGTTCCGCATTTTAGCTCATCCCTTGTTTCACCATTCCCCCCACCGAAACAATTTTCCGTGAAGGCATTTTGCACGGTTAGGGAATGAAACATAAGAACATCGGTTTAATGGATGCGTTTCCGTACGTGACCGTTGCAATTTCGACGGCTTCCCCCCGAAGTAAAAAGGCCGGTCGGCTTTTGTTTCTTCCGGCGGAGCGCTATCCACCGCCCGGGGATGAATTTTTCGGAACGGTAATTTATTTTCATTCCGCCCAGATTTCCCCGAGTTCAAAGAGATTTTTCCGTAATTGATTGTCTGACTTGAAATAAGAGAGCCGGGATTGCTGGACTTGTTATCACGGTGCTTAAATGAAGCGGTTAGGGAAATTGGGAGCGGCCTGCGGACGCGTAATGCGATGTACGGCGATGTGGCGGTATCGTACGCTCATTGAATAATCAACAAGATGAGCTGGATTGGAGTATTTTTGGCACAAGGGAGGAGCGAGCATAGGAGATCCGACATAATATATCTTACAAATGGTTCCATGAAAACTGAGCGCGTGACAACTGAGAGCTACGACAACTTATCGCCTTTCGTTTTCAGGAAGCATTGATTGAAGGACAGTACGCACAATAATATGAAATGTAGGAATTTGTGGGGACAATAGAGCGGTAGTCAGTTTACCGAATACTGATTAAACTAGATTAGATACTTAAATCACTAAATGTTTTTACTACGCATTCTTAAGGCGGGTTTACACCGCATGTTGCAGATATTTGTATGCAACTTTTTTTGTCGACGTCATTTGTCTACAACATTTTGTTTCAGACAAAATACTAATGCGCTCTATTTTTCTGCGACTTTTGTGGACGACAAAAGCTCCACTTTCACGAACTACTGAGGCGGTAAGTAGCAGCCACGTGGTTGTGATGAGTGGAGGGGGTAGGGGCGAAAACAGCCACATAGTTCAGATTGGTTCTGATGGACGAGGGGGGGTAGCGTGGAAATGTCTGCATCACCGAATGGGCGCTGCAACTTTTGTAGACGACAAATGTGTCTGCAAACAAAATTTCGGTTGCAGACTAGAAAAATCTGTCGTCGACACGAGGTGTTGACGACAAAATAAGTGCTGTTTTGTGAAATTTCGTCGACATCTGTCGTCAACACGTGTCGTCAACTCCGGTGTAAACCCGGCTTTATAGATTAGTTTTGAGCAGGAATCTTATCTACCCAACCCAACCAGGGCTCCAAATTTCGAATCAAAATTTCGTTCCTTCAATCCTTCCCGAAAACGAGACGCGGTCAGTTGTCGGGCCACGCTTAGAAATATGTTCCGGTATCAAAACCACAATTAGAGTAATTTTGAGTGGATGTATAAAAACTCCATTTGGAGCAGTGACGTCGTAATACTGTATCTAACCGTATACAATTTCAAATAATAGTGAGAGCTTTAATTCTCAGCTGGCCAAGTCTACTAAATAAAGTAATCAGCCTTGGCGGCCGAGTGGATAGCGAGGCATCTAAGCTATCACTCCTAACCCAAGGTCCCGGCTGATCGGATTTTTCCGATTAGGGAATGGTTGTGTGTTCGTTGTTACTGTTGCCTCGGTGAAGCACCTCCTGATAAGTTCATCAGAGCTTAGGAGGACTTCACCGGTGAAGAGCAACAGTAGCTAAGTATGAAAAAATAATAGTATTAAGTATCTCTACCGAGAAGAATTTTGGTTGATTTTTGTATACTTCCTAAAAAATTATTTTGAATTACAATAAAATTTATTTTCCTGTTTTCAATTCAACAACTATCACCTCTCTTTCCCTTTTTGCTCTCGTGTAGTGTGAAACATATACACAAGTTTTCGTATTAATTAATGTTTTATTCGATCGCTTTCATTTTGAAAACTGATTAAGTTCTCGGTTTCAAAAATTAATTTTATACCGCACAATTTGTTGGAAGACAGTTTGGGTATTACAATTTAGATGAATATGAATGCAAAGAATCTAAGAAAGAATTGTACTTTCACCACAAATTTCATTTTTTATAAAAAACAGACGATTGATCAATCGTCGAAACATGTCTTGTTACTGTTTTTTGTAAAAAATAAAATTTGTGGTAAAAGTACAATTCTTTCATAGATTCATTTCATTATGGATTACCACAACATCTCGCCTGATTCTGTGAAGAATATGAATGTATAAAAAATAACTATTCCTTCCTTTTACTAATTATTATATATATTCACGAGGTTGACTTACAATCTGAAATTTACTTGATTCACATTTTGCCTTACTATGCCTCCTGTATATAGTTCATAATCGCCTTTGATATTTAAAAAAATACTATACCTCTAATACCAAATTTGTAATGACTATGATATTTCAGAAATGTCAATAAAAATTTGAAATTAACTTTGTAATAACTTTCTGATAATTCAGATTACTTTGGAAACAAAATTGCTTCCATTTTAAGTGCCCCTAATAACTATCTGTTTTAGAGAGTAACACAATATACATCTTTGTACATTCATACATAATAAGCAGATGAATATTGGACTCGAATCCTATGAATGAAGTGTAAAATGAAATAATTATGGTTTCGGAATCATTCTAACTCTTACTAGAGACAGAGTTTTGAGAATCAGATCTAAAGAAACCTTAAATTTGATTGAAAATTTATTCCCAGCATTCTTCGATAAATTATTAATCATACGTGTTCCCGAGACAGTTTCACTTCTACTAAACCTTGAGAAGGGAGTAGACATTGGGTGTAATAGCGTAAATTTTGATTTTGAAGGTCTATCTTCAATTAGAAAACACGAAAATCACCAAATGTTCGTATACCACTCGTAAATACAATTCAATATTTTGCAACCGTAACTCCTAGACTTCTGCATAATAGCGTCAAGGTTTTCGTTTACAAGGGAAATACCAGGTTTGTGGGAAACAGATGCAAATGAAACTTTCAGGGCACATTCTCAGCTTAAAAATAGTGGACACTTATCCGACCGTTCAATTCAATGAGCTTTTGTTATGAAAAATTAGCTACTGAATGTCAGAGTTAGGCAATCCTGCCTTACGCATGCATTACCATGCAGATGTCGAGATTTTCCACTTAGGAAATTAAGTTTCTATCATTTTTTGCCGACTACTTGCCTTTTTGCGATTGAAATTCATCTTCTTTACCTTCCTAGCATTCTTTGCCTTTTAGTTAGCATTGTTAGATTAAAAATGAAGCTATGCAAATTACATTAAGAGCGCAAGCAGCTCCTTAAAATTATATTTTACCGAATTGATTAATTGCAATATACGCAAGATTCTGCGAGATAATTCGTAAATCGGATTTTTAATCTTGAATAATTAATAATATTAATATCGGAGTTAATTAGATTTAATAGACTGCTCATAGAACCTTCATTGTTTTTTTTTCTTTTAGCATGACAAGTAGCCACCTTGTTAAGGAATTTTGGCATAACTTAATACCCCACCTAGTTGGCATAGCTGATATAATTGAGCTAGAATCGATTCGGACTGCATCTCAATGAAGTGGTCTCAAATCTCTAGAACCACCTTCGACGCATTTTTAGACACTCGATGAAATGTAATGAATATCAAATTTCAATTTCCCACCGAAGATTTATGGCTAGACGGATAGCTGTAAAAGGCCCGTCCTATTAACACGGATAAACTATACGAATCTCTATGTATAAGTTAAATGGTTTATGCAAATCCTTCTTAAAAGGTGTCTAAAAGGTGGGATCCGAGTGTTTCCCTTCGACCTCAATCAAGTACGGAAGGAGCGGGGTATTCTAGATCCTCGTTGAATATTCATTTTGGACGCCTTTCTCCGGACCTGTTATTAACAAAGTCATTATAAATAGCTGCGTCTCACCCAATCTATTAAATTATCCTAACGATCGAGGAGCCAAAAGCAAGAAAGTATTCCTAGTGTCTCGCCTGTTATGCTTGTTTCTGCTTTTATGGATCATTAATGAACTTCACATTTTCTTCAATCGGACCATTGATTTTCACAACGGTGAAAAATAAATTATATACAAGTGAGAAATCTTGATTTTCTCTTGTTTTCGGTGATTTTTTTGTAAATATATAGCCGATAATTTCAGCCCGTCTATATTTAGAGGACAATGAAAGCTATACGCAGCGTAAAATAAATTAATTCAATATTAAATCGATTAATTTTTTGAAAGAATATAAATAGTATCACGTATGCGCGCAGAACACTGGAAGATAATGATGTTGATCCTTTTGCACATTAAATTAAATGGCTAATTAACCTTTAAGCAGGTTTTGTATCCTCACTTAACTTCAATTGACATTAAATGGCATAGCATTCACGAATAATGGAGTAGCATCGTCATCTATAATGAAAGTAAAGTGAAAGGAATATCCCATACTGTGTGAGACGTAAGTGCACTAATATAATTATATTAATGGAGAAGAATAAAAACCTTCTGCAGTTGAAAAGGATTCTCGATTCGTTATATGTGTTATAATTATGTAATATCACATAGAATCTGAGATTAAAATTTTAATTTTTAATGTCTGAAATAAATGTTGGATTTTTTCTTGATGTATTTAACTGCTATGATTAGGATATGGCTATGTTGGTAGTGCGTCCAACTTTAAGTTAGTAGATGTAGGTGGACCTGGATTCGGTTTCAAAGGGAGTCAAATGAATCCAATAAAGTATGGCGACGCGATGAGTGCCATACTTGCCAAGCCAAGCTATAAAATTGGTACCAAAATCTTCACCGTAGATCTCAGCCAGTGGCTAAAGATAATTATGGTATTATCACTCCTATTACCACATTTCTTCTAATAGCAGGAAAAATCTTATACTGTTAACCCCTAGTAAGTTGCGTCATAAAAGTTCCTTAATTAATTGCAAAATTTTCTCAGGATTTGAGAGGATTATAATCCAATAAATGGTAAATCAATTGGTTTAATTTATAACTGATTATAAATTATATTTTGACCAAACCAATATAGTTTCTTCAACCTATTATCTTTCTTAAATAGTTATGAAATAAGCGTTTAAACATGTACCGCGTGTATGTATATGTATTTATTAAAAAATGTTTCCGATTAAAACTTTACCCGGGAGTTTTACACTTTCAGAGTATGTAGAAAATGGTTCATAGTTTTGATCATATACAGCAGCATTACGCTATATCTTAGCAACCATCGGTTGGAAAAAATAAAAATACCCAGCCAGTGGTTAAAGATAATGATTGTTAGCTCACCTTCCATCTCCGCTTCCACATTGCTTCAAATAGTGAAGGTAGTCTTCAATTGTTAATGGGATGGATCCTTATTAGGTCGATAATTAAAATTATTTGACAAGAGAGATTTTATAAATTTAAAAAACTCGTTAGCGTAACATATTAAAACATTTTCATTCCATCAGATACTAAATTTCTACGTCCTTCAGAATGAATTTGATAAAGATGTTACGCGAATTTGCGATCGAAAATTTATAATCAAGAGTCTTCAATCCCTTTTCCGAATGTCTACAAAAATTAGACCTTTTGCGTCGATTCGAGCCCATCAATACTCAAGCGAAGCCAAAAGGTGCCAATCATACATCAATAATCGTTGAGAAGAGCCAGTTGTTATCAATTCAGGGGAATTTGCATAAATTATTAGCCTCACGATAATCTTTTTATGCGTGCGCAACCAATCTGTGCCAATTTTGGGACATTTGCGGTCTGCCAAACGAATTTTATTGTTAACCTGCGCTCAATGAGAAGGAATTCAAGAATGAGGTTCTACTTCCTCAACGCGTGCTAAATTTAAAAGAACTGGCGCAGCGGAATTTAGGGTATTTGGATCGTGATTCCGTCTGTATGTGATATTTCCATTTGTATATTTTTTCTCATTCACGTTTGTGAAATAGATCATATAAGATATAGGCTCTAATTAAAATGTAACTCCACCCAAACAAGCAGGAGTGAAGACAAGCAGGAGTGAAGACAAGCAATAAATATTTTCTTTCTGAATACTACTCCCTTTGCAGCAGTTCATATTGATTAAATACATAATAATTAAATCCAGGTAGATTTAATAGTGTAGGAACTCCTACATACCTATTTGTGAGTTACATATCTAAAAAGAGATTTTTTGGCATAGTGAATTACGCTTCTGAGTGATGCTATCACATTTTAATGTTGAGTGAGGAATATTTTCTGTTTATACTTTAAAAATAAATCATGAATAACAGTATGATATAGAATCTAAGACGTATCCTTCTGTCGTTTCTAGAGCTTCCATAATCTGGTGCGTCTTAAATTCGTTATGCATAATGTGTTATTGTTCCAAGAGACTGCAATTTGGAACCACGTCCATGGTAGTAACCTTATACAAGATCTTACATGTTCACATCTATAACAATAGTACCCCGAATAACTAATATACAATAAATAGTACAATGATAAGAATGGAATTAAAGAATCATACTCGCAGTGATAATAGGGAGAAAAGCCCCTTCAAAACATTATAAAAATTTTAAAAAATATATTAATTACAACTAATTATTTTCCTTGTTCTATTTGTGAGTATACTGCGAGATTGGGAAAAAGCAAGTCTTTCTATAAACTTGGGTTAAGTTGCACGCTTTCCTGTGCTAAGTAAAACTTCATTTCCATAATTTGTAAAATCTCCTCGGATAGGTTATTTCATTCATATACTGCCCTGTATAAGGAGTGCATGCAAGTGTCCGTATTCTGTTTTATATATATATATAGTTGAGTAAAGTTACATAAAAAATGGTAGGTAGAACAAAGTATAGTATTAATTAATTTCATTTGAAAGATATCGAATTTCACCTTATCTTGTCAAGCTGTGACAAAAGCAGTAAAAAACTAAGATGACTTCTAAAAAAAATATCAGTTATTAATAAGCTACATCAATTCTCTAATACTTAAATTACAAGTACATCCTTTTTACCGAAAAAAAAAACTTTTTAGTCACCATGGTGTATTTACGGGACGAAACTTAGCCTGGAAATGCGTTATGTATGATAAGTTAAGCAACAAAATTAACCAAAATTGCAATGGCTACATTCTCATGACTGTCTGGACATAATAATTTATAGAGAAAATTAAGGTAACACGCAGTAGTGAGAAAATTGGGTTACTGCAGAAATTCCTTGGTTTATCTAAGAGAATTTCTATGGCCCTTGAATCGAAATAAGGAAGATACTGGAGCGAAATTAACAACTAGGCTGAATTTTCTCCATTCCTCTTTGGCGCAATGAAATATTCAATTTTAATTTTGGCTTCTCCCACTCCCGAGGCTATCTCGTTCTCAGCTATTTTCGTTCACGCTTTGCTAATCACCTCCTCTCCGATTTCTCCACGACTTACCCCCAGTTTCTCTCCTTTTGCCTCATGCGGTTTTTATCCTTGGCCCCTCTCCGGGCTATATTACGCTGCACTTATTGGAGGAACATTAAAATCGATTTATGTCGCCAGGCTTAATTTGAATCTTTGCCCTTTTAATTATCCGCTGCATTGATTTCGGTACTGAATAGTTGCCGTTTAAAAACAAATGTTGTCTTGATTTTTAACTTCATTCGGTAATTAAGTGATCTGTCTTTCCGCGGACCTTAAAATTCACATTCAACGCCATTTTTTTCGTATTTTGGTAGCTCATCCTACCGTTTCTGTAATCTAGCATCTTTTTCTTTATCTTTCTCTCTATATTTTCCCTTGTATTCTACTTTCAATTGGTTTCTTTAGTAGCCCTTCTTCTCTCAATACTTGACCCACTCATTTCCTCTGTCGATGCTTGATTACTTCAATTAAAGTCCTATCATCCTCAACAATCAAGAGCACCCCCGCGTTTGTTTTCCTATCCACCAAAGTTACTCTGTTCCATTCTCCGCCAAACCAACATCTCGAAGGCCTCCTAGCGTCTAATTTCCTCCTAACTTAAGGTCCACGTTTCACACCCTGCAAAATAACAGACACCAAGGATTTTACCATCTTTTTTGATTACTTTATCTAGATCCTTAGTCATCAATTTCCTTCGCTTTACTAAAGCTTCCTTGGCAAAGGCTATTCTTTTTTTAATCTCATCTTTGCATCTTCCGTCCAAAGAAAGAGAATTGCCCAAGTAAAGGAATGTATTCACCTGCTCTAAGTTTTCCCCACCCACTCTAATCGTAAACTTAGCTTTCTTTTCCTTAGTAAATTCCATTGCTTTATTTTTACTGGAATAATGATTACTGACCTTCCAAGAAACACCTTACCCCAGGATGTTTCTCAAAATGTCAGTAATCAAGGCCTTTACTATTGTTTTAGAATACCGGCAGCGAAGCGGTTTGAATAGCTGCCGAAGATGGGTGCTAAAGATATTTTTAACCTCTTACGGCTACTTTTGGCCGATATTGAAATTGTATCTTGGTACTTGATATAGTTCCTGTATTCCTGTGTTATCGTTCCTGTGCTATACGCTGATGAATGGAACATTTTCATTTGTCAAGTCGTACAGGATAGAGATAAATGTATCTTTAGTTCTTTTTTGTCCCAGTCTTGATCATGGCTGCGATGAAATGAAAGCTACTGAGTTATGAGTGAATAATTGCACTGATCAAGTTCTCCTCTTACAAAATGCTAAGAAAAGTGTTACTCATAGAATCATTTTGCTTTACTTGCGTGCACATTTTCCGCTTACAGCATTCAGGCTCAGTGAATAAAGCAATGGCAAACTACCACACTCCTCATCTTGCCTAGTGAATCTCATTCCTCTCTGCAAGCTCTTAGTTGCTTATATCAGAGGGGGTGAGGTACCAATCTACCTTCGGGCTGAGTATTTTACATACTTGATATCAGTAATTACATTTGCTGTATCATAGCCAGCCACGAACACTCAAAAAGAACATTAAAAAGGTAGCTCACACTTTTTTCCGCCTCCAGAACCAAGGGATATCATCTCGTGCCCCGTAACCAAGAACCCCTTATTCATTCCAGATCAGGTTTTGCAGCAGCAACCTCAGCTCACTACCGAGACTCTCCTATTCGCCAGGAGAACATATTTGTATGAGAAATCATCCGGCATTTTTCAGTCGTAAATTGGAGTTATTAGCAGGCCACCTGTGATGCGAAAACCACCATACCACCGAGGAAGCAGTCGTATTATTTCCAGTCATTTGGGATCGCTTAATTTCATCTCGAACGCGCTTGTTACTTATCCGGCCGAGGTTGCGATGATGCGGCGAAACAGAAGCAGCGCGATGAAGGCCGGTTAATTTCCGAGTCATTTGCCGGCAACCATCAAGTACTTCACGGTGGCCAAACAAGTTTCTCATTTCGGCACATCATATGAAACGGCCCCGGTTTGTTTTCAATTGCCTCCTCGCTGACGTGTTTTCTTACGGGGAAAATAAATGCTCGTAAGAGATTGTGCGTGAGCTTTTATGCAATGGGTAGAATAAGATCTATATACATGATTAATGTGATCAGTGATGCTAATGTATTTCTCACGATGAAGCGATTAATTCCTTGCAATTATCATTGTGAACGCTTATATCAGTAATTAAATTTTCCTTAGCCCTATTTCAGTCAGATTTATAGTTTAGATCGGGGATTTTCTTCCTCTAAATATCTGCGAAAGGCATTAGCGCCTACAAGGGTTTCATTACCTGCAGATAATAATAAAAATCATAATTTATTATGCTCTGGGTATATTCCCTTAGAGCAACGCAAAATACAAAAATGCTCAGAGTACAGAGAGTTTAAAAAAATCACGATAGATATACAAAATTATATTGAAAATTAAAAGAACAAAAAAGTACGGAGAAATTCAATAATATGTGGAAATATAGAAATATGAAATAAAGAAAAACGTAAAATAGGTAAACAGAGAATTTAAAACTTCAAGTAGACAACAAGAGAGGGGGAAAAACGAGATGCAACTCGGCTAACACAAAATACTTATTTAAACATCAGCAACTAAGAGATGGTTGAATGATTTGAACTTAAAAACCCTCACGAGCTGGAATATTTTATTGGCAGTTTAACAGTTCCAGAATTTAGAGTCTTCAATATGAAATGAGTCAAGGAAAATGTTTGACAATAGAAAATGTACCTTTTAGTAGTTCAAAGTTAATAATATTGCGTTGAAGGTCATTATGTTTATGCCTACTTCACAATGATATGTAAATAGAGTACATAAATTCAAATTTGCGTAGTTGATCCAAAAATTGATTTTAGCCCTCGATTCGTACGTATTGAGGTACCAAATGTTAGTGATAGAAAATTGCATGTAATCTCCAAAAATAAAAACTAACAGGTCACCAATTATTGGATCAGAAAGGTATTGTAATTACTCTTACTTTTTTAAAATACTGTTCGCATTAGGTCGCACTTACGTTTTCAATTTACTTTAAGAGCGATTTCATATCAAAAGATATGAACCGTTCCAAGAGAGATTTCATATCATCACTAAACCACTACTATGAAATAAAGTATTTATACTCTAAGTCTTGGAATTCTAATTTAATACTTTTTGGAAGGAGATGAATAACGTCAGTAGTATTAATTAGTTAATGTAGAATCATCTGTATGATTCATTACCTAAGATCTCAAAGAGTATTTGTGTCACTTCCTTACGGGAATCATCGCTTTGATGTATTTTCGGATAACATCAAAAGCTAAATTATTTCATCTTAAGTATCATTATCGTATTCTTTGACGATATATACCTATTCAACATGGAATTTTCGAAGTACGATAACAATGTGTGCTATCTACCTTGAATTCTTTTCATCCTGTAAAAACTAGATATTTAGATATAATTATGAGATATTTATACAAGCATTATAATTTATAATCTTAATAATATATACGTATTAATATTTAAGCTAGTTAATTAAGGCGTCTTTAGGGAATACAGAATTTTCATTGCGATTGATGTTGAGTTCATCGTGTGTCTTATATACAATGCAAGGAAAAACTTATCGCAGTAATTGGTATATCTTCTCTTCTTATTTATAATTATTTTAGTAGCATAGATACATATAATCTTACATGGAAATTAGGTGTGTCTAAAGAGAATTAAAAGGAAGCATGTTATGGAATTGAGATCGTTTGCATTTAAATCAAACTTTTGCGTAATAAATTTTCACTACGTACGGTTAAAATCGTTGTAAGAAATCGAGGTATTTACATTCATAGTATTGGTGTCAATAAAAATACTAGA
The DNA here is from genome assembly GCA_947579665.1 of Sympetrum striolatum. NCBI lineage: Eukaryota > Metazoa > Arthropoda > Insecta > Odonata > Libellulidae > Sympetrum > Sympetrum striolatum. The sequence continues at coordinate 41,653,734 of OX388349.1, forward strand.
GATGCAAGTAATTAACGTTTTAGCTTATTTCTCCAGACGAGAGTTAAATTTAGATACCTGTCTTCCTCCGGCAATTTTTTCGTAAAAAGAGAACGAAGTCAAAGGTAAGCGGAATGAGACGAGGATAACGGCAGTTGAATGAATTCATAAGCTGTTTGCAGTAGGTCTGTATTTTTGTATTTTTGATGTGAAACTCCGTTTTTAATAATGACATTATTTACTCTAAGAATTTTTAGTCGAGGCCTGATATTATCCCCATTCTTTGCAACGCTCTATATTCCGCGGGGAAACCATCATTATTTCCTGGAATATTTTTTTGCTATTCATTCGAAGAATATAATCAAAAACGAGGCCAGAATCGAGTTAAAAATGAGGGTCCTGGGATAGCATAATGAAAACTTTTAAGAAATCGCAGTCGAGTTAAATAAATCCTTCCAGAGGATATTACTCCAACAATGGCCAGGCTGTTATTCTGAGCCCATTTCCCAAGTCATGAGGGGACCCCAATTTCAGCTTCCTAGTGCCCGCTTTGATTCCACCGCGGTCCCAGAAAATCGAATTGTTTTAAATTTGGTCCCGAGGTATTAAAGATTCCGCATCCCGGAGCGATGGAGCGCGGCATTCTGAGCCGCCGACGGGACGTGAGACCAAAATCGAATGCGCAGAACGTCCTCAAGACGAGGCGAAAAAACGAGCGAAAAAAGCCCCAACCGAAAGTCCCCTCCCAACCCCACCCTCTATCACCGAGTCATTTCAATTACGGAACCTCCTTTCCCCCACTCCGCATCCCTGTCCTTTTTAAACCTCCGCGGCATTCTTTAAAGGCAGATACTCCCGGACGAAAAAAATGCCCGATTCTAAGAGGTCCAGATTAGTCAATAGTCAATTATTTCCGCAAAAGCCCAAGGAGTGACCAGAAAAAGAGGCGGGCCGAGGGCGGGAAAGCCAAGTCCGATTTCCCGCGAGCGAAGGGCTTCCGCCCCGGGCGTGGCGGGGGGATGGCCCGTAACCGTTACGGGTGGGGCGGGGAGGGGTTACTGTAGCCGACTATTTGCCCTGCCAGGGAGGCAGTAGTGGTCATCCAATAAAACAAGGTTGGTTTTTTGAGGTTCTTCGTTTGGAAAGAGAGAGATGGAAGGGTCTTGGGGTGGGAGAGAAACACATGAGCAGTGGGAGAGTTAAAAGGAGAGACAGGTTGAAGGAGAGAACCAACTAAGTCCCTGCCTAGATGCCAATATCTATGTATTTCTAATCGGATTCATTATCGGTATGAGTGGCTGAACTGCAAGTGGACAAATGTAACATGAATGTGGAGTGACTCATTCATTGACAATGATTATTATACATAGAATTCATTAATACTCGAATGTGCTGGATTACTCTGAACAAGCAGTATTAATACGTATTGAATTTTATCGAAATAGGAGGAAAACATTAAGAAACAAGAAATATCAGGGTAGATGTATAGAAATACACCTCAAAACTAATTTATTTGAATAAGTGAAGAATAAATACGTAAACTTTAATCATAAACTACGACCCCGGTAAGAACATTGATACAAGTAATGGAAAAACTGGGCTCTAGTGCCTTTAAAATATTTCACTTTTGTTTATTTTTGGGCAAAAAACGGATTATAAAGTTGTTAATATTTCATATTTAAGTTTATGTGTAAATAAAATTCTCAATTTTATTTTATTGTATAACTACATAGATGTAAGAATAGCAAGCTTAAACACTTTCTCCATGCTTGTTGCTTCCTGAGAATGTAAGAATTTCAGGCTATTTAACGGTTAAATGTCGAATAAAATTGATTGGTAGATTATTTTAAGAAGGTTCACAGACTCATAGCATTATAAATAGATGGATAAATACACAAAGCGAAAAGCTACTTTATATTTTAGCAGTGAATCTATTTTTCTTAGCTACATCGTCAATGGTCTCACTATTCAGCTACGTGTTGAGTAAAATCCAACATTGTAGGGCGGACTTCGTGAAACAACATTTCAGAAAGTGAAGAAAAACTTAGTAAAATCCACGAGAAAATATAATTTAACAGCTACATGTTGATATTAGCTTAATCATGGAAGAAAAACATTTTATTCGATTAAAAATTAGTAATTCCTAAATATGAGCCAATCAAGCAAGGCAAGAAGTTACTATAATGGGCGTGTTTAAACTGAGCCCAGAAAGAAAGTTTCACCTAAGTAAGCAATTTGTGCTTACCAATCTTCTCCAATGGTATCTTTAACTTAGCAGAATTCAAACGGAACATTAAGGTTGATAAAAGATGGTTAGCAAATGATAGTGAGGGTGGGGAATTAGAAAACAAGTGCTGTACTACGGTGTAAGGGAGATAGGCAATGAAATAAAATGAAACAAGGAAGAAACAGTAAACGAAGGCTTAATGGGAGCAAATAAGCTATAGAGAGAGAAGTGGAGGAAGCAAGAGAGGATAGAGGGGGCCGAGGGAAGAGGAATGGAATTAAAGAGACGACGAGGGATGATTCAGAAGGAAGTGTGGCTGTGAATGGACCTGATAGAACGTGCCATAACAGGCTTATCTTTGTCATGGTTAACAATTCCGTTAGATGAACAGGCTTAATTAACTCTGAGAATTTTCCCTATGAGATTTCATTCAAGGAATGATATATCAGTGAGTGTTCAGCCGAAATTTGATGATAAGGAAACAGTGAATATCGATATACTGTTGTGGGTAGAACTACAAAATGCGTTGAAAATAAAATTTCTGTTGTAGAATCGCGGAAATTGACATTCCACGAAAAAAATTAAGCTGTTTATATATAGAACATCAATTAAAGCACATATTAAAAAAAAATACTCACATATCTAAATCTCTTTATTCATCAATGCAAAGATTAATAATATTGGTAAGTTCTTTCGTATCAAACAATATTTTATTTTGATTTAATATTTTGTATTGAGTAAATTTCTGTTAACTATACATAATTCAGATCCCTAAATGATGGATTCAATAGGAGTTTTGCATCTAAGCGCAAAGTTAATGATAAACAAAGCAGATGCATCAATATATAAAATTAGACACGTATTTTTCAAGATTGTCTTTCTCATGACTTCCTTTTGTACTTTATTAACCTCTATGGTTTCCTCGCATTAAATTCACCGTTAGCTGTTTAAAGAGATATAAACTGTAGGTATTCAAAACTACTCGGATTTTCAGCTACTGAAGAGGATATTCAATTTCGTGTGAAATGCTACTCGAGTACTTTAGTTCCTCAAGGAACAATTTGAACTAAAAAAACCTTCCAATGAGCGTTTATAATTATGTACGTCATAAAAGTTGTAGAATAAACATTATAATTTTCAACACTGTTCACTTTAATTAATGAAACGATATTTTGAAATACTATTCAGGTTTACATTGCTTCGTATCATAATAATTGAGTTGATATTGAATGAAAGTACTTGCTTAATATTTCAGTTTAATAGCTAATATTATCATAATAATATTTTGATAGCTTTAATTCATTTATTCCTTAATGATATCACAATAAAAATTTCATAGTTTTCATTAATATTACAGAAGTTTTGAAGCGAATACATAACGTATTATTCTTGACGTTTATTTCAGAAATATGGTAAGAGGGCGTCATACTACTCCCGTTGATATTCACTGAAGTAGACTACATAATCATGAAACAATGAAATTATCACACTCGTAGATGAAAAAATGTTGATACAATGTGGTAGTAGCTTGTTAGAAAGGGTTCTTCTTCTATTTGCTCTTAGAAGGGACTTTTTAGTAAAACAGAAAATAATCTGTATCTCTGTTTCCATTTTTTTTTCTATCAGTAATATTTTTTCTCTCCATTTTCCAGTGGCAAAGAAAATATCAGTAATTTGTACTATATACAAACAATCTGACTGTCTTTTCATCTTAATTAGGAGATCACGCAATGCTCGACTTGGATTTCATTAGTATGTACCTACCGCTGTAGCACTTAAGTGGATACGGAGTTTTTCAGGCAAGGATTGTGCGCCTATAAAGAGGAGGGTTTTGAAGAGAGTGGGGTGGGGCGAAGAAGGATGAGTTGGGATTCGTAAGGAAGCCGAGAAGAGGTTTCATGGGATTGAGGGAGGATAGAGAAACAATTATCTCGGCCCGAGACAACAGCACGTCTTAGCGGAATTAGATACAGATTATCCCGAAGTCACGCTACGTAATTCTTGCGAGACGCGAAATCCGGCACTCGCTATGGAGTTACGAGGTTCAACAACATTCCTTTTCCTAACGCTCCTTTAAACGCTGCTACTACGTCGAAAACATGTAAAAATTCATGGTTGCAACTCGGTACGAGGAATTATAAGAGGAAGAGAAGGATTTTACGTTGAAACTCAGGTGTTTTCGCTACCTGATACTGCACTAGCCTCCAGGAAATGGATTTTTAATGCTGAATATACAGCGATGCATCTTTTCTTTTCTGAATGTTTAGGTTCTTGTCTATTTAGGTCAAATTTAAACGCTGCTACTACGTCGAAAACATGTAAAAATTCATGGTTGCAACTCGGTACGAGGAATTATAAGAGGAAGAGAAGGATTTTACGTTGAAACTCAGGTGTTTTCGCTACCTGATACTGCACTAGCCTCCAGGAAATGGATTTTTAATGCTGAATATACAGCGATGCATCTTTTCTTTTCTGAATGTTTAGGTTCTTGTCTATTTAGGTCAAATTTATCAGGCTGTTGAGTCATAGCCCTCTCTCTGTAACTCTCGTCTTGTGGTTAATATGAATGCATTGTCTTCTCTATCTCAATTACTTTACTTCGATTTTTAATGGCTTGAATTACTGAATAATACTATTAAGCTAGTCAAAAACAGTTTCAAAATTTTACCGAAACAGCAATGTAAGTTGAACCGTGTGAAATAAGTAGTAGCAGCTCAGCCTTTTCTCTTGATCGTACGAAAGACGATGATGAAAGACTAAAATATAGCAGAGTAAAAAGTAGTTGAAACTAAAGGTGTTTACACTCCCTGCCACTCGCCGCAAGACAATATATAGGATATTAATGTAGATGTAGAGATTATTTAATATCGATGAAGCTAAGTACTAGATTGTGGTTTTTCTAAAGAAACGCTATTATTAAAAATTAAATTATTAATATTATTTTGCCAGCTTGGGTGATATAGTGATAACCATTCAAGCCTAGCAACAACAAGGCCTTATGTTCGAACCCAGGTGAAGGAGACGGTGTTTCTATGCGTTTATATTGGTAAGGATCAAAGTAAATTCCAAAAACCGTCAAATTAAACACAGCTGATACGTATCACGCTTCCCAAGGAGGCATATTCAGGGCAGGTGACAGACGAAATGTTTTATAGTTTAATATAATACCTACCATTACAACCATCAGCGGCCTGTTGACTTATTTAATGATTATATAATAATAATAAAGCGTCTTTTCATTAGGGTGATACTAGGATAAGTAAGTATCTTCTTAAATCTTTGGTTTATCGTAAGGGATCGTCTCCCTAGACTAGAATGCTTTCAATAAAGACGAAATAGTTGCCACCGTTATAATTTTAACTAATTTTTATCTTGTATGCACCATAGAGGCTTTTATAGGTCGCCATTTTCTTGGTGGTCATTGGTATTACTAAGAAGAACTACGTTATAGAAGAGATATATATTCTCATAGACTTTCAAGAGGGGTTATCGAAGAGTTTTCTCACAACTTTGTACCATTATTTAATGTTCATAGTGAACGTGGACTTTAATATAGTTTAATAAGAGAACCTTGCTTTCTGCAACGCCATTTTCACTCCACACCCGCGAGGAGAGAGCGGAGATGTATCAGGTGGGAAAGAAGGATGCGATGAAGGCGAGACGATGATATTGGTACGGGGAGAGAGCGCGGTGGAGGGGGTTGGTCAGCGGACTGGACCGGAGGATGAGGGGGGAAAAGATGGATGGAACTGACCAAGGACCATTTGGATCTCTCCTCGAAAGACTCTCACCCATCGGCCCAAATGTTTCGCCGATCACCTGCTGAGTATCGGGACACGCGTCGCCCTCCGCCACACTCGCTCCATTACCCGCCTTTTTGCTTGCGTTTTTCCCCTGCGATTTCAGGCGTCTTTCGGCTGCCACGCGACCGTCCGGAGTAGAATGGGCAATACGTGAGCGAATCAGTTCAAACGAAAGACTCGGCGAACTGAGCTGTGAGGGGAGGAAGTCCTATTAGTTGATTATCGACTCCTTCCTATTAAACGACTGACTTTCCTCCCGATTCTCTTGGTGCACAATACTCATTTTCCACTCAAGACCCTTCGTACATTATTATTATTGTAAAGAATCTTAGCAAATCGGCCACCAGCCTGGTGGCAAGGTCATACAAAAACAAAACAATAGGCAGCTGATACATATCGCTATTTAAATTTACAAATTCAAATTGTATTATCAACTCGTCAATCAAAAAAATGATAATTAAAAACAGGATTTAAGCACATAATTAACAAAAACTGGATTCAACCTTGGATTTCAACCAATCAACCTTTTCAAATTGTCAAGATTTGTCAGAAAAAGGCTCAAAAACTTCCAATTAAGTAAACTATTCCAATTATTAATAGTTCTATTTAAAAAGGAATACTTTCCCCAGTTCGTTCGTTGCTGTAAAGGTTTGATTTTAATGAGTGATCCCTACCGCTACTATATATGGGATCTTATCTTCCGTCGTGCTATAACTCCAATGCTAAGGTCTTAGGTTTGAATTCCGGCTAGTCGGATTCTTATTGCTAGGAAATGGTTTTATCTTTGTAAATAGTAAAAATTATTGAAATAGATGTAATTGGGATCTTCCTGTTTCAATTAGAAAAGTTATTATTACTACCCTTAGCACCGGACTATGCGTCGCTCATAGATCTCTCTTCGCACACGGCTCTTTCTTCGCTCACAGCTGATCCTTCGCACATGACTCTTTCCCTGCTCACAGCTCATTCGTAGCACACGACTCTTTCTAAGCTCTCAGCTCTCCCTGCGCACACAACTATTTCTTCGTATGTGAATATTCTTCAAATCTAACCTCCACCTCACCTATTTGTAATTATTCTTTGTAAATAATTCATTACAACAAAAAATATGTAAGGGATACCTATGTTTAATTTTTGATTTGATATTGGTGAATTTAATTTATACATTCGATATTTCTGAATTAAAATAATACAAATATTTTCTAATACAAGATGCTTCATCAATTGATCTCTGCGTTTAATGAACCTTCCTTTATAAGAATAATGCAATTATTGTAGGATCTTACTTAATCTCTCCGCTTCACAATTCTAAAGGAGTCGTTTCCGAGAGCGATTCTTTTTAGTGAGCTGTGAACTTTGAGGTAGGGATGTCACATCAGCATTCATGTATCGAAGTTCTCGATTTTTTGCCAATACATCAAAAGCATCGAATGGTACGATGATCGATGGAACGTCAACTAGATGTTTTAAAAATACTAAGCATCGCAATGACGTTTTGGGAAAGGAGCGGGAACTGATAAATATTTTTGGTTGACCAATAAATTCATCACTTCAAAGTATTGTTGAAAAGGACGAGAAACAAAACTAGTCTCTTGGACTGACTAAGATCAGCTCTCAACTTGCTGGTGCACGACAATAGGAGCAGGTAGGAATCAATTCATATCAAGCAAAGGTTTATCTTTACCTCCCTAAAATGGGATACTGGGATGTTTAAATGCTTAAGTCCCACATAAGTACTCCTTCTTCATTCACTTAAAATAAACCATACCCATACTCCGTTTGAAGCGACTCACTAAAAAGAGTGGCATTTGCCATTATTAGTCCGGAGTAGTCGGCGTTGGCACCCCCGAGGGCCTTCTCTCGCTCCTTTTCAATCGCGTACGGTAATATCCGGATCCATGTTTCATTGCCCCACTCCCTTAATCTTTTTTATACTCTCTTGACCGAGAGCCGCTGGTCGGAGATGCGGAGGGAAAAGGAGCAAAAATCGCCCGCTGGACCTTGTCCGGCGGATCAAGGAGGTTTCTTGCTTTTTGCTGGTCGCGAAATTTTTGCCGGTCGCGTGGAAGTTATCGCCGCTGTAACTCTTTCGGGATAGCCGGGGCTTTTTCGCGTGTCGCTTCTCTTTCCTCATTCCATTTTTTTATCTTTATCTTTTTTTTTAAGTGGAATAGTTCGCTTCCGATATTAATCTCGATGTCCACCTTACTTCGATTTTTCGGTCATCGGCCGATTTCGTGTTAACATCGGTCCAATACCCGTGTTCATTTACTTATGATTACCCGTTTCCTCCCCGATCAATCATGACGCGTCCCGATAGAATATCTAACTTTGTAAAGGTGTTATTAAATTCAGTCGTGTTGCCAGTTTGTCAATTTTTGGGTGAAGGAATCCTCCGATATTGAGTCGTAATCCGATTTTTGGTTGCGAGAGATGCTGGATGTGTTCATCATCGTAACAAGTTGGCAGGAGTTCGTCAATTTTTTCAATACACGTGAAACATATAGTATTATTATTTATACGTACATCCACCATTTTCTTCAACTGTCTCTTCTAGTATTGACCCCATATCCTTCATGCGTGTATCTTTTTCCTATTCATACCTTTCGCTTTATCACATTTCGCCTTAGTAATGTTTTTTCATTCAAATGGCGGTGCTAGTATCCAAGTTTTGATTACCCTCTTTTGCGTTAAACAGTGAACCTGTCACTCTATATGTTATATTTCTATGAATACAAAACATCTTCACTAAATCCTCTCGAATTGGCAACATGTTGTAGTGGAACCGTACATGTCAATAACGTACTAGAATCATTAATTTATGATTTTTTAAATAACATAATTATCGGCAACTCAGTAATTGATAACTTAATAATGGCTCAAAAATAGGATTAAAGAGGAAGAGATAAGTCACTCAATCAAAGCGAAACTTTAACTGTTTTACATAGGAAATAAGGCAGTTACCTTCCTCCGATAAAATTCATGAGAAAATGCAAGGATGCTGGAGTCAATGTGGAGATTATTTCGTCATGAAGTTTAGTGCATTCCCTAAAATCATGAAAGTGGTTGAATAATGAAATCGTTAGTATTTTTCATTTTTTACAACAAGGCATCATCTCTCCTGAAAATTAAAGGAGTTACGTCTGTGAGTGTTAATATATTCCAGATAAAAAGCCGTTAAATCTGCTTTGTTGCACATAATTAGGAACTAACCAAGCGCTATAATGACATTCTACTCGCTGACTGACACACATCTTTAAGAATGCCTCATCCGAGGTAATTTGCTCCACTTCCTAATTAGACCTCTTTTAAAGCCATACTCAACCTTTATTATGCCTTCTTTAACTACCTACTTAACGACTAGGACGAATAAATCCCCTTAATTAAATATCTCTGATTTAAATGACGTGATAATTACTGAAAAGAGAAATTTTGGATCGTTAACAAAAAACTTTTTTAAAGGGACTGACTCAACACCTCTCCGGCACTAATTTCAGGAACTGTATTTGTTCCTCCTACTTACCGGACTTCAGCCCCCTAAGTGAAACCATAAAAAAATATTTGATTCGTTTCTGCAATGCAATTAATCGCTAATTAATACATTTTTGTATAATTTTTAGCTGTTTGTTGAAATTCAATTTAATTTTTTTCTTTATTCCTAAACCTATATTTTGATTGACCAATTACTTTACTTCGATTAGTAGTGGATTTAATTGCTAATTAGTATTAATACTAATAATGAGTATTGTCTTTAATTGTTTTTTTTATTTGCGAGATTTAGACTATAAGTCTTTTCTTTCACCTTATTCATCGACACTAATTATGGAATAATGAACTACAAATTAGTAAATTTGTGCACGATTTGGATCTATATGTTCAAGTTCAATTTCAAGTACTTGTACATCTCCAAACCTATATTATAATTGACCAATTACTTTACATCAATTAGTAAAATATAACATAATTGATAAAACTAATTTTAGAAGCCGTTACTTGGTAAAAACAGCATTATGGTGGAGATTACTAAGCAAAAGTGTCACAAAAAATATGCAATATTTAAGAAACTTTTGCTTATTTATTTCCACCATATATTATAATTGGTCTTGGTTAAATCTGTGTTAGGCACCAACCGTGTATTTTTTGCGGTCACCTCGTTTCCCAGTAGGGGATAAAAAGATTTTTTTCCCGAAGTCGCAAATCTTTCATTTTCGGGTTAGTAGATGGCTTTTATGGCCGATTCCGGCGAGCATCTCCTTTTTGCACGAATCTGCCTTTCACATTTTTCTTCCGCTTATGAAGAACTCGGATGATATTTCTATCCCGATTAGCACGTTGAAACTGGACGGAGAGCTCGATATATTTCAAGGATGGAGGAATCTGCCTAAAGCTTACCCTTTCAAAGGAGACGCCTAGGTATGCATGGATGTATTTTGTCTGTAAGTACTGATCCCTTTTCAAAAAATTTGCCTTTATATTTTTAACGAAGGTAGTAGTTTTTGGTCTGCTCCAAAATTTTACTTATAAACGTACTAACAATCTGCATCGTTGAAAGATGTTTTATCTTGAAATTTAAAGGTTTAATTTTAACACGGGTCGAATCGACGCTCAGTTTACGCTAATCTGTATCGTTCTATTATCATGTATGTACGCTATGTATTACATCGTAATTAATCAAAATAAGGAAAAAGTCGTCCTAACCTTAGTTTACTGAATTAATTTTCTGTTACTCGCTATTCTCCATAAGGAGAAAGGCGTACTCTATTTTTCTGTGTAATTCTAACTTCATGTAATATTTCATTCTTTTATTTGACAATTTCTCAATAATTGATTAATTTCTAATGATTATTTTTCTTATTGAACCTTTTATATGTATTTGTCCTCAATTAATTATAACATATATCACCTATATTTGTTCCATAAATAATGATAATACTTATATGATCTTTTATTAAATGTATATGTTCCTATTTAATTTAATTTTTCCATTGGGCAACTAATTATTTTGAAATATTAGAATTTGAGGCTTATTTTTGTCTAGTCCTTTAGTCCTCATTTCGTGTAGTATTCACAAATTCTTATAAAAATCTAGACATCCAATATAGAAGGCTCAAAACAGCTGTAAGATATCTGTTCACAAAAATTCTCTTTCAAATGCATGTCTTGTAAGCTTGAAAATTCTCCTTATTGAAGAATAACGATGTATTTAAGTAGTTAGAGCGTCCGCTCGAAAAGCGGAGGATTGGGAATCCCGGTCACGTCGGCTTCTTCGCCTTCATTCATCTTTGTGTTTTCAGGCGAACGCATTAATGGGCAAAGTGAAACACCTTTTCCTCTAATCTATTACGAGGTTAATGCTTGAAAATTCAATTTTATAGCCTGAAACTGATATTATAAATCATATAAAAAATTATAACTGCTATTTTGATTGTATTTAATGTTGCTACACAAAGTTTAGGCTTTTGGTTTAAGAGATAATTTATATTTATGACTAGATATTCAATTATTCCACCCCACTTGAATCTCATCCATATGTTCACCTCGCAATAAACTTCCCAATTCACTATTGTTAATTTAAAGTTGGTTTATATGTGCTTTCAAATACATGTTTTCCCAAGTAAGAGAACGCGATAGCTTGAAAAGCAGCAGCTAACTAATCCTCGGTGTATCAATCCATGATGTTGATTATGATAAATATATTTTGAAGTTCGACGAAGGTAAATTTTTATATGGAAAACATTTTAGAATCTTCCCGTAGAAATAAATACAGAATGTGCAAATACAAACTTCAATCTCTACGGTGATAAACACAGATTCGTATTAGACGACTAACAACTTGCGGCAATGTTTAAATGTACAGTATTATAAAATTTCGATTGGTGCTGTTCATATAGGTGCGTACCTATGAAGAAATACACGGAGTGTGTTCGTTTTTTATTTAAGGAACCGCTATTTTATTAGTTCCTAGCGCCAGCAGTGATTAAAAATTTTGCCTTAGGCATTCACGATACAAATATGCCAATATTCAGATAAAAGAAAATTCTGACTCTAATATCAGGTGACGAAGGTACAGCTTAAATTGTGACTATTTTTTCATGCAACAGCAACAAGTATCACTCAAAATTATTTTACCGATAAACAGACTGTTTTAACCAATCCTCTTATTTTACATACAATATTGGATATCAATTTTTAACATTACCACCTATGCTGGACTTTTGCGGAAACTCCATACCTCGTGAGATATCCCCCACACACTAAGAAGATTAGCTTCAGACTATGGGAATATTTAAGTGCCTGGAAAACCCTAATTGTAAACATGCAGATCCAAAGGCACGCCCAAATGTGGGACAACGTTTAAAAACGAATGAAACCTTCGATACCGGAAGCGTCGGCGGGAAAATATCTGTTTGGATAAGGAAATTAGGGTGCCAAATTGACCACGCCTAATTTCGTCTCGGAAGAAAATCACAGGTGCTGCCCTCTGAACTTTCATCGGCGAGTGGCACCCTCCACTTGCCACCTGCCGCGTCGGTGTCACTAAGTGTGATACATGCAGATGTAGGCCGCCAAAACATATAACGGGGGAGGGGAGATAGGTTGATGATTATATTCCTACCAAGACAGAACGGGAGTAGTTGTGCCCTGGTTTACCATTGGCTCTCCGGAAGCGTCGGGCGCGGAGGGCGGCAGCCAATGAACTACCATCTCCTCTCAGGTTGTCGGGAAACTTCACCAACTTTTGGTATCTGCCCCATATATTGTGAAGTTCCACTCCAGGAAATCATTCACGTAGATGTAATAACATTCCTGGCACCTAGAAACCCAGAGTTGATTTGCTGATCTCAAGATATGAGCTCCTGCTACTATATTCTGATGAATGGATATATATTTTCATTTTATAGTGCAGATGAATATCTTAATGAAAGAAAGACGTAATTTATGCTAGGTGACTTGCTTATTTAGCCAATCATTAAATGCACTAAAAATCAAACAATTTTTTAAAATAAAATCATTCACTATAATTCTTATTACATGTTTTACAGTGTGTGTATATGTAATAAGAACTACAGTGAATGATTTTATTGTAATTGTGATAACATGTATGGTAGTGTAGCATTTTTTGATTGTTTGTTGAATTATGGTTATAAATATTTATGTAATTATTTTAATAAAATGTATAATTTTTAGTATATTTATTGATTGGCTTATATTTAGTTATAGCTTATTATTACGCAATTAATGACAATGACCTATAAATACTTTGTATATCCTTGGACCAATTACTTTATTATTAATATAGATATATTGATTTATAATTTGCCACAGGATAGAGAAAAAAGTATCTTTTATCTACTTTTTTCATAGTGTTACTCATGGCTGTGATAAAATAGAAGTTACTGAGGTATGAGTGAATAATTGCACTAATCAAGGTCTATTCTTATCGGCTGCCAAGAAGAGAGTTATTCCTAGATTCCTTTGTGCATCACTTGCAGGAACATGTTTCGCTTATAGCATTCTGACTCAGTGAGGTATGGAAAGAAAAACTACCTCACTCCTCATCCTGCCTAGTAAACCTCATTCCTCTCTACAACCTCTTCGAAGCTTGCATAGGGTGTGAGGTACCAATCGGCCTTCGGGCTGAATACTTTACAGAAAACGATAAGAAATAATTTGACCTTCATATAACGTTATCAGAGATATCCGAGTTATCTCTGGTAACTTTTTATACTCTTAAACTGCTTTGTGATACCAATCTCCACTGTTTAACTCAATGAAATATCGAAATACCGTTCTGAGAATGATTCATAAACCACTTGCTTTTTTCCTCTCATTCAATGATTCCCACAGCTATATCAAATGTGTATCGCATGCATTATTTATGTTCCGACGAAAGCTTATACGCAAAATGGAGCACACTCCATTGTTCCAGATTCTATGGACTAATTATTCATTCGGCTAATAGCGTTCGCATTCTATGCTGCAAATGGGGCAACATTAAATTTAGCTTCATTAAGTCGTTGAGTATTTTGGCTATAGTGATGCTAAAAACGAAACATTTTATCAAGTTTTCATCTATATTAATGAGGAAGCCTCGATACAGTATGCCAATCCCTTTTTCTTACGCGCTAAAAATGTATCAGTGTTTTTATGAAGGTTCATCTTATCTTTCTCGTAAAAACAAATATATCTTGAGTTCGACTATATTGCATATTTTTTTATTATACCCTAAATATTACAGCTCAGAATTTTGGATGAGGGTTACTTTGGATTGAATTCATATGATAAATCTAGATATACATTTTAAGTCCTCCCATAACTTGAATTATAACACGTAACTGATTTTGCTATGCAGATTCTCGTCTCTCGAGAGAAGATGAATGTAAAATCTTATGCTCTATTCAAGTCATTTTCTTCCTTTTCCTTCCTAAAATATTATTCACGTTGTAAGTGTCATTACTCTTATATTTAGTAAGTATTTCTAGCTTTGTCTTAAAAAATGAACTAAAGTTTATAAACAAAATTGTTACCAGTCAGATATTTACAATTGTATTACAGCTTTTAATTTTTCTCTTTCTTTGGTACATCTGTGAGATCAAAGTAAACCGAGCTCAGTTTGGTACTTTACCGCTTACAAAATGTAAATTTATGATTATATGATAGTGTGTTATAACCGAGATATTATTTTTTATCGGCCATAATTCATTTATAGATGCAACAGACATCTTGCTTTGTTCTTAACTTAATCTTGTTCGTAGTTTAAGATCAGCTGAATACAAAAGTACGAGGTTTAATTTTGAGTAATCTTTGCCTTGAAATTCGTCTACCAGGTTTTTCAAGGCAAGAATATTAGCATAATTACCTAATATTTCCGTTTATTAGAAAGTTTAACGTTTACCCTAAATTCCAACGAATAAGATCAGGATTAAAGTTGAATTGAATTGTGGACTGTGCTTATCCTATTAGTGGAGGAGCAGAAATTTCCGTTCCCAAATTATAATGTGCTACTTCTACCGTTAATGCGAGGTTTGTGTTGCGTATGAGATGCATATCTCATAAACGTTATAAATAATTGTTTTCTGGTGGAGCCGGAATCCCTCTTTTTCTTAATTGAACGGGCCTCAGTGTGTTCTCGCGGCGCTGTAAATTTTCCTCTAAAATCTCTCGCCCCGTTAATCTTCCCGGCAATGACGCGCGTATTTTCCGCGGCAGGGGTTTTACAGTTGCCCCTTCTCCATTTTCACGGAGAATTAAAGAATTTCGTCCAGGTTGTGAACGTTGTTAATGGAAATCACCAGAAATTCTAAATCGTCTCATTTAATTTGCGTCGGTCCATTACCTCGTGTACACGAGTTTCATGCGGAAGGGAGAGAATGGGCGATTAAAAACGGAATTAATGAATTGACACACCGAAAGTATACACACGTACAAAATTTTATAAGCTTTTATTTCGGCCGAAATATGCCAACAATTCCGCAATTTGGATTTTCCCGACATCCAATTATTTTTGTAATCCACTTTTGATTTCCGCAAACGATCGATCCATGCCATATGAAAGAATATTTTAATTGGTTTTCCTTCTGCAAATAATGAATATCCAGATCGTTAGATTTTCAAATAATCGTAACTGCCGGTTTGAATAGCGCAATCAATATTTTTTCCCTCCTTTTTATCTTGAAACATATTGATAGTTTTATCATCAAAGATTAATGTTTATAAAAGTATTACCAAAGAATTGGTAAATATTGAACATAACTCCGACAGTAGTATTTTTTTCCAATTTCTTTTATCAACCCATATGATCACGGAAGATATAGTGTGTTTCTTATGACTGATTTCTGTTAATTCCTAGACATCATTAAATTTTAGCAGCTAATCTTATCTTTGTATAACATAGGCAACCAACTTAATGAACAATAACACTGTTACTTCCATTTTATAATTTTCAAACTGTAGCTGCTCCTTAAAAAAAATTGAAAATTCACAACTGAAAGCATCAATTTTGCAGGAACATGCCAAGTGATTCATAACAATTGCATATTTTAATACACCATCAAGATCCATAGAGAGTAATGGCTTAGGCTAGCACCTTCTTTACCCAATCCTTATATCTCTCTTTAGACTCAATTCCATTCCTCGATGAAATAGGTAAATCAGGTTTGTTGCTAATTGTAAGCTAAAGAATAAAATATCTAGTAATCCTGAAAATTCATTGTAAAATTAGCCATAGCATTCACGATTCTTAACCCTTAACGTAAAGCATTCCGCCTGGTCATTTGGCGACTCACTTTTTCTTCCATTATATACCATGAGCTAGTTGGAGGAATGAGGCTTCCTAGTCTAGATGAGGAGTGAGGTAGTTTGCCCTTGCTCCTCACCAAGCCAGATTTCTAAAAGCCAAACATGTCCCTGTAAGTGAAGCACAAATTCTACGAGTAACAATTTTCTTGGCATTTGAGAAAATGCAATGTTTACTTAATTAAGCCAAACTTAAATATTTTTAATAAATGCTTTGTTTATATGAGCCCCATGGTCTTTAACATATTACCTCAACATTTAACAAATGTCACAAGTCATAAAAGGTTCTTTCGTTCAGTTAAGCTTTGACTTTTAGGCAATGAGAGAATTGTCTTTTATGAGTTAATGGTTGCATATATTATTTTATTTTCTTTCGTTGTTGTTATCTGACTTAATTGTTCACTCCGATGTTATTGCATTTGCTAAACTCACATCGTTAATTCTGTAGTTTGAATTATGTTATTTCTTTTTTCAATTATTTACAATGCATATATTTTTATGTATGATGGTTGCCTCAAAACAAGTTTAACCTAGGAAGTAACCGAAGGTTTTTATTTTTTAAACTGTTTTTGTATATTTTGTTTGTATTGTGAACAGTAAATCAAATCATTCTTTATCAAAAAAATTCTAATTAGTGCCACTATTTAGTGCCACTATTTAGTGCTACTATTTAGAGCCACTATTTAGTGAATCCATACCTTAGTGGGCTTGATGTTATCAATCCCATAAAGAAGACTGCGACATAAGTTAATGAAAGATACATTTATCTCTATCCTGTATCATAAGAAAAAGGATAAATATTCCATTCATCAGAAAATGGTAGCTGAAACATATTTACCCATAATGAATAATTCACGAGTCTTCTATTACCATCACTAGTGTCCCGCAGAACATATTAATATTTCTGGGTCAGTTACACTCGGGACTAATGGAATTCGAGAAAGCACGCGTTGGAAATTTCTTCCCCATTCTTTGATTTTCCTCACTCATAAATTGATATCGATTGACGTTGTTCACATGTCCAATTATGGGCGTCTTCACCTGCGTTTTGTAACACCTGCCAAAACCGGGCTGAAGATATTTGGCGGCGTGTTTTGCATCGTTAGCGCCCCCTTTTGTTTCGGCAACCCAATACCCTACTTTCTCTTCATGAAAGTCAGGAGCAAAAATCCTTAGAGAAATTAATGAACTATGAATAACGTTTTGTGGTAATAGTTCCCTTGCAGCTGTTGTGACGGCGTCTCGAGAGAAATCGGCTGCATCCCTTTGATATACCGATGCAAGGAAACACTTGCGTGGTTACAAGATGGAATTATTTCCGTTATGTTGATTCACGCCACTGCTTTTCATGCATTCTCATACAGAGTTTGCTAAATATTTTCTGTGTGGATTACGTTGAGTTGTTTTAACATTGTAATACGATCACGTGTACGTAATGTCATATTAAAGTACTTAGTAACTCATATGCATACGTACGTACGTATGTACGATTACGAGTACGATTCTCCATAAATTATGACAATGATCTCAAAGAAACTAACAAAGTTAAATACCTTTCCTTCTCATTTAGATATTATATAATCATCATCAAACGAGTAACAAAGATGTGCTTATTAATGTTTTCCTATATTTCATGAAAAAATTTCAGTAATAGTATTCACACAAATATGACGTTCATGCAGCTTAATTACAAGATATGTTAGCCAAAACTCTCTCTTGTTTGTAATGCTCATTGAACATTATGTTTAACTCGTTTCATTAAAAGTTATTGAAATTTAGACTTAATTAATTCATCATCAAACGCATAACAAAGATGTACTGTTTAATAGTTACCAATATTTTAAGAGCCTCGGAAAAATCAACTTCAGTAATAACATTCACACAAATATTACATATATGGAACATACAAAAGTTGATAAGCCAACACTACCTCTTGTTTGTAATCTATATTGAACGTTCTATTTTTGACGTGTTTAAAAACAGTTAATATGATTTCTAACATCAAAGTAATACCAATTATTTTAATTAATAATTCTATATCAAACATGTTAGTTTCAATAATTGTATAATTTATTGAATTTAGGTTAATCTATTTTCTGTTCACTTTCCTCTATAAGCTCTTTCCAACCTATCTATCTTTATATTTACTAAACCAAATATTCCAGAGGCAGGGGTATTAATAAATAATTATCATTGCAGTATTATTTAGAAATAAATATTATTGGAGCACTCCTCAATGCTTCATTGTAAATGTTCAATTTTCAATAATTATTATGTGATACATTCGATGTAATTTCAATAATCCTACTTGAAAGTGATTGGGAAAGTTCTGGACCTAGATTCGTAATTAATGCATAATCCTCATCTTAATCAACGAGCATCATCAGCTGTTATAATTGATTATAATTATCATTTGTATTTTGAGTAATGCCAATTAACACTAGAAAGACGGAGGTGGTCATTTGACCACGTTTCATAGTTTGACATCAAATTTTTTCTAGTAAAATAACTCCGATTGTTTTGAAACTTTTTGACTTTGTTTATTATTATCCCAAAATTTGTTTTAAGTATTAAAATATTTCTCTAATTCTTCGTAATTTGTTTAACTTTTAAATAATGAAACAAAATGTTGACCGATATCCTAAATCTGCAGAATTTCGTATTCTAGAATATTTTATCTATTCATACTGGACCAATGAAACTCGCATTTTCGGAATAAGTGGAAGAAGGTCCGAATTTTTTATAAAAGTCAGTCACTTTAGGCCAAGATTGTTATGCCATCTGACGGAAACCATATAAAACCACTCGTTCATGCCTCGGAAAAAACCTCCATCAAATATGATGGCGGAAGAATTTTTCGAATTTCGTCGTGAAAATTTCCAATTTGGGGTTTTCGTCAAATTCGAAAAATTCTTCCACCATCGTATTTGATGGAGGTTTTTTCCGAGGCATGAACGAGTGGTTTTATATGGTTTCCGTCAGATAGCATAACAATCTTGGTGTAAAGTGACTGACTTTTATAAAAAATTCGGACCTTCTTCCACTTATTCCGTAAATATGAGTTTCATTGGTCCAGTATGAATAGATAAAATATTCTAGAATACGAAATTCTGCAGATTTGGGACATCGGTCAACATTTTGTTTAATTTTTTAAAATTTAAACAAATTACGAGGCAAAACATCTTCTCAGCACTCACATAACGGTCAAATTTAGAAGTTATGCAAAATTCAGGTCTTCCAGTAGCATGAAAGTATTTAATTACGAATTTCATTTGACCACCTACCGTCTTTCTAGGTAGGCCGAAACTCCCGTCCTTCTAGTGTTAACGCGTGTAACAGCTACTACACTGGTTTTCTCTCAGTTCATCGAACTCTTCCACAAACATCCACGTTCAAATGCATCCATTGAGACTTCGAAATTGAATAGCCCCTTAAAAAAAATTAAGAGCAAGTTAAATTAAAACAATTGACCGTGGTCGAATTTATGCCCCTACCGTCGCACATACATTACGTGTTTAAAGATTGTTTTCCGCATGAGTTTAATTTGCAGTGGAAGTATACGAGCCAATCCATTTCGGACCTACTTAACCGCCGCCTCGAGTTCGGAGAAGGTGTATGACCTGCCCTCGAGGGATTAATATTGTTTTAATTTTAAAAATTACCTGTTTCTTATTGGACGGGTTTTCCAGACCGACGTCAACGTCGGAGGATGTGCATACACGCCGTTGCAAGCTGTTCCTCGGTGGTCTTTTGTTCCTTTATCGACGTGCACTTATTTGGAGTGGAGCAATTACGTTCGCACCCTTTCTCTTGTCTCGAATTGCATTAACGGCTTGTTTATTTAACGGCATTGTTTCGACGCGTTGAATGAGTCCACTGCGATTGAAATGTAATCATTCACAATGAATTGATAGCCTAGATAACTCTGTTGAGTAACATTGCATTATCCGTGCTGGTTCATTAATCACAAATCCCATTTCTGGGTATAAATCACGCAATAAATTAGGTTCTACATCCTATAATTTTATAATTGATCATTTATAGCACGCTGTAATTTCTAATTTACAATTTTAGACAAGATATTACTTCCGAGAGTAGCATTTATGGCATTAGTGCGAGGAAATTGAATTTCCCCACGATTTTAATTTATAAATATGTTATCCCAGAATTGCAATGACCACTTGAAATATGTTTTACGCTTTCTCATAATCTATTCATCAATAAAATTAAAAGGATTTAGTGATTTTTTAAATACTGTTGTGAATCTTTTTAATTTTAATATTTGTAATTTTTTAAATATTGTAATTTTGAAATATTGTAGTGAATTTCGACATATTTTTGTAATGTTCAAATAATATGTAAGGCCTTCGTGAGGTTTTGGGGGGGTTTCCTGTCGACTAGGGTAAATACCAGGCAGATTATTTTATATGTCCCTCCCTCCGCAGGAATGACTACCACCTGGCCTGGTGCCTAATTGTAGCACTCACGAATAAATTAATAAATATGCATACGTAATCTACGATAGTTAACTATTTACGCCTCCAGAGCCAGGGAAATGATAGTCTAGTAAAGTCATGGAATCATCAAAATATCTACGTTTCAAAATCGCTGAAGTAGTGTGTATGTATTCTGTATACATAAAATAAGTTATAGAAATAAATGAAACAAACAATATAATAAATAAACTATTCAAAAAGCTTCTAGCATGGCTCGATAGTATAGCGAATCAATTGAAGAGTTAAATATTTTGTTTTAATAATAAACATAGGTGCCTACCTACTCCCATACCCCTTGCCTACGTATCCCTGATATGGCAATTAGTTTATAGCTTGTATAAATGTTTGAAATCAAAACTCTACGTATAAGTATAGCGAGGAATAAAAAAAAACGTTTTAGAAAATGGTTGATTAACTTCATTTTTGCAAAATAATTGACTTACATGGCCACATGTGTAGTCTCGAATCTTACTTTTTCATCATAAAATTGATTCATCGTTCCATACCAGTTGAATCTAAGCTTGAAGGGATAACATCTGTTTCCCAGATTAACCTAGGAACATAAAAACCCGTAATATTTTTTAGCTTACACTCGTAAGTTTGCTTGGACTGCGGACAATTACCCTGTCCTCGCAGTTCTTTATATATCGAGTCTCATTTGCTCAGAGGTTTTTCCGCTACAAAAACACTTTCCGAGAAGGGGCGAAGAGGGTTTCTCCGAATTTAGCGATGGAATTGCAGCTGGGAATCCATCCTTTCAGAAGGTACGCAAAAGGAGATTTCGAAGCCAGGACCTTTTAAAAAGAGAGCCGATTGGGTCTTCCGCTTTCTTTTTTTACAAGAGGAAATGATTTTCTCCGCAAGGAGTTCCCTCTTCTTACTCGTGCATTTATAAATTCGTCGAGAAAACAGTTTCAGCGAAAGGACTTTTGGAAGAAGAAAGTTAAGGTCCCCTCGCCGTCTCATCATCTTCGGTAATTCGGTGAAATTGAGACTTTTTTCCTCCTCGGTCGAATGGGAAATTTAAATGCAATCCCAGTCTACCGGATCCAAACGCACAATCGAGGGGAATTGAGATTTGGGGAAGCAGAGATAAGAATGCAGGGAGGATTTTTTTAAGGAGAGAGAGGGAAAGTGTTCCGAGAATAAAGTGGTGATAAAGGATGAATAAAATAGCCTATACGTCCATCTTGAAGGACCAACCAATACAAAAGTACTATTAGTTAGAATAAGGCTATAGAAATTCACATATATTTTTGCATAGTAAAATGTACAAAGCAATTTAGAGTAATAAAACACTTGAGCACAAATATTCAGAAACTTGTACAATTCCAACCTATTTAACGAACACACACACACGAACAAAAATAGCTTGTGTAAAGTAAGAAAATTTGGAGTACGGCTGTTGGGCCGTTTTATTTTATTTTAATTTATCCCCTTATAAACCCTTCCCTTTCGCCTATGTAAGCATTCTCAATACTTTTTCCTGGACTTGAAGATGGCTATTACTAGCCGAAACTAGTTACCACAGTAACCTCTGTAGTTGGAATAATAAAAGTTATTTTTCTGTTATATAAAACCTGTTTATGTAACAATCATTTCGATCAAATCTTCTAGGTTGGTTTGACCCTCAGGGTCAAAGCAGACATTGTAAACCATGCAGCTGGATAAATTAATTATGTTTTTTAACTTTTCTTGTGATTTTACTAAAGGATAATGGCTTCCAAAAATAATTGTTATGAAGATAATCACCATTTTGTGATTGCTTCAGTTGATTTTATATTTTTCAAGGTCAAACATAAATACAAATAAATAATAATTTCAAATAATAGTCTAAAAATTTTTTATTAGTCATTTCATGTCTACTTTTAGGAGTAGCTCATCCTTGATTTTTTAAGTAAGGGTAGTCTTACTAGTCGATCCTACAGGAGGTCGTACTAGCAGACCTAAGGTCCCGGCTCCGCCTTATATTCCGAGGATACAATGTATCCTCGGAAGTTAGTATCGGCCGCGCAGACGATACATTGTTTCAGAATTAGCCTGGAGGATAGGGGATCGATGCAAAGTATATACAAAGTCTACTCCCAACAACTGTGGCACAAACTCATTGCTAGAGGTCATTTGATATCAACTATGCTCAATATTCCATATTCCTAAAAACCAACGAGAAAATTATACGATGATGAGATTTTCATTATATATTCATAAATAAATTTCTGCACTCATGCGCTCTCAAACACGCTTTCACGCAGAGTAATTGAAAGATTCCGAAGTTTTATCTCGAGAATTAAAGGAACTCTCCATCATTTTCATCACTCACTCTGCTGAGAAGTACTGCAGACTCTATTTTACATACTTTGATTATTAATTTGAAGCGTTTTGGGAAGTTTTACGCTAATCGCATACTCCGATGAACATTTTAATGGCAGATGCTTCACTTAAAAGGATGAGTTTAATTTTCTCATCGTGGGTTAGATCACTCGCCAGAAGCAGATCGTAGATTGTCTGTTTTCGAACTCAACAAGTTGCTCTTCTTCACGAAGTTCTAACATGGAACTCCCTTTGATTTTCCTTTTAATCAACGAATAGTTGAAACCGCTGATAAACATCTTGATCTCCGAAATTAAAGGAAGAAACTTATAATTTGTTTCGGAGTTGGATTGACGCTAGCGAAGGGCGCAGATGTTAATCTAGTTTTTAAAGTACATTTCGTAGTTTCCATTAAATTTCGGCTGAGAGGGGATTTCGCGGTCCGGATTATTTTGGCGGAGATCAGAAGAGGTGAGGGATGAAGGAATGATTGCCACGAGGAATAGAAATGAAATTAAACTGTGACCGAGTCAGCCTTCAAGGTAGAGAGATTGATGGGGTTTGAAGATGAAAGATACTTGCTCCCATTTTGGGTCAAGAATTCTCAATGTGCGAACCGCAACTAATTTTCAAGAAGAGAACCGTTCAACCAGAGTCAGTTTTTGGCGATGCTCCAGAGAGGAAAACCAATGGAATGAGATTGTGTTTACCATTTTGATTAGCGTTAGAATAGCAGGTTGAGGATCCGTGATCGGTTAATCCTTGTCATGTTCTGTGAACACATCACCCAATTTCTCGTCAAATGATGAGCATTTTTAAATTATTTTCGGAATGACACACCATA
This sequence comes from Sympetrum striolatum, assembly GCA_947579665.1. Lineage (NCBI taxonomy): Eukaryota > Metazoa > Arthropoda > Insecta > Odonata > Libellulidae > Sympetrum > Sympetrum striolatum. Next base: position 41,677,689 of record OX388349.1, read on the forward strand.
AATATTTGTTCAATGTAGAATAGTTTAAATTTTATAAAATATATTGATACTAACGAAAAAACATACATGGAGATTTTCCTTAACTGAAAACCAATATTACGTTGAACTACAAATATTTTTATCACTTTGATTATCATCTCTTTATCTTTCAGTTTAGTCAGAACCATAATAATTATAGCTATTCTTAATCAATGAAGTCGATAAAAACATATTACGACTCCATATTAAAGGTGAAATCTGTATTCGATTATCTGATTATTATCGAAATGGATTCAAAATCCGATATTTTGTTGTTTTACAGCTCTACAAACTATAATATCCCCAGAAATAGTTTCATCTCTTCCTAAAAATTACTCTAATGTTGATCATTGCCTGTTATTTGTAATACAACCAAGATATTCATCTATAACTACGTAATTCATCCATAGTAATACTGTGACATGTAGCTAGCAAGTTGAAAATATCAAAGGATTTTTTTTCTTATCAAGAAAAATATCACTCCTATAGGCAATGAGTATTCTAAAGTATAATTAACGACTTAAATTTGTTGTATTACTACAGTTAGAAGTAATAATTGGAGAACAGCCAATTTCATTTTTTCAGCTAAGATCTTACCCCTTATTTAAAATGCCTTAAAACAGCATGTAAATTGATTAATATTCATAGGCCGCCTTACAATGATAAACTTAGTTAAATTAAAGAATTTTATTATTCCGATAAACTTAAATCACACTCTCCGAAATGATGTAGAGATTTTTAGAAATGCGAATAAATCAATCATCCATTGTAATGCTTTTTTAATAAACAATAAAAACGTAAGTAGACCATAAGCTATTGATACCATAAAAAATAATGCCCTTGGGATTGGAACATAAAATATTAGGTTTAAATATAGGATTAGATTTGTGTTTTACAGGTTTTTAATAGTCCTTTACTGCTTCCGTGTTGTAAATTATATCTGCCCTGGGCATTCTTTATGTAGAACGAGTCCTTCCACCCACTCTTCATCTAAATACATAATGATCAGCTCATTAGCATCTGCATTATCTTAAAGGAATTCCTAGCCGGCAGCTATTTAAATATAATTTAATAAATTTTGCCCTCTAAAAACCCATGGTTGATGATAATATCGATTATATTAGCATTTTTTTCTCACTTATTGCTTAACTTTAGTGCCCTTGCTATTTGTGAACTTGTAAAAAAGCCAAAACACCGGTAGTTTACTTGACCAAGTAAGAGTTCCGCTCAATGCTTTCATTAGCGTGACATTTCAGTCAACATCAATGCAATTTACAAATTATCCATATCTAATGTCATGAAATTTAAAAAATGCTTGTTTTGAAGTCTGCATCATTATTAGTATTATTTTTATGAATTGGGTAAATAAATTGGTAGTGTAGACTAAACTTGTTCTTCTTAACAAGAGATGATATCCTGATACAATCGTGCTGGCATTAAGCTATATAATATTTCATATTTACCAGTAAAGTACAATATCTTGCGTGTTATCACCATTACTTTTAAAAATTAATGAGCAATAAGCACATAAAATAACTCTTTCATTTTGTAAAAATATTTCTTTTATTCTCATAATAATTATATTTCCATATATATTTTGCAGTATATTGCAATAACTCGCATACTTCCCCCACAACAATTTACCTTATTCAATGAAAGAAAATCCTAGGATATATGTATCTCCATTTTCATTGAGAACATCATTTATGTTAGGAAGGATAGCTGATCTTAGATATGGGACGAAATTTGATTACTGCGAAAGCATATTCAATATGATTTCCGTGATAAATCAGCGAGAATAATGGCGAAGTGATATACCATCCATGTTAAACGTTATCGACCCCTTTCGCTGAAAAAACCCACGAATAAACTTTCGATTAATACGAGACTATAATAAAACGCACTTCATTAGCGGCCGGGGAGCGAAGAGCGAGCGACGGCAGACAACTATAAAACCGTATGGCAAATGCAATAAAACGGACACTGTAATCTCCCGCGGGAGACCTGAATTGGTGGAGGAAGAAAGAGGATTTACGAGGATTTGTATAAAAAGGGTATTTATTCATGGTTGAACTGTGCGGAAAACAGCGGGACTCAGGGGGGAAGAAGTTCGACATCAATAACCCCTCAAGCCCCTCTGAGGTTTATTCGCAGACGTCGTTTCGTCACTGCGAATTCTGCTCTCGGATATAAAAAGCATTGCTAAAGTTCCATTCGAGATATCGGCCAGAAAGTAACTATAAATGGAAATTTCAACATTATGAGTTTTCCCATTTTAACACCTCAAGCCCCGATGACGCTTATTCGCAGCCGCCGTTCCGTCACCGCGAATTTCACTCTCGGATGTAAAAAGCAGTTACTAAAGTTGAAATTCAGGATGTCGGTCTGAAACCAACCATATATGAAACTTTAAACTTTATTTCAGTTTTATTTACGACAACACCTACTTCACGTAAAATATAAAACCGTTTTAGGCGAAAGGTGAATTGGGCTGTACAACCAAATTTCGATGTGGATGCGCTCCAATTAAACAATTTTTTTGTAAGTTTAACTTTCGATAAACCGAATAGCATGCGGTTTGTATTTGCCCTAGTGATACAAATATCAATTGAGGGAAACAATCAGAAGTTTGCCGCACATATACGTGCATAAGCCAAGTTTTCAGCTGTTTTATGCTGAAAAGTCCCCTTCAGCATATATATTCATACTCGAGTGGATGGTCCCGCTTACCTGTTCTCCGGTGGAAAGTCTGCCGTAACCAAGCTGGATGTCGGATTGTTAACTACTCACTGTCTTAATAAACAATTCATTGCTAATTTCCACCTACTAAACTACTGATACCTCAATTACAGTAATTTTATTGCTATTTATTTTTATTTTGAAATTTACTTGTAGCTGCTGCATTTCCCACCCTGGGCTCATACTGTAATTCACCACATGGTACAATTGACTATTTTATTCTTTTATAATTCACTATATTGTTATTTTTGACAGTGTTTTTGCACGTTTTTTCACCCCCCTTGTCTGTGAGTATTTTCCCGCAACGTTGGTTTTTTCTTAGTTAACCTTCATTCACAAAGATTTTTTCCCACACTGTACTCTTTATTTCGTTTTAATTTATATATATATGTACTTATCTTATCGACATGGGAGTTCGGTTGAGGAGACGCCCACATTGGCCTACTCTCGCTAAAGAGTCAAACTAGCCCACTTATATTATAGTCAATTAGGTTTCCCAGTTCTTTGTGATACAATTAGGTGCCCCGGATTATATTTGGATCGGGTTAAACTCGAGTACATACGGTATATTGGATTGGTGGAGAGCATTAGTAGTTTTAAAATAGTTCTTAAACTTTAAGTTGATATAAGATACGTAACAAAGATTCAAAACACGCATATATGCAAAGAACAACTATTAGTACTTCTGAATGTTTGATTATTATATAACAATTCACGAAAGTAAATCTTTTATAATGTGAAGAAGTGAAGAATAAAGCCGGACGTTATAGCCCGTCCGAGGGCGTTGTGGGGATTCTATGAATGAACCTCATCCGGTGCCTAATGGCATCGCCCCATCTGGAGTTTGTTTTTACTTTTTTCTCGACCGCAATGCGCTAATATGATTTGACTTTTAACGAATGGCTTTGTGAAGGAATGCGAATGTGGCAGTGGGCGTCGGAAGAAAGGGGGTGATTGAAGAAAATTATTATTTCACCAATGCGAGATAAGGGAAGTGGGCGAAATGGAACCTGGGGGATGATGGGAGATACAGTGAGAATCGCATTAGCGGGAGGCGAAGATGACGAAAGGAACATGATTCGGAGGAATTGAAGGGGGAACAGATAGAGGAAAATAAACGGGAAAAAGAAGAGGGAACAGGTTGTGTTTGTCTCTGAGTCGCAAACTGTTCTTCTGATCCAGTCTATTCCATGCAAAGAATTTGTTCCATTTAAGAATACAATAGTGAAGTTAGTTCTTGATTAAGTGAATTTATCTATTGACAATTTACTATTTCAATAAAAACATCGAATAAATAGCCGAATTAATCTTGGAGAAAAAATATTAAGTGAAGTTTATCGTAACAAGAGTTTTATAATGTACTTATGATTCATTTAACGGAATAACTTCATAAATAATCAACAGTAACCAGCATATACATTTATGATAATCATATAGTAAAGCAAGCTCAATCTTAAGAAAAGAAGTTTACAGCGTTACTTACTTGGGCAAAAATTTTACTTTGTTGGTGTACTCATGAAAATAATTTTTCTATTAAATGAATACTATAATTTTACAGCAGATATCAATTAATCAATTAATTAATAATTAAATAATAAATTAACTCAATTAATGCTAATTTAATTTAATAAATAAATACATTTTATTATATCCTCAAGCCATCATACATAGGGTAAATTTATCCAAATTCATTAATAAATTTAGCTAGAAAAGCCTCAACTTTATCGGAAAATTATTCAATTCAACCACCATTAGTATGTTCTGTTGAATTTATGGTTCATATCTGAATTTTTTCTGAATAATTTTTAAATTTAAATTTTTTATATATTTTATACATGATCACCGGTAGAAATTCACAGATTTTTCAATTTAATTTAAATTTTATTGAAAATATCCTCGCCAAAAATTGTAGCAAGAGCAAGCACATCATCCAAAGTTAGACTGTTGCCCATTTAATCATGATTTCTGTAAATTTACCAACACAACGAACTTCAGAATTAGAGTAAATTCCGTCCAAGGAGGAAGTTATGCCCAATTTCCAGTAATTATAGCCTTTAAAGATGTAAATTTTTTACCGAAACTATTTTGCCTATTTTATAAATCGAATAACTGGCAGTGTAAGGTACTGAAGCGGCTTTTAACTATCCCATTATGCTCCTGCGAATGTCACTGATAAACTTGCATACCTCTCGACCACATCCTTCTCTCACGAAGAAAAGATTCGCGGAATTAAGACGTCATATCCCTTTTTATACACTGAAGCAGCCCTCCAAAAGCCTTCTATCTCCACTTGCATCTCATCCCGGCTTACTTAACTCTCTTATTAATGCTCTAATAAACGCATCACGCCAACTTACGTCGAGGGCCGTGCGAGCACTAAGTGCCGGTTCGAGGAAGATTAAAATTTCGGGAGGATCGAAAAGTTAATCGCTTTAGCATTGAGAGGAATTCCAACGCGTGGGCGGGGATTATACACAAGGGAGATGAAAAAACAAGGCGGGAGGAACACTGACTGCTACGCTCAAGACGACAGAGATTGAAGCGGCGTGGAGTTGGCAAACTAGAAGTGAGACGGGAGAGAAAGAAAACAAGATTGAGGAGAAGGCAAGAGAAAGAAAAGAGTCCTCTCATTGGACTCGGGGGCAAAGGTCTAACCACTTCCTCTCGGCCAATTAAATTGTTTTCCCAGAGAGGTAAACATGAGAGACTTTTATAATCCACCCGAATCATTAAGATAATAAGAGCTTTCTCATCGGTAAACAAAGTCAGTTGGAGTTGTTTCGTAAAACAAGCTTTTTTTATTTGCACTTCATTCGGAATATTTGGACGGAAAACCCATTTCAATTAAACTGGGATCATACTTGGGGATGAAAAAGTTTGAGGTATTAAAATGCGATAGCATCTGTAAACAACAGATTTTGCTTTAAAGATACTAACAAATCATTCATCTTTATTGACACAGGATATACCCTTCATAAAATTATTTCTTCATTAAAAGCTTAAACATTTGAATAAAGAAAGTGACACTGACGTTGAAAAAGAAGATTTATTAAAAGAAATCACACAGAAGTATTTCTACGCTTAGCTGAAAATTTCATCAAAATTAATTAATTTAGCTTTAACTTATGCATTGTTAACAACAAAGAAAGGTGAATTGTGACCTTGCACGAAAAGCTCGTGCACCTATGAAAATTCCCAAGGAATAACGGACATGAAAAAAGTCTGACAAGACGGACTTGATTGTTAAGAAATTTAAAAAAATATTACAGTGGTTTGAAAATTACTTTTTAAATTTTAGAGAGCTTGGCTAACGCCGAATCCTCACACTGAATTTTCAAGATTATCTTTTTAACCTTCCAACAAAATCTTGAGATTGTCTCTGATATTATGCTAATTTTACGTGCTAAACAAACATTTGAATGTTTTCCTGGGAGGAAAACTGAAATCTATGTGATATAACTAGGAATATAGGATCCAAGCAATAGAATACAAAAAAGTGACTGATAATATATTAATAAGCCTCAAAATGTCAACAATCACGAAAAACATTTTTTTTTAATTCCAAATTTCAAGTCCATAAAAATAGTCACATATTTACCCAAAATATTTTTCACAAATTGAAAAATATTTTGGTCACAGCCTATTTTTGGTTACTCCGTGGACCAAGGGAGGGTCAAAAATTGTCCACTTTTGTTTTTCTCGATAAAATAATATTGAAACATAATATCTCAACAGCAATTGCCTTCTTGAATTTTTAAAAACTTCTTACAATGATTTTTGTTGTTAAAAATTGTACCACTGCGATAAAAATAATGAATTATTTTTTAACTTATCAAAGACGAGGATATGATAAAGCTTCTTTTCAATGCTACCGGCTTTAAAGCTCTAATTCGGAAAAACAATTGTAAATCACCGTTACTTATGCTTATAAATCAACAACAAGGTATAATTAAAAGAATATTAATCAACATTTTTGAACCTTAGTCCACAACAACGTTTATTATTAGATAAAATGTATAAGATCATAATATCTTTTCTCAAGTATTTAATAATCAATAGCATATTATAACAATAAATTTTCAAAACTATTAAAATTAGCAAGCAGTTGAATAGATCAACAAATTTGCAAAATTATTAACATTAACAAGCAGTTGTAAAAGATCAAATTGAATCTTCTGATAATTCTACATTTTTGCAAGTATTGCACACAATAGTTTTTACGTTGTTTACCGGAAACATACTTGCTACATTTAGCACATATAATTGTACGTTTTGACAATTTGTTCAATTTCTCTCTTTTTGATGAGGTAGCGTTGCTGCATGGGTGGCACCTGCATTTGCAACATCTAACATTTTTGGAGGCAGTATTTTTCTTTCCAAAACCCATTCCATTGCCTTTAAAATATGGTTCTGTAAACCAAGTGAGTTTTCCAAACGATATTCTATGTGAGGCCGCACGAGTTCAAGGCCAAGTTCTTGCAAATATAGTTGTCGCCTATTACTTCTTGCGATATTCCACTGAGGAAAATTTTGTTTGAAAGCAGAGAATCCATTTAGGGCAGCAATGTCGATTAGTGTAAAGAAATTGTGAAGCACCTAGTGGCCCCAATCAAGAATTCTGGGCGAAATATGTCTATATGTCTGTGGAGCTAGCAGAAGAACTTTATGAAGATTTAGGCTTGACTGTGATGGGGACCATGCAGTGTAATAGAAAAAACATTTAAGGTTAAACAAGGAGTGAATAATTGTGACGTGTGTCTCCCACTTTCCAGGCAGGTGTTTTAATCACTAAACTACCATGCCACCTCAAATGCACTCCTGTTAAAGGGATGCTTTATGGACAAGATAGTGGCGCATCACATAGTGGCACCGACCACCACCAGGGGTCCTCACTGAGGCAGCCGACCCAAAAAGCGATATTTGGAGGAATCCCCTCAAAGGAAACAAGAAAGTACTTGAACATGAAATTTTACTTAGCACGAGGAAGCGTGCTACGCTAACCTGCTAAAGGTTAAAGGTTTAAAGCGCAAGCTTTCACATGCTAAGTAAAATTTCATGTTCAAGTACTTTCTTGTTTCCTTTGAGGGGATTCCTCCAAATATCGCTTTGTGGGTCGGTTGCCTCAGTGAGGATCCCTGGTGGTGGTCGGTGCCACTATGTGATGCACCACTATCTTGTCCACAAAGTATCCCTTTAACAGGAATGAAATTGGGGTGGCATGGTAGTTTAGTGGTTAGAACACCTGCCTGGAAAGTGGGAGACTCGGGTTTGAGTCCCAGTCATGACACAATTTTTCACTCCTTGTTTAACCTTAAATGTGTTTTCTATAACACTGCATGGTTCCCACCACAGTCAAGTCAAAATCTTCATAAAGATCTTCTGCTAGCTTCACAGACATATAGTACCTGTCCATAGACACATTTCGCCCGGAATTCTTGATTAGGACCACCAGGCGTTTCACAATTTCTTTGGGTCCTCTGCTTGTAGGTGGCTCATTATTTTTTCCAGCATAAACTTCCATGTTGAGCACATACCTCTCGTCGCAGTCTGTAAGCGTACTTAAAAGAATTCCAGACTTCCCTGGTTTTCCTTACATGAACACTTTGAATGGTCACCTGCCCCTAAAATATGCTATCATTTCATCTACCACTACGTTAGGTCCAGGAATATAATATTTGGAAAATGTCGCATTGACCATTTGGAATACTGAACGAATATGCGCAAACTTATCTTTTTCTCTCTGACTTTCCCTTGGTACACTTATTATCAAGCCTAATCATAGTCAATAGTCCTCTAAATCGGTTCTGACTCATCGTAGCAATATAGGAGGGCCCTCTAAATTTATGTGACCACAAATCATGAAAATCTAACTTGCTATCATCGTTGGCACCTATCTAAATCTAGACTCCAATGAAGACTTTTAGTTCTACCAAATCCGTTTTAGACTTCTGAGATCGTTCTGCTTCTTCATTTGTATGCTGTAAAGTCATGATAAGGATCTCAGGAGTGAAAAAAATTTCAAAAGACTCGCGCATATCCTTTACCTAACCTGCCGGTGGTAATCCTTGCTTTTCCCGCAATATATTCTGAATGGTTCGCCTAGTCACACGAGGAGAAACACTTAGATCTTCCTGTTTTTTCAATATACTCGATATTTTCGCTACTGCCTTTTCCTCTAGATGAATAACTTCCTTCATCTGCCTCACTTTTAACATTCGAACTGATTTCACTAACATTGTTTTCAGTTTCACTCACTTCTTCAATACAGTTTCCTTCTGTGTCACTTGTAATTTCCTATTCCCGTTCGACGTAACTCTCAGTAAAATAGTAATTCATCTTCGGAAATTGACGACACAATAATAATTAAAATAATATTATAAAATAGTTGGATGTCACTGTATTTTTATGGAAAAAAATAACATAAACGGTTAAAAATAAATTGCAATACAATACACACGGTAAAAAGGCATGCAAGAAAATAGAATATAGGGATTATTTTAGTATTCAAAATTGCAGACAGGGTATTCAGTTCTAGGTAATGTTTTGTTTCGATATAATGTATCATTAATATACTTCAGCAAAGTATAGCCTAAAAGAGTAAGCTAAGTGAATAGAAACAGAAAGCTATTATTGTCAGTTGTCAAAAGGAAATGGAATAATAGGACTCCTTGAGCTAAAACGCATAAATTAGAAGAAATATTCACTTATAGCAATTTAATTATTTTCAATATTTTGCTTTGAGAAAATGTCAAAGTTATAAAAGAAATAAAGAAGATAAATACATTGTGATGTATCTTTTTACAAAGTTTATCGTCTTACAATAGAATAATAATTTAAAAAATAGTAGCACAAAAATTGGTCAAATTATAACGAATTAAGCAAGTATATTGTATAGTAAAAATACCCACCTAATTGCAATATAGAACTAATTGTTGAAATGAAGTAAGAAGTTAAAACAAAATTTACGGTAATTGAGTTGTAAACTACAACGCGTAGCAAAACTATTTGTCAAAATGTGTGTTTCCGTTTGGTTAAAAAACATTTCGCAGGTTGGACCAAGGAAGGGTCATTTTGTGTCCACCTCCTATTTCCGCTCTCATTACATTGCTTAAAAAAATCGTACAAAATGCATCAACATGTATATGTTGATAATCTGTATATAATCAATCTTTAACAACCTGTATTCGATAATTTAATGTAGTTATATGACTGTAAAGCAAGATTAAGATCTTAAATATTGAACAAGAAAAGTGGTGGACATTTTTTAGCCCTCCCTTGGTCCTTCATGGGTTAAAATGGAAATCAAATTCCGTTTCCCGGACGATAAAGAAATAAAAGATTTTCATAATGTGACATGAATATTGCCTTAAGGTTTGCTATTCAAGAAGGTCTTTACACGGCAGAATTATTTTGTAACTTTAGATTAATTAAAGTGTTTAAGGAATATGAATAATGAGAATCACCGAGCCGAGAAAGGAGAAGGGAAACCTGCGAAAAGCAATTCACTGATAAGACTCAAACATTTGCATTTTAATGCGTTGACGTTGAATACATGTAGATAGAGAAGCCTAAGCGTAATTGCATGTCATTGAGAGGGGAGATGTAAGATGAAAAAGAAAGGAAAATTAAAAAGAAAAATTGATATAGAAAAAGCATCAACACCAAAAAATTCCGGTTATGTTAAATTCTGTATTAACAAGGTTCCCTTCTGTCATTACATATTAAATTGGCACATGTTCCGTTGCAAAGTTTTATTATACATTTTTTCAGGAATTATCATTCTATATATTACTTCTCGGTATATTCATTAGTATGATACAAAATAATTGAGTGGTTATAATATACACAACACAGAGTATTATAAAAGACTACTCTTTGAGAAAATGTGATATTAAAACCGTAGACATTTTTCATTAGTAGGCCATTAGTATAACATAGAACTAGTAATTAGAGTACATAATGAATTTACCCAATTATGTTGGGCATTATTGCTGACTGAAGAATAGTTACCTCATTGGAGAACAAATTTTGCATAATCAAACAAAACATATCATAGATAAGGCTGTGGTTTCTATTGGTTTACGATTTAACGTGACATTACATGGAAAACTTCAGTTCATTCTTCAACTAACTCTCAATTCTGCTGGAATTTTAATATTGAAAATCAAACAAAAACTAAACTCGCAGTTTTTCCTTTGTTTACACTTCCATACGTACTCGTTCATGTTCTAAATTAGAAACTGGGCTAAGGAATGCAGTTAATTGTGGTTAATCCTAGGACTACTGATTGAAGTCCTTACACATATTTAACCGATAAATCCTTCTGCCTAAGAAGATAACTATTGATATGCTCGGGACTTAACGAATAAGTATTCGGCTAATAATTCTTGTATCGACGCTAATTAATTCGTGCACTGGGAAATAAAAAAATTACATGAACGTTCCAGATGCTTTCTATTTATAACTAGCTAAAGATAGAGAAGGTATATCGTATTTTAGGGATGTCTCACGATACGTAGCCACATGAAGAACGTAGCTTGGTTAACGTAAATATAAGCCAAAAATTTTGATTCCGAAGACAATTTTTATCTCTGCACTCATATTGAACTTATATATTATTAAACGCATAAAATTGTAGACTTTAACTTCAGATTCTTGAACTATTACAATATTGACCAAGTTTTTGTAAATGCAATCATAAAGTTAGTCTTAATTAACTGAAATATAGAAACCTCTGATATCCTATCTGGCGATGCTCGGCCGTATATTTGCATTTAACTCTTATACGAAATTAATTTCTTGTATGTTCTCATAGAACCTGCATCTTTATATCACTATTCACCCAAAAGCTAGCGATAAATACCGCTGAGATTGTGATAAAACAATATGGAAAGCTAGTCGTAGACACACGCATATCTATTGTATCCTATGATAGATTGGAGGTCTCTTAATTGAAAGCCATTTATGGATCAAAATAGAGAATGAGGGGAAGATGAATGTCTGATTTTGCACTCATATTGAAATAATTGAAAGACCTAGACTCCAATCTCTTAAACTTTTATAACATCTTCCATGTTTTGGTAAATAATGTAATAAAGTTTGTCTTAAATCGATTTAAAAAAGCAACGTCTGATGCGATATCAACTGGTGCTCTGTTCAAAATTTATATTTTATTTTTATGGCGAAATTAGTGCCTTGTATATGTTTCTATAAACAACATTGCGATTTTATACAAACCCAAAGTAGAGTGAAAACTACTTATGAGATTATAATGACAATAAAAAGTTGATTGGTCCATAGACATACAAAGAGTGCATAGGATAGGTCATTGTCATTAATTGCATTGCAATCATTTTAAACTACATATAAGCTAATTTTTAAATACATTGTAAATTATTATTATTGCACGAACAATGCAAGTAATTTAAAAATCTGGTGTCAGCGGTTGTAAATTACACACTATACAAGTATACATGCATTCGGCTGTACATGGTCAAGTAATATATTAATTGTCTTATTCTAATTATATTGTGTAAAATCATGCAACTGATTTCAATAATCACATATATATTTGCAGCCATTATTCAACGACCCTAAAATAATTGGTCAAAATCAAAATATGAGGTTTGAATAATATCAGAAGATAGTTATTGGCACGCGCCTAATAATAGTTGTAATAATGACTTTAATTAAGGCTGAAATTGAGACCTACACGTTTTTATCTCGTGTATGTACCCTAAATTGTATGCACTATATGAATAAAATTATGTCTATCAAATGAACGAGTGCGTTTTGGCCTTTCCTATTATTTCATTTTATACTAATTATACATTCTAAAATCATATATCGTATAGTAATAATCACATATACATGTACAACCATTATAAAAAAATTACGGAACTATTGGTTAAAATCAAAATATCAGGACTGGATAATATGGGAAGATGGTTATAGACCCACGAATAGATATTGTATCCCAAGATATCGTGGAGCTCTCCTAATTGAAACCCATTTACGGATCAAAATAGAGAATGAGGGGAAGATGAATCGAGACTATGATAAAAGAGGAAAGAGAAGAGGGTTGGGAAGGAAGGGGGAGAGGAACGGAAAGGAGAAGCGACCGCCGAGATTTCTTTTGTGGCGTGTGAGGACGTCGGGGAGGGTGGGAAGGGTCAAGGCGTAAAGACGCGGAGCGCAGGGCGTGGAAGTGACTTGGGATATTTCAGCTCCGGAGTGGGGAAAAGAATGATCAACAGGAGTCGCTGAGCCGAACCAAGGTCAGGAGGTTGAGGAGGGGGGAGACTGGGGAGGTGGAGGAGGAGGTGGGTGTGGGCTGGGAGATGCTGGAGATAGGTCCAGCGGAGTGGGAGGGGGAGATGGGGAAGAGAGAGAAACAAGGGGAGTGGAGCGAGGTGATAAGAAGTTGCGATGAAGGGATAAAAAGAGGATGGAAAGAAGGGATGGAACAAGAGAGATAGCGGTGAGAAATTGAAGGATTGTGATGAAGGAAATGGGATGGTGGAGAAAGACAGAAGGAAATTGGGAAGAGTGTGGAATGGAGGCCAAAGGGGACTTGGGAGAGAAGATTGCTTTCGGAAGAAAGTGCAGCAAGTGAAGCCCATGAGAGAGAGAAAGGTTAAACAGGGAATAGTGGGCAGAAGTGGAGGAAGGAAGGAGGAAAGGAAACGAACGTGTAGAAGTGTTTATAGCAAGAAGAATGAGATGCAAGTCAATGTTTTATTGTACTTAAGCTTTATGTACTCTACTCTATAATGTAGTACTATATCCAATGCAATTAATACAATTTACAATTTTAAACAAAAAGCATAAAAGACAAGACTAAAAATAGAGTAGATACATTTTTGTCAAATAAATATACAGTAGATATGTGTACTACAATAGAACTGTTTAGGGAAATACAATTTACCCATTTGGGTCCTGCCAAACCAAATATGGTTTGTCGGCGGGTACCCGTATATATTGGTATATATTGGATATATTTTAACATATTTTAATTCATTACTGGCTGCGACCAGTTACTTGGAATACAGATTGTAGTGAATAATTAATGAATAATATCTAAGAGCGAAACTTAGATAGAAACTATAAAACTGTTCGGAAAAGATCCCGGGATAACAAAGAGGGTATTATGTTTTCCTTTGGTAAAAAGGGCACAGGGTTTGATTTCAGAGCACCCAAAAGGATGAAAGTACTACCTCAGATGCATCTAACTTTCCTTGAATAAAGTAGAGTGATTGTGGGAAGGTATAAAAGTCAGCAATAAATAAGGGAACTTAAGGACTAAGATGACAGTGTATTGGAACACAAATAAAAGAAAATACTTCAAAATAGACTGAAATTACGAATAAAGTTAGAAGAGATCGATTGCATACAAATAGAAAGGGGTATTTAAAATATAAAATAATAAAATAACTGCATAAGGACAGAAAACAGAAACGGATACAAAGATATAGATGTAGAAGTACACAATTAAATATAGACGTAGATGGTATACTGGGTTTCAGTTAATCTAGTCAGTAGCTATGGCTATGAGAGTATAAGGTGAAATACGTTTTTCCTCCTGTAAAAATTCATAGCTTCAGGTCACATTTATGAAAGATCCAAATCGGATGAATACCATTATGACTCATAGGTTACATTGAAGAGTTACCATACTTTGAGAAGCAAACCGCAAAATTTATAACGTTTTGTATTACCATTACATGTTTAACCCGGACACCCTGTATTACAATAACTCATTCATTTCATACTAAGCTGACACACAGTTTCTGAGGAGTTATCAAAAAGGCAAAACGGATAAGAGTATTTAATAAAAATAACAGAAATATATTAAATGTCCCTGTTATGTTTAACCCGGACACCCTCTACTTTCACCCTGCCTAAATATTTAGGAACGCAGTATAGAAGCAAATTGGCATAGCATAGTTAATACGCGGCATAATTAACATAGGGAGAGTAAAATCAAGAAGGATTATGGGTGCTTCAAAAGAGAGAATAGAAGGTCGATGAAAAGAACGGTCAGGAAGTAGAGAAAAGGGGAAATCAATGGAAATCTAGCTGAGTATGAGGAGATAGCAAGGAAGGTGAGGGAGAGAAAGATTGAGCGGAGAAAGACGGGAGAGAGAGAGAGGAATTAAAAGGAACGGGGAGGGAGAGAGAGTAGATATGGGAAAAATTCCGGTGTACTTGTACACAAGGGGGATCCTGACTGACCAGCCGCTTCGCAGGCGGTCCGAAGAGGCGGATGAGGGATCAAGGAAGAGCAATAAGAAGAGTGAACGGGTGTGAGGGATTGGGAGGTTAGATAAAATTTAAGAGCGGCGGGTAGTGAGGGATCCACGGCGGCGTGGGAAAGCTATTCGGACACAGTAGGTGTATTTATACACGGGATGACCGTGTTAGGCGAGTTTTTCGCTGTTGAAAAGGGATAACAAGCGAGCGGGCCTTCACCTTTTTTAAAAAAAGGTTTGTGTTCTAAAGTTCGGATTGATTTAGCCCTCAGAGCACGTAAAGGAGTTGGTTTGTGAGGAAGAAAGTTATAATTTAGAGGGTGTATAGTGTTTGATCAAGGCTCTATTATTACCCATGAGAGGGGTACATAAACTACTGGTGGTTTTAGAAGATCATAGGCTCTTTCTGATTTGTGGCAATGCTCCTAAACTCTAGATTTTTACAGAAAAATGGAGGAATCAAGGAGATTTTCCTGTTCTCATTCTCATTTCACTCTTTCAAGGAAAGAGGATGCGTAAATTTGAGAAGAGAGGGTGGAATGCTACTCAAATGAAGTTCAATGGAAATATGATAAACCGAACGACATCAGAAAAGTAATAATATTAATGATAAATATTTATTATTTGTTATTTTAGTATGAGTGATGCTTGAAATCATCCTAAAGCTATACTTGAAGTGGTGTACTTACTAAAGCTACTATAGATACAGAATCATATTCTGTGGTTGTACGAAATGCACTGAATTATCAAATTGCATATAAGGTGTACTTGTCTAACTGCTAGAACCTCATGCCAATTATAGTAACATCCTCAATTATAATAATGTTTATGAAGGAATTTACCAAATTTTCAGTTTAAAAGTATTCAAGAATACCATACGAAATGAAGAAGACCAAAGATATTAGAATGTATTCAATAGAATTTACAACTAAGTGAATGCAAGTGCAATCAGCAAAAATGTATGTGATTCAAAAATAATTTTCAAAGAATATGTATACATAAGCATTTAATACTAAAATAATAATAATAATAATAATAATCGTCTTTATTTGAGCGACATTGAGACTTAAATTTTCTTCTTCTATCTAATCCATCGTCATTAATAGTAGAATTGTAATAGATGAAAGAGAATACTATGAGATATAATTAGAAGAATTGAAGATGTAAAAAACCTAAGAGATTCTAGCGAAAAAAATCCACAAAGGAGGAGGGAGTGTAAAACCTGCGCAAACCTACCGATAGTAATATCTAACAGATGAGGGAGGAAAAAAAGAACATAAAATGTAAAGGAATACTACCAGTGAGTACTTTCATGCGATACATAAGTAAAAATCAGTTCACGTTAAAACAAATTATAGCAACATATATAATAGCAGAAAACTATCCAAAAAAAGGAAAACGTACATGGATTTTCATCCATTAGGTAAAATCTGAGACAAAAAACACATATTATAAAAGACAGATGAAACTAAAACTAAAATTATACGTCCGTTGTCAAACAAACAATTTCGCAGTTCGTGAATAGAAATGAATTAAACGGTTCTCATCTAAATTTGTTTCGAAAACGAACATTTTCTTCTGAAATTATTTGTCAATTTCAATAATTTTTAACAGCTTTAGGAAAATATTTGGGGGAAATTTTATGCTACTAAAAACTCAGATTTTACATTCAGATTTCAGTCGTAATTAAAGAAACTAGAAATGGAAGCATATCACAAGAGGGGCGTCATATAAATCAGAAACTGCTCAGTAATAAAATTTTCCGGTAGTTAAATCATGTCTCGAGACCTTATCTTGGGAGCATTTAACTTCTGATAAGCCATCTTGAACTTGGAAAGCCTCGAAGGTATTAAATTACTCAAAAAGGTAAATTCAGAATTAGGGAGGGAGGAAGTCAGCGTAATTGTCTAGAAGTCCTCAATTAATAAGGAATATTACGTTTATTATAGTGAAAACTTTATTCGAGATATTAATAATGCATGTATAAATATTCTTATGCTGATGGAAAGCGTCGCTTTTTAATATATTAGGCAATATCGTGAATTCATTATAGAAAGATATTAGAACGATGTTAAATACTCTATGAGGCAGTCCGTCTATCAAATATCCATATTTTACGAACGAGATTATTAGAAATTGGCATTTTTTTAATTAAATTGGCATTTTATAGGATTAATTTCTCATTCGCAATAATTTATCGTTTAATAAAAATATATTATACACTCTACTCCACCACGAATATAATGAATACATGCTAATTATAATCTATCGATTCGGCCGAGATGTTGTGGAAAGACATAATTGAAAATAGATTCCTACTTTTTTACCTTAACCCTAACCTTTGTGGAAAAGTAGTAATCTATTTTCATCATGCTGATTAATTACAGTATTTTTAGCTTCAAGAATTTAATCATAAAATTCTATTATGCATGCAAGTGCAGAATAACTGTTATGTAACTTTACACTAATTACTGAGTAACTACCTATCGTATGACCTAAACTGATTAATTACCCGTTTATTCAATACTCATTGCTCCATGCGTAACTGATTAATTTCCTGTTTACTTAATTATAATTTGTCTATTTTTTCAGTAACGATTTCATTGTAGACCGATGTATAGACGCTGAATGTTATTATTGGTAAACAAATTTAACGATGAGATCAACGTTTCCACTTTACTGAAATAACATCTCTCGCTTCTCTTGCGTCTACCGTACTCGTAAATTAAGTCAAGGTTGTATCACGTGTACCATTTTGGCCGAATAAACGTTAATTTTCCTCATTCATTGAATTCAACGCTATTTTCCCTGACGAGAAAATCTGAACATCATAATTTTAAAATTATAAGATTACGAAAAATGTATTCTTCTGCAGATGTAAGGTGTTGAGTTTTTTTATTTAATATGAAATGGCAGCTATAGTAGTACCTAGAAATCTAGAAGTTTTAAAGCTCCAGATAATTGTGACTAAATTGCATATGATTCGACGAGTTGGAGCAGTAGATCTTTTGAGTTGACTACGAATGAAAAAGATAAAATTATTTGGCAATGGAATGTAGTGTAATGTTTGCGTATCATTATACATACACAGAATCCCTTAAATTCAAAATAACAGGTTCTGTTTAAGATACAGTGTTCCCTTCTATATAAAGTCATTGATTAATCATCTAAATATAATTTAGATATTTAAATTTGTAGAGAAACCTCATAAATAAAAACATAAGTAGAATATATATGTTAGCAACAATAGCTAAGAATGTATGTAATAATAGTAGTTCTAAAAATGACTTGATTTATGTATGAGATTGAGACTTGCATGTCTCATCTTACATCTAACCCTTAAAGTAATGCACTATTTAAATAAAATTAATCTATGTCAAATGAACAAACGCGTCCCTCTTAACTGATTAAAATGTGTTTTGCTTTAATCTTTTCATTTTCAAAAAAAAACTTTAGGTTACCTACGGTAAGCTTCGCAAAAAGACGTGCAACTATCGAAATCAAACCAAAAACTTATTATCTTAGAAGCGTCCAAATTGTCTGATCAGAATGTGAGATATTGTATGGAGGCGATACGAAAACAATACGGAAAAGACCGAAAGCCGATCACGGGTAAAATATATCGCAGTGGTTTGGGAAGAAGAAAGTTGTAAAGCGATTGGAAGTTTACGGAAGAAATCGTGGAACGTGTCGAGAGAGAGAAAGAGTAATGAAGGGGGAGACGGAGACACGTAGGGAGGGAATTAGAGCGAAAATGGCTGGGAGAGGGCGTATATAAAAAAGGAAAGCGTGGAAGGGAACGGAATTGGGTGAAATTAGGAGGAGGAGATAAAAAGGTTGGTGCGAAGGATAAGGGAAGCAGGTAGCTGAGGAAAGTGTTGATGAAGGCAGAGGGCAAAAGGCAAAAAATGGAACTTTGTGAGACCGCGTGCCAAGAAAGGCTGAAACAAGGATGGGAAAAGTTTGTGGGCGACGAAATGTTTTTTATGGCGAGAAACGCCGCCATTTCGGGAAAAAAATGAAGTACGTTCTAGTATCGAAGTTTGTCCACCTTATATAAATTGTAATAGTAAAACCAAAAAAAAATGAAAGTTTTAATCTCATACTATGTGCATAACACTTCCTTTCTTTTCGATAACAGATGATTCGACTAATCTATTTAGAAACTTATAGTTAATCTCTTTCGTTAATTGTTCTTATTTTTATTTGTAATTAACATAATATTTGAGATAGCAAGGAAGATGTCATCACGGTGACGAAACCGATCGTTTTTGAATAAATCTCTGTGGAAGTTACAAAGTTTTTTCAATTTTTTGAAATGCCTATTCCATTACACGAAGTCACGCTTCAGAATATTGATTTTGTATTATTTGAGTTTATTACTCTTTCCATGTACCATTATACGTTATACCATTGAGTGATAGTACCATTTCAATTGAGGGTTGTCATAATTGTAATTGTTTTTTTTTGTTTTCCTTTATCATATAGTGTATATTTCTCATGAGTTAAATGGAAGATGGGACTATCTAGTCTCAATTTCGCCCAATAATAAAGACCTTTGTATGCATGTATAATGTTCTCATCGGTAGTGAAATGCGCATAGAGTGAGACTACAACTATTGATGATTTTTATGTATTTACTATCACAATTTACTATTAAAATATTTTTCATTTTTTTACACGATTAGACCTCTTCCACCTTTGCCCCTGATTATGTGAAATGTGCATAGGATGAGATAATAACTTTTGATAGTTTATTGGTTTATTAATACAATATAAATTTGCCATCAGTTGTCCACTGTGTTCCACCTTGTATAAGCGGTAATATGTTTGTAGGATGTTTGCGAGTCGAAGAAAAATAATAAATAAAAAAGATTTTACGGGCCTTAACTTTTTCAGAAATTCACACAAGGATCTCGAAGGCTTATGCTTTAACATGTCATGTCTGTTGACGTACGTACTTCGCCGAATTTTTCCCGACTACAAAAGGGCTTACGAGAACAAAAATTAATAATTCGAATACATGACTAATAGGTGCATCAACAATAACCCAAATATGTTTATAAAAGGAACTGGGAAGGGAAAATAAAGTATTCCAATAAAATCGGTGTTTTCATCTATGAAAAACGTAGGATAGCTTCAAATGTCGTTCGGGTATGTAATTTTTGATCCTAAATAAATACGAAAAATTTACAAATGATGTAAATGAAGAATGACTGAGCGCATGAATGCGAGCGACTTAACCCAAAGTTGTACAAGAAGAGAAAAATAACTATTTTCTCTTGTACTCGTACATCAGAAAATTTAATAATTTTTATTTTCAATAATTAAATTTAATATTTTTTTAATTCCCAACACACTGCCTTTCTCCATATGGAATATATTAGTATATTTTAGCTCAAAATATGTGGTAAATTTTAAAATACGAAGAAACTCGATTACTCCTTGCACAATTATGAATGCTATATGACTCTAACTCTGAGAAAATACACAGGAGAGTTGCACATAAACGTTTCCTTTTGAAAATACCTCCCATGAAGGGCAGCATTGTTTAATGTTGAATTAAAATTAATTTAATTGTATGTCCTGAATGATATTCTTCACGGGAATGTTTTTAATTGGTATAGAATGGCAGAAGGGAGAAATAGTTTAATTGTTCATATAAATCTCATATCTGTGTGGACTAGTTAAACAAAAAAATATAAATAACTTACTGGGTGAGGTTAAAGTCTCAAATGGATACAGATTATTTTTAACGTAAATGGAAAGACAACCCAGACATGAAATAAGACGTATAAGATATAGTAGAAAATAAGAATGAATACAACCAAGGTCATAGTTTTGAAAAGGAAAATATTTAGTAAATGATATCATAAAAGAACGTAAGCTAAATTATATAATAGATCAAATAAATATTTAGATATATTAGATATAATAAATATAATAAATATCATCCCTTCCACAAAGTTGAGTTTGACCATATTAGATCTAAATAATATAAGGTTAAGGAAATGAAAGACCTCACTTAAGAGAGAACTAAGGGGTGAATAAAAAAAACTTCTTAAAGAAAAGTGACGATGGTGATTCTGTTCTGCTGTTTCTTCGATTTTTTATTAAATTAAAGAAACTACAAGGATCGAAAACATGGCCAAAACGCGAGCTCAAGAAAAAAGTAACGAAAACGGAGTGGGAATTCACGGAAGAAACTTTTCTCTGTCAATGGACATGTGTAATGGGAATATCTCTGAATTGAATCGCGTTCCTCCTGACGCTTTCCCTTCAGTTCCACAGCATCGCAAGTGTTGCTCTGTATCTCTGTCAGTCACCCTGCCAAGAATTGTGAATGGGAGTCCACTGGAGAGCAGACCTTGTTTTAATCCTCGATGTTTATGCGTCACCATCGAATTGGACGAGACGGTCCCTAATTCGCCTCAGAATTCTTGGAGCTTTGACCTTTTCCGCAGCGAGACGGATGAGATGAGTTCAAAAATTGCTACGAGAAGAGAAGTTACTCTACACTGTTCAAGAGATCTCAGTAAAAGGAAGAAGCATTTTTTCGGAGTACTTATCTAGAATACCTATGTATTCTTATGTTGATAAAAGGGCTCTTATAGCAAACCTATCAGTTCCTTGTGCAGAAAGGTGTATCAGAATTTGTCCACAGTAGAATTAACCATCGTTAAACGAGCGATCTTGAGGAATGCAAGAACAATAATTTGTTAATTATATTGTGACTGCATGATGTCTATGACCTCTATAATTCATCTATTAAAATCGGAAGAATGAACTATATCCATTTGGAAATTGTGAGCCTAATAATACTGTGAAATATTTGCCACTAATTTACATTTATAGAAAAATTGCCAAATCATTCTGTTCGTATAAAAATTTCAAACAGAAAAATAAAATTCCAATATGAAACACTTTTGGATTTTTCGCATCGTTACTGGAAGGATTATACTGCTGATATTTTATTGGCAATGTGTAATTGACGTTACCCATCACATATTAAAGAGTAGATAATATAAACTTGAAACGAGGCAATTAATCAGCAAATTACAATTTTCCAGTTTTTGCCGTTACATATTTTTAAATTCTTAATGCATATAACCATTCCTAAGCTTTCACATACTAAGGTTTAGGGGTATTTTGAGTAAGGATATAGTATGGATGGTAGATGTCTTCAAACCACATACTTAGAGCGATATATTGGCCAAAACTTCGCGGTGTATCATTAATGATATTCCATCCCACGGCAAGGAAGCTAATTAGAAAATATAGTAGACGAATCAGAAACGAAATTAATCGATCGGATCGATTACTCGGAAGAAAACAAAAAAGCGGTACAGGGAAGTAGTTTCCAGGAAAGATAGTTACTTTTGGCCGTTTTTCCAAGGGTAGTATTAGGGAAGTATTAGGGAAGCTAATAGCTCTCCAGGTTAGATAGTTATTTCGATGTTTTACGTCCACTGCTACGCACCACTGGCGGATTGCAGGGTTTAAATGTAAATGTAAATCGATGAATTTCTTCGATTTATGACATATTTAATGGGTTATGCCATTCATACAGTAATTATTTTGTAAACCAAAAATTCCTTGGAGAAAACTGTCATTATCGGCAGGCAGGATAGGAAAAAATGTCTATACAATTTGCAAATTATATTTCCTCTAAAGTTTCATAAACACTATTAAAGCTTAAAACCGATATGATCAATAATTAAAATTTTCTTCAATGTAGGCTTATGACTTTCATGCAGTAATAATTGCAAAAAACATAAATTCCTCGGAGAAAAACTGGTATTACCTGCACGCAGCATAATAAAAGATTACAATACAATTTGCAAATTTATATTGCTTCGCAATTTCATTGCCATTGACTAAAGACCGATATGTGCTCGGGTTGTCGATAATCTTTCCCAAGCACTTGCAGAAATACCGTTGACGCACCGGCCGTTTGATGGCCAGAGGCATCGACCTCCTACAACAAGAGATACAGGGAAGGGCGGCGGCTTTCAAGAGAGATCTCATTTGATGGGAAGGGGTGCCGGACCACGTGGCATGGAGCACTCGGTCGCGTGGCTTCGGGTCCAGCCACCCTCCCCTTCATCCCACTACCCTCATTCTCTCCCCACCCCGCTATCCGTAACACTATGCATTCATATGCGCATCTACTTCTCCAATTTAAGACGATGTTCACCAAGTAACTGATTCTGTCTTTTTCCACCTTGAGCTAGATTTCGACGAAAGGAGGCAAGGTTATAACAATTGCTATGAAATAGGGTAAGATATCGCATTTGCAAGGTGCTTTCGCAGCTCAACGTGATTTCGGTATCTCGAAATGAGGCGCATTGTTTATCCTCGGAACATTGTTCCAAGAACGCTTTATGCCTCGCGCGTGCTGGGAAATATCCAATTTCATAGAGAATATGGGAGGAAATATTCACCCGTCCGATTCCTCCTCTATTTTTTTTCATACTCTATAGTACGATGAGTCTGAAATGGAATTTTTGAAATCTTCTGGGAAATAAACTCTGATTTGATAATTTAATGACTTTTGATATAATTTACGATGAAAATGGTAGAAAGATGAATTTCTTCAACTATATAGTAATTCCTATTCCTTATGGTCAATCGTATTGAAGGCAAGCTTTGGGGTTTAAACCCCAACTATCCGCTACTACCCCTTAGGGAGGCATCGCCTTTGAAAAGTACTTTGGGTATCATAAATGTGTGGCATTCCTTTCCTGCTTTCTCCAACTACCAGGAAGTAAGAGGAGGAACACCGATAAAGACGGCTTTTGTGGATTTTAAACCTCTAAATAAATGAATTGTCCGCTTCTAGCTCAACTAAATCAACGCTTGAGCAAGCCTAGATCATAGAACTAGCATAAATCAAGTGTAGTGTAGGCATACTCGATGAGTTGGAAGTTCATTTTTCACCTATGATCAAAGAGACAAACTCATATTTGCCAATATTTTTTTAACAAATGGTGAAATGATCGATGTAAAAATTTAAACGTTTCCTACAATGAAAAATCATGATAAATAATTGCCATAAGTGACTTTTTCATACGATATATACTTACATATTTTTAGTTCTGTAATTCTTTGGTAAATTTAATACAAAGAAGCTAGTATAAGTTAACACAAATCGCTTAGGTATTCAATCATTTCTTTCAACATTTACTTAGGCTGCTGAAGTTAAAATCTATTATTTCTGCAAAAAAATGTGTATAAGATACACATATATTTGATCTTATACATATTAAAAAAAATGTAACCGAACAATTTACAAGTTAATACGGAAATTAGGGTATAACAATCATTATTTATTTTATCTAACATGATTAAAGACATATTTTTTTATAAAATTATGTACTTAAAGTTGCACAATGAAGTGCGCCTCTAATTCTCATTTCAAATTTAATCATTTCAGGTGAAACCTTTAATTTTGTATTTAAAATCTATAAAACGTTTCTCTGCATAATAAAAGGGTTATAAGATATCAAAACATGATACTTCATTGCAAAATATCTGTTCATAAAATTTTGTAGCTCTATTTCCGCCTAGCTGATGACATTTTTAGGATGTATATCCCATTCGCTGCACTTTATGAATATAAACTGAAGCAATTTATTCTAATTTTTCCTTCGGTACAAATGGGAAGTGACCTCAAACAGCCCTAACGTTGAAGTATATGCGCTCCAGCTATCTCAGAATATTACCGTTGCTGAGTAATCATGCTCTTTGGTGCACTATTTTGGCAGAGTCTCAAGAATGCAGTATTTTCCGTTTTTCTTGTCACAGAAGCGCGGGGTAAACACGGGTACTCTAGACCTCGAACGTATTTTCCATCAAAAATTCTGTTAACCTATATTTTGAGCCCCATATCTTATATTAGTTGCAGTTCGTTCCACATTTCGATGAGAGAACCACCGCAAGTTTGTTCTCTTTCATTCAGCAATAGTCAAAGTCATCCAGAAGTAGCAAATATGGCAACGTCGAAAGAAGGGAGAGATGCAAAAATCGCAAACAGAATATATAACCGATGGTTGAAGTTGTGACACTCCATAACAAGCATGAGAGATAATACTACATATAATTAGTAGTGTTTCGCTGACTTCATTACGAATGCGACTAGTTTGGACTTACTCGACCCGATGATGGATCCGTAAGTAGAAACTATTCGCAATAGTAATGAAATCGCTGAAACTCTACTAGGTAATTTTATTTCTCATCCTTAACAGGATATAGATTACGGTGATTTGGAAATAATTCTAAGAAAATATTTAGATTAATTACTTTGGGTTGCACCTTTCCATAACCTGAACCAAGTAAGTCAGAGCATAATAGTTTATATAAATATTTCGTTGATGAAATGTCACTATTTTAGACTATTCTGTGATTTGAAGAGTACGAGAAACTTAAAGTACCCAAGGGGGAAAAACTTGGGAAAGTAGATACCATAGCTTATCAATAATTGCCTGGCAGTGAACATAACATTTAGCTATAAAAAACAAATATTTAAACTTCCAAAGAATAAGATGGTATGAATTAGAGAGACATGCGTATAGATACTTAAGAGAGAGTGAAAATTTTCACTTAAGTTCATAGGTCCAATTAACATTAGAACCATGGAATATTTTTGTCTTATTTGAAATTATAAAGTTTTCTCTTTCGTTTAATTATTTTGATATGTTATCGGAACTTTGTAACTCTCATTTTGAACCGAGTTGTTTATTCTAGAAAATAATAGTGGCATTCATGTACATATTTGTTAAATAAACATTAAAAAAGCCTAAAACCGTGGATGGGACATTTCTATCCCAAATAGGATCATGGTACGTTTTTCGTTAGAGACCACTAAATCACGCCGTTGCTGTTGATAAATCATTTAGATTGTGGGATAGATTATATCTTTACTTCTTACCTTAGCCTGTATTGGTGAGTAATATAACTGAATACGTTTCACATCCACGATACCATAATTCTGTTTATACCGGCTACTTACGTCGCATGAATTCACACTCCATTACGGAATCTTAATCTCCGGCCCCGGCAAGTTGCGCCACCTAGTTTGGAAAACCGCTATCCCTTCGTCCACTTTTCGAGGCGATGAAAATATCGCCCGCTCGATTGCAAAACTCATATTTCTTCCCCGAGCGTCCATCCCCCTAACGACAGTTTGAACGGTGGTCCGGAACGAGTCCTTTTTCTTTAATTGTGGCTCGGAGAAAGACTCCCGCGCGAGCATCTTTGTCCGCGCCTCTGAGCATCCCTCGCTCGTTGTCGGAGGAGATAAGGTGCGAAAAAAATAACAATCCATGCGCCTTTTATAATCCCAGCCGTGGCTGCTTCCTCGCCGAGTCGCCAACCATCTATTCAAGAGGAGAGAATCTTTTTCACAGCCTCTCTTTTCCCCAGCCACTCCTGGTCTCACCTCACTTATACCTTATCTCATCTGAGACCGGCTAACTTCTCTCCTCTTTACTGCGGGCAATCTTTTCCTCCCTTGAAAGGGAGGTGCGGAGACGGTTTTTTTCGTTTTTTGCCGTCTTACATCTCCCGCAAGCTTTTCGAATACGCTCGATTCCCTTCCTCGGGACCCGTTGTTTAAAAAGGTGCCGAAATGGTTTTTTGTGTCGGCCTGTGTGCTCTCGGAGATTTGTGCTAATATGATGCGCATCGCGATTGTCAATTTTTCTTTCGCGAACGTCTTCATCTGAGAATGTAACTCGAAACACGGTTTTTGTGTTTTGCAATGGATGTATTCACCGTTCAGCCAATTTTCACCCAGTGGCGGTATTGCCTTTCTTGGGTGGAAAAAATAAATTTTTGCATCCAACGTTATTATGAATATACTAACATTCTCTCGTAAAAAATGTCAGAACTAAATTTAACTTTATTAAAAAATTCTTAGTTATTATTGCATGTATTTGATATTTCGGGAAGGTGAAAAATAAAGACGCTCCCTCCCAGTTTTAAGCAACAATTATTATGCAGGCAGAGTCTATAAATATATATGGTTGGCCTAATACATATCTTGATAAACTTTTATCTACCCGAGTGCAATGCATAAAATTATTTGGACTCGCCAAAGAAACTTCTTTGTGCTGGTACGGGGCTCATTTTTAATAAAAAAATCTAGTCTTTTTTCTACCCTGATTAATAACTTGATGTTTGAAATTAGTGTTACTGAAACTTTCTGAAAGACACTGTTCTGGAATTGTATCACCCGGAATATGCACTTTAGGTTACGTAAAATTTTGGATGTCACTGTAATCATTGTAACGATATAGCATAGTCGAGTTAAGACTAAAATAAGACCAACAATGTCAATATTGACCAATCAAAATAGTTTATTATGAAACTAATCTCCCATTTTATAAAATTGTTACTACTCAAGTGAAAAGAAAAAAAATATCTCGACTCATAGAATTCGTTCGAAATAAATAATTTAGAATCAGTTTGTTAAGAAGCACTGTTAAATGTTGAGTTATATAACATTCTAAGGCTTACATTATTCACGAATTCTTTAGGAGCGTAGTCCATTCTAATGATAAAGCGGTGGTGCACTAAATCGTCTGATATTTTAAAGAGCCGCATATCACCTACTATGCCTCCCAAAAAGATATTTTTTCTCAATTTTATCTTTATCCTATGCCTACGATATACTCACATTCATCAAATTGCTATCATTGAGGCCACAAAGTAACTCTACGACGGTCACCGATTTATTACGATAACTCCCAGTATAACATTCTTCTTACGCTGGAACTTCTCCAATTCAATAGCAAAATGCTCATATGTAAGACCTCATATACTACACAGTTTTCACATACGGGAAACCTTTCTCTTCAATTTTCACGAATCCTTGCACATATCGCAATCTTCGGAGATTTATTCTGGGAATGGTTTCCATGCGATAAGCATCGTCTGACATACAAGCGATTGATTTCCTCTTGCTCGGAGCACCAATCCACTTGAGAGATACATGACCATCTTATGTTGTACTACTCCGCTGAAATTACGGATTGAAATCCAGCTGGAGGTCGGGCATTTCCCACCGAATGTTCCTCTCAGATTGAAATAACTTCCTACTACTTTCGTCCATAGCCGTACTTGCTTCGGCAATCATTTTTGGATTTCCTCGGATGGGAGTTACCGAGAGACCGCCGGGGGCCGTAAATGTCTCGGGAATATTATTTTATACGCTACCAAACGTATTATGGACGTCTTACTCTTCGTGCGACTGGCTCACCGTTAAGTCGGAAAGTGATATTTACTTCCGAACATTTTTCTTCGGTAATTGGCGATGCTCTTCTCGTGAGCTCACTTTTTTGTTTTATTGGCTTCCCGATAGAGTTTTGCTCCTTTATCAGAAGCTATTTTTTACGCGCTGCGTGAAAGCGTAATTGCGCTGATTTCATTGAGTTGTTCGGAAGAGTGGAACTTGGATGTTGGAGTGCTGTAAATTAGACTGTCTACAAGCTGCATGTTTCAGATAATTCTACAAATAGTATATTTTTGAAAATTCATTCCGGGCAAAGTCTAAAGATCTCAGAAATATAAGGAATGTATAAAACCAGAAATATAAAACCAGGGATTGGTAAAATTGAATCTCGAAGATCAAAATATTATTTAAAACTATTTTTCCGTTATATAAAATGCAGACAGCATTGACTCCAAGTATTTATTACAATTTTTTAGGAATAATGGGGAAAATAATTACTATGAAATTCCAAAAAAATTTGTTTTATGCGACCGGTTTCAACTAATCATGGTTATCGTTTCTGTTTCGGTTGTGGCCTGATGATAACAATAACCATTTGAAACTGGTCGCATTAAGCAAAATTTCATCTTAGTTACTTCCACCATTATTTCCATTATGGAGTTTTACCAGTGATGGCTACTTCAATCGATTATTTTATTCCCACTAGTTTCATAAATAAGTTTATATATCGAAGTTCTACTCACTGATAATGATGTACTGTGTAAATCTTAGCATATTCATAACTGAAATATTGAACGATGGCTTCCATAAAAATAATTTTAGTTTGGTCACCAAAGATGTATCGATAAAATTGACGCTTTCAGAGCTAAATGCAAAACAGAGACATGTTGGCGAATTTAGAGAATTGTATTTTCAAGGGAGTACAGACTAGTTTTGGCTCAAAATAAATTCAAATAAAGTCCTTAGAATGTGTGAATAGAAACTGTTCCAGAGAGTAAGAACTGTTTTTATTATTATTACCATAACCATATATAGCTGAAATTGTGCATTAATTTTAAATATGATATAAATGTAATTTTAACCTTAAAATTATAATATAATGTAATGTCTTAATTACGCTTCCACCATTTATACCTATGTCTAACTACGACGAAAATTCTAATAATAATAAAAAGGGAAGAGTTAAGGATAACAATTAATAATATTATATCGATTTTGCGGAAATAACTTTGCTATTTATGCTACTATCTTCTGAGAAGTTGCTCAGCTAATGCTCCATGGCCTTCATTGTTAACTTCTATATTAGTTCCTCAGTGGCTCTTAGCTGTAAGACTCTATCACAAAATGCCCTTTGAATCGCTTCCACGAGTGTTTTCATATTTTTCAGATTAGTTTCGTCTTTTCAATTATTGGAAGCCCTCAAAATGAGGGACATGGAGAAAAGTCCGTGAAAGTATAGTATAAATCAAATACAGCTACACGTGTCTCTCTCACGTATACTAAGGTCAATCCCTCCTTTTTTCTCAATTGAAGCCCCATCACAGAGAGGAAAAAAAGAGAATATCCAGGTGAGCTCATCGTAGTTGATGGAAGGAGGGTTATAGATAATCGAACCCCATTTTGATACGAGAGTATGAGAGGAGATTAATCTCAGCTTACAATAAAATCTTAAGGCGTACTAAAAGTAAAATTTATACTTAGCTCCCTGAAAAGTGTGAAGCTCTTATGACTTTTCCCGAGCATTTTATTCAATTACATCTTGGCCCTGCATGAGCTACAGTACCATTTATTTATTTACATATCATTTATTTCCAGTTCCCATTCAAGAAATGGTAGCTCCTGATATTAATTATAGGATTATAGGTCTAACTATCCTATATATAAAAAATCATTAGTCAATATTTGGGAAAATAGTTTTAAATGAAAAATTTTACAAAATTTAATTCCTTTGCGGTTTTGTGTTAGAGTAACATCATTAATAATTGATGTAGAAATAAAATAAAACTGAGGGAAGTAACCAAACACCATCGAAAGCGATTCAATTTCTGTTTAATTATTTGTATAGAAAGTTGAAAAAAAATAATCTCAAGTAATATTTCGTTTTAAATATTTTGGGATCAAAAATGATCTTTTGAAAACTTGATTGTTTCATAGATTATCATCATACCCTTTTGTGTTAAAAATACAACTGTTACACATCGAAATTGATTTAAGGACGAGATAGGAAATATTGGAATTCTATTAAACACACGAGTCTTTTTCCCTCTCAGTGAGCCCACTTGCCCTAAAATTAACTTCGTAATGCTTTTTCCTTTACTAACACCATTCTTGAATCCCTCCAATCTGAAGCCGAGAACTGGACAAAGACATCCTGTTATTTTCCTCACGAAATCTCTCCGTCTGCCCTCTTTAAGAATTGA
This sequence comes from Sympetrum striolatum, assembly GCA_947579665.1. Taxonomy (NCBI): domain Eukaryota; kingdom Metazoa; phylum Arthropoda; class Insecta; order Odonata; family Libellulidae; genus Sympetrum; species Sympetrum striolatum. The sequence goes on from OX388349.1 coordinate 41,708,351, forward strand.
CCTTGGGTACATTAGCTCGCGAAATAATTCAAATTCTCGTCAATTAGGTTACACTTTGTTTACACATGCGCGCCTAAACCATTACTTTGATCCCCTACGTGTTCGGAAACACCTGCCATCATCCGGCAGTGTTCCACAGAGACGAACTGGTTATGAAAATTACAGGGAAAGATTTCTGCTCGTTCCGATTCGGGGGTCGGCGAGGAATTCTTCGGAAAACTCTTGTTATTCTCCGCTATCATCACTGTCTGCGTCTCCTAACAAAAAACCCTTCGAAGACGGTCGCATTTTCTTCCGCTCTGTCAACGGAGGACAGGAAATGTCGCTCATGTGTTTATTTTCCGAATCATCAGTGCCACGCCTGATTCCCTCGTCGTCTATTTCCAATCTCCTCTCATCATTTGACCGATTTCTCGCCTTTAATTCGGCGAAGGACAGAATCTCCAATGCTCTGACACTTTAGATAAATTTCGCTCTGGCTTAATGCTGTGAGGATATTCAATGTTGAGAGATATTAATTAGTCTGAAGACTTGTATGTTGAATATTCAGTTCGATGTCTGTAGATCCTCACCTCCTTCATTATCAACTACCAATGTAACGGGCGGAAATTTGGTCTCCTCAGCTAAGCGGGTAATGAGTTTCCGTTGCTCTTATTCTCTTAATTTTAGTATATTGAGCAAATAAAGAACACTTTATTATTAATAAATAAGAAGTTACCTACGTAAATGCTATTTTCAATAATATTTATGTCTCAGTATTTTTTGTTTCATCACAGCTATGAACAAGGCTGAAACTAGAGTAAGAGAAAATGAAAGATTTTTCCTCCATCTTGTACCAAGGAAAATATTCCGTTCACCAAGTCATGTTAGAAAGTGTAGTTCAAGTCATTATTGCGGGAATAATTAGAAGCTCTTAACAAGGAGTAAAGCAAATGTTTATTTCTCTTATTTTCAGCCTCTACAATGTATTTTCCGTTTATCGGCAATCGGAAATAATCTTTTGGATACCCGCTGAGTGGTTTGATAGAATGCTATTCTTTTCACTTATGTTATAGTTATATTTACAGTTATAGTTTTACACTTGAAACCATGATGAGACACATCTTTAACTCGGCTCCACGAAAACTGACTGCATGACAACTGACCGGGTAACAACTAAGCGCTACGATAACTGATCACTGAGACAACTGAGCGCTCTCGCGTCTCGTTTTGAGGAAGCAATAATTGAAGGACAGCATACAAAATAATATGAAAAGTAGAAATTTGGTGGGAGCAATAGAGCGGTAGTCATTTTACCGAATACTGATTAAACTAGATAAGACACTTAAATGAAATGTTTTTACTACTTATTCTTATAGATAACAACTCAGTATAGTTGTATAGTTGTATGTCTACGCTTAGATTCAGGTCAATTCTCGCCAAATGTAAATAGATATATATCATTATTCAAAAACTATTCGATGAAATTCAATAAATAATATCCATTTTTCATTTTTGGATCTCATTTAATAAACGATGATTGATCTTCTTTGCCTGGGGGAAATTTCTTTGAGGAAATATATCATCAATTTCAATTATGATGGAATAATGAAATAGGAAAAAATGGCACGTGCCAGAAAATTTCGTTGTATCCAAAAGTAGGTCAAATATTATATCCTCCATAAATAAATTTTCCTATCTCGTACACAAAATTGAATGTAGTCTTAATGCAAAAAAGAAGTTTATGGGTTGTTATATAGGCCTAGAAATAGAGAACTGAAAGTTGTAATGCTGATCATTTTTTGGTAGCAATAAATTCCATCAACCATTCAGAGTATAGTTCCATATGGAATCGATGGAAAATCAAAAAACCTTTACTTACTGAGAATCATTCTCTCTTACCCAACCCACACCGATCCAAACTAACTAAAAGGTCTATAAGGTCTTTATAAAGGCTAGATCCAGATTGAAAAGTCTCTTTTTCCATCTAACCTTTCGTCAATGATATTATAAATATAAAAAGTTTTGTGTAGATAATTATAAATAGAGAGGAAAACTTTAGAAGGAGCGTATGTAAAAATCCTAAGGTTATTACTTAGGAAAAAAATATCCACAGCAGGAAAACACCCGCAAAGATTAAACTCTTCCGTATTGAAACAAATATAACATTAAGCGTTTCACAAGGAATTCATTTTCTTCTACACTGCGTACCAATTTTTTCTAGGTAAAGTAGCAGCTGTAGATTAAAGTTGAAAACTTAAAATGCAAGCTATGAATAGTAATTTTATTCGTCTCACCGTCAGCATTTAAATGCCACCTGGCTATTTTCGCAGCACTTGGAAAAATATAAAAGATTTGAATCACTCACAAGCCTACAATACTAACTTAAAAAACTGGAACGTGGCGACGAATGTCAATTCTGATGTCGAGATTATTGTATTCCTCGCTGTATTCAGTGGAATACGAGTGTAAATAGGTCAGTAGGGAAGCGACACTGACGGACGGATGAAAGTTCATCGCTGAATTTAGACGCGGATCAATTTTACGAATGCTCACATGTTTATTAAAAACATACCAGTCATTCATATTTTCTTATTCACAAATTTTCAAAGGGGCAGAATATTGTGTTATGGCATATTAAAGTTACTTTGAATGTAGAGAGCTTTATTGTCATTTAGAGACTTATCATTCTAAAGGTGATTTTAGGCGTTGGAAAAAAATCCTCGTTAGAAATTAATGTTATTCTTCTCATGGAAAATACATGCTGTTTTATCTAGCAATGGGTGTAAATTTTGGAGGAATTAAGGAAATAATAATATTTTTATTTACACCAACAGAAGAATATATAGTTGCTTTTGATATATTAACAAATGATGGATATCCTTATATAATTTCTTCCTTGGAAATATTTGGTTTTCACATAGGAAATACAGGATTTTTTAACTGATAATACATTTATGTACATTTGGAAGGATCTAAGGAAATCTCCTTGCATAAGTTGCAAGTTGAATACTCTGAGAAGGTATTTTATTCCAAAGAAACGTTACTCAAGGAATGGTGCAAAATTGGAGTTGTAAAAAGTACGAAGTAAAATTCGGCAGAAGTTAAATAAATCCTTGACTTTTGTCATAACAGATGTGACACTTTACTGCCGTATCTCTTCTGCCGATAATTTTTACAGCTCCTAACCTTATGTTATTTGTCTAGGAGACGTTGGGAAGAAAGTGCTACGACGACTTTTATAGGAATGACTGATGAAAACTCTTAAACTAATTTGATGCTTGCGAGTGCACCAAGAGATTTTTTTGGCACATGACATCTTTGAAACCAAATTTACTTAGACTAATTTAGTTTCAAAAAGTAGCAGAATTTTGGGTTTATGACTAGGTCGTATATCAAAAGTTTTGTTATGTAGTACAGTGTCATCGTCGTGAGTAGCAGTGTATTTGACGCGTTATATAAAGAAGGACAGTTATGAGTACAAAGGTAAAATGCTGATCATCCGCAGAATAATTCCAAATGTTTAATAACTCTCTAGGAGTTTTTTTGTAAACATGGACCTATATAAATATGAACTCAGATGATTAAAAAATTTTTTAAATGTATTATTCCTTTTTATTTTAGATATTTTTCCTTTTAGGAATTATTTGACTGAAAAGTATTAACTGGACTGTTTCGAAAAATTGAGATGATAAAAAACGAATTTTTCCCTTTCGGAATAAATGGCTGAAAAGAATTCATCAAATGATGATTCGATTTAAAAATTCAGATATCCGACCGAGGATCATCATCAAAAAATCATGATCATCCAATACTATGAGGAAAATCATTCAATTTGGCGATAAATATTTGATAGAATAAATTGAATACATGGTTATTTAAGGCATAGGTGTATTCTATTGCCAGCTGCGCTTAATTCGCTTTCTTTGAGGCAGACCATCTGGTGCTCCTAACTTTATCGAATAATTAAACATTCAGAAAACCGTTTCATTGTTGAAATAATACTTAAAAAATAATTAAATGAATAATATAGACTGACTAGAGTAATTGAGATCATTCAGTAGTGTCTGTGGAAAATTTATTTAATTATACAATATAATTTGATAAAACACAGGTGTACCCTGACAGTAACAGTATCTACACTGCATTACCTCCAATTAGCAGGGGTAGAAGCAATAGATGTCCTGCAAGACAGCCTCTAATCAGGAGACCCTAATTAGTAGAGAATAGCATTAGCATAATTAGGATAATACGAGAATCATTGCCTACATTGGTATCAGGGTACGCTGTAGTGATGATACGGCATTATGATTAGGTAAAGGAATTGAGTAAATCGTTAATCATTATTTTTTCTCACAATTTATATATGCATTCTAAATTTATATTTATATTTTTATCACTTTTTATTTATGAATGCTTATATTGTTATAAGCTGGATATTTATTTGTACTGACGCATAGGAAAATTTCTATTTTTTATAAATTTTTATATATGTTAACGTCGCCATCTGTCCTAGCGACTAACTGCGGCAGTTTTGTATAATAAATAAATAAATCAATTAAGGCCGAGGCAGGTTGGATTTTTATTGCCATAAAATGATTTTTCTCTGAAAATATTCTCTCAATTTTACTTCTATTCGTACCATTCTACTAAATGCATATTTTGTAGCATTCAATTTTGCAAATTTTTGGAGGTTATTTTCATTTCAAAGGATAAGATACAGTTTAAATTTAGCTGCAAGACCAAGCAAATTTCGGTAAATTCAATTCAGAGACTTCATAGCACCTATATATTATAAGAGGTAGTTCAAATATTTTAAAAGTGTGTTTAAAAGGCCTTTAAAAATAGAAATATTTGCTATCCTAGCGCTCTTTGTCGGGAAGCAGAGCTGCGCACAAGGCTTTGGTAAGTTCCTCAGTCTACGCTCCTTTGATCTCACCTCAGGAATATTAATCTACATCCTTTAATTAAACCCCCCTAAAACAAAAACAAAACAACGGCAGTATGAAGCCTATTTGCCACCATTCATTTACGCTCCAGAATTACTTGCCCTTATTGGTAATCGATCCCATCCTTTTAATTAGTTTCTCGAAAGTTTTTTTTTCGGCAATCCTCTGTGGAAAAATTATTCTTCCTAACTAAGCAATTTGTCTCCGAAAATCCGCACCTCTTCCAATACATCAAAACCCTCTAACTCGGCTTTCGAATTGCCTAGCATTTACGAAGGATGATTGAAAAGATAATTTATCCGGAGGTGACAATGTTTCGCGTAACTCCATTTACATGATCCATCCCTGTAACGGAAACCTAGAATTTACCGATAAGAGTTAACCGAAGTACCGTTTTATCGATTTTCATCGCTGATATGGGCGCGATTCTTTCGCCTCATTATTTTTATGGAGATTTAAGGGCCTGATTAAAGGTAAGTGGCTTAATTATAACTCCGGGTCGGTAATTATACAGTTATGGGAGCATTACTGATACTGCTGGGTAGCTTTCGCTTAAAGTACCAAATCTGCTGATGATAAGAAATCTCCTGCGCATCATTACTTGAATGGATCAACTTAAAACCTGTTTAATCATAAGGAAACCTAAATGCTAAGATTGAGGTTTAAAATAATTCCTAATTAATATGATTTTACGTTTGTTACCTAAAGATATATGCCAACATCTTAATAATCTTGATCACTGAAAGAATACAATTATTAACAAGTGAGTTTAGATCCATTCCTACAATTTTGGAACAAATAATATCAAATTAAGGCAGCAGCATTAACTAGTCTTTTATGATTATAATGAAAAGAATTAGGATTCATTGAGTGTTAAAGAAAACAGGATAAGTAATCCTAAATGTTTAGGTATCTAAAGTGATTGGATAACATTTCAGCGATTTAATTTAAATACTTATTTGGACTCCTGTTCGCAAATAACGGACTGAAATTAATTAATTTCGTATTTTAATAAACTTAATAAGTTAATAAACTTAATAAGCTGCCTTGACATTTTATCTATTCTTCCCGAGACCAGCAAATGTACTGGTTATGCAGTACGAAAAAGTCAATTGAAGTTCAGAAACAAATTCTGATTTTCTCGTACATTAGTAATTCAATGTAAATATTAACGCTATTCCCTGAAACAGGATTATAAAAAAAATAATCTGAGTAAATTTATGACCATTTTCAGAATCGAATATTTACATAGATCCACTTCATAATCGACCGTTTCATTTAACAACTGCATAATTCAATCAATCCGAGTTGACCTGACTTCCTGGAGCTCCATTAAAAAATGAAAACTGGACTTCCTGTTTTCCAAAAGAGTTTTTATAAACAACCGTTTCCGACCTTGCAGCCATCATCAGTTCCTAACTGACTGACTAACCTGATGGTGGCTGCAAGATCAATACTGGTTGTTGATTAAAAAATCTGGTGGGAGACCAAAGAACAGTTTTTATTTATCAACTGTATAATTTTTCTAATTTAGCAAGCATTTACTTAATTCACATTTAATTTCTCGAGACACTACTTCCAAATTTAAAATGCTGTGCTTTTCTTCGACATGTATATGACCCTTAATTCTAGTAGTACCTTTGCAAAATTTCCCTGCCAAGAGGACAGTAGCCCTTCACTTACTGTAAGAAAAACAATCCTAGTTCCAAAAGAAATTCGTTATAACGGTAAAAATCAAACAACTCTTTCAAAACGCCAAAATTTCTACAAAACTTATCTGCAGACTTTCCCATTAATTTATACTTTTTGCTTGCTCGAATATACGGCATGAATTTCGTTAATTTTATCAAAATATTGACAATTTAGTTATCGTATATTTTTGAATCCATCCATTTATCAGTGACATTTTATTAGTCTCTGTTAAAAATTTCCTGCAACAAAATTTACTGTCCTTTCTTTTCTTCCTTGTCATTGGATCTGTTAGTTTTGGCGAATGTGTTTGATATAGAGTGAACATAAAACATATTGGCCATTTTGCTTCCCCAAAATCAACACTCCTCTAAGGATGACGGTCGATTAGTTTCTAAGGAAAAATATTTTGAAAAGTCAGAAAAATAGAAAATACGTCCGGGAAAATAGACCTTTTTAGATTTGTATTTTTTCAATTTTTAGAATGTGCTTAAATTTCACTTCCGCTTGAATTTAATAAAAGACTTCTAATAAAATTTCTATGAAAATGTTCTTTCAATTTATATTTAATTTTGAAACAGGTCTTGAAAAATATCCGTAAACTTACGGGACTATCTCGCTCCTCTTTCGTGCCGCTTATAATTTTTCTTTCCGGGATCGATGTCTCCAACGGCTTATGTTAGCATCCTCGTTGCAGAACAAATAAGAATCAATAAGGAAATGCTATTTATTCTCTCATTAGGCGTCGCTTAATATGGTAACAGATGCGTAGCAAAATCATTCCAGTAATTATAGAGGCTGGGATTGTACTCGGCTAATGCTCATCAATCTGTTCCTGGGATGTCCCACTTTATCTCAATATGCATGCATAATTAAAAACTCCGCACGTCATCAGTCAACCCGAGAGGGGCGTCACTCCCAATGTTTCCTCCGAGTTTCTCATCTTCTAGAAGTCAGACCACCATTGTCGTCGCTTTCAAACAAACTCTACTTACGCAACACATCATTGGAATTATCAATAAAATTCGAATTATAATTCTAATTTTATAATTATGATAATTATGATAATTATGATATATTATTTGATTATATTATAATTTTATTGTTATTATCATTTTATTGTCATATGATAATTTTATTGTTATGATATCAATAAGCTCATAAATTAAGAAAATTATCTAAATTATAATTTAAATTTTATAATTAAGTTAATTTTGATATATTAATTTAATTGTATGATAATTATCAATACGCTCAGAATTTAAGGAAATTATCTAGTTTATGATAAAAAGGGATTTTAATAATTTAAATGATAATAATTAAATTAATAAAATGGAAGAACGTATTTTCATATGTGGCTTTATATATTTTAACTTGAGGTATCTAATCATGCTGGATAAAAGTGAATGTATAGTTTAAGAAAATTAATCAGTTGATTCCGATCATTCAGCTTGATTTAATTTTCAAGAGCGAGGTCTAAATACGAAGCATCGAACATGAATATTAAATACCCAGCCGTCAATAAGAGCAACTAAACAGCTGTTTAAACAGGCATGTGAATTCTTGAGGCTTAAAGTGGATACATACTTTAGAAGTAATGAGAATCGATTCCTTGCAAGGAAGTTAAAATGGAAAACGACTCTTAATGAATTAGAGGTTTACAAGATTTTCAATAGCCCTTTGTAAGCGCTCCACTCCACGTTGCTACTAGTTTTTGGATACGAAGGTATTCTTCTACCCCTTAAGATGATAGTGCAGCTGTTGAAATGTGCATTTGGTGTGAATAGCGAATGTAACATAGTGGAGAATGATCTAGTGCAGGCAACCAGTAACATATTTGCCAAGCTATCCTCAGTCATTCGTTGATCCTACAGAATAATGGCGGGACCCCCCGTTAGTCATGTGGACAGGGCGTTTGCCTTTGGTGAAAGCGGTCCCGAGTTCGATTCCCGGTGGGAGCCAATGAGCGAAATGACCTAAGCTTTTAACAATACTACTATACTAGAATAATTGTGACAGTTAATCAGGTTTTGTTTATTGCAATGACTGGGCTGTGCTGCTCTTTGGCAAACAATTTCATTTTTAGAAACATTTTTTATTGCATCAAGGTGCAGTTAACCGATACCTGGCATTATTCTCATATGGTTACTATAACATATCGTATGCCTATATACCAAATTTCTGCACAGGTGCGCAAATCGTCGTGGAAGCTTCTGAAACAACTTTATCAAATGGACTAGCGAATCAGCGTGCATTGCCGACGTACTGAAAACAGAGGCGTAAGAGTTCTTTTCTTTATCTCCACCAACCATGTGAGATCTGGAAATAGCTAATATTATATCTTCACTGTGTGACGCGAAAATAATGATCCTGTCTCCGTCGACAAGTTGAATTTCCATCCGTCACAACTAAGTAATTCTCAAAGGTAACATAACCATACCTTTAGTATACTGAATGGAATGTTCCCATATAGACGATTCAGTTAGACTGATAACTACTTAAGAATTCTTCGTATCGTAGAGGATCGGTTAAGCCATAAACTGTCCAATTAATTTCAGACGCACGACTCATCCATGCAGAGATCGAATCTACAGTAGCAATATCTTGAAACAACCTCGGTAAAAGCCTCGGTCATATATAACAGCAACTCCATTTCCACCGCCACATTAGGTAGGTATTATCAGTCACTTAATTAAATCAGATCTTTTCCAATCTCCATCTCTGCTTACGAATTCCCTGATTTCCTCGGACCTGTAGATCGGCCAATTGGCGAATTAAACTCGTATATTCACTTACGAAGACTGAGCAGGAAACCACCTCATGCAAAACGACGCCTTTTAAAATATTCTTATCTTTATGGGAAGCAAGCCTGGTGGAGAATGGTCGTACGAGGTCGCGCAAACCTCATTTAGTTCCTTAAGGACCACCCAGGAGGCGTTTCATCGATTTTCCAGGCCATTTTTCGGGTGTAGCTGAAAAGATGACTGTAAACAATTCTATATTTTGCCTTAGTAACGGTTTTTGGCTTAATGGTCACACATTGTACCGCTTTTTAGGCTAGGAAAATTATCAAATTACTGAGCCAAAGCCTTATCGAGACATCTCGGAAATACGCAAGTCACTCCACCCCATTTTAGTGCATTCCATTTCTGAAAGATTGAAAAACAGTGGTTTATTAATGAGCATCTGTCAAGAGCGGAAGATTTTTCAGGGTAAAAAACCTATTTATCTTTTCGGACATATTAGGTTGGATTAGAGGTTCTCACCTTCCGCCGGTTGTAAAAAGAGAGCTTTTGAAAATTGATTTTTAAGGCTGTTGTCAAATATCTGCTCACATCATCTAATTGATATCCAAAAAATGTCTGTAGCTGTGAATTGCCTTGCCATCACTGGGCAAACGCTCGCGCGGGGTACTGCTCATGTAAGTGATACGATAAGTGATTCATGTTTAAAAATTTAAAAGAAAAATCTTTCAATCCATAACGCAATAATTTTCATGACAGGAATTCCGTGTTCAAAAAATATTCAGTCGATCTTTCACATTACATTTTTTAATTATTAAAATTGTATTCAAAATTTCTTATTACAGCTGTCTTTTAATATCATACCTGCTCAATAATTTTATATTTTATGCTATATTTATATATTTACGCTCATTTCTTGTCTCGTCATCCATTTATTTTCACGATTAGCATCGCGAATCCAGTTCGTAAGCTAGGTAAGGTCATCAGATTTTTTCCAGAAATTTGAACGAAAGTTTTTCCCTGATAGAGGAAATGGAATTAAACTAGGTAAGGTCATCAAATTTTTTCCAGCAATTTGAACGAATGTTTTTCCATGATAGAGGAAATGGAATTATTTGAAATTAAAGTTTTTTTTTTTTTTTTAATTATTTTTATTTTTAGTCGCGTCCCCCGTAGTTGGGTATTAGCGACCACCTTGTCACATATTTTGTGTTACATTTAACTGTTTTTATAAATGGAACTAGTACATGAATACTGTTTAAAACCTCCTGCTTGTCAGTAAAGATTATATTTTGTAGCTGGCCCACATTCTTAGATCAGCTCCCGAAGTTTGGCTTCATTTATGAACCCTATTATACTGGTACATTGTTGACTGAGGAGCGCGTCGATAGTTCCATTGAGCTGGCATTTTCTTCTCAGATTTTCGTATTTAGGGCATGTTACTAGTATGTGTTCTATGGTAAACTGGATTCCGCAGGTATCACAAATTGGTGCTGCTTCTCTCTTTAGTAGGTGTTCATGCGTTATTTTCGTGTGGCCGATTCTCAGTCTTGTGAGGAGTATTTGGTCCCTCCTGGTGAATTTTAGTGCCGGGTTTGGATCGTACGTGTTTTTTCTCACTTTATGGATATAGCTCTTGTTTTTCTGGCCCCATTCCTCGTTCCATTTACGATCAACTTGACGACTCATTATTCTTTGGAATTCATTTGCAGTGGCGTAGTTATTTAGATTCCCGTCTCTTATGTCTTTTGCTGTTTTGGCTAACTCTTTTGTATTTGTGAGACCTTCTAGTCGGGAGTCCGCCAAACCAATTGATACTTTTCCCCTAGCTTTGGTTATTTGCTGTATTATCCTGTCGAATGGAGGTTCTGGGTATTCCGCTTCGATGCCCCTCTTTGTGTCATCTTTGTCGAACAGGATTAGGCAGTTTTCTCTCCATTGATGAGTGTTTTTTATCGATTTCAATATAATTGAGGCCTGGCACGTTTTTTCACTGTGCCATGATGGTACTTCTTGGATGATCGTTTCTCCGTTAGGTAGAAGAGCTGCGCATCCAACTGAGTTTTCGTTCTTATGCGTGTTTGTGTAAATGATCTTGTGTCTGGGGTAAAGAGCTACAATTTCTTCTAGAGATTTCCCAGATAACTCGATTGTGATATTGGTTTCCTTGGTCCATGGTGGTTCTTCACTTTGACATTTTTGGTAAATGCTTGGAATTTGTATTTGAAGTTCTTGGGCGTATTTCTTAGCTCTGATCTCGAGAGGTACTGGTATTTTTGACTGGTATTCATATATCGTCTCGTTCGCAGGTTTGCTGAGAAGTTCAAAAATCTGATTTTTCGGACAACTGAGCATTTTTATAACGTAATTCAAAGTTAGTTTTTTTCGTCGCAGATTCAGAGGGATGGCTTGGGCTTCGCTTAGTATACTGGTAACTGGACTAGTTATAAAAGCACCTGTGGCGATTCTCATTGCTGTATTGAGTATTGGATTGAGTTTCTTGAGGGTATCATTCTTTGCCGAAGCGTATATCATGCAGCCGTAATCCAACTTGGATTGGATCAAAGCTTTGAATGTATTGGTGATCGTTTTTTGGTCAGCTCCCCATCCTTTGGCGGATAGCGATTTCAGAATGTTCAGTCGTTGTTTACATTGGTCCTTTAGGTTATCTATGTGGGGTTTCCATGTGAGCTTTGTATCAATGATCAAGCCCAGGATCTTCATTTCTCTACTGAATTTGATTTCCTCTTTCCCCATGTTTAGCTTCGGTGTGTCGACACGGTTCTTCCTGCTAAACATGACTGCTTGGGTCTTACTGGCCGAAAATTTGATCCCGTTTAAGTCTGCAAATTGGCATATTTTATCTAAAGTTGTTTGCATGATTACTTGCATGGTTTCTGGATTTTTTCCTTTGGTGAATAGGGTTATGTCGTCCGCAAATAAGGTAATTTTCACTGGAGGCTGGATGTATTTGTGTACGTCATTGATGGCAAGGAGGAATAATGTGACACTAATTACTGACCCCTGCGGGACCCCGTTAACCATCTGTACTGTCTGTGAAAATGCACCGTTCACTCTCACTTGAATTGTTCTATTCCGGAGAAAATTTTCAATAAACCCAAGAAGATTTCCTGTAATTCCATGATTAATTAATAACTGGACTATTCTTCTCCTCCATACCATGTCATATGCTTTTTCGATGTCCAGGCATATGCCCAGTAAGTTTTGTTGGCAGGCGAACGCGTTACATATGTCTGATTCAAGGGCCACAAGGCAGTCTCTGGTCGAACAGTTTTCTCTGAAGCCACTTTGGGCCTTTGTTAAGATATCTTTAGAGTCCAAGTACCATTTCAGTCTCGCGTTCACTATTTTCTCCAAGATCTTGCAGATACAACAGGTAAGAGCAATTGGTCTATAACTACCTTCGTTGTCCTTAGGTTTTCCAGGTTTGTGGACAGGTATAACAATGGCGTGGCCCCAGATACTGGGGAATAGTTTTTTCTTCCATATAATATTGTAAATTGTTAATAGGGTCTTCAGTGCCGTATCTGGTAACTGTTTCAGGAAAATGTTTGGTATATAGTCAGGTCCTGGGCTTGTATTTTTACTAGTGAGTAGTCTTTTCTTTAGTTCTTTCATGGAAATTTCTTTGTTGAGAGGGTCGCCGGGTGTTTCATCTTTTCGTTGCAGTGTTGATCTTTCAGTCCTGTTTTTGAGTGCCAAGAAACCAGGATTCAGGTTACTGTTACTTGAATTTTCAGAAAATTTTCGGCCTAAAATATTTGCCATAGTTTCAGCATCGGTTATGATTTGGTTTTGCTGTTTCAGGGCTGTAATGTTCGAACTTCTCCTTCTACCCTCAATTGCTTTTATTTTGTTCCAGTAATCTTTCGTTGGGGTATGAGAAGAAACCGACGATAAAAATTTATTCCATGAATCTTTTTTTGAGTTTTTAACGGTTCTTTTGGCAATAGCTTTAAGTCGTTTATGTTCAATTTTATTTTCTTGTGTGGGGTGCCTTTTGAATCGCGTCATTGCTTTTTTTGCCGCACCGATTGCTTCCTCACACTCCGGGTTCCACCATGGTGTGTTTTTGTTTTCAGTTTTGCATGTCGTTTTTGGTATGCTCTCTTCCGCTGAATCCTGTATCATTTGAGAGAATTTAGACATGATTAGGTTAATGTCTATCTGGTCGTTTTGGATAGATGTCACTATGAACTTGTCCAATTCGATACAATCCTCAGAAATCATCTGGCTATATTTTCCCCAGTCAGCCTTGGCGTATTTCCATCTGGGACTATTTATTGATTCTTTATTGGATGTGTCTATCTTCAGCACAATGGGAAAATGGTCACTACCATACAAATTATCGAGTGCCTGCCAGTTAACAATATCAGCAACGTCTCCTGTACAGATGGACAGATCAATTGCGCTAGTTTTACCGTTAGAGTGAATGAAGTGAGTTGGAGAGTTATCATTGAGTATTACGAGATCGTTTGTGAATGTGAATTCTTCCATTATTCGTCCTCTGGAGTCTGTCTTTTCAGATCCCCATAATGTGTTGTGGCTATTGAAGTCTCCGAGGATCACAAACGGAATTGGGAGTTGGCTCATTACATTCTTCAAATCTCTCATTTTCATTTCATCTCTATCGCTATAGTATATGTTACAAATACATAGGTGTCGGTCACCTATTAGAACTCTGATGACTATAGCTTCAAGGTTTGTTTGTATTTTGATTTCTTGTGAGTATATCGTATTTTTGACGATTATGCCCACTCCCCCACTGGCTGCTGCAAAGTTCGTTCTATTGTTATTATAGCTGATGAAATTTCTCATGTTGATATTTTGATTGTCTTTGAGGTTAGTTTCTTGTAAACAAATAATATCAGATTTTTCGTCATCTATTACCTTCTGGAGGAATTCGTAGTTATTTCGAAACCCATTTATATTCCACTGTAGTATTCGAGTCATTTTGTTATTGTTGTTTTTGTTATTGTTTTCTTAGAGTTCGTCTTCTGAGTTTACTGGTGATTCGGTAGGAATAATGGTTGCAGTTGGGTCTCTTATAGTTTTTATCAATGTAGTACATCTATGTTTAATACTTCTATTATTGCAGTTCGGGTATATTTCTGTTTGGATGAAGTCTGCCAGAAGTTGAGGCTCCTTGGTATGGTCTAGGATTGCTGGCATGATATTACTCTTACTGCCCCTAGTGTTTTCGAGGAGGCTTTTAAAAGTTTGGTAATTGACAGGTTTTCCTTTTTGGTTAAGGATTTCTTTAACATGCTTCAGTTTGTCATCTAAATCTTCCTTATTTTTACCTTTGTTTATTTGTGGGCCATCTGCTGTTCGTAGGATTTTCTCATGTACTGATGCAGTCGAGCTGGAATCAGAGTGAGTTCGTTTGTTATCACCGGTCTTTTTCGGGGGTTTCATGACGTTTTTGTTGTTGGCTGTACCGCTCGCATTTTTGCTGTCGCCCACTTCGCTACCGGTTTTGTTGTTGCCGGTACTTCTCTCCGTTAATTCTTTCTGCGAATCCTCATCTGCCTCATCTACTACTTGCGGTACCTCGATTTGTGCTATTGGGTTCTGACAATATTTGGCGATATGCCCGGTTTTATGGCATAAGAAGCATTTTATTTGGTCTGTAGTTGGAAATATGAAGTGATTTATCCCGCCTTGGTTTATTTTAATGACATCTGGCATTTTCTCAACGTCTTCAGGATTTATAAAGAATTGTTTCTTCCAACTCATGATATTTTGGTATCCAGGTCTTTGAAGAGAGGTTTTCAAGGTTGTTATCCCAGATTGAATTGTGATTTTCATACCTCCGAGGATTTCAATGATTTTCAAGTTTGGCACTTCAGGCGGAACATTCGACAACACTATTCTTTTTTGTTTATTTACGAGCGGAGACACTGTAATTTTTTGGTCACGTATCGTTAGATATTCGTATTTTTCCGTAAATTCTTTTAGTAGTTTTTCACTGGAGAGATGGATGCACACACGGTTGTTCGCGATTCTTGATGAGTACAATATGTTAACTGGTGAGACTATATCCCCAACAGCGTACACGTATTCTTCATAAGGTATTCCTTGGGCGCAGTGCATAACAAGTGCTTGTTCCCTGGTAGGGGATTGTTCCATTTGAACTATGCCTGCATAACTAGTTTTTACTTGCCTGTTCAGATCTTTTGGTACTTCTTCAGTAATCCCTTTCCCGGGGTTTACTCCTTCAGCTCCTTGTTCCTTTATGGATCCTTCCCCAGGTTCCATCATCGTGAGCACTTTCCTCGCGTCCACGCGGTCCCGCGTCAACACGATATTTCGTCGGGCCAAGCCCGCTTTGACTTCGTTTTAGATTAGCTCGAGAGAGATTAGACACACGTCCTACCGCAACGGGCTCTAAACGAAGACTCAAAAATTAAAGTTTGATATAATAGTAATAGGAAACATTCTAAAGGAGCTATCCACGCGCTTATTTTCAGTTACTTCTATCGATCTGGGTTTGAACCATGCACAATCAGGTATATAAAACATTGTAAGTGCCTAGTTCTTGAGTGGGTGGAACAACAATTTTAAGGATTGGAAAATTGAATTATGAAAATGAATTGAGAATTTCTGAATACATAACCGTAAATTAAAATACATAATAGTAATAATCCGCAAGAAGTAAAATCGTGCATGATGACACCCAAAAATTCCATGATGACAAACTTTTTAATTTATTTTATTTTAGTAAAATCAATCTTAAACTGCCTAAATTATTTTTAAATGTTAGAAACTTTAACTCCACCAGCACGTTCAGAAGTGTTTCGGGCTGTCTAAGCTAAGGATTTAGACCTTAAACTTTTCAGAATTAACAAGTTTTAATATTGTTTTCAGAATTAACATGTTTAACATGTTTTAATGTTTTAATAATGTTTTTCATGGCCCAGAAAATGTGAGTCAATTTCAAAGGAAAAGCTAAAAACATTAGTGAAAATCGAAAATAAGAAAACAATGCAGGAAAATAAAAATGCTAAGATTGGAAAGTCCTTTTAATTCCGGAGCCTAATTAGGATAGTTGGAATAAGTTTCTGTAAAAGAATTGAGCATCGTCTTGGATCAATAGAGAATGTTTTCCTAATTACCTTATTCTTTGATCATCAACTACTTCCAAGTAACTAGTTCCATACAAAGTTCCTTTGGCTGAAAATGCATTTCACAGCCAAATGTTTCCCCAGAATCAGTTTTTTCATCTTACTGTGGTAGCAACTTTTGCGGGGGCATTTAATGATCACCAAGAATATAAATTCCAAATACGTGATTTTCATTCGTTACATTGACACAAAAATTATTGTTTCCTAGAACATAATGCTTAATAATATCTTTTCCGTGAGAGGTTTATGGAATATTTTCCTAGCATATCTTAAAAACTATTCAAAAGCAATAATCGCTTCAAAAAATAGTCGCTTCACCACCCAATAATTTATTACCTACTCCACAATTTCATAAGTTCCCAGTACTAGTTGAGGAACATGACTGTCTTCAGCTAAGGCTTCGCATATTCCTTCGTTATGATACTCAATTTGAGAATTAAATATTGCGCCATGGCGTTACCATTTCCAATTAAGAGAAGAGGATCTTAATTTTATAATTTGTAGCAATTTCTTTTCCAAAAATATGAAAGTAATCAGTTATTACTATATTCATGGATCTTTATGCTTCGCTTATTTACTTTACAAGTCTTTTATTGAATTAAAATAAGTCGTAAGAATGTTTTTTCTCGTACTTTGTTGTGTGAATCTCATCTTAATTCGACGATGTTAAATTAAAGGAGAAAAAGTTTTATAATCCTCATTGAGAGATACGGAATAAGTAAGGAGGACATGTAATTAGTTAACATGGAGCATAAAATATTCGTTTAAATATCGTGAGAGGATTTTTTCTATTCATCTTTCTATAATTCTAGGAAGCTTTTCTCTCTCAAAAAGCTTAATATGAAACAAATTGCTGTCGGCCATCTAAGCCTATTTAGAAATTTCATCACCGGAGTTACGAGTTACTCGTTTACAACTTTCATGAACACAGTGTCGTCCTCAGAGATTCCAATACGGTACAACTTGTCCCTTGTACCGGTAAGAAAGTTAAACTTACTTCAGAAATAGCGAGCAATAAAATGTCTACCGAAGTGGCATAAACCCGCTTCCCAAAGTTTTTCGCGACAAAGAGAACAAAATTTCTTTTCGGTAAAATTTTTCCTGTTAAACTCCTTAGAGTCGGTGAATGGCGGAATATTTTATCTACGCAACTTTTATATAGCGAGTCTCCGAAAGTTTTTAGCCGTTTGATCTCTCTCCCAGAATTTCTCCGAATGTATTTTTTTTCTGAATGGTGGCATACGCCATTCTCGAAATTCACCTCCCTTCGCCACTCGACTAGTGCCGCGATGAAAGGGAAATCCGAGGGGAAAAGTGCCCTTAATAAGGTAACCGCACGGGTTGCTGCTTTTCTATTCCACATTCTATTTGCATTCAGCCTTTCTCTGGTATTTGAATGGAGAGCTCGGAGGAGAGTCGTTTTAAGGAACCATTCTGAATATCGAAGCGATGCAAAGAGTCTTTTAGACGTTGCCTCCACTTCCTTTGGCACAGCTATCTTGCGCCGGAGCATTTGAATTGCATGACATGGAGGTCCGAATCTAGAGCACGCGCAACAACCAAGTATACATCGATTCACCATAAGAAACTTTCAAGCTTTTAATTTCTCTTAAAGGGAGTGATTGAAGGAATACGTAATATCAAAGCATTTCCATTACTCGAATAAAATATCTTTACTAGGGATGCTCAATAGCAGGGGTTCCCAACCTTTTAACAATTGCCTACCACTTGAAATTTTTAGAAATTTAGGTGTACCAACAGTCATATATTTTATTAGAAACGTATATTTACGGTCGGAAAAGTGCCTTTTGGCTTGTTATATTTTAATTAAATTTCTGAGAAAACTTCATATTAAATTATCAATGTACAGCTCCCCACAAAAGAATTGAACGGCGTAGCCTTAGGTGCATAAGGTCTAACCTTAAATAATCGTATTTACCAGTAACCTTATAGAATCGTATTTACCTCGTAGGTCATATGCTCCGCAGCCCGAGCAGTATGGTGTTCGCCAAAACGATCAAGTGGTGTGCGACATGATTATAATTGTAATGATAGGCCAGATAGAACGGAGCACTCGAGGGCTTTTAATGCCAATATGGAGAGAGGCCCCGGATAGGCATTTGGACAGCGCGTTCGACTTGGATGGAAGCGGTCCCGGGCTCGATTCCCGGTGAGACACTACGTGCGAAATAATCCCCGCTGTCGAATCACTTATAAAATACTACTAAAGATGAAAGCGAGAAATACTGAAGGTTGAATTATCGATATGCTCTGGGTGATTGTGATTTTCTTCAGATAATCGTACCGTAAATATATTACCAAATTAGTTTATTTATGGAAATATGGTTTGAGCAAATTCAAAATACTCATGCATTTTGAAATATGATGTAATCTTTTAACTGCGACGAACGACATTTTAATAACATGAGGGCTTCCTACTGAATGAAGCTTTATAACTTGTTTAAATTCTGACCAATTAAACGTGATTTATACTTAAATTTAACAATAAATGTTTTTATATAAATGTTTTGTAGTTATATAAATGTTTTGTAGTGGAAAATGTTGGGTCTCCTCGTAACTAATAGAGAGGAATCTGTTTCCAACTTACAGCCACTGCCCTTTTCAAAATATAATACCTTACTATTTAACGAAAAAGTTCCAAAAATCGCTGGTATAGTATTCCCTGGGATCTCAGATAAGAGCCAACCTTATCTCTTGGCCATACGGTGTTGCCAAGCGCTGTATTTCAAAGCCCCTCAATCTTATGCAGCTAAGGCTACGCCGTTCGATTTTTTTGTGGGGAGCTGTACTTGTATTTCAGTTTTTTCAACCCTTTATCAAGACAACAATAAATATATATAGATTTATTTTTTTTCATTTTTTGATTGCTTTTCAACCCACGTGTACCACCGGTTGGGAACTCTTGCTCTATAGCAGGGTTCAGAACTGTGCTCCATGAAAAAATATTGTGATTTTTAAATGCTAAATGTTAAAAGAGCTAAATTCTAAGTCACCTAATTATGAGTTATGGCTCAAATCCACGAAAGAGGTATATTTTTCTAGTTTTCTAAGGTTTATTGACTACGAGTTATTATTATTACCTTATTTTCAAATTGCACAAGGTGCTCTGTAAAAATTCAAAGACGTTTTAAGTACTCCATCACAAAAAAGTTTGAAAAACTCTGCTTCATAGCCTAGAAATAGCATAGTCGCATCCCAAGTCTATTTCATGTTGAATTTTTCTAAACTTTTAATTAATTACAAATATGAACACATTGCTGCTTACTGTTTTAGGCTTATTTAAACAATCGTAAAAATGAAAAACTTATAAAAATTTTTGCTCTTTAGCTTTATAGAAATGATAGCGTTGCTTATTGAAAACAAAATGTAAAATTTTTATTTGAAAGTAAACACACAGAACCTAGTAAAAATGTTTAGATAAAACGAATACAAAAATAAATACTAACCAAGTGATGAGTTCAAGCTTAACTTTGTGGCAATGAGATACAACGAGACTCATTGTTGAAAAAAGGTTTAAGGTTTTTTAAAGTTTTCAACGATGAGTCTCGTTAAATACTAACAACTTGAGGTTGATTCCTGTAATTTTGTCTGATTAATTCATGTGATTCTTTCTGTATTTTTTAACTTTATATTTTTATCATTGTTTATTTGTTGATTTTATTTTTTAATCATTGGAAAGAATCTAAGATGAAATTGTACTTTTACCAAAAGTTTTTATTTTTACAAAAAACAGTAAAAACCCCCGGTTTCGATGATTAATCGTCATCTTCTGGTTTAATTATTGCGTTTATTATTTTTTTACGATTAATCGTCGAAACCGGTCGTGTAATTGTTTTTTGTAAAAATAAAAATTTGCGGTAAAATAAAAATTCCATCTTAGATTCTTTCCATAAGGATTTCCATAACACCTCGCCTGATTCTGTGAAGTTTATTTTTAATCATTGTTTATCATGAGCTGTAATTGGCCTTGTGCTATATAATGCTACTTTTTTAATAAATAAATAATTATAGTGGCCGACTTTGTCTCCCATAGATGTTTACTGCGAACGATACAAGGATTGAAAGAAAAGTACGAGGTGGTTCCCATGTGGCAAGATCTTAAGAGCCCATCTGCTATTATTTTCACGCAACTTTAAAGCCAACCGTGAGATCCATACGGAGGGAGTCCTTTACCCAGAAAACTGCATCAGAAACCCAAAGCGATCGATAAATTACCCAAAGTAAAGGCTTTAAAGCTGCAATAGGATTAGAGGCGGAAGTTCCCAAAATTAAAATCCGCAGCCCTTGTTTGAGAATAAGGGATTCCTAAAGCATTAAAATTTCTACGGTAATTCGCGAAAGTTTCCAAAGATGCTTTAGCCGTGTTTCCCGAAGCATCTTGCATCCCAACGTTTTTCGTATGACAAGTTCGTTTTATGTCGGAATTAACCTTGCGAGTTTTCTGGCAGTTTAAGAAGAAGCTATTTCAGGCGGAAAACTTCACCAATTTTCTTCGTGAGTGTCTCTTTGTCGAAATTAATTTCAGAAGTGAAGTCTGAGAGGTAAGTTCGGCCGGAGAAACGGTTTTGTTTAACGTGGATAAAATGTCACCCTCAATTTCTCAATTCGGACTATTATCCTCCCAAAAAATCACCTAAGACATTTAAAAGTCAGTGTGTCATAGACTTTGACTTTTTATTTATTTAACCTGGGGGAGGTGAGGCCAGCTAGCTCCCTCTTCCCTTCCCCCCAGAGCTCTCTCTAAGTACTATCAATTGCTTCAGGCGTGACTTTGTGGTAGGACGCCATTAAGACAGTGCATAAAAACAAAGTGGCTGAAGATGACGTGACGCGTCGAAACCCGGGTCGCCATAAAATCATTACTGTGGTACGGGTATAAGCGTTGTTTTTAATTCAACGTCTCTCTCTAAGTGTTAAAATTTGCTTTTAGCACACATGGAATGCATAAATGGTACATAGGCCACACCGTTAGGGCACGAAATAAATACCTATATAATTAAATTTATAAATAAATAAATACATACATACATACAGCTTGAGTTAAAAATATAAAAGGCTAAGGAAATGGATAGGAGTACAAATGTAAAATTCCCGTACATAAATAAAGAAATAAGTTAATTTCAGTGGAAGGTGGTAGAATCGTGGTAAAAGAATATCACTGGAGTCGTATAAATGGTTGGATAATGAAAACACTAAAGAAAACTGGCACTGTGGGTCCAATAAGACAATGAAAAAAATCAAAATTATAATAAGCCGGTAAAGCTTGGCACTGTGGGTTTAAATAAACTGACAAAAAGTCACTGTTAAAAATAAAAAAACACGCACTTTTAATAAAACACACACAAACAAACACACATTTAAAATACTTTAATCATTATCTTGCCGAAACTGGAGAGAAGGAGAACACAGACAAAAGAACAGATTTTTTTAAATATTAATTTCTAAATCGGGGAATAGTAGAATGGAACAATTTACCTGAAGAAGATTTTCCCTCTACCTGCAATGTATTCATGAATAAACTTAAAAGGGTTACTTGATTTTGTTGTAGAATTGTTGTTTTTTGTAATGTTGTAATATTGTAGTAAATTTTGAAATATTTTATGATTGTTGTATATTCTGAAATATTTTTTAAGTTTTGTAATTATAGATATTACATACTGCTTTCGGGAAGTTTTGGGGGGTTTTCCTCCATACTAGGGTGAATACTAAGCACATTGTTCTCTTTACCCTCCTACCACAGAAATGCCTGGAATGGGACCTTTCGGCGCGGCCGTTTCGGCGCCGGGACGATTCGGCGTTGGCCGATTCGGTTATTATTAGTTTTTAAGAATAAATAAATGCGTAAATATGAATAAACTCTGTATTCAAAGAAACGCTTCTCGAACTGTATTCAAACCTTTCCTAAGATAAAAAATACGATATTTTTTGGGTGAATATTTTTCGATCCCCGCATTCAAGTCTTGAGACTACTATTTTGCTTCTACTTAAGAGTTTTAGAAGTTCTATCTAACATTTTCAAAGTAACCATCAGGTTTTCATATTCATCATCATAAATTTTCGATTCTTATTTCAAAACCATCCTCTCCAGTATTAATAAAATATATCCAAATGATAATTCATCAGGTTGAAAATACATAATACATCATTACAAACAATAACTACACCAAAAGTTGCATGAAAAGATGTAGGGCATAAAAAGATAGGCTATATTGGGACAACTAGGCAAGAAAACTATTTTGCCAATTTAAGTCGAATCAATTTATTAAAACTCTAATTCTTATGATGGAAAATATATTCCGAAATCAATTTCATTCTCGGGATCCTCGATAATAATTTGTTGAAATTAGAGATAATGATCTACACTTAAATCGTTGAAATATGGTGAAATGGTTAGAGAATAATGTATCGGTTACCCAAAGTTTCATACAATGTATTTTGTGGTGCCATTCTGCATTCCACAGAGTATCTGAAAATACCTTTGATATGTACAGTCCTGGCCAAAATTAACGCAGCACCGGCCGTAAGGATCGCTAGGGAGGTGCTGCGTTAATTTTGGCCAGGAGTGTACGTTTTCATTGGAATGTGATCGTTCACAAATAGAGTGTATTTATGTGTCATAAAATAACTTTTAAGGGAGTATCTCGCCGCAAAGGCGTTTGAATACTTTATTTGAGTGATTTTTTAGATAATATTATTTACCTTTTACTCAAAAAGAAGTACTGAATATGAAAATATCTACTAAGGTGACTACTTTTTTACAACTTTCAAAATGTCAGAACTCAAGGATTAAGATACGAAACTACCACAAAATGTGAAATTTAGAAATTTAGCAAAAGTTAGAAATCTATCTTAAAAACGTGAAAAATGCATGTTTTTCATTATCTATCTGTATGATTACAAGTAGTTTTAAGTTTCAAAATAGCTCATATAAATCAAAATGTATCTACTACACCAACATAAATTCTTTTCCATTCAAAAATAGTAGTAATTTCTTACTCACTAGTATGTACTACATTACAGATTTTGATTTTTTTTCGTTACCACATTGCTTCCTTTCAGATAAAGTCTTTGAGCGATTTCAACAAATTTAACGCTCAGTATTCACTCAGAGCAGAAAAAATACGAATATGTATCCTCTCTTTTTCACTTCATGCATATTCCATTCTTGCGAAATGAAAGAATTCCTCCGTACGCTTATCATCACAACTGGAGTCGAGGAAATCTAGGGCAGTTTTGATTCCAACAGACACATTCAAATGCAGAGTACGCAGAAGTCGCAAAGGTGAAGGTCGTTCTGACCTAGTGATGATTCAATGAGCAAAATATTTAATGGAAGGAAACTTGGAAATTTGCAGGATAACATTGAGAGAATTGATAGGAATTTGGTTTAAAGGTTATCATATTTTTTCCGGGAATATTTTATGGTGTGGCATTAGTTTCCTATGATAATCAAAGAAGTTATGTGTGTCATAGAGCAAGTTATTTATTTCAAGCTTTTTATATCTAATATTCGTCAATCTAACATGTTCATAAAGGCAAATAACGTCAAACATTTATTTGAACTTCGTACCTAGATAATCGTTCTTGGTTACTTAAGAGTTCATAACCAATTGAAATCTTTTGGCGATAAATTTTAAAGTGCACTATTTAAAATATTCAGTTGCTGAAAGAGACAGTAAAAAGGATAGGGCAAGGCTTATGTACACATCAAGGTTTTTCTATAAACCATGGACATACTAAGATAACTATAGCATTGAACAACAAAGATATAACAACGTTTCAAAAATAAATAAATGTTGATAATATATGAGAAAAATATACCAAGGATGAAAAACGAAACAAAAAATAACGAAGGCAGAATATGTAGTAACACCAATGATACATTAGTAGGTCAGTGATTTTTTCTCATGCTAAAAATATATGTTGGAACTCTTTAAAATCTGCTCATTCGTTATAAATATTACTGTATGTACAATGTCTGTAGTACAATGTATAATAGTCTGTGGTAGTGTAATATAGTAGTGTACAATAGTCTGTGGTAATATCTAGGTCATAATTTGTTTAAATAGTTAAAAAATAAATACGATTAATCTCCCGTTATTATTATCTAGTTTGGGAAAAATCAATACACATTGATTGTGTCACCAACTGTAATACCGCTTATGGCCATAGTTCAGAAACTCTACATCCTAAATCAGAATCAGCAGTTTTTCCTTTTGGCTTCCATAAACCTTCGGCGGTAAAGATATTTTCTACGAAGTCAGAGAGGCAAATTCTGTGGGGATACAAAACTCACTGTTTTGGTTTAATAATACTTTCTCTAATTCGGAGAAAAACGCAAAAACATCGGGAAGATAAAAGCAGGCACTTTGGGCGAAGGCGTAGCCATTAAAAGCTGCAGCGGTTCAGAATTAAGAGGGCATGAGGTGAAGTTGGAGCGGGGGAAGGCGCACGCGTCCCCACCCCACTGAAGAAGGATTGGAAAAAACGAAAGCGGACGAGATCCGCCGGCCGCTCCCTCTGTGAACGGGAGGTGGAACCAAGAGCGAAGCGGTCCCCTCAAGAAGAATGAAAGCAGAGTACGCGTGCGGGAGTAAGGAAATCGTCGCCAGGTGGCTCTAAATAGCTGTCCCGCCCGCGTTTAATTATGTTTTATGACCCTCACCTGCCTCTTTCTTCGTTTCTGTATCACCCGCCCAATGCGAACGCATCTTTCACGAAGCGTTTCCACAGGCGTCTGCCATTCGCAGCTTTTCATCGCGATTTCTCGTTTTTACTTTCATAGGGGAGAAAGAAAATGGGAGGTGTCTTTAGCGTTCCAAATGGAGATGTGGAAAAGACCTGTATGAGTTATTAAGATATTCAACGATGTCTAGAGATAGGGAATCCATTCATACTTTATGGTGCTGGAATAAGGAAAAATTGTGCACAGCGTTGAAATTTACAATAAACTTGATATTTTTCAATTTGTACTATTTTATTAACTGATTACTATTAAGTTATTCCGCATACCTAGAGCGGGAAAATTTAATTTGATAAGGAAGTGACGAAAAATTTGTTTATCATCCCACTAATTAGCAATTCTATGAAAATGTGATGTGTTTCCAGGAAATTTCAATTATGTATACTCTATTAGTACTAATAATTGCATTGTGTAATGGATTAATATTTACTTAACAATACGCAGTACGGTGACGACATTATTGATTTATCGTAATATTTACGTTTCATAAAAACTATTACAAGGAGAGCTATAATATAGCAGTACCAACTTTTTAATCAATTAAATTATCATTATTTATTACCCTTACCTGCGAAAAGTCTTGAGAGAACATCATCCTTATGATCACCAACCTTTCCTTGAGTTTATGTATCACAGAAATTAATATGAATAATGTTAATTAATTCCATGGAAAATTCAAGATAAATAAGCTCTCTTCATCTGAATCTATCCTCTTTTCCCCCTGTTTACACTTGAGAGATGTTACATGTACTCCCTTCTCCTCTATTTAAGACCTAAGATCCCTTTTACCAGTAAACCAGTTAATTAAAAAATACTTTTAAATATCATGTGATCCCCTTATTCTGTTCACAATAACCGAGAGTAAGAGAGTAAGGTAAATACATTATCTAATCCTTTTACGTTTCTGAGGAAATACTCATCAGATAAAAAGGGCGTAACTATTTTCTGTATTGGCGTTAGAAATTATTATAATGCATTAATTCGACTCGTTTATTTCGTAATTATTCGTATTCAAGTAAAATTATAATCCATTGAAGACTTTTAACAATAG
Source organism: Sympetrum striolatum (assembly GCA_947579665.1). Classification (NCBI taxonomy): domain Eukaryota; kingdom Metazoa; phylum Arthropoda; class Insecta; order Odonata; family Libellulidae; genus Sympetrum; species Sympetrum striolatum. The sequence continues at coordinate 41,734,675 of OX388349.1, forward strand.
AAAATAGAAAATCTTTCGTATTTCTACTTAAAAGTTACGAGCTACCATTGATAAAAATTCTCCACACCAATGCATATGATTTTAAATCGTTTATCATAACTTTGCTCATATTGCTGTGGCTCTTGATGCGTACATTGGCACGCAATTATGATTGGTATTGACATATGAAAGCTATCATCCAGTTAACGTGCTACACTTGCTATTTTACCTTTAGGATTCTGGTTAATTTGGAAACTACTATTTCTGGGGAAACATTTACACAAGTATGAAACCATCACGCCTCCCGTAAGTTGCGACTCGCCAATTTTTTAGATATTACCTTATCGAAATGTTATGCGGAAAAGTGAGCTTAAATGTCAATTAACTCAAAAGAGAATATAAAAAAAATTTCACCAGAATTGATTTATGAGACCCGAGGAAAAACTCTTAGAGTGTTATTTTAGAAAAGTTGGAGTTCGTTAGTGAAAAAAATAGAAAATAGCCTGCGTGTGGACTACAAACCACAAGTTCCCGTCAACTAGGTCAAAGGATGCAAATAGCTACGAACGTTAACGGGCGTTATTAGGGGTTTACGTAATGGCATGGGATTTAATGACATCTTAATGGAGAGCTGGGGCGGAAGTTTTCGTCCGGAGCTCAAGTTATTTCAGAACGGGGAATTGCGAAAGTGCGCGGAGGGCGGAATGTGTTCTGGTTCCGGGAGTGCAGACGGCTTCTGTTGATTGGGGAGGACACGAGCCTTGCACCTGTCTCCCCACAGAATGAGATATCCCTTTGGGGACAACTGGGGATTTCGTAAATGAAGAGGATGCTCCTCTCTCGGCGGCTGGTCGGGAATAGGTGGTGGGAGATCTCTGCGATTCAGGGAGATACCAGCCAATCCGCTCGTTTTCTTTAATCCGAGAGGAAGATTGAGAAAGTTCTTGTTGATTTGGGGGGATTCGTTTATCTTCCGAGTACTTTGGGTGAGAAAAATAATGAATTCTTCCTTTGAGGTGAGGAACGAAAGATTTCCGAGTGGAACGAAATGGATTAGTACATTGGTTCCATCACTATCAAAAAATTTTGTTTGGCAAATAAATTATTTAGAAATAACAGAAATTGCGACCTTCATTACGAAACTGGCTAAATTATTTTGATAATATGGACAAGCCCTGACACTGAGTGATAATAAGTGCCGCTTTACTATTTTATATCCTTTGAGTTTGGGAATTTATTGCTAGCTTTGTAGTCAACGCATGACTATCGCTGTTACATAAATTTCTTTAAAATATTATTTCTTTCCTCGTGATGTTTTTTTCTGACCTTGATTTTAGCTTAATTTTCCACGAAGAATAATTTTAATCCATTTCCCCAAGTATACACTTTTTGCGTCGTGATATTTTCTCGTCGTGATATTTCGTATCTACATTTTTAATGAAATTTCTTGTAGAAAAATATCCAAGCATATTTTGTTTAAGTTATCTCATCTTTTCACATTGAATTCGATACTTATAATTATCGCTATTCGTTAAATTGTAAATTTAATTGAAATAAACGATACCGATTCAGGGTTAATTTTGTGTTACTTATTAACTTGTAAAAAATCTATGGTAAACAAACTTTTACTAGACCACTAATTTATTATCCGAATAACACGACCCGGGCTTAGTAGCGACGCTACATCATCAGGTGACAAAATAAAAACACACTTCCGAATATATTCACTCATGAAAGTAGGAGGGGGAGGGGAGAGAAGGTAGCAAGTAACGGAAGGAGGAATAAAGGGGGGAGGAAGGTGGAGTGTGGGAGGGAGGGGGTAAGGGATGAGGCAGGTTATATAGCAAAGGTTCTCAATCACAATCCGTTGAATTGAAAGTTATACAGGATTACAAAGTAAGTAAGGAAAGCAAGAGTTACAAAGTAAGGCAAGGTCATTAAAATCAAAGATGCAACGAGTTAAAGGTGAAGAGCAAGGTGGGGAGCAATGGGCGGGATGCTAGGAAAGGTGCATGGAAGCCATGGTGCCTTGACGGAAGCCCACCATGGATTGTAAAATGAATTACATTATATCATTAAAACCATAAGCGACTAAGATTTCACTCACGTAAAAACCAATTAACTATATAAAACTAACTATGCAAAATACAATTTAAATTATTGCATTCCCACAATTATTAACTTATTTTACTAGATATATTAAATGTGTAATTATAACCGCGAGGAGATGACTTTCGTCATGGCATTGAAGTGATAATTTGTGAAAAGATCTCCAGGACTTAATTGAAATTTGAAGGATATTTTCTGTTAATGCTTAAAAGACTTCGTCGATTGACCCATTTCCCATGGGTGAGCCACGTGTCCGAAGTTCCAACGTTCGGAAAACACTCCCGTGGCAATTAAGGAATTATTTACCTCCCTAACTCCTTTGTGATCTACGGCCAAACTCGGTGACTTTTGGCCAAGACCGAAGAGGTACTCGGTTCTGGCGGAGCCAATCTCCTGGAAAATTCCTCTCAGTCAAAGGAGGGTGGCTTAAGACCGAGATAACACCTTTTTGTTTGTCTACCGCAGTTCCGCAGGAGGGGTGGACTTAGAATCGGGGCAAATGCTGTCTAATACACAGTTTGCATAAAGCTGCGCTGCGTATTCAGGGTATGGGGTCGGAAATGAGATGCAGAATAATATGCCGAGAATGGAGAGTCGTGAGTTAATAACACCGTTGGGGATAAGCTAAGGAGGAAATTCCGGTTCGAAATTCGCAGAAATTAAGGCAGAAGAATTTGCCAAAGGTCAGAGGGTTGATGGATATTTCGCAGGAACAATGGCGTCTCTATAATTCCTTTACTTTCGGAATTTTCATAAATAACAATATGGAAATAAAGAGTAAATGTTGATTAAAATTTAATTTTGTTTACCCGTTATTGAATCATGCGTTAAAAAGGCCAAATTTAACTAATAATGGATTGGATTATGAATAAGCCCCCGTTGGTTATTTCAGTAAATGAATAAATGATGTCTTCAATGAAGTCAAACGCGTGGAAAGACGTTACGATAATAACAGACTTAATACATTACACAGATTTTTAAATGTACCACCAAAATCGCAAGCTTGTGGCTTCAGTCAATCCCTGTATATCAGTGGTTCTTAATCGAGGGTGCGAGAGAAGTTCCTAAATTTTAATGAAAATTAATTCCTAAACGTACAAGAAACAAAAGAAACGGATCCCCTAAAACAGGAAGTATTGTTTTAAATGTAAACGTATTGTATGTATCGTAAACGTATACATTTGTTTACGAAATCAATAAGTTATCTCGCAATAAATGTATTTTCTTGAATAAAAAATAGAAAAAGATCCAAGGGGGCAGGAAAGCTCATTTTCAGATTCAAGTGTTTGCTGAATATTCTAAAACTACTAACTACTAAACTACTAACTACTGTAGATTTGAGGAGATTTGTAAAATGGGTTCTATATTCAAATATGGTAGATTCTGAAAAAAATGCAATATATTTCAAACCAATGACGGCTTTCCTCTATAGATGCTGAGGAGTATGATCTTTCATATAGCCCATTAGCGAAACTTCCGGTGAAGCTGGTGAAACCTCTTATACTGGTGGAGCCCGAAAAAGAATTCGAACCCACGACCCTCAATTTATCAAACCATCACCTCTTCAACGCCATTGAGTTTTTAAAACTAATTATAAAAACTACTAAACATTTCACACAAATTTCCAGATATACGAAGATGGTGATTTTAGAGATCCACGCTTTTGAAAATAAGAGTAATCTCAGGTTTGATAAAATATACCTTTTTGTCTACGGAAGCATTCTCCGGTGGGTGTGGATCATATTTATGTATATGGGTCATTATTAGAAAAAGTGGCAGCTGCATGTATCAAAATACACGTAGAATTACACCTGGCTGTCATTAGAAAACAGCAACCCAATTTTGCAGCTGGCCCTTTAAACTTTCGTTATCAACGGAGCTCCTTTCTCGGGGAAGAAACGCTATTTCTTCCGTTGATTCATCTCAACGTCCTTCACCACTTCCTGATCGAAGAGCACTTTCTCTTATCTCAACTGATCTTATCGCAAAATAGGGAGAAACAACCTGCCAGGCCTATAATATCATTTTGGAGTATATTATAAGGGCTGTATAGATTATTGATGCGTTGACGTGAATTATGAGAGGTCCCTATGAGAAGTGATGGCCTTACGCGGTTTTGCTAGTAATGCCAGGTTGTTACCGCTGAGATGGTAGGAAAAGAATTATATTTTGCTCATTTTCTTCCATAAACATTGAAGAATAGGAAATTCTAGATTCAAACAGTTTAAAAAAAGTACAATGAAGCAAATATAATGTTTCATAAAACATTCAGGGAGAATAATAAGTATATAACTGAATCGAGAATATACTCTTCATTTATACGATTAGCCCTTAACTTATTAATTTTCCTCATTCCATTTCATTTGGATTTTTAAATAATGAGCATTAAGCTTGATCAGACTGAAATGTTGGTCGTTTCAATAATAATTATGTTTCCAATAACAAATATGTCAATTAGATCTTTATACATTATCAGGGTGAAATTAATTATATTGCTCACACGGTTAAAACTTCATCATAAGATAATAAAATCATAATTAGAAATTCAGAAATATTATCTATCCAAAACAAACAAGAATCCGGCTAATAATTTTGAATCGCCAAAATTTTGCTGCCTTTTTAATAATTTCTTTTAGTAGCTTCATCAGTGGATACTCTTTAATGAAAATACAGAATATTTAGCATTACATTGAAAATATTAACTGATACGAAACTTTATGTATGAAGTAACGTTAACTTGAAATAAATTTAAGATGAATTCTGAAAATTTTTTATAGAGTACTTCAAATATTTTCTTTGGTGAAAAAACAGTCCTTGAACTTCCATAGTCGTCATGTTTACCCTGTAATATGAAAGAATTGCGGTGATATTAGAATGCGTAGGAAATCTCTGAAAGGTAGCGAGGTGGATTGGTAGCCCATATATTGGCCTCCAACAATGGCTTTACCCACATATTTATGCACTCTGATGGCCATATAGTTGACCCCATAGAGACTACGACGCCATGGTTTTTAATCAACTATTCGTGCTCCTCTATCGCTAGACTCGCATGACGTATTTTCAATTTATTATCACAAGGACTGTAATCACCTATTGTTTGACGGAAATAAACAGATACTATGCTGAAAAATTTCCTGATAGGATTTCATGATAAATTCTCAATCAGCATATTCCACCGTCATCCTATGAATTTGGATTCCTGTAAATTGCTTTTCCATCCTAGTTATCCCGAAGGCATTCATTATTTTCAGTTTTAATTTACACAGAATGACTAAAATACTTGATTCTATTATTTGATACGGCAGTAAATAATTACTTGTTTCAATGTGTTGTTTTCGCAATCAAATGATTGCTTTATTTATCTCTCAGTGGTTGCTTATTTCAAATCATGCTTAGTTGTGAAATAGCACTAGAGATACATTTTCTCTTTTGTAATTTTAAAGCATATATTTTTGATCGTGGCTTTTCATCGTCTCTTTCAACAAGACTAATGTGAAAAGTAAACTAGATCTTTTTAAAGAAATTCCTTAAGCTAATAAAATGATTATATTGTAGTATTTGGAGAAACTACTGCTTACTTTCATATTAATTATTGTCTACTGTTTTCTTCAATTCGTGTTGACCTGAGAATTCCTTTTAGGAAAAATACATCATTCAATTTGAGCTACCTCCTTATGATAATTGAAAAGATTATTAAGATAAAAATCGGTTATTTTAGGGAACTAGAATTTTTTAAAACGTTTTTGTACTTTTCCCCGAAGTATATCCTATTACTGCTTTTTAATTCTGAGGATACTATATGAAAGCAACAAGAGTAAAAGCTCTGGAAAGTACTCGTTACGTTAATTATTTTTTTTGCATTGTAGCTTTGGGAAGGAGGAATTTATTTACAGAAAAAATCTCATTGCAAGGCCAATGCTCCCTTAAAGCCCCAAGAAAGAATCGATTTTGCGATTTTTCTTCTTTGTTCAAAAAAATTAGGCTTTAGGTAAACTACAATTCTGTATTTCTCGTCTGTGTGTATTCAAAGCAAGAGCATAAGGCAAGTGCATTTAAAATCGATCCTGCATGCTAACCGTTTGAAGTGACCATTAAAGTACATATTGCTGTATTTTTACGGACTATAAGATTATAATTACTCTTCAAGCAATTTTAAAAAATAACATTTATACCATTTTTATTATTAGATTGCAAAGCCGGACTAAAAGAAAACAGTCCGCCAATCGCGAATGGCTTTTTCTGTTGGTGGAGGGCCGCTCAGCTGCTCTGTTTCTATGTTCTGAATAAGCTTTAACTTTCAATTTACAGCCCACATCAGATGAATACCATTTATTTTTCCATTGCGAAGCTAGCTACTAACAATAATATTGTACTGTTACCAAAAGCTCAAATCACTTTCAATTAGTCGCATCGTTGTACTGCAGCTGCCAGTTGAATACAATCCTGCCAGATACAGATAGGTTTCCAACGGTATCGAATATATGGCCATTTTTAAGACTGGCGGGAATTTAAATCGCAACACTGGACATTTTTATATTAATTGCAAGTATAAGACGCATCTGAATTTTGGAGGCAATTTTTTAATAAAAGGGCGTCTTATAGTCCGTAAAATATGGCAGGTGATTAATATTCGTAGCATGTCTAGTTAAGTTTCTACATACCAAAGAGGCAGCGCTACAATTGCAACTCATTGCCTGTTTGTTAGTTGCACTGGCTCCGTGAGATGGAATTGAATCAATTTTGTTCTACTTTTGTATTGTGGGCGTCAATCTGCATGTGAAAATCGGCTGGGAAGTTTGCAATCTTGCCCGTGCAAGTTTGGATCTCCATTTCGTCTCCTGAAAGCAAATAACACTACAACAAACAGAAACTCAATTTACACTCATTGACGGATGAGTGAAGTTTACGGTGAAACTGTTACGAATGAAACACGTGCCCATATACTATAAGTGGATTACAATTGTTGGGATCTATGTTGCTGATCATTATAGGTAGAAGTATAGAGATTTTTTGTAACAGTTTTTCTGACACCTTTCTCCAAGTCCACACTGAAAAAAAGCACTTTTAAGTTATTTTCCAGCAATTTTCGATTCTAGCCCACAGAGTGGCGTAATGAGTATTAGAATAATTGCTAGGTAAAAAGTAAAGAATGCTTTGGAAGTTAGAAGAATGAAACTTAATCGCAAAAAGATAAGTTATAAGTAAAAAAAATGGAAGAAAATAATTTCCAAAGCGGAAAATCTGGATATCTATAAAGTAATACTCGTGTATGGCATGGTGCCTATATCTGCCTTTCAGTTGCTAATTTTTAATAAACGTAGGCCGATTGAGTTGAACGGTCACACACGTTTCCACTGTTTTTAAGCAAAAAATGTGCCCTGAAATATTCGTTGGAATCCGATTCCCACTTACCTGGTGTTCCCCTTGTGAGTGTGTTTGCTTTTTTGTATTTCCAAACGGATACACTTTCTGGACATTCAATGCATTTATTTTTTGTATTACTGCAGGAAAATATTAAAAATATGTTTTCAATCTCTAATATTTTTTCTTATAATACCCGATACAGCAACAATACATATTGTATCCTCCGTATATTTTTTAAATTTGCTCATATGTCTTCTTATCTTTGTAAATCTCAACCTTATTTATATTCTGTTTTCATTAACATACATTCAAACTTGGTGGAACAGTGTTTCTTAATAGCGCTTACTATTCTATCACAAATTTGACCAAGTCTTATAAGAAAAGAGAAATTGCTTTTCTATACCTTCTTCCAATCTTCTTGAGAAGATTCGAAGAAAACCAGAAGCCAGAAAATTAAATACATTTACATATAATTTACAAAATTAATCAAGCCGGTTCATTTGTTATCGCAATAATTTTTGTATTGTAAGTGCTATACTTAGAGATATTAGTGCATGCGCAGGAGTCAAAGTTTCATTCCGTATCATTTTATTTAGAATAATATTATGAGATTCTTTCTCCAAAACAAAACTAAGTGGACGTATTTGCAAAGATATAATTTTGGTTAATTTCATTCTCTCAAATTCACATTTAACCAGCAATTCTTATTGGGTGAGGTTTATTATCTCGAATTAATAGGATAGTTCTCAGAGCATGCAAATAGTCTCGATTTTTGTAATTTCAAAATTTTAATCGAGAAAAAAATACCCGTATGCTCTCTATGATTGCATCATTCTGCCAAGTTATTACTGTGTTTAAAATTAGATTCAAAGGTTAAATAATAAGCTTTTTTCGTAATTCAGCTCTCTATATAAATGATAGAAGCATTGAAAATGGATAATTTTAATGAAACTCGCTGTTGATATTGGAGGAAAAATATTACAATTGTATCTGGAATTTATTCGGTTATTATTGCTTTTCGGAATGAAACTCAATTAAAATTACAATACCAGTGTAGTTGATTTGAGTATAAAATCCCATTCCGATGGCGTAAATGAGTTTTGAGCTGAGTTAAAACTAGAAATTCGTTGAAATTTATTTTTCATAAATCACCCAATCACTACCCTTAGCCTAGTTGTTTAAACTTGAGCATAAAGGCTTTAACGAAACCCTTGAACTAAACCGCAATGAAGTCTTAAAAAGCACGAAGTTGGAGCATCACCCAGGGAACAACGTATTCAGAAAGGATCTCAATCCTGTAACATCTATTTTAATCTCGTTAGGAACTGACATTCATGGGACATAAATGATGCCATAAAAGTCACTCGATTACTGCATTTCTCCCCCTTTATCCAGGGGTCTCCTCTCTTCATACAGTTTCACCGACCGACTCCCACGCATTCAGTCTTTTGGTCCTTCGCCGAAACTGCAAAGGATCACCGCTAACGAGCGGTCAAAACCACCAGCCTAAAGGGTTTCCCCAGAACCCTCTTCATCATCAGAAATTCTTCGGTCCACATGCTGATAACGCAACCTTTTCATTTTTCCTTCCATCTTCAGCCTTTTTCCCTACCATTCTGTTACGACGAAATAATAACTACGGTAAAGATTGGGGAGTCGGCATCCTGAAAGGAAAGAGTGAGAAACGGCCTGCAGAAAAGCGCCAGACTTCGGGGAGTTGAATGGGCCCGGATCGAAATCGAGAGTTTAATGGGATCGGAGAAGGCTATCCCAGCGCCATCTTATTTCCCGGAGGCGAGCGTGCTGCGTGGTACCGCTTCTTTTTGATTTACAGCGAAAGCCGTTCGGGATGAAACCAGACGATGAGATATGTGTATTTTGGACTCCGGAGGGCAGTTGGATTTCTTGCCTGAACGGCCGGAAAGTGCGTGGGAGAAGAAGAAAAAGGTCCGGAATCGAGGGGGCAGCGAGGTTGAATGGTAAAGCAGTCTTTTCCCAATGGAGGCACCGAAGTCGTTCCTTGTGATGGGTTTTTTGAACGTGCCCTCTCTCCCGAAAGGTATTCATACTGGGGGTAAAAGGTCTTTGCGCGGGTTTTCTTTTTGGGGGACCTTGGGCGTCTTAGAAGTGTGGCCTGACGTAAAGATGGACAAGGCTACACGAATTCGTATTAGCGGATAACAAATCTATGGTGGAAAAGGTCCTGATTGGGACAAAATCAGGGTGACACCGGTGTTAATGACGTATTGCTGTCACGAGTCGGTTATGAATCGTTATGCGCCTGAAAGACCGGAGATTTATGCTGTAGTGGGAGGTTTAGTTTCTAAAGACCTCTGGAAAGACTTATTACCACCTTGTTGACTTTTGATGGAAATAGCGTTAGTGGACTCTTCGCTAGGGTATCACCAATGCATGGAAACGTAAATTAGAAGAAAGTTAGCAAAAAGACTAAGTAATAAAAAAATGACATTTTTATATCGATGTCCGAAAGCAAGACTTAATGGAAATTACAAAAATGAGAGCCCAGATTATGTATAAAAAATACAATCCATCATTTCCGTCGGTAATAAAAAATAAATTAAAAGCACGAGTTCCTTATATTATCAATATTTTAAATTACATAGGTTGAAATATCGTCATTTTGAGCGAGGTTACTCAATCTAATTAATTTGACTGCGGATATATTTTAAGCTTGATGTAGGTATATAAAAATATTGAAATACTCGAAATCTCCGTTAAATATTAATATGAAGCTTGAATTTCTAAGAAATATATTTTATGACTTTCAAAATTTTAATGTTATTTCAAAGAGGTTCATTATATTGCTGGGAAATATCAAATTTTAGTTGCTAAAACAATTATGAGAATTCCTCGAATCACGGTCAATCAATCAATTCAAAATTTACATAATATATTTTTTATTTCCGTTCAGTTGTAATGCAAAATATCCGGAATTGGATTAAAAAATCAATATTTATGTTGATGAAATTGGATACACAGAGGAAATTTTCATTTTTTCAGTGACTTTGTAAAACTTCATTTAAAGTTTATCACCAACTTTTGGGTAGGATTTTCGGAGACTCCAAAAATTGATTAAAACAACAACATGAAGTTCAATTGGAAATTAATTAGGGAATTCCATTGAATCATCCTCCATAGTATTGACAAACTGCCAAAAACTAGAGTGCTGCTGAGCAGACAAAATTTGGGTGAAAATGAGAAGTTTTGGGTACTATCCCTGAAGGCTGCCACACCATGAGAGCCAACTCACTGAAAATCGCTGAATCAATACAATGGAACTAACTGCTTCCCTCAAATTCGTGACTTTGATAACAATCATTAATATTTTTATCTACGTAAATAATTGGCAAGATTTTAGACACATATCTACTTCCTCATAACGTAATGAGCTGTTGTTTCATTGATCAATATTAAACATTTAAAAAAACAAGCACTGTGTAGTAATTTCATCTAATGCTCATTAGAAAATACTTTACTTTTTCATCAGTTAGCAAATGATGTATTGAATCAGGGTAATTGGAAATTATAAAATGCAAAAGGCTGATCTAAGTGGGGATATTTATTTTCGAGTTTGCGGGATAAAATGGCATTCCCTGAGGCTTCAGTAAAATTACGTAGATAGTGCAGCTTCGCCAATTAGAATAATCGCTACATAAAGAACTCATAAATAAAATTTTATTTTATTCATTTATTGGAGTACCAGTAATTTTGGCTTAGGTACAAAATTTTTATTTCCCTCTTGCTACGTTATAAAATGTCTTGTGAAAAAATGCATCCTCACATTTATATTTCAAATTATGCAATTTAAAATAATATAGGAGATATATTATTTCTCTCAATCTAACATCTAAAAATTACCTTGTTGCTGAATCGGTCGCTCTTTCTGCATGCCAGAATCTTTGAATATATTTTACCCGCAAACTTTTCGACGTTTTCCCTCAATGGCATATCTTTCTTTCCTTTAGCAAGTTTAGTTGGCATTCCTTACACTTTTCTCATAATGCCAAGACAAACTTTTATGTCAAAATAGATGTACCAGGAGTTTATCTCTCTTTCACCTTCATGCGGAATCTATGTTTAAACAGCACAATACCTTGATACAAAAATGTTCACAAGAAGGATTTCACTGTGAGATAAATGAAAAAGTACACTGAATAAATTGCCTAAAATGTTAAATCTTGCGCTTTCCAAACCTAATGTATCACTTAGGGAAAAATACGCAAGAAGATGGGAGTACAAATCCTGCAAATGTACGGATAGTTAAGAAAATTTGTATTGAAAAAGCGGGTTAAAGTAGATCTGGAATGCAAAAACAACTATACAGGTGCATATTTCCGTAGATAAATTGATATTAATGTTTTCATAACAGAAAATACGCAGCAAAAAGTAAGTAATAACGTTACAAGATAGAATAGCTAAGAAATCAAGAAAATCGTTCATTGAAAGATTACAATATTGGCGTGGCACTCGGTAAATAACTCCCACACATTTTGCGGATAAATTAATTTGTTGTTTTACATTGCATACCAGTAGATATTTTAACTGATACATTGCGTCTCAACACTGAATACCCTCAATTATCTCAATCTCAATATTATATTCGTAATTCCACAACCCCATTTCCACATCGTCACAAAACCTACAGTTAAAAACATTTTCATGCAATTTTTATGGCTGGTGCGGTAATAAAAATATTCTCTCTTGCCTCCACCCGTAATTCCAACCTACTTAAAATACCTCGTTCCCTTCTTTCATCTCCCAAAGTTTTATGTTCTGCCGTATCAGAAAATCTTTCAGTTTTCTATTGTACTTCACCCCTTCGCTAGAAATTTTTCTCCAATTAATTCATTCCTATTATCGATAGCTGAACCTCTCTGTCTTTAATATATTTACGATTCTTGTTTAATTCTTGATGGTGTTGCTTTCTTCCTTATTTAATGTTTTAGTTGTATTGTGATTCAATTTAAAATAATAAATTGATAGATAAATAGGAGATGTGAATAATATCGTACTAGTTTTGATGTTTTTAATCCAACCTCTTTATCGTTAACTCATGTAAGAATCCTATTTTTTCTAGGTGGTATTGCCTTCTTGTTTATTTAATATTTTAATTGTATTGTGATGAAATGTAATTGGCTTTATCTAGATAGTTTCAAATAAATAAATAGATAGCTAAATAAGAGATCTGAATAATATCGTGCTAGTTTTGATGTTTTTAACTGAAACTCTCTGACTTTAACTTATTTAAGATTTTTGTTTTTATTTTGTATTTAATTTTTTGCTTATTTAATGTATTAATGTGCGTAATGATTCAATATAATTAGCTTTAACTAGCTGACTTTAAATAGTTATATATATGTATATAGCTAAATACAAGATCTGACATACATCGTACGTGTATTGAAGTTGCTTAATTGAACTTCACCAACCTTAACAAATTTCATATTTTTGTTTTTTTTTGTTTCTTTTATTTGTTTTCTTGTTTATTTAATGTTATAATTGGTGTAATGACATAATATAATTGGTTCAACAGGTTGATTTAAATAAATAAATAAATACATAGCTGAATACTAGATTTTTGTTTATTTAATGATATGATTGGTGCTATGATTCAAATAGATCGGCTTTAGCTAGCTGTTTTCTAAATTAAATAATTAAATAGATGCATGAGCAGACTTATATGATACAATTTTTGATGTTTCACTTGTGAATTTTCTCCCTCAATTTAGCCGTTTACTGATTTTTATTGTTAGACGACCCCATCCTTCTCTCTTCTCTAGCCATCCACACGCAGTGACTTCTTTTCCATTCCATTTCCCCGTATGGATCCTCCACACATTTATCTTCTTCCTCACATCTACCTTATGTCACAATTTCCTTACGATGGCGGGGCAGCTATTTTGTATGGTAGAAGTTTGGTGAGGGGAACTTGGGATCTGCTCCAGCGAGATTGATTGGATCGAGGAAATGGGAAAGTACCGGGAAACCAGGAATGACATTCTCATCAGAAGCAAGTCTGTCGATTTGCGACGAGAAATATCCCGGCCACAATTTAAAGTTTAATGCCATATTTTTTTCGCTTTAAATATTCTTCGCAAAATTTATCTGTGGGTTGGTCATGCGTTTGGTACTCAAATAAATATTCTCTAAATGCCCGCTTTGTACCGTATTGATTGCGATCTTATGAAATTAACTAATTTACCGAGAGAAGATAGAGGGACTTAAAAAGATGAACTGGAAATAATCATATTGGAGAGAGGAAGCTTTTGTGATTTTAAATAGCCTTTTGTTCCACTGCATGTAAATGGCGGCTACCGAGTAGGATATAATAACTAACGTTTCACACAGCATAACGAGTTCATTATTTAAGGGTTATTAACTTATATTTCATTATAAGGGTTTATAACGGATTAATTTAATTTTCTGATTTATCTGTCAATTTATTTCTGTTTACCATCTTACTATGGAAGGAAATCATGATTTCTTGGGGTAGCTTTCTTTCTTTATTTTAACTAATACACTAATTATGTAAAGATTTATCATTTTTGCAGCATCCTCCAAGCATTTAACATTCTCGATTATAGATTAATCTTAAATCATTTATAGATCTTACCATATAAACACTTATTACTTGTAGCCTAAGTAATTCATGTGTTTTGGATCTCGTGTTTTTCAATCTCAAATGCTAATTAAAAAGTCTTTTCTTTGTTTATTAAGTCACGATTGCAGTTGTTAATTTTATTAATTGTTAGTTGTTAGTTTTAATTATATCAGTTTTAAAGAATTTTTTTTGGAATTTGCCTTTTTAATTTGTTAAAGCAAGATATATTTCATAAAAGCCATTCAACTTCAAATATCAATATCAATTTATTATTACAAGTTCATTTTGTTTATTTTTGATAAAATGTAGAATTTTTTTTATTTTGAAACATAGCTTTATCACTTTTATTATTTTTTCATCATCATCTTGACGTTATTTGCTGACTTTTTCGGCGTATATTTTAAAGTGTTTCAGAATCAATTCTATGTAGCTTTATAATAATATGCCCTTTCTCTTCTTTTTATGTAAATGCTTTTGCTTGTAGAATGCATTGCTTTCTTCTAGTCTCTGAAATAATTTTCAACCACATATTTGATTTTGAATTTATAATGTCACTTCTATTCCGCCAATATTTGAGCGATTCTAAACGTATGTGTTAACGCATACAACTAGCCTCTCAGAATATTCGTGAAACACCCTCGTTTACGTTGCAAACGTATCATAAAGCAGATCACATCATGGTTTTTCGTAATCTCTTTCCAAAAAGATCACCAAGGTCTTGTTTGTATCATTACAATGTATTTCATAATTTTATCTTTCTTCGTCGCTTTTTCAACTCCCTACTTCGGCTTTTCTTTCTTCTCAAGATGGGAAAACAACTTTAATGACAAAAGTTTTGCCCTATCATCAATATTCTCACACCACCTTTGACCTTCGATAGATTTGATAAAATGATCTTCCTTTCACTTTGAAAACTCATTTGGTGTTTTAATCAAAGGATTACTGGAGTAAACAACCATTAGCTAGAGAATTTAATACCGTCATATACTTGCATAGCTACACTGATGTGACGTCTGTATACCTTTCCTCACTTTCTCTTATCTTTACCTTCCCCGCTGTTTTTTCATCACTTTCATTCTCTTTTCATTATTCGTGGCACCCTCTTCCCAATTCCACACAATAATCGTCCATGGAATCTCCTTTTTCCCGTTCACCTCTTCATGAATATGGATTTAATCGTTTTATCTCATCTGGTCGTACATATTCTTCCATGCGCCTCTCCTTTTCCTGATTCTTCCATTCCCAAATTCTCTTTTTTCGTATTTTTCTCATTTTTTTCGTAATATTCCCACCCTCTCCAAATACGCAAAACCGATCACGCTTTTCATTTCTTGCTTCCAACATTGGTAATGCCCCCCTCTCCTTGTCCTATTTCCATCGTACATAATTCTCAATATTTTTTCTTTCTTTCTTCATTCTTGTTCACCCAATACTACCGCTCTTCAGGATTGTTTATTAATATAAATTTCGAAGCGAATATCTATTTTGACTACGTGTCCATCATTCTTTATACTTAAAATTCTTCCCTATGAAATGAACATTTATTTTTAAATTAATTTACACATAACGTTCTTCCTTAAACAATTACCTTTTATTATTATTATTTTGCTCTAATAAGTATTTTGCTCAATATGTGTGTACTAATAGTATATAATATGGTAATTATAATAGTATGTAATAATTAAATCTAATAACAGTACATTAGAAAAACCAATTACTAAATGTCATTCACAATTCAATACGTATATTAGTGTCCAGTCTTCCTTAATTCTCTTGAATACCCTTACATCTTTAATTTACTTTTTTATCCCTATATTGTATAAAGGATCGGGTCGGGGGAAGTAAAGAAACCAGCACAGCAAGTTAATTAGATAATACATTGGATACGTATCATATCCCATTCTATTATTTATAAATAGTTAACTCTGTTTGAATTGATCATGAGACCGTTCACATATGCATGAAACCTTCACTCAACCATTTTAAGCCAAAAGTTGCATTTTCCATATACTCGTTAGAGGACATCCCACATACGAAATAATACGATTTGTGTGCCTATACACTGAGCTAAAAATGCAATTTTCGGCAGAGGAATCCGATCAGGTAAATATTACATAAAATTATACCAAATAAATGGAAAGCTATGAATTTTACCCGTATCACTGGAATAATATATCTTGCTACTTTGATTCGACACATCAAATCATCATCAGCGAAGGATACAGAGAATTTTCGTCCACAACTACAGTAAATATAGCATTTTAGTAAAACATATATTATTAAATAATCTAATATGTTTTCAATGGTACGTGTAAAAGTTTTATCTTTTCATTTTTTTACAAAGTGGATTCCAACGACAAAGTCGTGTCTGAAGCAATTGATGGCACAATATTTACTCAAAAATAACTCATAGGAAATGGATTTGATAATAAAGTAGAGTAAAAATTTTCCATCTTCTCTAAATATCCCTTCTCAAGAGATAAATTATCATTCTCCAGGGGATCATTATCTTTTTTCGTTTCCATATTCACGAACTCCAGTGGATTCCCATGCATTCCCCTTTCTCTTTTGCTGCAGATGCTATCCCTTTTTCTCGCTGCATTTCCATTCTATTTACGCTCCTATTCCCTTTCTCTCCCGCCTTTCCCTGGACGTTCTGCCCTTGATCGCATGCAGCAACTGTTTTCTTCTTACTCTTCCTCCCACGCAATGATTGAGAATAGCCTTTGGAATTCCAAATGGCCTTTCACTTGCCGCTATCGAAAGAATTAAAAGTCAGGAGGAGATATCGCTTCGCAGCGGGTCTTCGCCATTCCAACACTCCCTACAAAAGAGGCGAAAAAGTGGATGTCAACCGCGGTTTCGAAGGCCCGTCCAAAAAGAAGAAGGAAAAAGGTAGGAATGCAGTCAAAAATATCATGAATTTCCGAAGTCTGAAGCGTTGCGTTTCTCGCAAAGTGATAAACGTCATTTCGCTGGATTCATATCGTCGAGCGCTGCAGAAAATCTCTTTATTCTACAAATCTATTCTTCAATAATTCTTCGGGCACTTTCTCTTTGTAATTGCACCCAAAATTTCATCAGCTGAAAAATGTACTTCATTGATGCGATTAAAGGTTTGCCTATAAAAAGATGAAAATGTCTATTTGCATGTATAGTGTGAATTTATATGATTTATTATGTTGTTTTTGCGTAATAATGACATAATGCTGAATATAATTATATTATATAAATTACATAGTAATAACGAATGATCATAAATTTCATAAATTTAATTCTTAGGTATAAGTGTTTTATTCGATTCTGGAACTGTCCATTATTATTTAGTTATTGAACTTTTATTTTCCACACGAAAAAACAATGAATATTTTAAATTTTTATTTAGTATAAACTGTGAATATATTGCCGAAATATCAATTCAATTTAATTATTTTTAATTTTGAAGGATTTATGTTAAGGGCCTATGTTAGCCATCTTAGATTTGCAATGCTACGATAGGATACATAAATAATTTATAAGTCGTATATATGATAGAAAGTGAAACCTGTAAGAATTAGGACTATTGTAAATAAAAAATAAGTATTGAATACTTTAAACTAGATAAGTAAAACTTGAAAGAGAGAAAATATTAAATTTTATAGGAATCGACTACGAAAATGGTTGAATCTATGTGTGCTCAGAAAATGCATTTAAAATCTCAAAAGGAAATTCTATTTATTAAATATAGTATTCTAGTTGAGAGGTTGAATTGTTCATGAGTGAGTGACTCAGTATTTAAAGCAACACTCTTCGCTTTGAAAAATATTGAAATTATTAATTTTCCCTAACTTTTATTTTTGTACGTTATTTTATATATCTTAGTTCAAATTCTAAATAAACTAACTTACCTTTTTATATTCTATTGAGATTGGAAAGGTCCAAAAATGAAAAGGTTTTCTTAAGACTTTTGTACTATTGAAAAGAACTCCTCCTCAAAAAGAGTCTAGAGGAGGAGTGTACCTAACCTAAACATAGAAAATGAGCTATTTTGAATTAATTATCAACGGGGAACTTGAAGACTCCAATTGTGTATTTTAAGATAAATTTCCCATAGTGTTTATCAACAGTTCATTTCTCTATAAAACTTTAAAGTTAAAAATGAGCAAATAATAACATAATAACAATAACATAACTGAATAACAGATAAATATGTCATCATTTGTTGAAATCTCTATTTAATCCTGAATTTATAAAGCTATACAGAAGTTAATTCCCAATGATAAAAGTCCATTCTTTGTTATACTAAACCTACATTTCCTAGAAGGATTGGAGAAAGCATTACGCTGATTTATAAATTATTTACATGCCTTGTTTTAAATATTCTGTCATGACTAATTATTCCATCGGTTCATAATGAAAGCACTGCAATGTCTGCTAATATTCTTTTAAGATCATGCCACCGCCGAAATGAGCTTAATCCTCCCGTAGTTCGCTGAAAAATCGAACTAACATTTTCCACTGAACAGAATTAAATTATTCAAAATTTGATATAAGAAAAAAAAACAGTAATTGCATTAATTGCATGTAATATCTTCAGCTTTGAAATTGAGAAAAACTTTACAGAACAATAATGATGAAGGTCTTTATTTCGGGCGAGAATGAGACTATAAAGTCTCTTCTTTCATCGAAACATGAGAAAAGTACTTAGAAAAAGACTTATTTGTGGTTTACAAAATGTAGGTCAAGAGCTTATGAAAAAATTCCACAGCAGGAAATGCCCTCAAGAAGGGGAGATTGAAAAATCTGAGAAAACTGCAGATAGGAAAATTAATGAAATGAAAAATATATCGGAACAGTAATTATAGAATACATCTGGTGCATTCACACACCAGATATATTCTATAATTACATGTCAATTCTATAATTGTATATAAATGAATTCGGTGGAGTAATAGGGGATATCTTATAAATTTAGTCTTGTTTGTTGTTAAAAGCTTAACCTTATCCTGTTTTTACAATATAATAACATTAATTAGAACTTTTAAATGCAATAATTTAATTGTGAAGGTGTTTGTAAATTAACAATGTTTGTGGCTGCAACCTGACTTCTGTCAAACTGTAGCAATAATAATAATAATAATAAGAATAATAATAATAATAATAATATTTTTTACGAAATGAGATTCAATGGAATATAAAGACAAGAAGACAAAGCAATAATATCAAACAAAACAAAAAAGAATAGTTACACATGTATCAATTACACATCAAAAAGTTGCATATTTACATGTAAGTAGATAAAAATATACTAGTATATAAACAATAAACCAAAACCGGTCAATGAGGGTTCCCTTCTGCAATATCATCGAAATCAAGAATTTGAAATTTTTCCTGCTTCGCACAAGACTATTAGATTAAATCAAAGTTGTGAACACTTAGAGAGGGGAGCATTTCCGTTAAAATACCTTATAAATCGCGCTTGAAATTTGCAAATAGAAACTTCAAATCCGAAGCTCTAATATTTCCAACGCTACCTCAGCATTCTTCGTTGATTCGTCGATATAAATTCTGCATCTATTCATCCCAACTCCGAAGTACGGGAGTCTTCCATTCCGAAAAATTTGTTGTTCGCTCAATCCCTTTTAGGCACTAATATCTCCCATACAAAATGAGGAACCTCGTAGCGATCAATGCCCTTCTTCATCAGAATGGAGAATGGTGTTCTCGTACATTCCACTTCATCTACTATTTCTTTGAGTGTCTAGCGGAAATGGAAGCGACGATTGTACTTGTTTTCATGAATTTTATTTTTTAACCTGAATGAGTTCGATCGTTCATAAAGTTTTGGATAATCTGTAGAAAGCGGGTTTTTTCATTTTTTTCCATTGCAATCTAGCAAGGCAGATTTTTCAAACATCAAAATTACAATCCTTGCGAAATAGTTATTTATTGGAAAATTTACGTTTTGTCCGATATTAATTAAAAAGAGTAATTATTTATTAACTTATTTCTCCATATTCCTTGAATCATGACAGATTTTTCAAAATGTTCTCGATTTAATTGCTCTTCAGTTGGAATGTCAGATTGAATTGATTTTTTATCTTTTCACAATTATCTATATATTTATATCCACGTTTCGATTAGAACTCGGTGGAATACTTAACACCCGATTGTCGTTTTACATACAATGAAAGAATAATACTTGGAATTTTAGAAAATGCGTTAACTTTTTAAATGAAAAATTTTAGATTACAATCATCCATCAGAAAAAGCAGTCCAACTTTGCGTATTCTTAAGGCTTGAGTAAAATTTATTGCCATGTTGACCAATTTTCTTCGTAATAATAATCGAAATTATCTGCAGTGTGCAAATCTACTATTTACATATTTAAAACAAAAAGAGTGAAATTCAACACACCTACAAAATTTAAATTAAGCATAGATGTAATTTTCTTTACCCTGTTGTCAGTCGCTAAAACGTACTTATGCATTAAATTTGAATTCACCAATAAGGAAACTGGCGGTGACAATTCTTTATAATACTCATTTTAGTGACATAATCAATGATTTCCTACTTAATAATCTTCGCCGTCTTGCCTGTGACGTCGTATAATTTATAATAAGGATACGCATTCATTCAAATAAACTAGACTTGTTCAGGAAAAGAGAAGGACGCTGAAAAAACTTCGTGTTTGCCAAATTATTAATTTTTCTTATATTTCAAAATGTTTAAGCAATGATACAACGCGCAAGCATATAAAAAATAATTTACTCGAGTTTAAGTTTTAAATTTGATAGTCTCTGTCTGTGACAATAACCTGTTTTTTGCAATTTTTATTATTTGGTAAACTTAAGCAACCAGAGGCCCTATCTGCAGAGATCATTTGGAGATCTCAACTAAATAAAAAGACTTGAGGCTTTCTTGGTGAATAGCTTGTGTTAAAAGCTCTCGGATAATCATCCAGGTGGATTCCGGTGACCATGTCGCCAACGTTTCGACGACCGACTCTGCCATTTTCCTCAGGGCTGCTGAGATGCCGTTTGAAACTTTCTGTCCGGTATATATACTATGCATCAATCCTCTCTCTCCTGATTGGTCCATCTTGGAGTCTCTTCCGATTGGTCGAAATTCCTCTCCCCAATTTTTCCCTAATTATTTTATCCCACGCCTTGCTGAGTATGCACCCATTGTCTCTATTAATATTATTTTTCTCCAATCTTATTTCAATGTCTTCCGTGGTGATGCGCTCCCAGTAGCCATTTGCATGCGCAAGTCGTTTGGTGTCCTCGAATTTGATTTGGTGCTTCTTCCCCAGGCCATGTTCGGCCACAGCTGACTTTTCCGGTTGGCCTAGACGAATGTACCTGGAGTGTTCCTTTAAACGGGTGGTGATAGTTCTGGAGGTTTCTCCGATGTATGAAACCCCACATTCATTTGTATATTCCGGGTGTTCTCAGTCCCAGGTCATCCTTTACGTGCACCAAGCATTCCTTTAGTTTTCGAATGGGTTTGTGAGCCGTCCGGATGTTGTGCTTCCTCAGAATCCTGGCGATTTTCCCAGTAACTGTAGATCTTCCTCAGCAGCCCTGAGGAAGATGGCAGAGTCGGCCGTCGAAACGTTGGCGACATGGTCACCGGAATCCACCTAGATGATTACCCGAGAGCTTTTAACCCATCTCAACTAAAGATTCTTTATTTTAAGAAACGACGAATCGTTCGTTTTTTTGGTTTTCTTAAAATCATTGCATTGCATAACATTTTAGTGTACCTTTGATTTCAGAGTAGAATTTGCGTGACGCTTCGAGAAGAGGTGACGGAGAAATCGAATAAACCGAAACGGAATCATTGCTATTTATTTCCCTCCAGATTGCAATTTGTTTCCAACGCCGAATTATAACTTTTGCACCATAGCGTGGCAGAGATAATTAAAAGAAGGGAACGGAAATAGATGCCGTAAGGGCAATAAACAAACACAGGAGTAACATTATTTTGTGTTCACTACTGGTATAAAGAGCAAATCTACTCAGAGAATCACAACTCACTTCATTTTTATCGAAACGGTGATAAATTTGATGTGCTTCTCAAATTCCGTTTCCTGTCCTTGTCTTTTTCGCTTTTATCTCCGCATCAAATGTAAATACACTTTTTTGTGTTTGTAGAGGCATTTGGTTTTAATTTTATGTAGATTATTGTTACCGATTCTTCATAGAATTTGAAATATTATGTGAAATGCGCATCTTCGATACGGAAATGCAGGCAAAGTAATCTAAGGGAAAAAAATGGAACACAGCTGTTAGTGAATTAGAGGTTTAAATATCTCCAATAGCCCTGTTTGTCGGAATTCTGCACCTTGTTGCCAACGGTTTTTGGATAATTTCGGATAATAAGTAATCCGGATTTCTCTGTTGTTTCAGAAAACAGGTGGTAGCGAGGTGTGGATCGTTGACAGGGAAGGCTATCGGAGACTTTTAAATCTCTAATCAAAGTGATATGATACACTGTCCTTTTCATTGGAAATTCAAAAAATTATTAAATGGTAGTAGAACTACAATAAAAAACTTTGAAGGTTTTAATATCGATGTATTCCAATTAAATAATCTCAATCCAGCTTAGCGGTGGAGATAATTTTTATATTAGGTCCCTCCCTTGCGTCTTATCCTTATCTTCACCTTCTTTATTCATCGCCTTAATTTATCGTTTTACGGAAATTTAATACCAACCCAATCTCATTGAAGTTTTCTTAGAGTCCATTCCAGAACAAGGAAACTTATTTATACAGCTGTTTTTTAGGAAGATGAAACATATGAACTCATGAGTCCCTATTTACAGAACATATAGGAATAGTGTAACTTATGAGTAACGACTGAAGCTCAAACCTGACATGGGAGCATTAAAGAGGAATTGGCTAAAAAAATATTTAATATTCAAAGGAATGAAGGAGGCTATTTTGGTTTAAAGAAAATTTAACTTACAATAAATGTTCATAATGAATGCAACAGAATGAATTCTGATTAATACAAATATTTCTGATGCTTTAAGTACATTTTTTAGGCAAAATAAATAAAAATGACTAGCCGTGTTCAAATCTCCTGCTCTATTCACATCCTTAATCTTACAGATAGCTCGAGCTAAAAGCAAACACGCGCAAATCAAGACAAGCTTCAAGGAAGTTCTGGTGATTAAGGCTTCTGCCTTCCATCTGGTATATTACCAGTTATTCATTGGCAATAAATTTTCATACGCTATATTCTGGAAAGCTGCAATCGGGAAGCTGGGATTCAGTTTATCCTCGTGAGAGTAAACAGAATATGAGCAGTCCCACGCATTTCTGTGACTAATAAAAGAGAAACCACATATGACAACTAATATATTTGTCATGGAACAAACGTATTTACTTCCAGTTAACCTTTTCAGTACGCAAATATTCTTTTTATTCCTGAGATTAAAGGAATATTCCGTAATATCCTTAGATCACCTTGTCAAGATACACCGTTACATCTCGTATGTTAACAATAAATTGAACTCTTGCAGGAGGACTATTTCAGTATTACTTGACCAATAAAGTTTATATTCCTTCGTAGGTAAATTCTGTTTATATTGATTATAGATTCTAAAAGTCCAGAGAAATCACACTGTAGTTCTGTAATTTTAAGGCCTTTTTGAAAATATTCCTATAAAAATTTATGAATAATTATATGAGACTATAAATGATTATATGGCAATGAAACTCGTCTAATTTTGCCTTACTTCTCCCTGAAAAAAGGCGGCTTGAGGGTCACATATGTAAATGTACATAAGACATGAAGGATCTCAGAAGAAAAGTGCGGAAACCTCAAAGTCGATAATTCGAGGAATTCTCTCATTAAAATATAAATACAGATCAGAAAAAAAACCTGCTCACCAGTGCCTGTACAAGAAATGTGTCAAATGCTTTACATGAAAGAATTAACCAACGATTTCGCATGCATATATAATTAGCAGAAGCCCATTCTGACCTGATGGAAATCAATGCAAAAAACAGTGATAAAAGCACGTATATATTTAAAGGAATCGTATTTATTTTCATATACGTGAGTTCAAAGGTTAGTTGAGGTTAATAAAACGTTATTTATCCCAAATGTTCTTTTTCCCCTTTTTCTCTTTCTTTTTAATTTTTTGTTATAATTCATATCGCTAGCATTAATTTCAACGTGGACTGATCCTTATTTATGTATTTTATGAAAGAACTTACTGCTTGTGTATTTTTATAGATTTGTCATGTTCTTTTTCTTCATCTTTTAGTTATTACTATCGATAGGTTTGCGCAGGTTTTTCACAACCCCAACTTTGTGGGTGTTTTCCTGTAGTGCATTATTTTTCTTAAGGATCTCTTAAGTTTTTTTGTATCCAAAACTCTTTTAATTGTTTCTCATACGATTTTCTTCAATTTGATTATTCTATAGTAAATGGTAGTGGGTTTGTTGAAAGAAGAGACTTTTAGTCAAAAGAACTACTTTTATCGTTGTTGTTGTTTAGGACTCATTCGTTGAAAATGATTGAGACTTCTGATTGAAAAGATAGTCCTAGCTGGAAATAAATCTGAGATGCGATATTCCGAACCCGAGAAGGCTGACACGCATATTTTGGGAATCTTTCTCCACAATGCCTCACTGGAAGGGGAAGCTTCAGAATGCGAATTGCTCCTCTCGTGAGATTATGAGAAGACCGTGGATCTTTTACGCAACCACAGCAACTGCAAGCAACATTTTCCGAGCCCTTTTGTGAAGCGTTTTGCTCCACCGTTTCTCATTCAAAAAAACCCTCGAACGCCACACGATCGAACGGCACCCTCTGGCGCTATAAAACTCTCTATCTGAACCCCTAAGCAAACTCATGAATCATTCCACATTGTCTACCGGATCTCCGATGACCTGCAAGTAGAAAATTTGAATCGCGACGAAATGAGTTATGCCCCCCTTTGCCTGTCAAGCGAAGAGATGCTTCCACTTATAAATATAAACGCTTCCATTTTCTCCCGCGCGGGGGAGTTACAATCGTCTCTGAAGGTAACAAGAGTGTGAAGCATGCGAGGGAGACAGTGGCGGACGTGGATATAAAATCTTTCCAAAAGACTTGATTTATTCGTCTAGTTCCGAAACTTTCCGCTTCCCGCTGCTCCGTCAACCATTCCAGCCCCTTTAAATTTTATTCCCCATATCTTAGTTCCACTGTTTTTCGCCATCATGTTGTAACCTTCTGGAAAATTTCTCGCTGTATCCTTCCACGCAACGAGATAGTCCAGATTTATTTTGGAATAGGAAAGGCACGAGAAACAGAAACGAAAATTGACCACACTTCTTCCTCCGAGAAGAACAGGGGGAGTCTAGCATCAGAAAAGTGAAGAAAGAAAAAACGCAACCCGCAGAGCACTGGTGAGAACTTTTCGCCGGCTCCCCTTTAAATACATGTTTTTTTGGGGTTTTATTTTTCTCTCATAAGGGGACTCAGAATCTTGTCTATCCTATGGCATATTCTCAGATTGTTTAAATGAACCTTTTACTTAACGATCATGTTCGATTTTTTTTTCTCAAAGTCCTCTTGATTATTTTCATCATGGAAAATAAAACATGCCTGCAATGTAAACTTCTTGGATGCCGGTGTCGTCTGCTAGAGCGATATAAAGAACAAATCATCTGCCATCCTTACGGAAACTGTATTAAAACCTCGTTGGTTATTATAATGTTAATTTTATGTACATTATATTGCATTAATCCGTCTTAGTTTTTAATTGATCAATACCAAGTATGGCATAAAAATTCCTTAATAATCGTTTACCGCATTGAGAAAAAAGCTACTTTTTCATACATTATATTAGCTTATCAGGGTAATTAGAGATTCTCCGCTTGTGCAAATGTTAGTTCTAATTCATAATTGGGACTCAATGCAGTGAAAGTTGTCAAAATGACGAATCTGTTCTTACAGCCAAATGCACTGCAATTGCTCATATTGAAGGCAGAAACAAGCCCCTGCTTATTTACCTATAAAACCTTTAGAAACGCGAAAATAACAAAATTGCTTCGTGTTATAAATTACTCAAACTACATTTTGTCTTCCAAAACGTTCGAATTACTCGATCAAACCTTGATAACTCTGTATCAAAGCCGCAAAATCACGAAAAAACAATGTATTAGTATAGGGAGATACGAAAAGTTCTCACCAGAATAGCGAAATGCGCAATTTGCTCTTTTTTTTGCTTCACTTTTGGTCGCTAGAGGAAGATAGGATATGCTACCCCTGTGCCGAGAAGGAACTCTTTCGTGTTCCGCTCAGCTTTCCTATCCTTCCGGTAGATTGCGTTGGTATCTACCCGGTCGCATTGTTAAATGGTGCATTTTCGGGGCCATTTTGAGTCGGGCTGATCACAAAAGGAGTGGAAACGTACGCTCCGCTGGAATGTACTTCCTGTCGAGATTTTCGACTGTTTGGATTCATTCATCTCTCAAGGAATGCGTGCCTAGACTAGCTCGCTGCGGACCCGTAAACATAAAGAATTCAAAGCCGAATGTTAGAGACACGGCAAACATTGCTGGAAATTGGCATGTGGTAAAAGGACTCTTATGCGCAGTTTAAAAAGAGTTGTTTTGAATGAAACGTCCGCTGGAATGGATGTCTACTACGAGCGATATGATCCTTCGAATGCTACTCAGAATGAAAGTATAAAGGAGCAAATATCATCGAAGCAACGTTACTCTATCTTAAAGAAATCCTCGAGTTTCATTTGATATTCCGTTTCGGAATTTTTATTATGTTATTAAAGGCCAAAAGTCTTATTAAAAATTGATGGAGCGATAGTTCATATGAGCTTATGAATAAATTATAAGTGTATGGCACGATATTTTTAAGTTTTTGCAGTTGGTAAGATGTGTTTTTGTCTTATGTCTCATGATACAAGTCTTACTCCATTTCTATATTGCGTATGTTAGGATTCCATTGGATTATTGGAATTTGTTAATAAAATAATATTGTGAATTTAGTTCTGGAATTTTTTGTGAATTGTAGCGTTTTGGATTGTGAATTGCCGTTGTCTGTAAACTGTTTAAGTAAACGGAAGGGATGATTAAGTGTTGTTTGGTAGTTTTATATGTTTAAAACTGTAACATTGCTTGTATTAGTTGTAATTTAAATTAGAATCGCAATCTGACCTAGCGTCTAACCAGGGGGTAGTTATAAATAAAAATTTATACAAAATAAAATCATTATACTACGTGATTAGTTCTCATCAAATAATGTCTTTATAAACAACCATAAATTAGACCAATTTTATAAATGCAAAATGCACGCTTAATACCCATGAAAACAAACAAATCTGTTGAATTGTCAAAAGAAAAAACTAGCATTTAAAGGTGAACCAGTCTCAATAATAGAAGTCGGGATGTCTCTCTCTTTCTGTTTGAGAGGTTTTTGTTTTTGAACACATTCGCAGAATGTTTTATTTAAAGTTTCAACACACGGGCGCCATCATTAGGTGTGAATTTCGCATCCAGGAAAATCGATGAAACAATTTTAATTAATAAAAATTATTTCGTTTTATTCTGAATAGTATATGATGTTAAGATTTAATTCTTCAATACATTTCGACTATATTGTGACTAAAAATAATATCATCAGCGCAATCCGACGAAAACTAATTAGATTCACGGTTTCCTCAATTCCAAAAATAATTAATTTTTTTATAAATAGCTAGTGTTCATTTGCTCGCCCACTTAAAAAATAATTGCCCACTGGTTATTCATTTGATAGATAATGCGAAAGAGGAAATAGTGTTGGGTGGTTTGAGGAAATAAATCACTCTTGTATAATTAAATAGAGAAGAATGAACTTGGTACTTACTGAGAAATGGAGTCTGTTCAATTAACTTATTCCAAAAATTTCAAAAATTCATTTACACACTCATGCAAATCAGAAGAATTCAAACACTGTTATCCTCGAAAGCCATTGCGATATTTTATTATTCCAGGAAAATTATTTATCCAAATACTCACGCATCATTTTCCTTAATCTAATCTGGAGAGGAAAATTGGAAAAAAGGATTGGATTCCAAGAATGATGGACTGTTAATTTTGTTGCTAATAAAAGCTATCATCGATACCAGCTGTGAATATCGATTTATAATATGGAATTAACCCTAAAAAATGTTAATTACACGACATGTAACGATGCTACCGTAATATACTTGCGACAAAACTAACTTAATGAGGCAGGCTGTTCACGGATGGCGCTCCGT
This sequence comes from Sympetrum striolatum, assembly GCA_947579665.1. Lineage (NCBI taxonomy): Eukaryota > Metazoa > Arthropoda > Insecta > Odonata > Libellulidae > Sympetrum > Sympetrum striolatum. The sequence continues at coordinate 41,762,991 of OX388349.1, forward strand.
AAATAAATACAAATTCTTAATGTACACTCCTGGCCAAAATTAACGCAGCACCTCCCTAGCGATCCTTACGGCTGGTGCTGCGTTAATTTTGGCCAGGACTGTACTTTGCAGAATCCATTAACTTTATCGAGAGGAGCAAATTAATGAACGGATATATTGATTATTAATGATTCATCTAGCTTTATCCGCAAAATAATTATAAATGCATATAAACACTTTATTTTTATTTCAAAGCTTTCAACTGTACCAGGTAATAATACAATTCAATGTTGTAAAAAAGAAAAATTTACTCAATAAATCTCATATAGACTATAAGCTTTTGAAGACCTTATATTACAGAAAAAACGTCACGAACGTGAAACTTTTTATAAGCAAAAATGGGTCGATCCCGCGAAATCTCAAATCATTCAAAATTTGCAGCAAAATCGGGAATAAAACTGCACAATTCAATTTTGACAATGAGGGGGAAGAACAAAAACTGAAATTGAATGCCGAAGCCATAAATGCAATCAATCTCAGCCATAAAACATAAATTACTATTCGAAGGGCTCCATCCCAATATAGAAAGAAGGAAAGACCAGATGCTTCCTTCACTGCATTTTTAATGAAAACACATGAAAAGGTTTCAATGTAATATTCTTACGGAAAGAGTACAAGGTAAATACCTCGATTCTAAGTGATTGATTTTCTCAAGAAATCTCTTCTTTCTATGAGTTTTACCTCAGCCCGATGTTTGAAGTGCTTCTTTCCCTCAAAAGAGAACAAGTTTTTACTAGTCTAAACAGTGTCATCGCTATGTCCAAAGTGATGAGAAAAATGTTCGAATGAATGAATTTTATTTGAAAGATTAAATATAAGGTAACTATTTGAAGAAGTAAGTGTTTCTACCTTTACCAACAAATAGTGACTATCATGAAATCACTCAGGCGTAGTTTAAAAAATTAGAAATTATATGCATGTTTAAAAATGGTATTGAATTTTATTAAGTTGTGCAATAAATATGTTTCTTCCTTCCACATAATTAATATTTGGTTGTGGTACAAATTTAGAATTGCTAAATAAATTGCTTCCGTCTGTCTTAATTTTTCGGAAATGGAATTATTGTAATCAGTCTTAACTAAAATTATAACGAGCTGAGTACTACATTCATGGTAAAATATCAAACTGAACCATGCATATTAGTTAAATCATAATGTTAATTTTTATACCTTTACTAATAAAACTAATGCAATCATATATTTCCTATCAAAATGTAAACGATTCCATGAATTAGAGTAAATCTATTTTCTACACTAATTTATTTACTTTTACTACTGTTTAAAATAAATAAACAGAGTGAGCCAGGATATAGTTTTAAGTAGATAAAAACCTATTTTGATTAATTAATCTCAACAAACAATTCAGAAGTTAAAGAAAAAACCGTGGGATCCTTAAAAGTTCCTAGCTTGGTAAAAAACGTTGCCGATCTAGGCTTGGCATAATAAGGATTAAAATAACTTCGTGGAACCTTCTAAAATGATTCACCATAAATAATTTTACAAAAATCTGCTTTAATTCCTATAATTTCTTTTTTTAAGGAGGTTATATATATACTCTCAAAATTCTAATAAAGTTAGTGTATTTTTATACTTTTTCTAGCTTTTCGTCCATTTACCTACTTGTTGATTTCTTAGAAAGTCCCTTAAGCGAGGAAAGTTAGCTATTTCTAACAAATTATATCATTATACTCACAAGTGCGTGGCACAATTTTTCATTGAAACTTGTTTTGAGGAAAAACTTAGGTTTAGCTTTGCCGTGCAGGGTTAAGGAGCTTAAAAGAGTTACTTATATTTGGATACCTTGATGTCTGTGAGGGATTGAATAAAGCCCTTAAAAAGTTTCGATATTGGAACCCTATAGCATCTATTATACTGGAGGTAATGATGTTTAAAGAATAATCGGATTCATCCCATAGAACCTGCTGAAGCATCGAAGATCGTTAATTTTCAAGCAACAGAGCATTTACATTTCCTTTTGAATAATTACGTAGCGAAAAATTTTAATAACAAAAGTTTTCCTTCCATCGTTTAAAGAAACCACGCGAACTTTGATACTATGGCTAAATAATTGATCGACTACGACGAACGATTCCAAATGCATATTTAACAGCATCATTATCTGTGAAAAGGAAATCGGTCGAGGATATTGGGAATTTAAATTATGAATTCACTAAGGGAAGATGCTTGAAAAGACTTTTTAACTAATTTTGCCCCTCTTACGGATACGAGCAATACTGTGTAATAATTAATTAAATCTATTTTGAGTAGATGAGAATATATCTCCGTTTGTCAATTTGATCAATTTTTAATTTGAAAAAAATTAAAATCTCTTTTTAAATTAATCTACTCTTTCAAATTCATTTAGAAGTAATTCACTGACTGAAACATAAGAAACAAGAACTTATTCTTGAGGAAGAATGGATTTTTCTCTTGCCTCTTAACGGGAATAGATTTTTATTTCGTAATTTATTTTCCTCCTTTGAAATTCGAAGAAATCCTATACTTACTATATTTGCACAGACAAAAAGAATGAAATGTTCTACTTTTTATTTCACTTAATTTTATTCCTCAAATTATAGATCAAGTAGTGCTTGTTTATTACGTTTATTGTCATTTATAAGTGTACACACCGTCATTAAATTATTTAAGGTAAGATACAATCTTGACAATTTAAATAAATGAAATAGTTATTCTTTGAGACCAGTTATGTCATTTTACCGTAAAGGGAGTACTATCGTCGGAGAATATCTAAATTTTTAACCTAAAAGGGTAAAAAGTATGTAATGATTTCAATTTGATATTTTGTCTAATTATAGGCTTGTGAATAAATGAAATTACCTCCTTCTACGAGCCTATAATAGTTTCTCTGTTTGATGTAACAAAATGGTTGATAATAATCAGCTCTCTCCTGTGATACTTATGATGATACTTAGCCAACATTACTTTAAAATTTTAAAATCTTCCTTTTTAATGACGGGGAAAATTAAAAAAATAATTATAGGTTAAGTAATGTTGAATAACCACTAAATTGATCTTCTTATCAATGATGAAAGGTTTTCAGAAATATTCATTGGGTTAAGTAAAGGAATTTGTAGCATAACAAAAAATTGCCGCAACCCTGTCTTATTTTACTCCCTCTCCAACATTTCCCTTACTACTTGTTTGGTCGGTCTCAATATTTATCAAACATGTCCCCTCCATCTTTGTTTGACTTTCATTAACTTTCTCTCCACTCTCCGCATCCGCAACTTCTTCCATTCAATTAACCGTTCCTCTCATTGGCCAGAGTAGGTCTACCCGACTGAGGCCTTCCCAACTTGAATTACGACTTAATTCCTCTCCAGCGGTTTGTTTGTCGTGTATGTAAGGAGAGGAAATCTTTATTCATGCCCCTCAAGTTATTCGCACGCCATAAAGTTGCCCATCCGTTCTCCCGAGGAATATAAAGGTCTTCTGAACGATGCTTTACAATTCTGTGAACGCGAAAAATACATCGTGGCTCAGTGGAATCTTTTATTAATCTGGGGAATGCGGCATTTGTCATAATTCTCATTTTCATGTCTTCGTTATTTTATCCCTCTATTTTCCCAAGGGACAGCTTGTACATCATCCGATTCAGTGGTTTAATAGTAGCCGTAGTTTAAAGTGACGTGCAAAGGGCGTAAGTGTATATTTGCGAATGATTATTGTTACTAGAGTTTCATCCATCTCAGTGAGATTCCTTCAGATATTCAGGAGAGATACAGTAGGAGAATAGTATAATGATAATAACGCAAATAAAATAGAGAACTAACATTAGTAAATTCTTCCTTCTAAATAATACTATTTCTGACTGGTATGATTTGCCTGCAGGAGTCATAGAACCCTTCCCAAAACATCATAGGGAGTTTCTAAGAAGATTGGGTAAAAATATTAAGGAGGGGTAAGCTTGGCGTTGACAAGCAGAGGTAGAGTTGGGGATTGTCTGGTAATGTGTACGGTGGGAACTTGTTCCCCGGACCTCTACGGTAGCCGCGAAGGCCTACTGAGAACCCTGAAAAATCTTGTACTATTAGGGAAAAGAAGTATATGATAAATTAGTGAATGGTAATATGCATTTTTAAATTATTTATAGATAGAATATATAATAATATGTAATATGTGTTGCTGCCGCACGAATAGTCCAACTGTAAAACTTTTTGATAATAATGATAACAGAATTTTTGTATCTTTCAATAAAATAATTTCGGTGTCATTTAAGAAGATACAGAATTAACACATAATACACACCAATAATTTGTTTTTTCTTAGACAATATAATCAAAGTCAATTATTTGATAAATACCATGATAGGAAGATGAGGAATACTTAAAGAAACAATGCATATTTATGGTGACCAAACATTTGATCACCAATAAGACATAATAAGAAGAAAATTTAAATGATGAAAGGCATAGAAAAGCTAGAAATATTGCTCTATAACTTAAAATTACTCTTTTTTACGCTCCTACAGCTCGGCTCCGTTCAATAAAAAGCATGCTCTTCAGAAAGAAGTGGCTATGAAATACCAGCGTAAATATATTCTTCACACGAGTTCCTTTCCTACTGCAGGGTACATCATTGCATTTTTTCCAATTTTTGTCGTCGGTTTAATCATAAACAGATGACTGTAAATAATAAAAGTTGAGTGACGCCAGTCATCGAATGCGCATTCAAGAGACATTCTTCATCGTGCATTACACCTCCCTTCTTATTCTTTTAAAAATTCGCTCATTGTAAATAAAGCTATACTAAGATGACGATAAAAATTTGAAAAGAAACTTTCTAAGTTCCTCTTGTTTCAAGTCAATTTAACAAGTGGAAGTTACAAAGATTAAAATAAAATAAATTGTGGCAGGCATTACAAAGTGGAAATACATATCAATATGATAACTAAAATAAAATCAAAAATACCCTTTTCCTTTTATTTTGATAAACACGAGTTAAAAAAAGTATTTGTGATTTCATTCTTACCATCCTATTGTAACAAAGATTATTTTTTAATTCTTCATCATGACGACATTCAACAAAGTTAATAAATCAGCCTTTGATTTTGAGAAAACCATGTTTCTTTAATCCTCATGCACTCATAAATGTTTAAAATTTGGAGCATTTACTAACACAAAATGAGGTAACAATTTAAAATACGGGATAGCTAATTTAAAATTTGCTCGATTGAGTAGATGGAAACATGAATACTAATTTTCAAAACACCAATAATTATATGCTTACAATAAAACCGAATTGGGAAATGAATAAATATTATAAATTCGTAAGCTTTCAAAACTTTGATATATTTCGAAATTTGTCGTTCAATCGTTGACAAAAATGGCTGTGATATAGTATGAACGTCTTGCAACAGCACAGGGTAGCACAATATCGGAGAGGCAGTCTTTACACATGACTTATTTACATAAGACTCTAGTGCATTGGGAGCAGTTCAGCGATACTTTTTAACGTAAGAGGGAATAAAAATGCTCCGGAGATATAAGGACTATAAAAAATACTACGAAAGCTCTCTAGATACGAGCCTGCAGGAAAATAAAGCAAGATAATAAAATGCGAGAGAGCGAAGCGACCTTCCTGGTATGTATGATAATAGCTTTCCGGAATATAATAGGCTCAGAATAAAGAAAAACAGAAGTTTCCATGGCCCTTTGCAGGAAAGAATTTCGGTTGATGAGGTTTTCAATTCGATTATTCGCAAAAAAGTCTTCGGAAAGTGGCTTATCTTTTTATCGAATCTACAAGAGCAAGCCTACGAATACCTGAGGTGAACACAAATCTTATATTACTCATAATTTTTCGCTCATTTTTTCTTCAAAATAAAGTGCTGATGTATTTCTTTAGTGCATTCTGAAGGATATCAATCTTCAAATACGCTTTTGCAACGGAATATGTTATAGATTTAAAAAAAACTTAAAATATGAATTCTTGAAACGATTCGTTCTAGCATCTACTTCCCTAATCTTCCTCGCAGTATCATAACGACCCATATAATAGGAGGGTCGTATTATATCGGTTACATCATCTGAGAAGGTAATTTCTCTGAGATTATTTAGTAATTGTATCCTTTTATACTGATTAGTAACTTTATTATTTCTACCATTGACCTATTTCATGGGAGATATGACTGATTTTTCGGGTACCAGTACCCAAATGTTGGAGTATGTATGGAATAAATGAAGGAATGAACATCCAGCGAGCTCAAATTATTTTATGCTTTTCGATATTCCTTCTTATTTTGAACTTAATTAAGATCTGAGAAGAGCTAAGATATTTATTTGATCAGTCTCACCGACTTCAACAATTTTCAATTTCAAATAGTATAGAACTATTCGTAAAATGTAATCGTCATTGTAAAATGAAAACCAAGGTATAAAGCTTGGTCTTAATACTCAACATGTAAATGTCTCATTTGAAAACTGAAGGAAAGACATTTTTCCTTTTATTCCTTACAAATAGTTTTTTTTAGCTTTACTTCGTTTGTATCATACATACACTTTCTTCTTCGGTGATTTCCTTTTCACAGTAAGAGGGCAAGGAAATATATTTTCGCTAAGCTTTCCTCCGATACCCATTGATATTTACACTCCTTTTCTCACTGCTTTCATTTTAAAGTTATTCAAGAGAAAGAGAGCTGGGCTCACAAAAACTATTCTCAAGAACAGCCATGGGTTGTCAAAAAACTTCAGTTGTTTTTTTCGGTTTTCCAAGTTCAAGGAGGATTCTTTTTGTTTTGTTTGCTATGCATCTAAATATACCTATGTATCTTCCTTCTTAGCTTTGTGGCTTTATCTAGGATAGAATAGAAAAATTACGGTTCCTATTAATAGCGGATATTATATCATCCTGTTGAAATTTGCGCTTTCGGATCATGAAATTGAAAGGGAGTCATGACTGAAATACAGGTCTCCGGCTTATCGCCCAGGAAAAGGAATTTCAAAATAGATAATGACTTCTGTTGGGACATCTGGAAGGATAACTGCCTGTCGCCTAGCATTGCTCACTATTTCTGAAACGCGGTTATTTATTTTCGTATTTACGATGAGCTTTTTCCAATATCTTATTGATATTTCCTTTTTGCGTAGCTCTCACTGTAAAGTTATTCCATAAAAAGGGAGCTAGCATACGAAAACAATTCCATAAGACCAGTAATGGGTTCCCAATGACCTTCAATTCATTCCCTCGATGTTTCAAGTTCAAGGCGGACATATATTGTTTCGTAAGCTGGCTATACATTTTAATCTTTCTTTCCCTTTGTATTTTGTCACTTTATGTAGGCTAGAAGAAGAATATTATGCTTTCGTTCATCGATTGTCATACTTCTCCTTTTGAAACTTTCGCGAATGAGATTTAAAACCAGTCGTAACTGAAATACAGGCCGAAAGTTTCGGATGGTGCCAGCATATAACTAAGGCAAACTTTGCCAGTAACATGAATATACAACTTTTTCCTAGTTTTATATCAGAAGTTACTAAGATAGTCGATGTGATAAAAATATATCAATATTCTTCTATTCCATCCGTTAACTTAGAATTAGGAACGAAATTAAAGGGTCAATTGTTTTATCAATCAAAAGAAAGTATGAGTATACCAGTTATTTTATCATCTTAAATTATTTTGTGAATAGTTACTGATATTAATTAATTTAACCATTATTTTACATGTAGGTGCAACCTCTAATAATCCTGAATGAGATCCTGCTTCGTGAACTGTGAGTAAAAGCTATCCACTTTACAATTTCATTGGCATCAATTAATTTTCGGTATCATTTAACATACATTGATTTTAGTAATTATTATCACGTCTGCATGATTGGACCGTTTGTTTGCTAGTTTTTCTCCGCATGTCTTAAGAATTCTATCGCAAATGAATTGATTTTTTCTTCCAATGTATTATTCATGACTTCTAAGAGGACAATATCGTCCAACGTGTCTCCTTACGCTCACGCACGCTTTTAGAAGGAAAGTATTTATTGAAACCTTATTTGCCTATGAATTTGCGGCGGATTTATGTTGAAGTGTCTCTATAATGATCTCAATTATAGGAATGCCTTCAATCGCCCATTTATATCGTATACCTCCCGAAAAATACTTTTTTTCCCGAAATTCACGAAGCTGAAAGTGTTCATAGAATAGGCTTGCCGTTGGAAATCCCGTTCAAACCTTCCTCCAGTCTCAGCTTCAACCCCATTATGTGTGAAATCCATAACGAAGTAAAGACAGAATTTCTCTTACAAACTATTTAATTTTTAGTTGAGATTCGATTAAATAATTCGAGCGCTAGATGACACTGTGAACGACTACAATCTTACCAGTCAACTATAATATCTCCCCCTGATGATGGTGCTATGCATCGATACCTGGTCGTATGGGTATGTATTTTTTTGTGGTTTAGTACAAATTAAAGAATCCTGTCTACTTTTCCCGTCAATAACATCTGAATTAATTGAGTTACTTGGTATCTGAGCTTGGACTCTTAGATTAGGTACACTTCGTTCAATTATTAATTGAGTGTGATGCCATTGTAAATATATAGATAACGTATGCAAAGAGGAATTTCAGCTTCTACTTGATTTAGCTTAGATGGAAAGAGTTTTACATTTACAAGAGAGACGTTCCTATATGTATTGGATCGTTGTATTCATACAGGTAACAAAATGTTTATGTTCTGTACTAACGTGATTAGATTCGTTCTAAAATGCGTACACATTTAAACTTATAAATTTGTTTTACTGAGAGAGAATTATTTTTATGGCCCAGAGAATAAGCATGATGATATGAAGATCCATAGCCATTCAGGTCCATATCCTTTTATATATCGTATATACATTCTTAACCTTGTAATATAACGTTGGAAATATTGCAGTTGAGACATTTGATTTATCAACACGTGGATTTCATTTGAAAAGGGATGAATTTGATTTACTAAAAAGTGCGTTTGAGCTGCAAAATTGAGATATAGGACAACTGAACCTGTAATGGATTTAATTATTCAACGAAGGTGACAGACCAGTCTTTAATAAGACCGGAGCCGAATTAACGTAGCATGTCCCTCAGTTAAATCCATTTCTCATTTATAAAGCTTTCACTCCGCATTTTAGATACAAAGATAGCTCGCGTCACCACTTCATTATATGATCAAATAAATGCTTTTCGTATCACATCAGACCCTCCATAAAGAATACTCCCTTATTCCTTACGACGGATATAACTCCTAGGCATTATCATCCTCTTGGTAGTCTTTCAAGCGCGAGAATTCGCATTAACATCAGTGGAAACAAGAAAGAAAGGCCCAGACGCCTTTATTTATATCTGAATAAGGATATTTGGTGAAAGCCTCTCCCATAGAGATCATCGCGGAAATCTCTTACAAGCTTCTCGCTTACGCTTGAGTATGAATTCATTTTCTACAGTGCAGTCTTTTCTCCCCGAAGAGAAAATATTCACGCCTCAAGGATTTCGCAAGTACTCTTTAGTGCGAACGCCATTTTGCTTAGTATTTCAGTGCGATTCCATTTAGATGTCTACACAATATTTCTCGCTTAACGGGATGGAAAATTCCTCACATATTCTAGATATTATGAAACCTGCGACACTTGAATAAGGAGCATGCAAAACTGTATGCATTACGCATATCAGGGTTACGTTAATAAAAATTCTCAGTATTTCATCAGGTGAATCTTCACAATCTATGGGCCATGAGTAAGCTCTTGGTGTACCGTTTAATCCTTAATTGACTAATTAAGGATTAGAGTGGGTTAAATACGACCCCAAGTGGTGTATTTCCTTCGGTGAAACAAAAATAATCAGAATATTTACATCAAATTTTGTTTTGAAAATAATTTTACTTTTTTACGATTATCTAAGAATTTAGTTAATTTAAAGCAATATAGAGTATGAAATGTTGACAGTGTATCCAAATTAACAAAAATAAATTTTAATAATTATCTAAAAAATATTTTTATAATTTTAAGCGCCTATATATAAAGTAATTCATTATTAAGTACCTCAAATATAATAAATATCATGCATACCAACTGAAAAAATAATTTTCAGGTTAAAAATTCTTCCATATTATTAATTGGGTGTTGCTTTAACTGACACATAATCTCCAGCATTTCGTTGTTTTTCGAAAGCAGTTCAGGCACCTCACCGAAGGTCATGTTGAGATTTATAGAGAAGGATATATTTATACTACATGTTATAAATTGTCATGACTATCTATCGCGACAATCTTGCGAGTTTAAACTCCCACAAGTTCTCCTAGACGCTTTTTGTTGCATACAATGTGAGAGACGATTCGATTGTCTTTGATCTGAATAAAATAAGACAAAATAAGCGTGCGTTATGTAAAATAAGCATATTTCTTAGAAATAAGCACAATTTCACTCTCTAAGATTTTCTCCTTCAAAATAAGCAAGATTTTTAGAAATAAACACGTTATGACAGCCCTGTTTATATATCCCTTTTTACACTTAGATAAATTTGACATCTAACTATCCTTTAATGAGCTGAAAGTTGGACAGAAAATGTTTCAGCCGAACTCTTCCAAAAGCATGGAGCGACCTAAAAGTACTGAGATGCTTTTCTCCATTTATGGGAAAAATGAGAAAAACGATAGCGGAGACAAGAAACTTTTTACGAAGATCGCTCACCAAGTTCTTCCAACTTCACTCCCTCCACTCGGAGAGCAATAATGTTGCCCTTGAAGAGATTCCAAGAAGGATAAAAAGAAACTCCGTACCCGTTTCATCGTGACACCTTGCCGAAAACATTACGTTGGACGACTTCCCGTTCCTTGGCTGAATCGCTCCTACTTCGGGACACTTCTAAACATCGAGAGATGTTCCCCGTATTTTTTCCTTCGAGACCTTCTCTCTGACCCATTTGCGCCGCGATAAATAAAATTCGTTCTCCCGCCCTCGCAACTCGTAGCTTTACTTTGGTCGAGATGGGCTCTGTCTATCGCTACTGTACGATAGGCTGCTTGCGAAATATACGAGCAGCTTCAGCACTTTCGAGAGTACATTTCCTTTTCTGTACGTAAATCGTTCTTTGTCGAAGGCAACCTTTTTTATGACATATGTTTGCGGAGCACTACAGGATGGTGCGAGTTTGTTAATGCACTATTTACTGACTCGCGAATAATATTATGGTCTAGCCCAGATACTATTATCAAATTTTATGGTTTACTTGGGGAACCTGTCTCACTACACCTGTAAATAAAGTTGTAAACTCTAATTTTATGGAGATTCGTAGAAGTAATTTTGCTGGTGTTTTTCTTTTATGATAAAGCCTGTATTATGAAAAGGAAGCGGAGCGACTTAAAATTATTGTCAAAATTAGGGAATTTTAAGTTAAAAACTGCCTATTTTACGGACTGTAAGACGCTACGGACTATAAGATGCATCTTAATCTTCCAGCAATTAAAAAAATAACATTGTCCTAAATAGTAGATTGCTAAGCCAGACTAAAAATATTTTTAGTTTATAAAACCGAACTACTAAATGACACCACTAAATAGCGAGTGCTACTCAGATGATACAGAATGTGGAACGGGAATCATTAGAAGTTAGTAGACTTATTCAAGGGATGAATTTACTAAGTAAGTTCAAAGAAATTACGTTCTTAGATGATGTAACCGATATAATGCGTCCCCTCTCTTATATAGGCCGTTCTGATACTGCAAAGAAGATTAGGGAATTAGATGCTAGAACGAATCATTTCAAGAATTCATTTTTTCCACGAACAATACGCGTAAGCAATTGATTAGGAAAATTGAGTCAAGCACCCCCTGCCGCACGCGGAACGGTGGCTTGTTGCGTTCTTACGTAGACATAGACAAGCTATCCTGAGCAGTCGTTATCATCCTAGCTCTATTGGTAACAACTTTAAGGTGTTTTCCTAATGGTCAGAGGCAATCTCTTACGCAATTCCCAAATTTCCTCAAAATACCTCAACTTATATAATTTGTCATTTCTCTCTTCCTAATTCCATCCATTTTACCCTTCTCCCTATTTCCTTCTTATAGGTTTCTTGTCGCCTTCTTTCTGTACTTCATTCCTTCTGTCTTCCAGTTAATACCCCTTTTGTTCTTGCTCAGATCGAGCTTGCTTCCTCTTCCTTTTGCTCATCAATTCCTCTTGTATCTTGGAATCCTCTTTGCTTAATAACGTATTCCAATCGCATCAGAAAAAGCTCCCCCTCGTCTTTCTACTGCAAGCATGAGGAATGGCTCAGCAGAGCTTTCAATCAACAGTCGTAGAAAATCGATATGCCACGCCGCATTTAGAATGAAGTCGCCAAGATTCCTTAACTTCTATAACCTAGGTATTGGTGGTTTACAATCAAGGATTGAGTACCCATAGGAAAGTGAATGACACCTGTTACTCTACATCTAACGTTCATAGAATTTGCAATGTTAGGATATTCGCGGACGACACTGTCAATTACAGGGAAATAGATAGTTCAGAGGATAGATTAACCCTTTCGAACGACTTAGATAGAATTATGAACTGGTGTGATGATTGGCAATTAGAGCTTAGTGTAGAAAAGTGTTCGGTAGTTAACTTCTTTGAAAGAAAATCCATAATAAATGATTATTCTTACAGCCTCCGAGGGGACTAATGACAGTAGAATCGGTGAAGTATCTTGGAGTAACACTCACTAATAATCTATCATGGAGTACTCACATCCGAAAAATATGTGGAAAAGCACTTAAGAAATTCTGCTTCATTAAAAGAATAGTCGGTAGGAGCGAACTAAACGTTCTCGAGCGATGTTACTTAGTGTTAGTTAGGCTTTACCTTGAGTATGCATGTAGTGTATGGGACCCCGCCGGGAAATTTCATATTCGGGATTTAGAAAAAGTACAAAGAAAGGCGATACGATTTGTAAAGATTTGCTAAGATAAAACAGCGAGTGTCACTCAGATGTTACAGGACGCGGGATGGGAATCATTAGAAGATAGATGACAAATTCAAAGTATAAATTTATTAAATAAGTTCAGAGAAATTACGTTCTTAGATGATGTAACCGATATAATGCGACCACCATGTTACATGGGCCGTTCGGATACTGCCAGAAAGATTATGGAAATAGATGCTAGAAGAAATCGCTTCAAAAATTCATTTTTTGCGAACTATACGCCGCAAAAGTAATCGTTTAGGAAGATAGAGACGAGGTGCCAGCACCCCCTGCCACACACCAATAGGCGGCTTGCAGGGTTCTTTCATAGCCATAGACATTTGCTCATAAACTCAATACCCTTCACTATAAAAGTCTACTTCAAGAAGAGCTGAATGGTAAGAAGTTGTTGGTGATACTTAGAGATTTCCGGTTTTATTGACCTTTAAGTGCACTTTTGATCTTGACGTAATACTCTGTGCTCAGTTAGAAAGTTAATTCATGGGATTGGTCTTTAAAGTCGAACACAGTAAAAACAATTGAGAGTAAACGAGAAATGAGTATTTAAAGTTTCACTGGATAGCTTTCGAAAAATGGGTTACACAAGAAGTGAAAAGTACGATCTCGTAGTGAATTGGCTGAGACTCGAACCCAGGTCTCCCACTATCCGGGCAGGCGTTCATACCAACTAAACTACCGAGCCACGTCCTTTCCACTTCTGTGAATTGGGACTTTTATGTTCAAATTCACTCTTCATTCCCATCATTTCAAAAAACTGTTTTCGTCAAGAATGGGATGCACTGTATTTCGTTAATAATACTCTAGTTATCAAAAGTAGTATTTTTACAGTACTTCCACAACTTAGGTCAATTTGCGCGTAGGCTCCGACCGGGAATGGAACCTTTGACCGCTTTCACCTCTTTTTACTATCCGAATAAAAATTAAAGTGTCTCGCATAAATTTATCATCATTCAATATTATGCGTCCCTTGCCCTAATACTTGAAATGTAGTTTCCCCTCGCTATCTCCTTTAATTTAGAACGTTTGTTTTTTTGTTCCGATAATTTTTAAAGTTAGCTCTCAATGAATAGACTTTGAACTCAAAGCGTCCTTTTTGACGGAAAACTAAATAAATTCGTGATAGAGAAGGATAGAAAATGTAGAGCAACTATCAAAATATTTCCATACGATATAAACACGAAATTGGATACGTTTTGTCCAATTTTCCATGTACAAAAGAGAAATTTACATTGATTTCCTACAATTCTAACGTTAAAATGGCATATGAGTAATTCCTCGACTTAGGCACTTCAAATATTCCATTTCGAATCGCAGTGCGACTTAATAAATTTTCTCCGAGCTCCCGGTAACATTTCAACTTATTTCAAAATAGCTTTAACATGAATCGATGTATTCGCGTAGTTGGAATTTAATGAATACCAAACTAATTGAATTAAAAAGAATAAAAAAGTTACATTTTGTTTCTAAAATTTCAAATATTGTTGTAAAAATTAAATAATTTCTATTTGATGTAAGCAAAAAAGTATTATTTAGTGTACAGGAAAAAACTAGTGTTTTTCAAAGGAGAATAGTAGTATTCAAATTAAAAGAAGTAATCTCAGACAAGAACATTTACTATAATTTTCTGCAGATTTTAGAGCTTCTAACGCAAGCCAAGAAATTAACTTCGACATTGACACATCTCCTCCTTCACTCTGAATTGCTAATTTAATACGACATAATACCCATGGTAAAATAAATAATTAAATCTCACTCTTGAGACAATTCCTTATTATATCCACGATTTAACTTTACAAGATCTATCTAGGCTAAAAGTTAAGTTTCTTCCATCCTCAATAATTCTTTTCTTTTTACTTCTCATTTATTCTCCGCATTTTCTTGTATCACCGCCGGCTTTTCTAATTCCTCCCTTGGCCCTTATCATTTTCCTTTACGCGGAACTTCCTCCTTCTTCTTCCCGGGAGTTAATCTCATTCTCTACGCTTCCTTCTTCATTTAACTTCCTGACATTCCAGTGAATTATTTTAACCACTAAAATGAATTGTTTTGCGCAAAGGGAGAATAAACTTCATTTAACTAATCATATCATCCCAGATGAAAAAATTGAGTATGATTCACTTAATGTAGTTCCAATTAGCTTAGGATGCTGTAAAAGCCATGGTCTTATCGTTTAATCATGGAAAGGACAACTAGAAATTCCTCATTTGTAACTAAGACGAATAAGTGCCATTATTTATTTTTCACATTTTAAAAATTAAAATAAGTCAATTATCATTTATGATACTGCAAAATAAATTTATCGGTGAGTAATTAAATTGTCCATTATCATATATAATACTTTTCTCTTTGAAAATAAAAAACATAATTGTATAAATAGTGTTCTTGTCTTTCAGTATGTCTTTTATTGGTAACTTTATTTTAATTTATTTTTATCCATTCATAACTGAGAGACATAATAGAGAGAGAGATGGGCCTTCGAAGATTGCGACTATATGCAACGTATATGCATATAAAATTATGTTATAAACGTCATTTATTTCTTATATTGAATAATTTATAATATTATTACATTATAGTAAACATCTTGATATTAGATACGTGGGAACTATAGGCTCTGCATTCACTCAGAATATACCATCTATATTTGTCACATTCCTCAAATACATTAACTCTACTTTCTTATATTTTCTTCTCCTTCCATAGGACTCTTTTCTTTTGCTGATGAGGTATAGAGAATTATAATGACGGTAGTAATTAACTTATACATAATAGTGGAGCGAACAAAATTTTAATGAAATTTTATTAGAAACGGAAATTAACTATTGCACAAATAAAACCATTGTTTGGTCAGCAAAGTAATCATAACATTAAATAAGTGATAATAAAGGGTCACCTAGAAATATTAGCGAATTGGAATGGCAGCATACAAAAGTTATGAAGAGGACCTCAAGGGGAAGCATATATATTTTTAACACATGAAAGAACTTTACCCGTTAAAAAGAACTTCGTGGAACTAAGGTCAAAATTAGCCCAATCTTTCTTTTGTAGTGCGGCTTTTGTAACACTGAAACTTCTGAGTTTATAGGGAAAGATGGAAAGTACTCTGAAAACTTTGAAGCTACAGGGAAGAGAAAAATGCATGTGGTAAAGTGGATGAATGGAAAGAGTAATGAATAAGCAATTACTTAAGAAGGAGAGGAGGGAAAACTGCTGATTGTGAGAGAAATCACAAAAAGAAAAACAACAATCAAGGATATTCATACATAACTCCTAATATTTTTTGAGGATAATTGTGGAGGGAAAGTTATGGAAAACGAGAGAAGTAAGATAAGTGTTATTGTAGTGATAGAAGAAATGGACCATGTAGGAAAGAGATATGGTACTTTTTTAAGTATTAATATTGCTATAATACAAAACTATAATACAAAACTACTGTTGTAATTAAGTTCAATGATGCACAGTGTCCATTACCAGGTTATGTCAATCATTCGCAGAAACCGGTTCTTTGTTTTATAAATTTTGTGGAAAAAGTACGTTCCCTTGACTGTCTAGAAATAAATGAATTGCAGACATTTTATCCGATAGCTTACACTTTATTATTACTAGGACTCACAGCTTTGAAGCCGCTCAAAAACCTGCATTTGACACCTGTTGGCTGGCAGTAAATATAGATATAGACGTCAATTGTATGTAATGATGTATCACCGAAGGGCTAAAGAGCATGAAATCTTGAATCAACATGCGATACGATGTCAATTTCGTTGTGTTTATATTAAAGAGGTTGCCAATGTTTCGCTGAGCTTTAACAAAGCATATTTAATCCCAGAAGATTCTTTTGATTTCTATTGCGGCATCCAAAAATTAGACATCTTCGTGGATACGTGAAATGTTTTATTAACTCCCTCTCCAGTTATTTAGGCAACGCAAACATTCCACCCAAACATTCCATCCTGACCACATCTTCATCCTCGAATAAATGAGTTGTTTAATCCAGTGAGTCCTTTTCTTCCATCCGAAGATCTCTCTTGGCCTGTAAAATTCCCTTCCGCTCTGGCTAATACCCACTATCCGCCATGTTCCCACTTCCCATTTTCCAGCACGCTTATTCTGGCCACGAAACACCCTTAGCCTTTCCTTGAAGTGCCTTCTATATCGCTGCTCATCCCCATGGGTTTCCGCCTTGTTTGCATCTCGTGGTTTTCATTGTTCTCCTCAGCTTACATTTTGAGGGCCTTTTATCGGCAAGTTAAACTTTTTCGACCTTAGCCAATTCCCTCGGCTCCTATTTTGAAGACGAAATCCTATTTTCGATTCTTTTCCTCATAGAGGAACTTTTTCTACGTTTCCGTGCGTTAATTTAGCTTTCCGCGGTTTTATTCCTTCGTAAAAGTGTACTCAACCTCATAAGGACGAGAAGTTGTAATTTGACCTTCCCGTATCCGTCATTTTCCTTTTAAAATAAAATTCTACTCTTATTATCAAATCATATAATGTCATTACTATTATATCAAATGATAACCAAATAGTCATACTTGCAAGTTATAGAATGAATTTAATATTACCATAGTGAATGAACTTCGGTGATTGGTATTCAAAGATGTGATTATTTATTGTCCAACCACCGAATTTAATTTACAGTTAAATGATGAACCATTGGATACCACTTATTATATATCGCTAAAGTATCATTTTTTTCTGGAGTTTACAATCTTAACACTAAAAGGACGGGAGTGTCGCTCCACCTAGAAGGATGCTGAAGATATCATTCGACCACTCCGGTTCTCAATACATATTTTTATTACTTCTTCGCATCTTGGAGGCGTTTTATTGTTTATTTTAGGCATATCTATATACTTATAGCAACATTTAATTACTGTTTTAACAAATTCTTTGAATATTTAATTAATTTATTTATTCATTTCTCACACACAGCGTGATAACAGAAAAGTAACAAACAAAAACAGGAGAATGTGATAGAAAAAAACATAATAGGTAGATGTAACATTATTAGTATCTGGTGTGTGGTAAGCTCAGGTTCAAAAATTTTCCTTTAGATAGGGAGAAGGCATCAATAGAAGGAGGAATTGAGCTCATCAGACAAGAAATACGAAAGAAAAAGAGCGATTCATAAATTAAAGTCTAGGGTTAGTATAGTGAAGTAAAGATTTCAAACGGTTAGATCTGTTTGGAACACGATAATTGGGAAGAATCGCGCTGGGCTCATGTTATTTAGATCATCATGTATATCGTTATTAATGCAATAAATTGTTCAAATATTAATATCGTAGGAAAATATTTAAGTAGTAGCAGAAAAAGATAAATATTTGGCTTGGAAATAGATAGAGGAAAGAGGGAGGTATCACATGATGTAAAAAATTCCTCATCAGTGTTAAAAGTTTAATTCGTTTATTTTAAATTTGAAATGGTATCACAAAATGTCAAAGAGTTTAAAAAAATAAAAAATATTTAACTTGAAATTTTTTAGGTAAAACGCTACTAACTGTAAGTGGTCAAATGACCTCCGCCGTCCTAGCATTGAACTTTTTCGTTCTTAGCCAATTCTATCGACTCCTCTTTTGAAGACGTAGTCCTATTTTCGATTCTTTTCCCCATAGACGAGACTTTTTCTTCGTTTCCGTGCGTTAATTTATCTTTCCGCGATTTTATTCCCTCGTAAAAGTCTATTTAATAGAGGAAGAATAAATATTTGCACAACGTAGTCAGCAACTCTCTTCCCCTCCCCATCGTAACTTCCCGGCCTTTTACGGGAGCCTTATGAAATACGACAAGACGAGGGTTCATTAAATCTTACGAATGACCTTTTTCTCCTTCGTGGAATCATTAAGAAATTCGCTCGAGAAGAAGGGGTAAGAATAAATAGTAATGGGCATTAATAAATAATGTGCTTCTTGTTTTGCCAGGGATGTTTAATTCGACTAATAATTTTCAATAGCGGCAATGGCTTATACCAGATGACAATCCGAATGAAGAGTGCTGATTGTTAACGATTTTGGGAGCCGTAGATAAGCAGTAAATATCATCAATCGAGTTTTTTTTTAAGTGCTTCGGCTTGTAATAAATGGCTGCATGGATATGGATCTCGTTTTCTTCCGGTTACGTTTTAATCATCATAACTCTACTATCTTGAATCCTATTTCCGCTGCAATTGAAGTTAATAACTCTATCAATAGAGAATCGAATTCATCATCACATTCCTCTGCCTTTAATACAATACCTTCATCTAGTACTGCGCAACGAGATGTTCATGAACTGGTGGTTCAGACATCTTAAATTTAGAATATTCTCTCTCATAGAATATCAATTAAGATTAACCTATTAATATTTAATAGAATGTTTTCGGAAAATCATAAGGAAAAACGGAGATCGGATTATTTCATTATTGGTGATAAATACTATCATTCATGAGAGTAATATTGAGAGATTTCTGTCCGTTATGCTGTATAAAATCCAAGATAGTTTTCCTTATAATAGTGCTGAGTGAAAATTCAATAATATTTTAATTTATGAGAAGCACCCGCTTGAAAAATTATCTATTTGTAATTTTAAAAGTTTTCATCTGTGAATTCTTGAAGAAATCATGAAACACGAAGAAATTTCGCGAATAGAGAATAATTTGGGGAGATTTATATTAAACAACCAGTCCAATTCCTTCACATTTATTCAAAATTATTGAAGCTATTTTTCAGGTATCTTTTTTCTGGGTAGGAAGCCTTTTTAACGAGTTGTTTCAAGAAGAAGATACCGTTTTTTTGTATTTTGGTATGCTTTTTTTAACCAAATATTTGGGGTTTGTTACTTATTTTACATATATTCATTTAAGTGATTGAACAGGAAGTACCACGTCTTGCTTATTTGGATGATGGACTTTTACAAAATTTGCCCTGTTTAATTTATATATTCAGTATTTGATGTCCTAGAAAGTAAATCAAATCAAATATCTCAAAGAAAAACACGCAAGAAGTTCGGCAGACTTTCGCTGGCTGCGTCGAGCTGACATCTTCTCTTGAATATTAAATATAACCTTTCTTCAATATATGTACACTTTTACCCAAAGATACCTTTGCGTTGAAAAAAAGAGGTCGTAGTAAATTATTCTTAGAAAGTGAGTAACTGTTTCCTCTTCATGCTATTGCTACATAGCGAAGGTGACCTACTCTATCTTATCCCTGAGATTTCGAAAACCAGAGTTATAAGCTGACGAAGACCTATTTAATGATAATAGTCGTCTTTATTTGTGCGAAATTGGGACAAAAAAGTCGCCTCTTTCATTGAACTCATCCTTATAAAGTATACAATAATTAAATTTAAGAGATGGTATGAGAAAAATTTAGAAGAAATGTGGATATGGAAAACCTAAAAGTTTATTAGGGAAAATATACTAATTACTGATGATATATTTTACCTAAAATCTTTTTATAGGAATTTATGGTTATATTTATTCACCAGAAAGACCTGGGCTCGAAGCCGGGCGGTAAATATGTCTCCCGTTTAAAATACATTGGGTTAGTATTTCATTATTTTTAATGCACTTATCAAAATGATAGGAAGTTCGTGCTTGGCTGGAAGATGTATGGTTAAAGTTGGTTTTAGGAGAATATTTTCATAAGACCGTACTATAACTGGGTTCGATGACAGAGCACATTAACATTTCTCTCATAAGGAATATAAGGGAAAAGTAGGACGTCGTTTGAGGCAGTTGCAGATAATATTTCTGCTTGAATTTTCACACATAGTTAGAGATTGTGATCTTCTATGGTGCTGCATAGTAAGTATCACCGGGAAGACCCGGGTTCGATGCCAGACGAATAAATTGCAGCGGAAACTAAAAATATATTCAATCCATTTTTTTTTTCTTTTGAGGACTCACTCTATGTGATGCCGACAAAAAATTTGTGTTATCGATGTGCTTGCAGTATGCAAGCAACATTTTACTCGTATATATATATATATATATCCAAAAGAAGATTCTCGTCAGCTTTTTCAATAATAAACAGCAATAATTAATTTTCAATTAAACAATAAACGCTTAATAACTTCCACTGATATATTTTTAAGACGACTAATATTTCCAATGATTTATCTTCTTCAGTCACATCGGCTAAGTCAATTAATAAGGTGTTTATTGATTAATTTATTATGGCTGCCTTCCGAAAAGTTGAGCTTGAACATATCAGAGTAATTCATTGTTTTTAATAAAACGAAAGACTGTAGGTTCCATATGATGGAGGTTATTCGTTAATTTTAAAAATAACGAAAGGATTTTATATTTAACTTGATATTTGCAATCGGACATCATACTTTCAAATCAATTCAAAAATTTATCCGTAACAATTTATTCCATTTATTCTTGTAAGCTCGTGACTAAGTTGGAGCTAGAAGACATCTTTTCCGCGAATTCCTCCTCGTTGCTCTTTCGGACATTTCACCTTATCGGGAGAATGTTGTTCCGCCATTTTCACGAAAGAAACCATCCAAAACATCCTGTCTTTCTTACCCAGCCAAGAAACGCATTTTTCAGGACAAAGAAAATAAAGGGGAAGGATAAGGCACTAGGCAGAGGTCGTTATTTCGGATTATATATGTTTGGATGTTTCCTCGCGTCTCTCTTATACCGAATTTAAAGAAGCACTTCTGAATGGCTTTTATAAGCTGCTTTGGTGCGTAAGTCCCTCCGATTCCCACATATTCTCCTTCCCTTCGCACGAAGTCGGTGAAATAGGGGCGTTGGAGGATTACTGCAACCGTGCTTCGTGGAATCATTAGAATCATTTAGAAATGAGCGGAGGAGTCCATTGTACTTGGCTCCGGAACTCTCCCGGACATGAATATGCTCGCCTATCAGAAATTCGTTTCATTCTCCGTCGCATAATTCCGTCCAAGAGGAGGATTTTTAAATAGTCTGAAATAGTCTTTTTTAGAATGAATGAAATGCGATGAATTCCAAAGTTTGCTTTTGTTCTTCAAAGTTGAGAGGGTACTTGGTGCAGTGCTTTGGTTTCTACATCCCCGAGTGATTACGGCTTAGTCTAATTGAAAAGTTCGCCCGCATTGCGAAGTGCTTGACGAAGGGATGTTCTCATTAAATTATCCGTGGCGATTTTTGTAAAATCTTCTTTGTCGCTAGCTGCTTGAGTTGCCTTGAATACGAATGCTAAATTATTAAAAAGAGGTCAAATCTCTCAAAAAAGTTGATGAGATTAAAAGTAATTAGCTGTTTGTTTTCGCTACCATGTTACATTTATGTACACTTACTGTAATACCCCGCGAGCCGTCATAAAGCTTACTGGAGGGGATGTGAAACACCAAAATTCCTAATAAAATATCATATTAGCACGCTTTATACTAACCGGAAACCTAAACAATAGTCATATTGACGCACCTTTTCCTGCCCAGAGAAGTAATAGTAGTAGTAAGTTTGTTTATTTTGAATGAAATTCAATTTTTTTACATATGTACTTGAAAACATTAAATTATATAGTTAAAACCATTAAAATGGCCTTAATGTTAACATGTTTTCTCACTTTAATCTCCATGTTCGAATAAATCGAAGTCGAATTTAACAAATAAGGTTTATTGCTTAAATAACAATGAATGCTTCAAATCGATGACTGAGTGATGATTGACTGAAGAGTGACTGATGGCTGCTGCCGACTGGTTGCCGAAAGACTACGGCTGGCTGCCAATGACTGACTGAAGACTGAAGAATGACTGCCTCTGACGGACTGTTGACTGGCAACTGACGACTGTCGGAAGAAGAATGAGAGCAGCAATCTCGCCAGGTGTCGCTTCCGTCTTCCAGCAGACGATACAAACAAAAGAACGCTCGTTTGCGTGAACACTCCAAATTAACAAGTTTCAGTGTAATAGATTGGAATGGTCAACTTTTATATAAGCATGCGAATATAATATAACTATATGCCCCTCTACAGTAGTACTTTATTTTACGGACAATAAGACATTTTTTCTAAAATTCAGGTGCGTCTTACACTCGAAATTAATATAGATATGTCAAGTATCTGCTCTAAAATTCCCGCCAGTCTTAAAAATTGCCATATATTCGATGCCGCGGGAAACCTCTCTCTATCTGGCAGCATTGAATTCAAGTGACAGCAGCAGTGCGCCGATGTGACGAATTAAAAGTGACTTGTGTCATTGGTAACAGTACAATATTTTTGTTAGTAGCTAGTTTCGCAATGGAAAAAGAATATGAGAAGAGGGAGAAAGTTAAGACAACGATTTCCAGGGATTTTAAAGGTCAGCTCGGTTTTATAAGCTAAGAATTTTTTAAATCTGGCTTTGCAATCTAATAATAATAAAAATTTTATTAAAAAATGCTTAAAAATAAGGTGCGTCTTATAGTCCGTAATTCACAAAAAGTCGACTGGTAATTCTCATTATTTTTTTATTTGTTGCACTAAATGTTTGCACACATAATACAACTACGATGATGCAACTTTATTGAACAGCTTTATAAAGGCTGTGGTAGTGGTGCTGAATAATTCATTCGAAAAAATACAGAAATAGCACTTAATAAGATCAACTACGAGGTAATCAAGAATAGAATACGTTTCCACTGTAAACATTACCACGGTGCACCTCATGTGATTCAACAATGCTCCTCAGTTTGAAAGTGAAGCCATCCGAATAAAGATACAAGTTGAGCCAGCAATTAGAAGTTAAACAAACACAAGCCAAGGAAAAAAGCAGCGCTGTAAGTCTTAAATCGATACTTTTTTTAAAATAACTCATAGTCTTTGCCTCTGAATCGTAGAAGGAACAAACTTTTTACTTTTGTTTAGTCTTGAGTTATTCAACTCGTTCTAATTTTGAATGACATTAAGAGACTTTCAGAAATAAGTGGCGAGAAAATTAACTTGCTCTAGTAGATTTAGATCTAGTATTTTAGATCTAGTAGACAAGGAGAACGAATGCATTGAATTGAAGCAAAATAATCTTGCGCTAGTACTCGGGAAATTACTGAACTGAAATTCTAGATACGGTAATACAATGAAATAATAATTAGGTCTATTCTATATAAATTCCAAATCAAAGCTAAAATTACTTTACTATATGAACATGATGCTACTCCATCCAAGAAATTCGCTGTTGCTTCTACTTTGTTTGAAATTCTCACTTTTCCAAGCCAAGTCTAAAGCAATGATACTGCATATGATAGGATTGCCGACATCAGAGAATCGGTACCAAAATTTAACCAACCGGGTAGCACAAATGTTCCGTTATCACCAATTCATAATTTTGCAGCAAAATTTTAATGAATAATAAAAGAATTAAAGGCGGAAGAGTGGTCGGACATTGAAATGATAACATTTAGTATTTCTTCATTAAATTCCGTTAGAAATTTGATTAATGATTAATTTTTATAAGTTAAAGCTTTAAACTAATATCCAAATACGCCTTTCCGTTGATATAACCAACCATAATGACCATAAGGAACTACTAGAAATGACCCTTTGACACAAGGCAACGTAGCTCAGTCAGATAGGCGAGTGTTTTAAATATCTAAATGGGGGTTGGGTTGGGTTGGGGGGAGGATTTCTAGATTTTTGCTAGAAATCCCTCCCTTCAACCCAACCCAACCCATCCCCGGGGCAACTTTGCCCTGTGTAAACGGGTAATTTCTATCAAAATCACGAAAACCCTTAATTTTCATCGTAGAACGTCGATCAAAAGACACTTATATATCTCTTAGGATGAGTGAGACGACGAAGATAATAAATTGTTGCTCATTTTAATTGTTTATAACTTTTTAAATCGTATTCCACAAGGTCAGTTTTTTTATGGTTCCCCCTGATGGGAAGGTCGGGCGCTCCCGAGCTACGAAGGCGAGGCAAGGATCTGGATTAGGAGGGCGACCCTCGAAATTTCTACCTGAAAAAAGTAACTGTAAATGCCCCTCATAACTACCATTAACTGTATTTCTTTATTTTTATGACGACTTGCTTTTCGGTACATAGAACTTAAATTGAATCCTTTTAGTGAATCCAGTATTTAAACGTAATGTTCTATTTGGTTGTCTCTTATAGTTTTATGCTGACGTTTCTTTTATTTTATTTCGTCTTTCTCTCAACAATAAACCACAGAACCGCGTACGTTGCATACAAATCCAAATACGATGTTCGGGAAGGAATTCTCTGAAAACATTTACGATCGCCTAAAACTATGTTTTTCGAGTTTAGTATTGCAACGCTGCGAGAATCCAATTTTTATTGCATTCCCTAGCACACGCGGTACTTTTTATTGCTTCCCTAGTATTTTCTATGGGACGAATCAGAAACAGCGTGTAACTTAATTAACTTTGACATTGATAAGAATTTATCTTTTATATTTATAACACTTCCTAAGAATTATGTTTGCCTACCCTTGCGAATTTATTTAACATTTGTCCATTTTCATTCAATTCAGGATATTACCTTTTTAAAGTCAGTACGAGAAGTTTGGAAATCATGAGAGGATGATTGAGTTTCGGTCCATTTTTCCTTAAAGTTTATTTTTACATTTTTGCAATAGCTAAAATTTTGACCACCAATCTTTTTTAATTTTACTGTTTTCAAGGGTATAGTTTTTCTTTGAAAGTTTTGCAGTCATTTTTAAGTTTGTCTTGGATCCAAAACGGAATGGTGTATGTTTCTTTTTACCAAGGTAGACTCTGTATTAACATTGGAAAAATATAAAAATATTTGAGGGAAGAGGCGAAATTTCCATTTTCCAAAATGTTTACTGTTAAAATTTTTATTTGTGTGATTCTGAGGAATGTAGTTTTTGCTTGAATATTTTTAAGAAGAGGGTTAGTTTGGTTTGAATCCAAAGCCAAAATACGTATATTGATTTTTACAGAGGCACACAACATTAACTACGATAAGAAAACAAAGTTTTGGTATGAGGCGAAATTTATTATTTATCGAGAAAATGTCAATTTCGGATTGACGCTCGCTATGATAATCTTAATTCATATTTTTCGTTATCTTTCTTAGAAGTGCCTCTTCAAGTATGGTCATTTTCTGTTATTTAACTTTATTCATTACTCAAAAGAAGAGTTTGTTTTAACTAACATTGAGATAACATATAAGCATTAAATACACACATTTATACAAATTAATCAAAAAAAGGTACGCCTGGTTAATGTTGATAAAACTTAACTGATTTTTACCTTTCGAGATTTCCTTTACTATAGAGTAAAGATTCAATTTGATATCCAAGTTATAACCTGTAGCCTTTTGATTACTTTCTGAAGTGTAAAGTCTTATAATAGCTGGAAATGTCACTCCTATTCATTGTCTTAATTTTAATCAGGTAACGAAATAACCTAGCTGCCGTTATGCAATATGTAGATAATCATCAATCAAACTTCTCTCTTAGTACAATAATAATAATATTTTTTATTCATCTAAGGACATGCAAATGCATGTATAGGATAAGTCATCAGTAATCACACCGACATAACACAACCAAATTTACATTAGAAACACATTACAACATACATTAGAGTTATAATAAAGCATAGATTTTATTCCTAATAACACGTATCATCTCTTTGACTTATCACAGGTTCCCCTCATTTACAAATTCATTTACACTATAATAAGCTTATCTTAGGAGGATTTTTTTATTTGTTTAACGAATTGTAAGCTTTTATTGTCTTTGATAGTGTTACCCATTGTATTATAAAATTTTAAAGCCATCACCTCAATACTTCTTCCAATAGAGGCATATTCAGATGATAATCTGCTCGCTGCTGCCGCAAGCAGAGTTATTTACGACTGCGCCCGGTGAATTGGTCCGGGGGAATTCGTACGGGGGACATTGATCTCCCGACAGATTGGTACGCGGGGAATTAATCCCCCGCGCTGATGTTGTACTACCAACCCAACCTAAACCAAACACCTCCTTCCCCCCCCCCCCGGTTAATTTATTTATAACATTAACCAATAATCAGGGCGTGCAGTACAACATCATCATCAACATACGAATTCTCCGCGTACGAATTCCCCGCGTACGAATTCCCCACGTACGAATTCCCCGCGTACGAATTCCCCGAGTATGAATTACACCCGGATCAATTCACCGGCTAGGATTAGCGACTAAAGATCACGACAAGGCAACCTTTCGTAATCGTGTACAATTAAGGCGTTCTCGCATCCATGTTCAACAAGGTAACCTAACAATTTCTACAATGGCGACAGCGTTTGTAAGCGGGAGCTTAAGCGGACGACATGGAACAAAATAACTACGTTCTGAGTAACAACGAGATAGAAGCGGAGAATTCACTTGAACCTCTTCACAAGCGTGAAAGCCTTTACCAAACTGCAGACAGAGGTCAATTTGTCAGCGGAATCGGGAAAATGGCCGACGCTAATCCCGCGCGACTTAATCCCCCGTGAATAAAGTTGAATCTCGAAAGAGCATAATCGGAATCATTCACACGCCTTGGACAAATATCGCCCCTCGGTGACTTGGTTAAAAGAGTCACCATGGGTATGCGACCCTTTCGGGAGGCAGAGAGACCCCCCATGGGTAGGTTGGGTAAACATGTCAGGAGTTATGGTAACTAATAGTCCATAAATAAAGATCAGGCGCGAATGGGTCAAACACACGGGCACTTCTTTCCCACCTTTATCCAGGAGAATTGAAGTTTCACGCGGATGCTTATGGGATTACCTTGGCTCGGCGGGAGGCTTTTCGAAAGTCCGAGTTGAAGTAGTTTCCACTCCTTGCCGCGCGTGGCGCTCCGGCCTTTTCCAGTTGGGGAAACCTGGGAGAGATTCCAGAGGTAATTTCAGGGCGAAGACTAGCTCGAGATCTCTGGGGATAGAACTTAATTGTGTCTATCAAGCAAGTGCTTGCCCTAAATTGCAATACCTCACCTCAACAATCAGTGCACTATTAGAGGAATCGTTGTAATGGTACCGTTTATGGGATAAGTTATCCGAGTAAGCATCCCTCGCGTGCGTTGAACTTAACTAATTGAGATTGGCTAGCAATTTTAATAGTGTAGTCAGAAAAAGAATCTAATTTTCTAGTTTTCTGGTAGATATTGGTACTTTATAGTGAATAACATCAAAGAAAACAAAATACAAACATTTTGGACAATTAGATAATGATTTTAAATTTGGCGGCCTCCGCTCCCGAGTACAGTATAGGTGGTGAAAAGGTGTAAAGGCTACCCTGCACTGCATTTTTTGCATCGATCTGGAATCCGTTTACAGTTTTAGGTATATATTTACAAAGATTATTTCACAAAAGGGTGATAGTGATCTAAAATAAATATGATACGCATGATATGCTCTTACCTTTGTAAAATATACCGTGTTATCCTTAGATTTTGGATTCAGTGTGCAGTGTTCCATAAAACGAAAATATTTCAAATTTTACTTCGAATTATGAGAATAGTTATGTATAATAGAAGCTGGATTTGAGGAAAACAGGTCCTAAAAATACTAAAGCACTTTTAGTTCAAAATCGCACTTCCAACTGCTACGCAAAGTAAATAAAAAAGTGAGGAAAACAGAAACGGCTTCACTTCTTAGTTGCACAAACCGTAATGAGAAGCTAAGCAAAGTCTTAGATCTTTCAAAGAAGTCTGCGGCAGAGAAGAAAAGCAAATAATCCCTTCAAGTGGAGGCCGCACATAGGCGTCCGCTCCTGGGTACCGTATGCAAGGCCGCCCTCGGCAACCTCCGATCCCAATGGGATTTACCTGGGTCGATCAATTTAAGATACAAGAGCGGTATTAATATCTACCCAAACTAGACTATTTGTTTTGATAGCAATACTACTATATTTCCCATTCTATTTAAGTTCACTTTTCGGGTATTGTCATTCTCAATGGTATCAATCAGTTTTAGCATCTACTAATGAGAAATGTAGAAATTTCTCTAAATTCCAACAGAAAACATTCTTTGCCTCTTGTTTCCGCAAAAGAATTATGCATTGTATTGAACTTCAAATTTAAATTCCATTGGATATGAATAGAATTGTGGAATATGTAATGTGTAGATCAATGAATATTTGATTGAATTATTAAAACAAGACATGAGTATAAATATCGGTAAAATAGGCAATTTTCTCGCAAAAGATCTTCTGATATTTAAGAAAAACTTTCTTACTTGAGCCATTATTTTCAAAATAAACAGAAGATACTTATTCATCTACACAAATAAAATTTTATACTAAGCCTTTGAAAGAAGGATTTGTAGTAAAAAATATGTCTCCTAATTCGAAAAAATTGAAATTCTATAACTGCATTTTATCAGGAAATTATTTTACCGAACGTAAAGGCCGTACAAGACGAAGGCAAAGGGATTACATTTTACAAAATATTATTTTGAAATATGGACTCTTTAATATGTACCTTCACATTCGACAAAATTGAAATATCATATTAATTACGTAAATGCCTTATAAGACGAAGGCAAAGGGTTTGAATTCTACAGAATTATCTTTTGAAATATGGATTTTTATAAAATGTGTACCTTCACATCCGAAAATAGAAATAGCTTATTAATTTTTGCTGGAAATATTTTTACCGAACGCAAAGGCCTTTTAGGACTACGGATAGGATTATATCTTACAAAAATATCCTGTCAGTGCTCATGTTTGAAAATATTCATTTCGAAAGCAAGAAATACATAGCTAGAAGAATATAGTAGTAGCTTTTATGCATGTGAATGTATGTACTCATGCCAAACAATATGCAACTATCATTTACATGTACGATTTATATGCGTGTGTCTAATTTACGTTTATTCTAAAATATATGAACTGAATAGATTTGATCCAGTCACACTCGATTACAATTTTGAGTGGAGTTAACCTTGAGTTGATACCTAGGATGAAAAATATATACAGATTAGGTAAAATATAAACTATTATTTTCATGGATATATTCATAGATTACTTTGCACTAATCCCTAGGCTTGCAGAATCGTAATTAAAAGTAGCATATGCACTCATAATATAGGGGAGACTTATCATGGACAAGGGATTAGATATCTTGAATAAGAGCAAATAAGAGTTTTTCAGCCCAGAATATATTTCAGAGGTTATTTTCTAAACTTCACGCAAAAATACAATCTGTAACTGTTCATCTGAAAAGAATTTAAAATATCGATTCGTTTGAACGCGTAGATTTATTGTGTAGTTCGGATTACTATACATTTTGTGAACGGTATTTGCCAGTTTGCTCTCATTATATAAAGAGCTAGCCGTTGAAATATTATTTTGAAAAGAGCAGAATATATTTTTATAAGCTCCGTATCCACTATTTTAAGGAATGTATTTTAAACTGTATTTTACCTTATATAGTTTATTATTTCCTTCCTTTTGCTTTTTAATTGTTTTGACCGTTTTTGATTATTTGTTTATTTACTAGTATATTTATCACACTATTTTGTACCTACTTACACGTAAATGTGTATCTGTTTGTTCTTTTCCCATTCTTGTATAACACTATTGGTATGTGTTATTGTTCTTAATGTAATTTAATCGACTTTCATCGCTAAATATAGTTTTACTATCAGTAGGTTTCGCAGGTTTTCCACACCCCCTTCTTGTGGGTGCTTTCCTGCAGTGTAATTTTTTCCTAAGCTCTTAACTTAGGTTTTTTTTGAACCACAAATTAAATTTCTTCTTTGTACTTTTTTCAAGCTATCTCTTTTTTACATATATATGGCGAAGGGTTTGATGTATTAAGAGGCTTTATGTTCTCAATCTCGCCCTAAATAAAGTCCTTTTATTAATATTATTTATTATAATCTATAACAGCCATTATTTTTCGACTTTTAAATAAACAATCGCTAAATAATTTACTCGTTCCGTACAAGAGCAACATTTCTAAAGAAGTACATCTATTATAATCATAAAAGAGGAGCAATATATTGCTTCAATGAAAATATTCGATATCCGATATGACCAAATGTATAACGCTTGTGTTTTTCAACATCTGCATCCATGGAAGAGTTACGCATATCAAAGTTCACCCGTTATTCATTCCAAGGGAATAACTTTGGCCTATGACCAGGAAATATTTCACGAAAACATTATTCATACGTCTCCTCAGAATGCGAAAATGAGAGATTCTCCCCGGAAAAGTTCAAGGTTTGGCCATTTTTCATCATAGCCCTCGGACAGTTCTTTATTCCATGCATAATTAAGAGAAACAAGGGAATTCTCCTAGCATACACCATTCGATTGTTTATCCAAAACATGCAAATGGTATCTTCCTCCTCTATTATTTGCGAGTCAAGAAAAATTTCAAACTTGCAGTTCATTAAAAATTAATGAATACCCCTAGCAGATTCCGAGGAAAATTTACTTACCTTAAAATTCTGAATTTTGTGATTTTCTTCCATTATAACTTCGAAAAATACGTGGAAAGCCTTTTTTTGATTTTTCAAAGATTCCTCAGAAAATGATAGACCCTTTTATTAATAACAGTACATTTTGTTTTAAATATATTGCAGTTGATTTTATAACGGAAGTATCAGATAAATAGAAAAGTATTTACAAAGGAAATGAAATTAATAATAATAATTTTTATTCATCCAAGGGCGTACATAGACATGTATAGGATAAGTCATCAATAACCACACCGACACAACATAGTCAAATTTAAATTAGAAACACATTATAACATACATTAGAATTATATTACAGTATAGATTTTATTCTTAATAACACATTTCATCTTTTTAACATATTACAGGTTCCCCTCATTTACAAATTCATTTACACTATAGTAAAAGGAATAATATTGATAAAATGTTTATTTAAGATTTAAAATTTGTGAGAAATATTTCTGAGTAACGGGATACCCAAGTAGGCAGCGCTTTCGGCTTCGGTAAAAGCGGACCCTGGGTCTAATTCCGGTGGGATGCTACGAGCGAAATGACCTAAGTTATCGAAGTACTCTTAACAATTCTACTACTACTAGATAGATTTCCAGGTAAATTAGTTTAATCGTGGCTATCTAACTGCGTTTAGATACTGAGTTAATGCAGAGTACTTCGAAAGGAACAGAGAAACAAATTTCATTCATGGCTTAAACCTCACCAATATACCAATAATCCACTTTAAATTAAATCTTTTCTGAAAAATTATCCTATAATAATTTTTGCAACCTTTAACTTACCGCATTCACAAATATCTTTCAATGTTACGTAAAATTAAGCAATAGTCCAATACTTAAACAAAACCGCATACAAATATGCTCCTTCAAATAATTAAGATTTTCA
The DNA here is from genome assembly GCA_947579665.1 of Sympetrum striolatum. Taxonomy (NCBI): domain Eukaryota; kingdom Metazoa; phylum Arthropoda; class Insecta; order Odonata; family Libellulidae; genus Sympetrum; species Sympetrum striolatum. The sequence goes on from OX388349.1 coordinate 41,795,250, forward strand.
GCAAAAAATATGGCTCAAAAATTTAAATTAAATTTAAGAGGTACCCTTATATTCGTGTTATATTGGTATCCTTTTTGATTCCCGCTAGGAGGAGTCCACATTTGATATAGATGCAAAAAGACCTCATTTGTAAAGGTGCCTTGAAGACGTATGCATGTATTACTACTGGAAAAATAGGTTTGTCAATACAAAAATTTTCAGACTAGTTGATTTGGAAGGAATGCTTCTAACAAAGTTGTAATTATGAGAAATGCAGAACTTAGGAAATTTAAAAACATTCTTATAAAATGAATAATTAATGTAAAACTCTAACTATATACTTTTGTACAAATTTATTTTATTAAGTACATTTTTAAAATGAAATTCACAGAGAAAAGCGTAGTTTTGTGGAAAGCTCAATGATCCGTGAAACCTCCTTAGGCTCATTTCTTGCACTAGTTTGCAAAATTATATTTACTCCCTCTGTGTCATTATTCTTTGATATTTTACTGTTTATTAAATAGCAGTTTCATTCATATTCAAACCTCTCGTTTCCCCATAGTCTCCAACCTTTTCTTTTTTACTCGATCATTGAAAAAACAACTTCAACTATATATCAGAACTAAAAGTTGTTCAAACTGTCTGTAACATAGTAATGTGATAGCAATATATGCTGAATAAATAATGCGTAGCTACAAAAGGCAAATAAACCCTTTTGAAAAGCCCTTTCTACAAAGATAAAACGTTTACTTTCGTTTTCTATCATGGTCCTTCAGATGAAAGATCGTTTTCAGCCCCGCGCATGAATATTGATTGTGTTGTTCTGAGGCCTCTAAAAATAAGTTAATACGTTTTTCCGCTTCAGGATGAGATAGAGGATAAAGGTGATGGTAGGGTAGTGTTCAAAAGTCTCCTTTAATCTGCGAAAGGTAAAGGAGAGAAACAACACTTTCACACAAAGCTTTCGAAGTTTCAACCAACCTTTAGTTTTCAAATTCTCACAGAGTTCCTCCTGATAAAAAACGATCAGATATCAGTTATAATATTGATAATTATAACAATAAAACCTATATTTCCTCTCTAACGTTAAAGATTATCATATTTTTTAAAGTTCATTTGTCTCCAATAAATAAAATATATCTATAAATAGTGTTAATAAAATAATCACTTCTATGTTCACTCGGGTAGCAAATTTTACCTTCACAAATTCATCGTATGTATGTACAAACGTATCTTGTTCATGATAAACCTGTAATTTTGAGCTGTTTCAAATTAACATCAGAATATATTTTTAATAAGTTAAAGACTGTAAACCATTAATATTCAGTATAGAATGCCTCTCTAAAATCACATGTCGCTACCAAAACTTCTTAAACAGATTTACTAAGATGAGAGATTCGTGCATTCTTTAAATATGTCAACTTTTGCACAATAAAACATTTGACTAGATATTTATCTACTTTTGTTAGTCGTAGTTATAATAAATCACTAATATATACTTAACAACCTCCAATGATACCTCTCAAATTCGGGTAAGTTAATAAGATATAAGTAACCGTTGGGAAATTACAATGGCAGGTGTGATACCGTGAATATTGAATTTATGCCATATTCGTTTAATTTATGGAGTCACCGCTGTTTCTTCTCCTCGCAAAATTTTATTTTCACCTAGAATCCGCTGTAATGTAAATAATGTACGCAAGTTCCATGAAAATCTTGATTTATGGTAAATTAAGAATAAATTCGATTAAAACGTCCTTTCACTGCCAACATATGTTTGTAAGGATTAAAAATGAAATATAATAGGATCTATATCTTTTAATTATAAATAATATATAAGCTTATTTTGGATAATTTATCGATCTCAAATGCCGGATTATCGAAACTTTTGAACCACTAAGCTGAAAATACGTGCTCGTTTAAAAATGTAGTGTCATTAAAAAATTAAAAATATTATAATAATTGTAACACCAACAACTGTACCATCAATTTACACCTATATCTGTGAATTAAATTAATTTAGTTAACTTTTATCCTTTGTCATTTTTCTAGAAACCTTTGATTGATTATCCCTGTACAGGTGTTAAATTTTATTCATTCTGGACTATCAATATTCATGTTAATATATGCTATCAATATTCATGATAATATAAGTGTCTAGAAATGCTTATGATTGAAAATCTAATTTCAACACATAAATCTGGCACAGCTCATTTAAACAGTCATGCGTACGTGAGTAGCTCTTTAGGTGTATCGTTTACCTCCTCGTTTTCCATTGAATTTCATAAGGAAAGGAATTTTAATTAGCAATCGGAATCGCGCGTGCATTATGTATTTTATTTCCTGAAGTATGTACTTACATTCTTTGCTGTTAACTCTATCGTAACACATTCCTCATGTACTGCAAATTTCAGATATCCCTGAAATATTCGAGAATAGTAGTTATGGAAGAAAAGAGAGAGAGAGAGAGAGGGAGAGAGAGCTATCCCAGCATTACTGCTTTTCATTTTAATAAATAGCTTGAGTCTCTCAAGTGGATCCTACCAGAGTTTCATTTTATTATCAAACGCTCACTTTATCCCAGGCGATACATCTGGTCGTCTCCCACAAAATGCCTCATTCACGCCTAAATTCCTTTTTTATTGCTCAGTTTTCAACACCAAAAATGGTGCGTTAAAATAAAATGATTTCCTCTCGTGGAATTCGCGAATCTTTGTGCTTCCATTTTGACGTGGATCCATTGTATTTACGAAAGACCACAGACAATAAAACTCAGTAATGGAAATTGTGGAAAGGTGAAAATATTTAAATTGTTAGAGGCTAAAATCAAGTCAAATAATGTTGAGAATAATTCACTGAACTGTAGAATTCAATCAATATAATCTTCAAAAATTAGATAGGTTCAACAAACTCAATAGAATTCAACATTTACAACCTTTTATAAGGGAAATTAATAAAATCCATAAAATTAATAAATGGCCTGCTAGTCTAATTATTCATTCTGTACTAGGAATGATTCTAGGATCTTTTTCATTCAATCAATAAATGCAGCTTTTAATCAATTTGTCCAAAATCTTCCTTTTATTTCTATTGTGTTATTTCCACAGAGATGTAGGGATCGATACAGAAATTATCATGGTAAACTAGGATTCAACCATAACAGTAAATATTACTTATATTTGGATTTCTTACTTACGAGCTTACTTACAGATACTTAAATATTTTAATTTTTGACTGTATATCCCCTTTTCTCAAAAAGAATAATAAAAATTGCCAATTTAAGAGTGAATCTAGCCATCTTTTACCGCCTTACGTTTTCCTGAATTTTTCCTGCAGTATATGATTGGACAAAATAAATAAGAGGACGTATAATGTCGATAAAGTTTTACAGGAAAGTATGTTTTATCCCTTCACGCGTAAAGTTTAATATACTTTTTTCAACGTATTGCTCATCCTACAAATAGGAGCATCGAGGTGACAAACAGCAATTTCTTGTAATAATTCTTTATAAAAGCCACTCCATTTGCAAGATTGCAACACTTGTCATCAGGGTATAAGATATATTAGGTTATTCATGTTTGTAACCCAATGATATTTAATATACTCTATTTCTTTATATTTGTATACCTCGGTGGCTGTGCAATTATTTATTTAACATTGAAAATCTTCCGAAGAAGTTCAAACAATTTTCCTCTTCAAGGTCTATTACGTAGTCATTTCTCTCTGCGCATCTCTATTTAAATCCGCCAATAATATTAATCGATCCCCTTTACTTTAGAATTCCCTTAAATGATGGTGCCTTTTTTTTAATCCTAACTTTACTCTCTATCCAAGATCTAAATAAACCCTGAAAATAAAACTATCTAACTATTTGATTCTCTGGGTGTTTTATTATCGTAAGTCTCAGGATGCACTATTCTAAGAAATAATTATGCAATAAATTTTTTTTAGACTCAAAAACTATCATATTACTACTGCTTTTTAATAAACCTGTGTGTGTAGGTGATAAAATTCTCTCTTGGGCTGGCGAAGGGCAATTTTCATGGCTTATGGTCTCCGATCTTTTGTATATGCTCATCTATTGATCGGAGCCGATTATTTAACGAAATTTCCGAGGCAGATTTAAATTTAGAATAAAATTAAGTTTAAGCATTAAAAAATACGTAAAGTGAAATGTGAAAGACTTTTTACTGCTTCAAAAAAAATCATAAAAGAGAACTTACCAAATACGACCGAATACCGGCAGACTTAAGTCTGCTTCGACACTGCATGAAATTTACCGTTGAATTTATCTCCATCGGCATTGTGACGGTTAGCTATCCAAATGCCCTCCTTGTAGAAAGTATCTAAAATAAATGAAAACTTGTTAACTCTGATGCCGATAAAAATATCAACCGTTCTTCGTAACAGCATTCCCTCGCCAGCCATTAATGCCTGTATTTGGTAGTATTACACGTACAAGAGTATTGCAAGTTCGTGTAAGTGACATAACAATAGCGGATAAGAACCTGAGTCCTGGGAACTTTACATTGTTTGTGTGACTGTGACGATGCAGATAAGAAAACAGCCTTGGCAATCTCTGAGGTAGGGATACGATATGATTATTCCTCCCGGGATTATCGGGGCTAAACCCAAATGTAATTACGTTCCTCGATTCTGTCGCTTCTATAATATAATAACTACATATATATAAGTTTGTTAACACCTCAAACACACATAATGAAAGGGAAACATTAAATAATGATGAATAAAACATATGATATTCTTTTGATAAAGTAAATAAATCGCATAGGTAAACAGTCGTAGTGTTGCATTTTATTCTTTAGAAACCTCTTATTATTTTCACGCCTAATTTTAAAGCAGCGTAGTTCAGTACTAAGTGATTTCTTTTAATAAAACTTGAGAAAGAGAAGAAAAACACATATCTTTACCACATGATTTACTTTATTACCAACTCCATTTATTTTATGTTACAAATACATAAGAGTGAAATTGAAGTATTTTTACTGTGACAGTAAGCTTAGACTAATGTGCTGGATTTCTGTTTCGAAAATAGAACCCTAGGAATTACTTTTTGCATTTCTGATCGATTTAATCGTCGTCCACTGAAATTTTCCCATGTATCATTGGTACTACGTTTAATTAATTCTTCCCCAAAAATATTTGAAAAACTAGGATTATCTTAAGACCCCCGGCATATGTACTAGACATCAAATTCCATATCCAAGCAAACACTATCGGAAGAATTTTTCGTCAACTTAATCCATTTTCATTCAAGAAACCAAAGATCTCAAGGACCTAAAGTAGTTTCCTTTCAGTAGTATTCTAGCTTCACTAAGATCACCAGGATTAACTTCGAAACTTAAATGATGTCTAAACATTTCCATGAAATCGATAAGAAATACGATAAGTAGCAGTTACACGCGAATGTTCACTGATTAAATTCTTCGAAAAAAATATATGGCAAATGAAGTGGACTAATTCTTTATAGGGGGAAACTTTTACGCAGTATATTCTGAGATATACATTCCCTATACATACCCTCTCACGAATATTTCATCCCAAATTCGAAGCATATGCTGACGAGCGCTTAAATAGTCGGGAAAAACTTGCTCCGTAAAATAGTCGGTAAAAACGATGTGGTGGTTAGTGAACGATATAGCATTGGCCTAGTTAGACTCCATCTGGAGTGTGAACGCAGCGCATAGTAATCAGGCAAATGTTGCATTTGTGAATAAGAAAAGGCCCACTATGGATCCATGCGATACTTTGCACCCGCTACGAAAAATAGAAAAGTAATTCAAAGATACTCCTTGGACGGGTTAAGGGATAAAAATTGCCCAAATAAGGAGATAAAATTGTAAGCTAATCTTCCTCAATATGTGTAGTGACGAAAGGTTCTCGGAAGACATTGTAGATATTATGCGCTCACGCAGCTACATTACGCGGTCGATCTGTTATTGCGAGAAAAGTTAAGGAAATAGACACTTAAGTAGCCAATTCAAAAATTTACACTGTTCTTAGTAAGTGGTAAACTAAAATAAAGTTTATCGAAATAGAATTATGATCCTTGCATCATCTGAACCCAACCTTGAAGAATTTCTGGGCGTGTATGCGAAGGTATAAATGTAGAATCTTATGGAAATAACAAATTCCATTAGTTTATCGAGCTAAATTTATCCACAATTTTACGTGTTTCTTTAATTTATGTTTTAGCTTCTTATTATGGAAAATTTAATTTTGATTGATTGATTGATTTTATAATAAACATCGTGGAACTAGGAACTTCCACGGACGATTCATTTCATTAATTATTTTAAAGTAAGCGATATTAGAATCTTAATCCTTCAAAATTGCAAAGTAATGACACATTCATCTTGATTAATTAAAAAATTATCCCTTTGAATACTTCTCTGCGTACACAGCATTTAATAACGTTTAGAACAAATCCATCGGGGAATTTAATTTAATTTTAATTACTTTAACCCTTGAAAATGAATTTGTCTTCTTATCGTAAAGTCTTAATCTCTGTTAAACTATTGATGGAAAGCGGCCGTATGTATCAACGACCTAAAGTATGCAGACCATTTAATATTTTCAGCAATAGCACGAGTTTCATACATCGTTACCTTTTTTGCGTAACACTTTGATATTAAGGATCTGAAAACTATGCATATTCTTCCGGTGAAATATAATAAGGGTAAATAAAACTCTGCCTTTTATGAACAGCACTTTGATTATTAAGAGGGATCTCTGAAGTATATAGGTTACAGAATAAACACCATTCGAGGAACTTGAGGAACCTTTTATAAGAAGATAATTGCGAGCAGTTTTCAACATTCATTAGACACAGACACCTTTTTGCATGCGTACATCTCTTGTTTTCATTTGTTGCTATATATTTCGAAGATTCGCTTCAAAACACTCAGCAAAAACCATTCTTTTTGAATGTACGAATGTGAGGTCGTGGGAGCTCGAAACTGCTTCAGTCGAACTCTATTGAATGAAAGGGAAAGTCGTGGATTACATAATGGTGTAGCGGTAGAAAAGGTGAACTCTTGATGGTAGAGCTGAAAGTGGTACCCAGGTGAAGTTTTGACTACATTGAGATAAGTAAATTCTTCCAAAAGTGAAGCCATCGACGACCGGTGAGTGGGTTGCGTTTGAACGGAGATATCCTCTCGATTCCACAGATAAGGCGCAGGCGTGAGCAAAATTTATCGATCAATGAGTTTTTTCGAATTACTTCACAGCTTTAGCGGCTTTATTTCCAAGGGAATGTTTGCCACGCAATGTAAGCTCCCACCATAATGAAAAACGGAAGATGATTATAATGTTTTATTTCTTCTTTAATCCCCCCTTCTGATGCTTTTAAGAGTAACATAACAGGAAGTTATGCCAATGGCCAATCATATTTTTTCGCGTTCCATTGTAGTGTTTATTAATCTTCTTTTATTAAGTAAGCGGGAACGATACGATTTTTAAGATTGGAAATGAAATTTCCTACTTACGCATCAATCTATTTTCATTACAAGGAAAGTGTTGAAGGTACTTTGCACTTTGAGCGTGCACCCAGAAATATTCCCAATGAAAAACGGACTTGAAAAAAGATGGTGCCGGGAATCGAACCCGAGATCTTCCTCTATCCGGGAGGCTGCCTTAACCATCTAAGGATATTGTCATTGCACGCAAAGTTCCAATTACGGCTTGTGAAAATGTTCTGGCCAGGTAGCCGATTTGCTGCATTTGTTGTCGTATGATCTGCTGAAATACCCAATTGGTCAAAAAGGAATATTATAGGGGATCGCAAAGAAACATTGAGGCGTGTAGATTCTGCACGCATCACTGTAGAAACATATGATTGATTTGCAAATAATTCGCAGTTAAAGAATAATTAGGGAATCTCTCTAGATAAAAAATTAAGTACTTCCGCGCCTATCAATAAATAAAAGAAGGAATTTGAATTAATTCTTGAATGTTTCAGCGTATTGAAATCCCTTTTCAAATCCTGGAACGGAATTCTGGAGGTATTTGTTGTGCAATTGATTAAACAGAGGCAGTCTTTATTTTTAAATTTACATCCATTCTAAATCTATTGCGAATGATATCCCATAGTTATTCAATCAATATTGATATATTTTCTCCTACATCTTTATGTGCATTCACTTGACTGGATTTTTTTATGTCGGTTAGTATCCAGAAAAAGCTTTCTCGCAGAGCTTCAGGAGCACTCTGCCAAAAATGCGTTTTAGAGTGACGTCAAACGAAAACGTTCGATCAATTTCAATTGTGGAAATCCCTGCAGTATCGTTTATAAGCCATTTACGTAATCGGAGTCATTTTGAGTGATTTTTCCGCGATTTCAGAGACATTTTCATTTTTGGATCTTCTTCGTATCGGAAACATTATCCAAGGTAGAAAAAGGCGAAACTTCCCGGACCTGGAAAAGTGGTTAGAAAATCACTTATTCTCTGGTACCTTCAGGCTTTAGATACGAAAGTTACTCCAGCTGTAATTGACCAAGAGATTCGAATGTAGTTTCGCTCTTGTGCAAAGGATAAAATTATTCTTTCCGATTCCTGAGATATTTGTAGATCTTCCACTTTTCTGGAGTGTAAATTAAGCAAAGAGAGCGAACGTATTCTTCAGCATTATGGATGAAGTGACTGATTGAATAGCATTATTACGTTGACATTGGTAAATAGAGAAACAGGAATTGAATGAAAGCTACAGAATTTTAAAAAATATTCTTCGAATAAACAATGAAAAATCTAGCACGCCATACCGTGTAATTTCTATGTATTTAAGATGTAAATATTGTCTGAAACATTGATTGATTAATTGTTAGAGACTTTGTAATATTGCCTCTTCTCTAGTTATTATTATCTATTTCTTAAATATTTATTATAAAATACCATTACAGTTTGTCGTAAGGAAAGGTGGTGATGTTAACTTATGCCACACTCAACAATTAATTTAAATAATAGTAAAAAGTTAGATGCATAGAAATAAACAATGCAATATTACAAACAACAATAATTTTCAATTCAGCTTAAGTTTGCATAGGGAACCACAAACAGCATCTATATTTAGCAATCATTCTAAGGATTCGTATTAGCTTTTAATATGAAAATAAAGAATATTGGTATATAAACGACATTAAACAGCCAACCAGCCACCGGCTAACCAACTACACAACATATAAAATGCGCAGTTAAATTGTTACAAGTTAGATATGAATTTGAAATAGGCTTGAAATAACCATTAATATACATGAATTGTCAAATACTTATTATGCAAGATTTTTCAGGGTTCCTTTGTATATTGTGAATAATTTCTTACTATTAATTTTATCATATTTACTTTTGTGCATTAGTTGTAGAATGCTGCCACCAGAAATGAGTATTATTGTGCTAAAATATAAATAAAAAAATAATATATTCACCTGCAGATTTTATGAGTTATCAATGATGATTCAATACACAGCTTCAGTAGAATTTAACATTAATTAAATTACATTACATTAAATTCGAGTAGTTAAAACTAAACTATATCAAAGCCTTAATTAGATCAAAAATTAAATTTCATTAAATTTAATTAATTAAAATTAAATTAAATTAACCACTCACATATTCATTCCTTTCAATATAATCCACCATACACAAGTTATAAGTTCGCAAAAGAATGGGCATCTGTACATATGGTAATATTTTATTTACGCGGAAACGAATGGCATATTCCATTTCTATCGGAAGAGATTACCAAACATCTGTTGGTGTCTGCCAAACTACCCAATTCTATCTTACTTGGAAGATCCATCCGTGGGGAATCGCAAATCGCATTTATCTGAAACGGCCGCAAGAAACGCGGGCGTTGTTTCCTAGTGAAAGGGAAATGAGGTGTCTTTCTCTTTCAAAGTGAAAGCGAAAGATAAGAGTAAAACGCTGAGTCGAGGGAAGAAGCGAGATGGCTTCTGGATTGCGAAAATAGAAAAAAGGACTTTGGGAGGAGTATGGAAGTGTGGGTAATGGAATTTGGAAGAGTGGAGTTGGAGGAGATAGGTAGAGCTAGAGGTGAAGGTAAGGTAATGGAATTGTGGATCTAAAAAGAAATGGAAGTTGCTAAGGGACAACGGATATTGTGCTTCATAGGACTAGCTTCTTAAATTACTTGCAAATGGCTTCGTTCTTTACTTTCTCCTTATATAACAGGTGTTTACAGTTATCGGTTAATATATTAGTCTACCTGAAGACTTTTTATCGTTCCTAGAGCATATTTTTCACTAAAGATTACATATACTAAATTTATCCATCTCTATACTTTCAAGTAGGATGTTTTTAAATATACTTACGCATTATGAAATGTCTATATAGTTATCATTATATACATAATTAGCTTCCATTAAGTACTCAACATGTAATGTTGGAAGAAAATACATACCTAGGCGCAATTACAAGGACTCAAACATGTGCATGAAAACCTAATAATTCTTGAGGAAAAAATTCTGAAAATGTTCTCGATTTCGTAAATAATGAATTAGTTTCTGGGACAAAATTACATAAATAAGCGGCATTTTAATATTTTGAAAATAATTAATATACCTACTATGTGAAACGTTATCTAAAATACCTTAGATAATAAACTATTCCGCCAAAATGATTGATGTATATATAATTTTTATTTTTCGAGGCTAAATGCATTCCTGTGCTTCTTGGGTAATTTCATACTGTTCCAGATTCCTCCTCAGAAATATGATAGATAAAAACGTCTAATCGACGGCTGTCCAGATCCATTCTATTACACAGCCCTTAAAGCTTTTGAGTGCTTGTAATATATTCATACTTCTATAAAACGAAATATTTCAAATTTTCATATTTAAATAATTGAAATATAAAATTATAATATTTTGAATATGCCTCATTAATTAGATATCAGCTTTAAATTCAGAATTTGTAAATACAAAAAAATCGATGCTATAATTGAAACCTATTGCGCATTTGGAAATTACGCTTTCCTAAAAAAACACTAGAAAGCCAGAATAAAAGACTGTTCGAATTCATTTTCTATTCCATTTGTCTTCCGAAATTAGCGATAAAGGATGAAAAATTAATTCCTTCATTTAATAAAGGAACACCCCAAAATATTCAACGAATTGATTTTTCGCCACGCAAGTCTTGGTGATCATGTTGTGACCTATTTGCTGTAATAAATTTCTGATTCGATGAGATCTCATTCAATTCCATGAATTCAGTTAGGTAGCGAAACAAACACACATCGCAAGAAGATGAAATGGGTTGTTCTGTTACGAATGAATCTCTCGCGATGCGAAACAATGGGTCTTCATTAATCTTGACTGTGAGACACAATACAATTTGAGAGCTATTTCTTCTTGTCTGGAAAACTAAGGTCTTTTCATTCCATCCGATGAATACGTTAGCTAAGTTTCGTGCGCTAAGCGAGGATATAGTATTCAGTATTCTCTCTAATTTGAAGGTACGTGATGACAACGTTCCAATGGATATTACAGATTTGTTGCCAAAATTTGTGTAGTGACAATTATGAATTTCTTAATTCGTATACGACTTGGTTTCCACTCGCGTCACAGTTCCGTTTCGTTTCCAAAAGCTATGAATGTGGAGCTGTGAATAATTAATCATAACTAGTTGAGTGTTCTTATTAGGATTTAACTTCAAATATTACATTTTATGCATAAAAGCAATTCTTATGTAATTTTGAATTGCATTCCAAGCCTACAATTCAATGATATCGATCGAGAAATTACTCTTTTGCGAATTTTATCCTTCCTAAAAATTACTTGATCATGACCTTTAACGCTATCGGTACGTTTGTTCTAATCTTAAAAAATATCTCTCTTTTGTTATGATATATATTTTTTAAATACCTACCTAAGTATTACTATGTATTAAATTAGAATATTTCTCAGAGTGAACTTTAAGTCTGACAAAATTAGTTCTAGAAAGAAAAACGTCATGATAGAACGTATGAGTGGTGGCAGGATTCTTTCATCTAAAATTCATTAAATTTGGCATATGACCCCTTGAAACATAATGATATTTTGGAAAGTGAAACAACATTTAACATTTAAATATCTTAATGAACTCTTATTCGAAAAAGTAATGGATAATTATCAATTTCTATGAATTTATTATTTTGGTTGATTGCTGATCCTTTTCACTTTTAATTTAGATTAAATATAAATCATTGACTTATTGGTTCCACAGTTTCACAACAACTATGGCAGTGATTAATCACATAAATGATGTAGTAATTAGCTGTTAAAGATACGGTGGGAAAAAATTACATACTTGATACATTTTCGTTGAGTTAATTCTACAAAGCATGAATCGTTTTGCGGATTGAGTCTTTTTATCTCTTATCTCCTTTCAAAATGTACTCCTCATAAATCTAAAATAGCCGTCTTCATCTCATTTCTTTAGTGCCTTGCACTGTCCCTTCACGAATGGATACCTATTTTAGTAACCGTATCCCCTAACCTAGTTTGTCTTGTCTCGTTCTCACTATTAACTTCCCCGAGATATTGAAGTTTTCATTGGAAATAAGAAACACAAAACTTTGCTTTGAAGCATCGGTTTGACACAGTTTCAGCGAGACTTGGATCGAACGCAGATTGCAGAATAACTGGAGGAAAATTAAAATCCACGGAGGAAGGCGTTTTTTTTGGAGGAAAATTGCTTAAGTTTCATGATAGAGAGCTGCATCTCCAACAAGTTCTCGAGAACTATGGGCACGGGCCGTTTAGCTAATCAATATTCACTCACAGTTGAAACGAGGCTAATATAAGAGTTTTAAGACGTTCCTAAATTCGTCTTTAGAAGCTTCATAAAAATTAATAACCTCTAATTCATCAACAGCCGTGATACAATTTCTTTCATTACAACACGGTTAATAGATCAAAGTCTTGGTTTAGCCCTGCCTTATGGATTCTTCAATTAGAACTTTAAACGCCGGAAAATATTAAATCGCCAATGTGTTGATTATGCAATCAGTTGCGGAAAATGCTGTGGGTTTTTAATTATGCTTTGTTGATTCTACGTGGTAAGTTAACATTTAAACGGAAATTGATGGAAGATATCCTTGTGGAAAAACATACATTGGTGAAGAACAACGCTTATTATTGCTATCTGTATTCCATTATCTTTCTATATTTACCCAATGAAGACGTGTGTATGAATGTAAATTTACAGCAACCCATTCAAGGTTCAGTCATTCTGACAACATCTGCCGTCTTAATTTCTTTTGATCCAAACAGATACAAATATCTTTGAACGTTCCTTGTTTTCAAAATTATTATTCTTGAAGTTAGAAAATACCACTTATCCATTTCAAATTACTTATTCCCAGTCATCTTCGCTTCTATCACAATAATATATTTACTTCCACATTCTATTAGCCTCATATATTATCTCAAACCACTCGAGTTTACCTATGACTAATTTAAGAGTACTACTTTAATCGTAATAAAATACTGCATTAGACATTATTTAAGTTAAATTATTTTAATGCGCAAAGATGTAGTAATTTTTATTTCACTATTTTACTATTACTAATAGTCATCATTTGAAACACCCGTTGGAAAATTTAACTTTAAATTCCACTTAATCACTGTCTTAATTATTTCAATTTCATTTTGATACAGGTGTATTTTATTTTTCGGGTATTATATTTAATCTCAACTTAGAGACGCTATCTCAGTGAAGAGGTACGTCTCGTGTCAGTCAGAGTGAATTAAAATTTAATTTATTTGTTTTTCTGAGTAAAAAACGTTCTCTCTTGAAACAATTCATTCTGAGTAAAATATCCAGAGCATTCCTTAAGTCTTTATTTATTCCTTTTGTCTAATCTCGAAGAATTCCTTGAATTGCTCAGCATTGTATAGAATTCTTTGTGAAATAATGTTAAGCTTCCACTAAGATTAAAAAACAAACTACAAAATAAGAACCTCGGAGAAATCTGAACTCATCTTCTGTTGGCAGATATTTTCGGGTCACATGATATTTTTGCTATATTATACGTTTGCTAAAGATAATGAGAATTTTAATTGAAATTACAGCATTTCTTTGCTTTTCTCATAATCTCAACCATTTTCTGTACGTATTTTACAAAAAACGTTTCAGTAAGATGACGCTGTGGATGTTTCGCTAAGTGGGTACATAAGCGCAGTCTAACTCCCTTTTGAAGAGCATTAAAAATAATTCATTGCAAGTCCGCGTTGCATCTTTTACCTTGATGATTCAATTGACGGCTACTTATTAGATAATGTAAAAGCATAGAATTATACATATAAAGTTTAGAGCTCTTTACTGATGCTTCAATTAAATCACGATTAAAGTTCATGCAACAAAAAATATACTTGCTTCTCTTATGTCCATGCGTTCTTCAGTGATCATTTGCATTCTTAGTAGCGGAGATTTGAAAATTACGGATATGGATGATTCATCACCATACTAACACCCTCTCCCACAAGAAGGAGGAAAGCTTAAAATCACCACCCAAGAATTAGTCTAAGCATAATTAAACCCCTGATTCCTTACATTATCGAAGCGAATCACCAAGTTTAGTAAGCGACCATAAAGTACGATTTTAAACGAAAATTACAGACACTCTTGAAAGAAACAAAAAAGTAAAGAAAATTGGGACGCGGCTTCTAATGAATAAAAAGTTTAACAATCTCCAATAGTCATTCTATCATCTTCAGAGTAAAGTATGTGCATTGTATGGTTTTCAGATAATTTATAATCCGAGTTTTAATGTCGTTTCCGAAAACCGATGGCAAGGGGTGTGGAGAGCTGACGAAGACGGTTAATGGAGATTTTTTAAGCCTCTAATTAATTCCAAAAATTAGGATTCTTCTATTATCATTCAACTACAATGATCGTAGCATATTCGTAGGAGAAAAGTTTATTAGAAGATAATAGTTGGTAATAGCATATATTAAAACTATGATGTAAGGTAAAGCTTTATTTCAACATTTATATGAAACATAGTTTTTTAGATCAGTAATTTTAGGCAATAGATAAATATAGGTTAAATAATAGGCACCAAAAGTTGTCCACGTGGATTTCTATAGCTCCATATAGATTTACAAGGGGTGTATTTCAAGGAAGAGTAAAAATGTGGTCTAATATTTTTTCTAGTTCTTGAGAGTGTTTTAAAGGTTTTAGAAGCCAAAGATTCGTTTTTAAAAGATAATATTATCATGAGGAAACGAGGTAAAGCTTTTTAATAGAAAAATTCAATATTAGGGTGGTCCATGGAAAATTTAAAGGGCTCCACTGGAAAAAAATGTTTGGGAACCTATTAGTTACTCGAAAGATGGGACTGCATAGTCTCAATTTTCACCAAAGAAAGTCTTAAGGTCTTTATTAAGGCGAGATATAGTCTCTTCTTCCAACTAACCTTTCGTCGATGATATTATATACATAAAACGTTGTGTGTAGGTGAAAAGAAGTAGAGAGAAAAACTTTAGAAGGGAATGTAAAAAAACCTAGGGTAATACGTATATTAGGAAACAGTAATCCACTGGAGGAAAACGCGCACAAAGAAGGGAGGTGTGAAAAACCTACTCAAACTCACTGATAGTACAGTCCTGGCCAAAATTAACGCAGCACCAGCCGTAAGGATCGCTAGGGAGGTGCTGCGTTAATTTTGGCCAGGAGTGTACAAGCGAAAAGATGCAAAAGAAAGCAGTGTACATGGAAATAAAAAAACAGTACTTTATAAAGCAATATTAATAATGCAGTCGTCTGTATTATGTTTTAATTCAAGGATTCCAACCAGCGCAATAAAGAAGACTTGAGGAAATAGAGATCTGGTGCTACAAAGGATTGATGAATTTAAAGGAGAGAGATCTACTTAAAATGAGGAACGGAATAATGATCAAGAAGTCTATCTCAAAGTGAGTGAGGGGAGAACGCTTGGCAAATATGAGTAAAATTAATCGGATATACTCTGAGACGAGATAGACTGCTGAAGACAGAATTTCGAGGGAAGGATGGAAAGCTGGAATTTCAGGGGACGATCCAAGTCAAATGACGAAAGGCAGGTGATGGTACGTGTTAAAGTTGGGAATTATGAGGGAAAGAAGCGACTAACAGGGTTCAAAACGGCTGGGAAAGCTGCGATCCACCAGCCGTCGGATTGATAACCCTTAATGATGATGAAGAATCACTCGCACTGGGAGAACACGCGCCGATGGCTGTTTGAGCGGAATTGCCTCTGAGAGGGAAATCCTTATTCCGGGCCTTGAGGCATTTTCCTTGCGAATTGGACCTTAAAGCGAGGGTTAGGTTTGATAAAATCGCACATTTCATGGAAATGTCCCCGCGTTTTATGTGCTTTGTCTCGGAAGCTTTATATCAGAGTGGAATCAATGATGTATTGACTTGAATGGTTTATTTCCCTTAATGTAACATTAAAAGCTTTTGTGGCCATATATTAGTACGCAGTAAGCGAATGAATATTATTACTATTGTTCAAATGCTACAGATGGAATTACTAACATTTCTTTTTCTATATATTCATAAGCAGTTTTCCGCTACATTTATAAAAGTTTTTGTTCATGAACAATGGCAGTCAATACCGCGATTAATTAATAATCTTACAAAAATTTACAGATAGTATATTATGAGTAATTTTTTGTTTCTGAAGATATCTCTCGCAGCTAAACACCATCATCCGGGGCAAGCTTTAACTTTGAAGGAGACTAAGACTCCGCGATTCTGTATATTTCTTCAGAAAATGAACTCATCAAAATTACAATAAAAAGAAAGCAATCGAATTAATTTGGTTTAATAGCGACTTTACTTTAAAATGAATAAATAACGACTTCCAAATACCATGTTTCTTATATTTAACTATTCTTAGAAAATTATTTAACTTGACTTAGAAAGTAGGATTCTTAGGAAAATAAATCTCCACTGAATACGTCAAATATCTCTTCTTGTTGACGAATCCGAGTCTTAAAAGAGAAGATATGGCTTATTTAATGCAATTGTAGGCATAATTTGTATGTACCTGCTTCACCAAGTAGTTCTCAATCAATAGAATCGATCCGGTAATGCTTCCGAGGGTGAATTATGCTCTTAGAAAATATTATGATTCATTCTGCCCGGAGGTAACAATCAAAATACAATTGACACACATGCATTAATACGTCCCACAATTATACAGCAATGCATTCAAATGTAACTGAAACAATACAGCGTCAATGATTGCTAGTGATTGCATCATCCACCAACAATGATTCTACCACAATAAAATTAACAGGTAATTACAACTAAACAGATCAGTTATTATTACCAATAAACTCATTACAAGTAAATAAAGAGACTTGATCAATTGATCGATTATTATTACCAATAAACGCAATACAAGTAATTAAAGAGACTTTTTTCCTTAATTTCTTCTCTGCATTACAAGTACTCAAAGAATCAGAAACTATCAAGTAATACATTTCAACTTCACCAATACTAATTATAAAACAAAACAATACAATTATCATCCAGTCAAAATAAATAGCATTAAATTACGGATATCTCTATTACATGTAACGCATTTTTTCGCAATATCAAAAATCTAATGAAAATAACCTTGGATTGTATGTGCTCCATAGCACCGTACCCAATGACCGTTTTGTTTGTCTGCCTTTTCTTATTTTCGCTCGCTTTTGGAATCCGAGAAATATTTCGATTCGCTTGGATTCGCCTTTGGTGGCCCACTCAGCCCTCGAAACCTCATTCAGCCGATCTTTTTCACCCCAGCGAACGCTCTGAAATAGAGCCGCACGTTTGATTTTTCGGCCGTTGGTTTTTGCGGGCCTTTAACGCCGAAAGGGAGGGCTAAAATTTCCTCCTTTTATTCCTGGAATGCGCCATCCCCGCATTAAAGGTGAGAATGACATAAAGGTAGAATAAATGCAATGCTTTGTTGGCGTGCAAAATATTATTAGATATCATATATGGTTCATTTTTTGCATGTTTGTGTGTAAAATTATATTTATTTATTTTACAATTATATATAAACATTTCCGTAAACCTCCAGAAGGAACTTAAAGCTATAAATAAGATGTATATCATAGAACAATTAAATACAATTCATCGCGTCAAAGGTTTTTTCATAAAATACTAATAAGAAATGTAAGTAAGATGAACTGCAATCCATGATAGATAATCCATATTGTCTCGCTCATGTCATGCAATTTTTCTACTAATTCTACTTTCAACTAATATAATGTATATGGCAAAATCGCATAGTAAAAACTACGTACATCTAGGTTTATTTTTTTAAGCTTTCTAGACATTCCGGCTATTTTTTTGGCATTGGCACTAGAAAATCACCTGGAAACACGTTTCATTTCCTAGTACCTCTATTAATAAATAAGTATTTGATTTAGCGATTTTCTGCTCACCTCCTTTGATTTTTAGTAACAATTTATATATACGTACATACATAATCACTGATATCATAAAATTCTTCTTTTAATGAGCATGCACTGCTAACCCGTTCGCTCCAGTATTTCGCGAGAACAAATTTATGGAGCAAAATTAATTTCTTTGGGACAGCAGTATTTTCAGAAACGCGTTTCCAAAACCAGAGAGCGTGGGTGGTGCTGTAGGTTTTTATTTATTGGAGCGGGAACTGAATTCATCTCCTACAGTGGTAAATCGATGTACAAGGGGATGCGTATTCATTGATGGTCCTGGAGGAAAAATTAAGTTCATAAATTCGTCGCTCTTATACTAGAATATATTGATTATGGAGCACTGATGCTTCGAACATTCCAAGAAAATTTCAGACCGCAGAAGCTTAAAATGTCTTAAAAATCGCAAGCGAAATTATGCAGCAACAAGGTTAGCGGATACTGGAAACATCAGTGATCCTGTAGCACTGACCAATTAGCCAAATCACTCACGCGCCAAGAATCTCTCTTGCGGTGTGCAATTACATTCGCTTCTCACTGGATGCAAATTCATTTGATGGACATTAATTGGGGGAAAATGTTTCAGAAGAGACGTGATGAAATTTTAAATTCCACGTCACAATTAGATATTAATTTACGCCAGCAATTAGTAGATAGTCCATCCTAGTGATTAGTATGAAGTTGTAGGACTAATTTTCGTGAGAGTCCATCACAAGGAACAAATTAATGTTTCAAAGTCATATACAGTTTATAACAAGGAAGTGACATGCATCAACAATCAAAGCAAATTGAATTCCCTTTGAAATCTGCTGAGCTGCTCTATCCTCTGATAAACACGGTGTAAAGTCTGATTAATAATGTTAGTTGGTAAAATACGTTGAACATTCCACAATATTACCATATTCCGTAAAAGGTAAAAATAATGTATTCTCTGGCAAACCTTATTGTCACAGGGATTGAAGGACGCTTACGAAATTTGTAAAATACAATTAATTTAGAGATAAACATAATTCTAACTGTGAATGATGAAATAATTAGTGGGTCTAATAATTTGCGGGTGTGTCATTATGTACTCCAACTTTTTTCCTGTAATTCTGTGCCAATATTTATTAACCTATCGATATAAATAGCTAATTAGATTTATTAGATTAATATTGCTATTATATACAGCCGTATGTAGATGAATTGACAAGGAAATGGCAATGCAGATTAATCGATACTTATAACTGATTTAAGCTGCAAATTCATTTATAATTACCAATCCTTAATTATTAATTATTAATGTAGAAATGCAACTGCATTCCTAATTGGTAAAAGGCAATTTTACCACTCCCATTCTTTTAATTAAACCTATCATAAATGGAACATAGTAGGATTTTTTGAATGTACTAAATTCTTATAATCTAGTATAAAATTCAGTACGTCATAATGATAAAAATTTAGACAAGATTCTTTAAAATTCCATAAAAAAATCTTCATTAAGCAGGTGGGGAAATTCGTATTCTGTGCAATAAAGTTTTAAGTAACCCCTCGTTGTCGTCGTGTTGGCATGATATACTGTCTACAAATGGGAGATATTTATAATAACCCAATGTTTAACAACTTAAAGATAAACAAGAAATTTCTTGTGTTGTTCATTTTAAAAGCTTCGAAATCTTAGGTCATTTCCCTAATTAAATCCCCCCGGGAAAAGAACCCGGGACTTCTTTCATCAAAGCCGAACCCGCTGTCTACACGTCGTTTCCAGTACTTGAAACCAATATTTAGAAAATATTAAGCGATGACGTATTGATGATAGTGCAAATTTGAGCTTACGTACATGTTTTATTACCTAAATGGGACTATAATCAGGTTCCCACTTTGTTTTCTTGAGGTATTGAACTTGACCTTGCATTATAGAGGAAAATTCTTGCTGTATACTTCCTGTATTAGTTATTTCTGTCCAATCACGACGAAAGTGGGCCGTTACCCGACTCGAATATATCCCGCCGCCTCAACTCTTCCTCATTTCATTGGACGAGGCCAGGGAGGTGGGGGAGAGGAGAAAAACGGCATTTTGGAAAGTTCAGAATGAGGCCGCGTGGCGCCCAAGGCATCTTACCCTCAGGCCTTGCCTCTCCGTGTCTGCTGCTGCCATCAGGCGGGATGCTTTGTAACATCTCCATCACAAACTTCCGTTGTCTAAAACCGTAAGTTCAAATTTTGGAATATCCACCTTATTTATATTTGAGAAATACTTTCACCGATGGCGTCAAAAATCAAGTCGAAAGTCGTATATTTTTGTATAAATAATTTCGCTTAATGGTACCACCTGCAATAGCTGATAAAATGGTTAAAAGCATTGATTCTATGAAATAGATATGACCTGTTCCAATCGTAGACTCAGCTTTCAAATTAAAGGGATATCTAATGCCTAAATACCTCATTGATTAGTGAGATATGTCAGCGAGAACTGTTCATTGCCTTTCCCATTGCCTTGAATTGCGCTGCCAAACAAGTCTTTAGCTATATTGAGCCAATTGAAGTCGACGGAAATAAGTTCTTTAATTGACAGTTTCCTACCTGAAAATAACTACTTCTATTTGAGCTCTTATACCTTGCACCCTGTAGATTTTAATGTAGTTTTTTGTGAGGTGGAACAAAATTTTCTCATTTTCAAAAATATTTACTACTGGCTTACTACTTACCCAGGTTTATTTATCACCTCAAATGCAAGAACAGAGGGTTACTCTTAAAACAAAGAGTACTTAAAAGAAAATAATTCAATATAGAGGACTTAGGTAGTTAGTTCACGTATGAGATACCTATGCCAATCTTGTTTTCCTCAGTGCTGTTCCAACAGTCCTTTGTTAAATCATTTCTGTTTTCATTTTTTCCGCCAGGAGGCCAGCTGTTAATAAAAAGAAAATTGATTAAATTCCAATAGAATTTTCATATTTATCACATCAATTTTATATCTATTAATGTTTTCCATTTTTTGAAACGGCATTCTTGATACATAAATGTGCTTTGGGTTAAACTATCCAATCTGCAAAATTTACTCGGTCCCTTGGGTAGAGATCCCAGGGTTCTTTAGTCAGGTTTTTACTGCACTATTTTACTTATGCTTTATGATCGAAACTGACTTATAAAAAGTATTTTTTTGCGTTTATCCGTATCCGCATTTTGATTACCAGATACCACCAAGCTCAGCTTGACATCCAGTATGTGGCGAACTTGGACATGTTTTTCTGATCTTGAATAGATATCTTTACGTCTCCGAACGTGTGTTTCCCTCTCCAAATTTTTGTTCTTCACTTTCCTTTACTGAGAGGGAACTTTAATGCCTTCCAACCCGTGTAACTTCTCCCTTAACATTCAAAGGCACGTTGTAAAACCCCTCGTTGTTATAGAAATCTTTCGACATGGAAAAACTTCCAAGTATGACTAGTTACGAGCGTGTTCTACGCGACCAGGAAAAGAAGTTTATTTCGATTCCCCGTCCGACCGCACCCTCGTATCGAAATCGAATTTGATTTACGATTTCAAGAGACGTGCAGAGCGACATGTACGGTTTCGGACATGTAGCTTCGGTAGTAAAAGCGATTCTTCTGTTTTACACAGGAAAAACTAAAAAAAGTTCAGTAAAACAGAAGGTCTCACAGGAGAATATTTTTAGAGAGGAAACTCGGACTTTTACGATATAACTTCAGTGTTTCCATTTGAATATTTCGAAAAATCGAGCGTTGGAAACATCGTGTATTCTTCTTCATAGCTGTAAAATATATTGCCATTTATATATTGAAACGAACGGAAGATACGTTTACAAGTCATGTTACAACTTGTTGAGGTTTTCATCGAAAGGAATGGGTTTAGAAAAGCAAGTGATTGCAGAGGGGATTAAGAAACCAAATTGAATTCCATACGCCAAGACTTGCGTGCGAAATTACTTTCCCTTAGCTCTACCGTTTTCTGCGAATGGTGGACGACTGGATTTATTGAAATACATGAAAGTATTACGATATTCACGTATCCCTAAATTTCGTTGATGCAGTAAACCGTGATCCTCTGTGAATAAAATGTCTCTTTCCTTGAATACATAAGGCTTATGGCATGATATGATATGACATCAGGCGTTTGGAAGTTTTTATCACTAGCGTGCCGGAACCTGCGTAACGCGAACAAAGAGCAATATTCCTTCAACCTCGCTTCTGAACAAATTGCATTCAAACCTGTAAAAAGGGGGAGCAAAATTTTCTTCCTTTCAAAAATATTTACCTTTGGCTCTCTTCTCCACCTTCATTTATCATCTCGAAAGAATTAACAAACGGTTAGTCCTAAAATTAAGAGTACTCCAAAGAAGAAATCGATATATAAGACTTCAATTTGATAAATTACGCTCAAGGTACCCATATGAACTTATTGTACGCTTGTCTCAGATGCTTCCAAACTTCCCAAAACCCACTTGTTTTTATTTATTCCGCAAGGGGCCAGTTTCTCATTTTTCTCCTAAGAACGAATTCACTATTAATGCATGTATTTTACCGTAGTTTTAGGTATCACTGAAATTCATAGAATTTGTCTCCTCACCCTGATGGAATTCCATTCAGTAACAGATTCTTCAATTAAAATACTGTCTAATTCGATTGCTATATTGTAATCTTATTTCATTCAAAAATCTATCAAGGTTCGCACACTGTTCCAGCTGTTGAATTGCTTCCGAATGGATTTGAGAATTTATTTTCCATAGGACGTTGATTTTTTATGGAGAAGGGGAAAATTTTAACTGAAAAATAAGACTAAAAATTCTCTCTTACTGATTATTCTAAGAAGTAGGTGAAGCATTACTTATATTTCATTGCTAAATACTTTTGTTGCAAATAAATTGTTCTGTGTATATCAGGGGGCGTAGCTCAGATGGTAGAGCGCTCGCTTAGCATGCGAGAGGTACCGGGATCGATACCCGGCGCCTCCAGTTTATTTTATTGATCTACGAATAATTATTTGTATCTGCTGCATATTTTACGAATACATTGATTTTATTCCACACAAATAATTTCTCCCTTAAGATTTATAAAATTTTAAGCAATCAACTCTTTTTTAGTCAAAATAATTCTTCAATTTTGTTATTTAAACTTTTTCCGTGTTCCTAATAAATTAGTTGTTTTTTTAATGAACGTAGTTTTGTGATCCGACACCTACCAATGTGTGATAACAATATTGTCTGATAATGTGGTATGTCAAGTAGCGGCAATTTATAATGAATTTTTACGTACCTAATACTTGCGTTTAATAGATTCGAGTGAAAGATATGGAAAGTATAAACTGCGTAAAAATATATCGTGTAGACTCAAATTTCTGAGTCGATTTGTATATGTAAATCAGGGAGCATCATGTATGGTGTATATAAAAACTATGAAATCATTGGCGAATTATGTTCTTCATTTTGTTAATTGTCTTTAAGATTAAGTTCAATGATTGTATGCATTTCCCCAAGTCAAGAATTTTTTCCTGATTCTCAACTGCTCAGCCAATTCATGTAAAATAAATATTTAATATTCAAGGATAGTATAGTAGTGGTGGGCTTCCGTAAAGGCATGTAGACATGTAAAAGACATGCGAATTGACCAAAGCTGTCGAAGCACGTTTAGCAATACTACCACTTTACTAGAAGTAGTCTGAGGATGACCTATAATTCGAAATTAAAAAATTGTTATAATTCCTTCTATGTTGGTTTTTCCTGAATGTACTCACTGTTCAAACTTTCAGCAGCAATAATAATAAATTCTTCTAGTATACCTATTACTGATTTACAACTTTTAGTCGTAGATTCATTTTTCCAGAAATGTCTGGCCTAATTCTGTTTATAAGATACATATCAATACTCGGAATTCATATTTAGGCAACATTACCAAATATTCTCGATAGCTTACTTTGTCAATAACAGGAGAATAATAGTACACTTCTGTTATAAATAAAGCACTACTACTCCGAGATAACGATTAAGATTTAATTAACATAATCCAATGAATAAGGTTTATCGGTTTTAATCAGCGGTGGTTTAATTTAAAAATTTGGAGGCGCCGGGTATCGATCCCGGCACCTCTCGGATGCTAAGCGAGCGCTCTACCATCTGAGCTACGCCCCCTGATATAAAATAATACTAAAATGCACTAGGTTTCGGTTTCTATAAGATGCTTTCCGAAGACTTATAATGATTTTTTATAAATAAATTGATCAGAGACTATGGTGACAAAAAAGTTCAAAACTTTACGTACATAAGCAACCTAAAGTTCGAGTATAAAGAAGGACGAATGATGTTTGATTCGCATTTTGGTATGTATGATTCCATCCTCAGAGACTAGCGAAGTCTGAAATTATTCATGGTACCTGACTATTGATATATTTGAAATCTTTTGTTGAATGATTGAATATTAAGGAATATTCTTCAATGAAAAATAGAAAAGAAGTGGAGTAAAGGAAGATGACCTTCCTGTATGGACAATTTACACATTAAAGTACAGTGGTTTAACTGTAGCTACACTGAACTTAAATAAGAGGGACGAGTACAGATAATAATAATACGTCTCTATTTATATATGTAGCCCATCTTCATAGACTTTACTTAATTAATTTCAAGAGATAGTGTGAGAAAAAATAGAAGAATTGTGGAACAAGAAAACCTAAGATAAGGCTTCCGGATAGTCATGTGGACAGCCCTTGGTGAAAGTGGTCCCGGGTTTGAATCCTGGTGGGAGCCAATGTGCGAAATGACCTAAGCTGTCGAAGCACTAATAACAATACTATACTAAACCTAAGATATTCTGAAATCCTAAGAAATTATGGTTAATATTGAGCATTGATTACGAGTGATATTACCCTCAATACATTTCGCACTACGGAATTGCGACAATTGTTCGGACATCACATCAAGACTCGACTCCCTGCCTGTTTCGGGACGATTGGCTGCTGATAAGGTCTTATAAGTTCTTTATTAAGGCAAGATTGAGACTGACAAGTCTCTTCTTCCATCAAATATTTTTTCTGTCTGTCTGTAAAGTATTCAGCCCGAAGGCCGATTGGTACCTCACCCCCTCCGACATAAGCTACTAAGAGTTTACAAGCAGAGTTTCACTAGGCAGGATGAGGAGTGAGGTAGTTCGCCATTGCTTTCCTCACAGAGCCAAAATGCTATAAGCGGAACATGCCCACGCAGTGAAGCACAATGACTCTACGAGTAACACTTTTCTTGGCATTTGGTAAGGAGAGACCTTGATTAGTAGAATTATTCACTCATACCTATGTAGCTTTAATTTCATCACAGCAGATCAAGACTGGGACAAAATAAAATGAAAATCTTTCGTCAGTGATATAATAAACATAAAAAGTTTTGTGTAAGTGAACAGAAATAGAAAGGAAAACTTTAGAAGGAGTGGATGTAACAAAAACCTAAGGAGATATCTTAGGAAAACAATACTTTCTCTATAATTCGTACATGGAGAAAGTAAAAATCCACTGCAGGAAAACACCTACAAAGAAGTGAGGGGATGTAAAACCAGCGTGAACCTGCTGATCGTGCAAGCAAAAATATGTCAAAGAAAGCTGTGTATAACGTGGAAATTACAAAAGCAGTACTATAACGAAATACAAAAATTTGATGTGGCCAGCACATGACTTTCTCCATATATAATATTTAAATATTTATCTACGACAGTATTTTCGAACTCAATATTCCATCTAAACTTGGAAGATGAGTGATTAATTTATATATTATTATCTTTTACGTCACAAACATTATAAATAATGTTTTTTGGGACATGTTCAAAGAAAAACAATGAAATTGGCCTTTAGCCAACAGCGCCCAGAGCGCCCACAGAGTACATAATCAGAGACTTCCGGTTTACCAGTATTTCATGTATAACTCCTAAACAATCAGTCAAAAAAATTATAAATTCTACAAAAGTTATAGTAAATTACATTTTCTAAAACTTTTATAAATAATAGTATATACCTAAATACCAGATTAATGGAGATATTTTGCAAAAAACGGAAACGAGCTTCGAAAAGTAAACCTCAACTTTCGGTAAACCGATTAATTTCAAAAACTAATTAACTCTAACGACACCAACTAAAGTAATATATTTGAAATTTGGTGTTGATACTATAAATAGTTTTCATGTTAGAGTGCCCACAAAGTACATAATCAGTTACTTCCGGTTTATCAATATTTCAGGAATAACTCCTAATCAACCGGTGATACAAACATATGTTAAATACAAAAGTTATAGTAAATTATATTTTCTAAAACATTTTGAAGTAATACAATATACCTAAATATCATATTTATGGAGATATTTTGCAAAAACGGAAATTTGCTTCGAAGAATAAAGCTTGACTTCCGGTTTACCGATTTACTCAAAAAATTAATCAACTCTGCCAGCACACACCACAGTACTATATACGAAGTTTGGTATTGATACGACTAATATTTTTTACGTTAGAGCGCCCGCTATCACACACACACACACATACATCATTCCGAAAATGGCCAAAACGTGTTCTAGGGACCCTAAAACATGTATTTCCGTTGAAATCTCGAAGTCGATTTTTTCATGAAAACAATACTTTCTCTATGCTTCGTATATGGAGAAAGTAAAAATGATAGTAATATAAAATTTAAAAAAAATTTCTTCATCCTGATCCCATCGAGTTTCAACCCTCGCATCTTCGATTCTCACTCGGAGGGCGAATCCAGAGTCTTCTTCGTTTTGGACCCCGAAGATCGTTCCGACACGAATCGCTGTCCCGTTTCCACGGCTACAAGAAAATTGCCTTGAAGAGCTGTGGTCAATCCGTGTCGTGGGCCATAGAGAGGAGTCACAGACCACCCAAATTCCCATCTCTCCACCCTTTCCTTCCGCATGGACACCCCGTAAAGGCGCTAAGGGGATGGAAGTCGACACTTTGGCCGAACAAAAGAAGATCTACGGGCGGCGTCCTCTCTTCGACCGAATCATTCGAGAGGAATCGTCCCAAGGACGGCTTTACGCTCTGTAAATAAATGGTCGTTTTAATTCGTCGTGACCATGATACGGCTTTGTTTTTCTTGTCCACTCCCACCTCTCCTTTGGTTCTTCTTCTGAGGATGATTCCCCAAATGAGTGAATTTTTGTGTTCCTAAGTTTTTTTGATGCTCTTGAGTTGTTTCCTCCGGCGGATAGCGCAGGATGTTGCTTGGATTATGTCGCTAATAATTATGCCGGATCTCTCAAAACAGCTTATAGGGTATCCTGGATCTAAAAGGTATCAGTTTCATTGCTGTTGTTTTTCTAATCATCTTATGATGACGTACATCCGCCTGGATTTCATTCAATATCTTCGCTTAAATTCCATTTCTTGGCTTTTAAAATTCCATTCAGAATGGGAGAGGAACACGATATCCCTTTATAACAGGGAATTTCGTTCAATAAAGTATGTACTAACACTATACAAGCTACATGATAATTAGAGTATTAAGGTTTAGAGACCAATACTGTTCCTTTGAGTGGCAAATATGGAGGTTATTCAACTTATTTAACCATTAAAACGGTAAAATTAAAGAGATAAACAATTATGGAATTCGATTACTATGAAAGAGATAGTATTCGGCGACTCTTGTACTCAACTACCCATATGTTGTGGATCTAGACGCTAGAGGGTAAAATTTCTGATATTTAATAAGCCTCTACTCTTGGCTTAAGGTAGAATATTAATCGTTTTTCTATGAATAACCGCCTCAATTATAGCTTCTTTATTGCTTCTCAAATTTTCCCATATACCCATATTGACTGTTACGAAATCTTAACTACTCTTAACTAAGTCAAGAAATATCTTTTGCCCAAGGAATAGTAGATTGAATCTTCCACCATGTATGCTTCAATACTTGTTCAAACTTCTTTTTCTATAGTATTCAAGACGATTAATAGTAAGAAGTAAGTACGATTCAAGTCTCGTTTCGTATTTCAATAGATTTTCTTTCTTAGTGGTATAGTGAGCTCTCTATTGACCACTCCATAAAAATATGACATCTTCAGGGATATTGTTTCTTCAGCTTATCTCAAGACATATTTTCTAAAATAGCAAATATACGTCAGAATAGTAAAGTTTTCGGTAACATTAAATACAAAGGTAGAAGGGAAAGAAATCTATGCAGAGACAAATGATTTAGGAGGAGGAATATTCCCTGTATTCTAACTCTCAACGAACATAATATGGACTGTATTTCATTTTAATTCAACCTTTCGTTGAAAGATAAAAGCCTGGGTGAATACGTTGAATTTGGCTTCTTGCCTTCCTGAAACTATTCTCTATTTTTGAAGGGCTAACAACTGCTTTGAGCAAACATTTCGATGAGGAAACTGACAATATGTATATCAGAAGGGAAATTCATGTAAAACCACCCTTAATTCAGGAAGTCAATTTTTTAATGTTAAGTTCCTTTTACCGGTATTCCTAATTTTATATTCAATTCGTTGATGAAATGTAGGCCACGGAATTTACTAACGAATACCAAGTCCTTAGAATGTCAAAGAAAATGGATTTTTTCTATAAATATGATAATATGTGCACTAAAATCTATCCTTCATAGCTGTAGCCCTCGTCATTTCTAAGCTTCCCGTCGCTGTAGGCGAGAGAGAATTCTCTAATTATATTCGGGAATGTGATTTTAATTTTTAAGCATCCGGGAATTCATCAAACGCTTTCAATGGTTATACTTTTGAGAGACTGCGGAACCGAGTGGTCCTTAGAAAAAAAGGCTGCATTACCAATCTAATTAACTTGACTTCTGTTCATCAAATTTACATCTGTGAATCATTCATCTTTGGCTAGTATACGGCCACCACCGAACGTACCGTAGAACGCATCCTTGTCAAAAAATACCCCATTTACTTAAAAAAAACGCCCGAGCCTCGGGCAGGACCCGCAACCCCTATCTCTGACCTTCATAGCAAGTATTCTGCCCGCGCCTTGAAGGAACTAAGGCCTCTCGCACGTCCCTTAGCACTTTTGAAAGGGATCGAATGGTTTCTGTTGCAATACGGACAGCTCTCCGTCGAACTTACGTTTTAAAAGTAGATATAGAGTATTAAAGATCTTCTATATTTACAGTTAAAAAAACAAAGGAAATCACGATGAAGTAGAGACATACTTTCAATGGAGACTATTAATTAATACAGTTCTCCCTTAGATGGTAGATCAACCTTACACAAAAAGAAATAAAAATAGTTCAATTTACTATATAGTAATATTAAATACTTTCCATACTCTTGTAAAGGCCAAGTTTTTGAGCACGTTTTACGCTGAAAAAAAAGCCACTGTTTAACATGTGGAAAAAATCTCCCGTAGTCGTAAACAGGCTTCTAAATTCCTCACTTCTTCAGAAATTAGTCGATTTTAATTGATTCGGTTTAGTAGCAAAGGCTGAATCACGAACAAGGTCTACCTTTTCAAAAATTTCCAGCTTTTCCCTTGAGCCATATTGTTTAAAATTATCAGTATATTTAGAGTTATAAATTATCTATATTTTAAATATTTAGCCTGATAAGTATAAAAGATTCTGATTAAACTGATGCATTGCAATCAAATTTTAGAAAAGTAACATTTTTTGCACCGGTCAGGGTGGCCTACTCTCTTATTAGCTTTCAGTAATCTTTTCCACAATCATAGATTAGATTCAGGTTAATGGCATTAAGATAAATGGAAAATTAATACATAAAAAGTGATTAAATGGAATGACTTCCTGTAATTTTCTTTCTATGATATATTTTACTCGAGTCTCATTTCCCCTTTCCGATAGCTTTATTTTATTTCTAAATAGCTATTGATTCTCAATGGAAATATGAGTTGGTAAGCGGTTCCGTGGCCCTCTGCTCTAATTTAGCTATTGGGTAATTGAATCATCAGCCGAAGGATACTCTCATTTTACCCAATACAAGCACCCCAAGAATTTTTGGCAACGCTGTGAGCGTACGAGAGTAAATTGACTTAACCAAAATCAGAAGGATTTCGAGGCAATAAAAGAGAAAATGTTGGGAATTTCAGTACGCTATGATAAAATTAAAATATGTAATTTGTTAATGACCATTGGGTAAATAAGTTATTAGAACAAACTAAAATTTAAAAAATAACGATGAATATGCAATTAAGTGGCGTAGAGAAGCTGTAGCAGTTATGACTTTAAAACGATTAAAAGAAAGAGGTATTTCAAAGTCCAGTTTCCTTCTAAAGATAACTAGCTTCCAGTTTTCTTCATGCGCATAACTACATAGCGAGATAAAGAAAAATAGGTTTTCCTGAATCTTTCAAAATACGAAGCTGAAGGGAGTGGATTTTGAAGAATTTTGTGTAGCTAATCCAGACGAACCGTATACAGTTGCTCTACAACCGTAGACGCATTTGACTGTGTGTATACTCTTCTGAAGCATCTCTGATTCCAGGTTATTCTACTCATAATTCTTCTTGAAAGCGAAAGTTGCAGCCTTTTTCCTTAGTAGTTAATCGGTTCAAACCCCATTTTATTCTAGATTAACTGTCAGATTTTTGTCAAAACATTTCTTTTTCATAGAATGGATAAGTAGTTTAAATCTGAGAGAGTCCTACAACACCTGAAAATGGCATTCTAAATTAAATTGCTTTCCCCAGTCTATAGGCACTTCCCATTTCGAAAACTAATTTCGAGGGTTTCCTTAGTTCCCGAGGACAGCCTCGGAGTAAGACTCAATCGGCGAGCCTCATAGACACGGCACCCGCGTCGCAGTACCTTTTCGCGACCTTCAGTTACTCGTGCCTTGTGCGAAGCCAACCTTTGTTGTAAACAAGAAGGCGTTTAGCGGAGGCTTTCAGAACTAAACCAAACGCCTTAGACGTCATTAGCTCGGTAGTTTTCGCTCGGTTAAGTCGCGGATTAAGGCGTGAAACGGTTGTCCGGGTGGCCCTCCGCGGACGGTGGTGGTCTAAAAGGTGCTCGGTTGTTAGAAAATTTCCACGTGCCGCTTCATTGGACATAATCTTATTTACTCAAGTGCCTAATAATCGAGCAAGTTTTCGGCAGCCAAAGGGTTGGACTTCGTGCCATTGAAGTCGTTCGCAGCCCGAAGTCTGCAGCAGGAGGAATACCGTGGACACCTGCAAGACCATTCAGTTCTGCTGGATTCAGGTTGGTTCTTTCGCAGCCTTTTCATTCGATATTTGCGGAATCAACCAGCCGTGTGCATATTACCACGCGGGTCCATGCGGACATTTGACTCCGCCCAATACATCTAAGCTATGGTTCCGATGTTTCTGTATTATTTTACCCCATTCGACCCTACTCATTGATTGCGGCATTATCGTATTTGCTTCATTTCGCAGCTCATTCTACACCAAATAAATTTCGGTTTGATGAGATTTTATTTTATAGATGCCTTTGATATCCACATTTTATACGCATACAGCTGCTTTTTTTCTCGTTCATAATAGCTCATTCCAATTTTGTGTAAAATTATTCATGGATAATAGATATTATTACGGTGGCATTTAATTCTTTTGCGCAGCCGGTTTTCTGTTTTTTATGGGGAGAGAATCAACTTTTATGTAATACAATAGACTTTAAGCATGGAATATTGTAAATTAAATGCACGAAACTTTGGGAAATATCGTAGAGGGTATCAATAATCATCATTCCAAATATTCGGAATATTTTAATGAGTTAAATATTTCTTAAATACTATATATCGGCTATACCTCTCTATTGTCTTGAAATCTTTGATTTTCATTCCCATTGATATTGTCTTTTATTAATATACGACTTTGGGTGTTGTTATCTAATTTAATTGGATTCGATTTAATTCAGGGTCTGCTCCGAATAGACTGGTATTTTTATATCATTATTTAATGTATTTATTTGCTAATGGAAATTTTTACTTAATTGAGCAAGTTGTATTTTAAGAATGTTTACATGTATTTCTTATCACCCAATTTTTATATTTTTATGATTTTTATGACTGATGCCTTGCACTGACGTCTGAAATAGTCTCTAAACTTTAGGTATAGAACGATTTTCTTCCAAAAAATTCATTTTTTCCACGAACGAAACGTTAAGGCAATGGATTGGGGAAGTAGAGGCATTGCTCATGGACCCTCTGGAAGACACTGAAACGCGGCTTGCACAATGAATATGCAGATATAGTTGAGCATTGATTGATTTCTTTCTTAGGTCTTGTTTTATTTCAATCACGTATTTTATTGATATTCGAGTTAGGTCTTTCTTTGGTTGCCCAAATTTTCCCGTGGTGGACTGATGTTCGCTCTTTGTGCTTTTTTCTTATCTATGTTCTACGTTCCTGCATCGACCGTCAACTCTCGGTTATCTTCCTATACCTACGACCTCTTCAGTCCTCTGCTCCTCCAT
Source organism: Sympetrum striolatum (assembly GCA_947579665.1). Taxonomy (NCBI): domain Eukaryota; kingdom Metazoa; phylum Arthropoda; class Insecta; order Odonata; family Libellulidae; genus Sympetrum; species Sympetrum striolatum. The sequence continues at coordinate 41,828,096 of OX388349.1, forward strand.
TCCACCCTTAGATGCAAAGCTAATGGACTAGGGAAATGATCTCATATGCACCCTGTGGCACACGCCAAAAGGGCGGCTTGTAGAGTAAATATGTATATGTAGAAATCTACAATCGATCTATACATCTAGCATATATGTATCTATAATCTACTAATCTATCTAAAGTCCTATGAAGGAATTGGAGCTCTAAAATAGCCTGAATGATTTTGAATCGTATTAAATCATCAGATGCATGTTTATTTGTCAAAATTAATTATGATATCAAAGTTTAAAGTATTTTAGGTTTTTTCCACGAAATAATTTACGCCAAACGACGGCTTAGACATTTCTAAAGGAATACAATTCTAGAAAATAGGAAAATTATGACAAATACGGCTTTCAATCTGCAAAATGTACGGTGTTGTCCCATTTCGCCAGAATTTGTGGTCGTTCCCGGGCCTATACTCAAAATTTGTTGATCATTCCCAGGCGTCGTAATTAATAGATTAATAATAATAATTATTATTATTATTATCATTACTATAATGTATAATTATATTAATGATAAATTGTAATAATTAATTAATGAATAGATTGCGTTAAATAAATTTAAAATTTCAGAATGTATAGAAAGATATATTAATCGTTGACACTTACTAAAACGTCAATATTTACAATACCTGTTTCCGTAATCTTTAGTTTCTCATTTCCGGTTGTATTTTCGATATTTTTTAAACTTTAGGGCTCGGGTGGCAGTGGTTAATATTATCCGATTTCGGAAAAATGTTGCATGCGAGATCCTCATATCAGTACACAACTTTTCTGCACAGAGAAAATTTTATCTGAAAAAAACGTTTTATCGACCCACTGTAATGGTATATATAGTCAAGCATTGATTTATTTCTTAGTTGTATTTTTAATCACGTATCTTACTATACTATTCGCTCTTCATGCTTTTGTCCTTATCTTTCTTCTACCATTCTGTCTCGACCGGCAATTCTCTCGGTTAACAACGCCCTATACCACAGTCTTCCTCCTCTCTAATCCGCCCTCGCATACCAATCTATACCTTTTTAATGTTCCGCCGAATGTTCTTCCCTGAAAAATCGCTTCTATCCATGAAATGAATTGGTCTCTCCGTTTTGAACGCACCGTTCTAGAAATGCCAATCCCGAACACGAGGAAAGAGCGAAGGAGACAAGTCAGGAATTGGTTATAGAGTGGGACTATAATAGAGCGATGGGAACAGCGCTAAATCTCTACCCGCCGTAGATAGGGATAATTTGACCTCCGGAGGCTTTTCGCCGCAGAACTGTTCTCTCGAACGCTCGCCAATAATGAGAGACAAGGTGAGAAAGGGCTTGCGGCCACCTCCGGATAAATGGGCTAAAAACCCTTTCTTTCGTTGAAATCTCCCTCAGGTTGGGGCAAACCGGAGGATATTTAGCGGAATTTCCAGTCGGCAGAGACAAAAAGACGGGACGGTAGGCGAGAGAGTGGGTTTAAGAATATGCCGAAAGGTGTGAATACAATGGAGCAGAAATGAAAGGGTGTTGGGCTATTTCAATCGCTCGCTCGCCGCCTCTCTTCCCCTGAGATCCAGATTTAACCCTCGGGTTGCGAACCAAAGCTACCCATCATGCACTTCATTACGGGTGGTGAATCTTGGGAACATCTTCACCCGCTTCTTTGCCGGCTTTCTGCTATCCCTTTGGGTAACTGGATTTCCAATGGGAAGACGTATCTATTTCTACAGGGGATGTAAAACGCTAACTTTTCATGTACTTTTTTCACTAATTATAAGTATTTGGTTCAATATGATTTGTGGTTATACATAAACATTTGCGAGATTTTCAATACACTAATTTATTAAAGGGGAAATTGTGTAACTGTGACGTACTACTGTTAATTATAATAAATTTCATTAAGTATTTCAGGGGAAGTACGCTTACTTTGCAAGTATTTATTTTTCTAATTTGAACTATTCCTTTTGATTCCATCTGTAGAAAAATATGAACCCTTTGCGAGATTTATTTGATGATGAAAGCGTGAATTTTGAAATGAAGACGTTACTAACTGGCCCTCAATGAAGAGGTTATCACTTATATTAATTACATAGAATATTCTCGGCGGTATTCAGAAATTGTAATTAATATCATGTGATGAGGCACCCGGATAGCCAAACTGGTCAGCGTTTTCAACTTTGGTCTAGGTGTTCCCTGGTTCGATTCCCGGTGGTAACTAATGTCCGAAATAATCTAGCATCACATTACATGTGTTACTATTTACATAATTATTACATCTACACCCGGCGATTTAAATGGAGTATTTTTTAAGTTCTTGTTTACTTTAAATTCGACAACGATAGGAAATGAAACGTTTTTATAAGAATTTTCGTGAAAATCTGGTGGTATCGAGAGAAGAAATTCTGCAAAAGCAACTGTATCGAATTATTTAATACCTTTGTATGAGAAAGCCAAATACAAGGAACAAAATAGTGTTTATTTTTTATTTATTTGAAATCAGGCTTCTGTGCTTCGTTGTATTGAAAGGAGCAACTAGAATTTCAAAGAAACGATATTCTTCCATGTGTTTACAGTATATTTGATATTTTTAAAGTAATTTCTTTGAGTGATTTTTGGAATTATGTAACATTTATTATAAAACCTTAGACAAATTAATACTTTTTTACGAATTTCCCACTTTATCATGTAATTAGAGGTGAAGGAAAATCTAGTACATATATCTAACTCATCTGGAATAAGTTTAAGTTTAGACACTAAAATTTTAGGTACATCAATGTTCTCTCTTAGTATCCTACCTTCGTAAATTATGATAGCTTCCCAAGTTTAATGCTTGGCGTCATCAGCTTCCTTTAAATTGTGCCTCTTCGGCAATTATCTCAAGCTATCACTAATGATTTAAGATCCATAATTCGCTAAAGGAGTATTAATTCTAATAACCTACTCATCACATTATTTAGAGGATACAAAAAGAATTCTAACTTGTGGTTCTAACTAAATATCTACCTTATAAAACTATGCGATAACTCAAGAACAATCAGTTTTGTTGTATGGTTTTCCAGCATCTTCAACAGCACGACCGGCAATAGCAATTACTTGTTAAGAGCATCTAACGAGCGTCCCCTCTTCAAGACCAATTTGCTCTGATTTACCTCCACAAAATCCCCAGAAATCACCACACGTGGACGTATCCCTATAATAATCAACACCCGTAAACGAGCTCATCCACACCTTCTCAGTCAGGGGGTCTACGTAAGAGAGTCCCTAAGAATGGGTTAAGACCCCTCCGCAACTACCGCGTTCATCATATTATTTATATTACTCCTCCTTCAAATCGCGGCCCAAATGACAACACGAGCTCGCCAATCATCCACAAAGCAGGCAGATGCTTCGCACCTCACAAAAGAGGGACCTTTCCCCCTTAAACACGGTGTTTAACACCCCATTTGGGGGGGCGATATTTCAAGCCGGTAACAAGGTGCAGAAATGCCGACGTGAGACAAAGGGAGGATTACCGAAGTGTCTTCCATTGGCGATAATGACGGAGGTGTGAAGTGGGGAGTGGAAATAGGGGGTGGACGAGGCTAAAAAAATGAAACGCGCCGTCCGCAGCGCGGTGATTTTAATCGGGAATGATGATAGGCCCAAGGTGTGCGAGGGGTCCAAATTTCCGAACTCTCGGCCGGACCCCGCGCCCGGTTCTTTTTTAACGACCTGAGGTAATCAGTGGTGTGCTTTCCACGTGAAAATTGCTGCCAGAGCCTCACACATTTAATTCTCGAGGAAAAAGGAAATCAAAAATCCTGCTACGCAGCTATCCGTCTCCGCCTTGTAGAGGAAGGTGGAAAAAAGAACAGTATACCGGCATCGTTACGTGTTTCTTTTGCCACCTCTTTCGTTACACGAAAACGAGAAACGGTTTGTATTGACTTGATTGTTAAATGGGAGCTCCTGAGATTTATAATGGTGGATAATTTTCGGGAGGAGGCGTCGAATTCCTTGTTTCACGAATATCAAGGTTCTTGCCACCGTTAGGAAATCTCGAACAGATCTGCGCATTCCTAATCTAATGTATTCGGAATTTTTCAAAGAAGCAAAAGTAGAAAACGAAAGCGATTTGTAGCTTTGGAATGATTCCTTTAATGATGGACGATTTGGTCCCTGCATGGCGATCAGTCTGCTTGTCCGGCAACACGAAGAAATTTCTTTACACCTTTGATCGATCTTTAATAGCTTTCTCCGAAGATTTACTGCGCATATCTTTGGCTTGCTTTTGTTTAAAATGTAGAAACACAATAAATATGCGGCTTTTATCAAATTTGCCTAATTTTTCAACCGACGGGATGAGATTCTTGAGGGCCATGAATTCATATTTTAGGATTAGGCGGAACTATAATTTGGAATCACCCCCGTAATAGGCGAAACCAACGAGAACCAGGCTTGCATCGTTTCTGTAAATTTTAAAATGGTGATAATGGGTTATTCAAATTTTATTAATGTCTCCATATTTTGAAGCAGAAGTAAAAAACTGGAATATAGGGAAACATAGGGACATTTTCAGATATTGGATATTTAAATTTAAAATTCATCCTCACCTTCTTGCTTACAAAATTTCTAATTTCCCAAACCGCACCTGATTCAAATATTTTAACGCTTTCCGATGGATTTGATTAAATTTTTAGGTAAAGGACCTCTTTGCGCTGTCTCTGCACGCGCTTTTGGACGCAAATTCCATCCGTAATATCTTATTATATTGCAACAAATTTAAAACAAGGTTCTCGATGGACAAATAACTCTCCCAAGAAACACAAAAGGTATTTGTATATAAAAATAAAGTAATACATTACGATTAAAGAATACTTTACGTTCGGTCTTCAAAGATTCTAAAACAAAGCTTTATCTATTATGTATCAAATGTTGGAAATAAAGTTTATTATTTTGTTAGTGGTGGTTCAGGAGAGAATACTTTGCAATTCTAGGGGAAATGTAACTTTAAATCCATAATCGGTTCAAGAGGGTAAAATTAATCCAACCAAAAACAGGAAGCCTTAAAGTACAGCAGAGAATCTTATATTGGTAGATTTAGTAACGCCTGAACATATCAGATTTACGAAAATATAATTCAAGCTCACAATCAGTAGAACTAAGAATTAATGTTATGCTCTCAGAGCCCCTCTCAGGTGCTTACTTCTTTCTTTCCATACCTTCTTTTCATTCTTGACAACCAGTCACTATTGTCGTATTTAATTAGGTTATAGTACCGATTCAGGGAATCTTAATATACGATGGTTTTAAATTTGATAAAAGTAATTAAGCAGGGACAAGAGAAATGGGTGGGTCAAATATTGAGGGGAAAGGGGTCGGTGAAGACTGTAGTTAAGGGTAGATTTCAGGGGAAAAACAGAGTGGAAGACAACGACAAAATATGTTGGTTGATAGGGGGTTAACTATAAGGAAATGAAGGATATGGCGCTTAATAGTGATTTTTTAGTGTACATGAACCTACCGAAAGGTAGAACACTTATGATCATGAATACACTGTTAAAATATTTTCTATGCGCGCCTGCCATTGCATAAAGGATAATAATTTTCTTCCAGCCATCCCATAGTATAAATTTGTTTTTTTTTATAATTCTAAGAAGAATTTGAAGAAAGAGCTACTTACTTTGATATAACCTGAAACGTTCTCACGAAAGTTTGAAACTATTCTTACAAATTCCTTCTTTGACAATCGTAAAATCGCAATCTTCTTCTTAGAATAAGCTCCATCTCCATTTCTCTCGAGATTTGGGGAAATCGCACGGAAGATAGCAGTTTTGGAAATCCCCTGCAGCTTGTAAGGAAAACAGCGCGATATACGGGTTTTCTTTCTTGTCAAACTAGCAGTATCCCTGTCCTCCAGATCCCGATAAGGATTTTACCAAACCAGAAGGACGACAAACACTCCGCGGGGCATTTTCCTTCTCTTTGCAAAGCGGGCGAGAAAGACTTCGCGACGTGCGGGACAAACCTGATTTTCCCCCACTTGAGTCCCTACAGGACAGTAGCCCAAGCATGACCGATTTTATCCTATCCGATAGACAAGAGATCTCTTCGTGGTTTACCGTTTTCAGAAAAAAACGGCAGCCTTGACAACATTCTCGTCACAGTCCGCGACCGCTATCTTTACCTTTCGGATCGGAGTCTTTTTCCCATTCACTCTCTGTCATTCAATCGATGGTCCCAAGTCGGTGTGGCCAAGGGATTCTTTTGGGGACACGGCACGAGGATAAATCTTCTTGGCCCCAACCACCCGCAGGGGCCCTCAAAGTTCCTTGTGGTCATTCAAAGAATTCTTTTCGCATTCCGAAAGGGCTTTCCTATCCGCTGACCGCTGGAGTGTTTTCTGTCCAAGTGTCCCACAAGGCATTATCTTGGGACCATTCTTCTTTCTCTAAGACTGTCCGCCGTCACGGACGAGAAATCGCGAAAACTTTCAAGGGGAGCTCATTTACATGTATTTTGAGGACACGGAGCTTTCTTCGAGATATCGGGAGAGATGCAGGGACATGTTTGTGAGAGATTCCATCGAAGCGGATCAACTTGGCGTTCCGGGTTCCCTTCCCGATGAGCTATCTTTGCGTCCGTTCACTGCCCCGTGTCACAGAAGAAAGAGCCTTTCTCCTCGGAGGATGGATACGGTTGTGATTTTGTTTCCAATGTGGGAGAGGATGCGGTAGCGTGCGGCGGATTCTGAAAGAATTCTCGCTCGCTCTCCTGCGAGCCTTAATTCGAAGTTGATGGATCATCGTGGCGTGCTTTCGGTGAAACGAATATCCTCCACAAAGAGTCTGAGAAAATTTTAGATTATATTAAGATAATTATGTTGAAATAATAAATAAACGTAATTTAATTATACGTAATGATGGTGGTTTATATATGGAGTAAGTTGGTTCATCACTCAACTCCAAATTACTCTACCAATTTTCAAGCCTTCTAGTATTATTGGACATGGATTCACACAGTTTTTTATTACATAATATGCGAAGAATTACGTTCTATATTGGGAAATTAAGATATTTTGACTTAGAATAAATGTGAGGTTACTAAATGATTTTCGAATTCATTTCATCTTTGTGGTTCTATATAAATACTGAATATGGGTTAAATTATAAACTCATTGCTTTTAGAAAGAGGAAATGACTCCGATAGTGTTTCATGATACATATGAGAATATTAACGATACCAAATAAACGTAACACTTCATAAAATGCATCAAGGGCTCTTCTCATTGGTCCATTCAAGTAAATTGTATCAAATGTATTTGTTATTATTTCATGAACAATAAATCTTTAGCTAGTTAGCACTTTGTTACGTTAAAAGAGTCAGATGTCACACTATTACACGAAAATATACGAAAATTACAATCACATGAATTACGTCATAAGCTTTTTCTTCACCAATACTTTAACCGTTATAACCCTTTCAAATAGCCTCAATTCTGATTTCCCTAATTTTGGATTGAGCTAGCTAGATTCTTTAATCCCACTTTTTTCTAAATAAAAACCGTTTCCCATCATAAAATTTTTGCCAATTTTAGCGTATTTTTTAACGGGGCACATTATCTCACATCTTCAATGCATGCTGCAAGGTAATTAAGTCTCATATTCTTAGAACTACTCATTGTAAGTAACTGTCAGGGTACTTCGTCACTTCCGGGATTCTAAATACCCCTCGCTATTATGATAATGAACAGGGTAATAGATCAACTACGCTGTACGAGTTGCGCGGAAGTGGAACGGAGAGCTATTCATAGAACCGTCTCCTTGTCATTCTTATCCATCCACGCTATTTCCCATTTAATAAGATCGCAAGATAAACACAGTGGTTTCCATGGTATGTGATATTTTAGCAGACAAATACATTCAAATGATGGGCTAAAATGGATTATGGAAAAAGTAAATATCAAATGTAAATATTTTTTGGTACGTAGACCCAGGAGAACTTGGTGAATCCTTTTGCGAAATTAATTAATAGAGATACTATATTTTCTGTATAACTATATCCTTTAAAATGTGCCAAAGTCAGTATAATAATAATATAAGTATAATATTTTAACTAATTCAAATATCGACAAATTTCAATAGTGACGTTTCATGACTATTGAAATAGCAAGTTTACTTGTAAAATGTGAAAACAAAAAAATTGATGTATTTTTTAATTAGCTAATTTTTCAGTTCTGTCAATGTTTGAGCTTAAAGTCATTTTTCAATTGTGTCTACAAAGGTTGAATTTGTGAAATTTTATTTCTAAAATTTCTTAAGAGAAGTTTTCTTCGCTGGACATCGTCATCCACATTATATTGTTCACTTCTGCGAATTTAAAACCTGTTCGTGATGATTATCCGCAAAGTTTTTTTTTGAAGCTCAATGGGCTTTAACTATTAAATATTGATCTGAGTATATAAAGGGTCCTTTTGGGTCATTATGAGGTATGAGGAAACTCAAAGAAGTGATTAGTGTTTTTAGTTGCTGACACATATCAAAATTATAAAAGTGCTATATTATGTTGAGCTACTTCTAAGAAATCTGCAATACAATAAATTACGAGGCCTATGCCCTATCTCAAGGGCAATATATTCATTCGCTATCGATGGACAGAATTGATATATATCACAGAGATCAAGGGCAAGGCGCTCTTTTTTAAAAAGAGTAAGCAAAAAAGACCGATCGGTGCTTACCATTCATCAAAGAACGAATTAGTCTTTTTTGACAAAATTACCCTAGATTTTGGCAAAATTATCCCTAAGATTGATTCCTAGGAAAGAGTAAAAATCATGGCCTTTGCAGAAATGGCGCCTTCGGATAGGAAATAGTTTTTTCCCTTTTGCAGAAGGCGAGCATTTTAGTGAATTCCTAGGCACTAATGGGCTCAGACAATTACACCTCCTTAGTCATCACGGGTCATTAAATCAATCAATCCGTCTTAATTTTTTCACACAACACTTAAAAGTCCCCTTAAAAGGGATCGGAAGATGACCCTATTCACTCCACACGGTCAAAATTAAGAAGAAAAAAGTGAAAAAACTCGAGGCTAGAAGGTGCCAATGGAGTTAGCGATTTCGATCTTCTCACCTCCAGAGTACAATTTAAACGAAAATAAGATTTTTTCTTCGGATGTTCATTTGTTTCCAGATAGACGGGTACTTCTCTGAAAATGGCGATCGGCCGATAAGTGCTCCCCCGTGCCTACGCCAGCGCCTCCCTTCCTCAACTAATGACCACGCGGAAAAAAAGAATCACGGGCGGCGCTAACTAATCTATTTACGATCTTTTTTTCTCCCATCTTGTCTTCCCAAACTACTTCGTTTGACTGGACGCCCACCCAAAAATCATTATCTTGATCGGTTGTCGGGTGCCCTTGCGTTTAGGAGGCAATGCCACGGAAAAAATATCGATCGGAAATTTGGTTTTGGTTTTTGTTTTGACGAGGGGAGATCTAAAGGTGCGATAAGGCGGAGAAATTTCCGACGGCGAGAGATTTTGAGGAGAGGATGATCTTGATGTAGCTGTAAAGATTGACGAGCCGGTACATAAATTACGCGTAAATTGGGTTAGGATCTCGAGGAATAAATGGGAGAGGAGTGTGAACCCCTCGGTTCGTTAACGCGGGCACGGGAGAATCATTTACGACGATTTGAAATAGTGAGGTTTTTTCATCTGTTTGCTTAAGGTGTTGACGTTCCAATGAGAAGGGAATTTAAGACGCGATCCTGGCTTCTTAAAGGCGAGGGAAGTAAATTTTTGTGGGGCAATAAACGCTGGAATTTGACGCTATTTGCATAAGTGGGGAAGTGAACGAAAGGGAAGTTTTTATTTTCTCACTTGCATCCGAATGCCTAATTTTATATGTTGGAGTTATATCTCCGGAAGCCCAGATGATACACTTACCAGTGAAGAATACCGAGCAGGTATTCTCGAAGATTTATTATTACAATATCTTTCATGATTAATTAGCTTATATCTCCGCAAAGGGAGTCTATGTCCAATTCTACATTACCAAATCATAAGCTAGTCATCTTACGAGATCTTTTTTTAATTAAATTTATACATTTATCTAGTGAGATAAAACTGATGGCAATACCCTCCGGTAATAGCAAAATTATGAGTACTGCAAATCTGATGCAATTATCGGTGGATTGCATTGATAATTTATATCATTAAGGTTACCGATGATCGATCATAATTAACTTTAGAAGTGCATTAGCTTTATTTTTTGATGGTACGTACATCTTACGTGGGCTTTGAAGTCCTAAAGTGTTTTGAATATCCTGTAACATACCTATAGCTATAGCTTGTAGCATTTCTCGATATTATTCTATTATAGTCTTTCTCAGATAGTTAGCTGTTTATACAGTACGAGTAGTATCATAATTACAGCCAGCCATCTCTAATTTCTTGTAAAAACTTCTTTTAGGTATGATAAGGAGGAGAAATATGACCCTTGCACTCTTCACTTGCTAAGAATAACCATCGATGTGCTCAGAGTGTTTAAAAAAAACTTTATCGAGCATCAATTACGTTGAAAGTATTTCTTGACCCTAACTTTCAAATATTAATCTTAACTTAATGCTACTTCACGCAAGTAGAAAATATAAAAGATATCACATGGTGATGATTTCAATCGATGCTGGTATTTTATTCTTCGGAGATTTTTTAGTAACTGAAAGACTTACAATATAAATGACTTACGTCAAAATTTATCATCTGGAAATTACTAGTATTGAGAATAAACAATCCTATGAATCTTTTTTCTTAACAAAATTGATAGCGTAATATTTTACGATTGATTGATTAAGTTGACATAATGCATGTCCGAATGTTAGCTTAGATTGCATTGATATACCATTAGCGGGACAAACACACATTTAATTCCACCGAGTTATTATATATTCATTTCCGAAATGGATACAGTAGAAAGTTTTTATTTCGGTTGGGATGAAAGCTGGCACAGGAGCTAGAAATCAATCCGTCCTTGATAGTGGGCGGTGACAGCGAATGAGTTTTCATATTCCAATCATTCGAACAGCCCAAAGCGACTGTCGCCCTTGGATCGCATGGAAGATGACCATTCGATTTATTTCCCTCTGGTAAACGTATCCTCTCGATGAGGGGAAAGACCAAACAAATTGAAAAACAAGCCAGGATAATGCGTTAAGGCGGCCTTGTGTCGGCGGCGATATCATAAACTCCTGAACAAAAGCCGATCGATTTTTTTCCCACCATTCGAGACGTAGATACATTTGCGTCTCTCGGACTCGGAATTTTCGATTTCTTTCTACCATTCCGACCGCATTTTCAGGATGTTATTCGAGCGGCTTTGCTCTTCTCAACATGTGCCCTGGAATTTTTCTCCGCTCTCGACCCGTGACAACTCCCTGTTCGAATTAGCCCTTCTCCCTCGCAAATGGCGGCTTGTGAGACGGCGCGACTGTCGAAGGAAAAACTAAAAACGGGCGTTTCCGAGTTGTCAGCAAGATGGAGCGGCGATCGGAACATACGGTGACACCGCGGAAAAATTTCCCCCTCGGGCAGGACACGGGAACTGCAATGAAAAAGTTTTCCAGTTAGAATAGCCGAAGACTGGTTGTCAGAGGAGGATGGAATTTTACTCCTATTGTGGAAATATTCTTCATTTATTATCTTCGATATAATTTTCCTTTCATTATTACTAGATTTCAAGAGGAAAATTTTTCAGTAATATCGGTTAACGAATCACGTGGGTGGATTGCGCCAATTTAATTTTCATTTAAAATGTTAATAAATTTACTTTAGGATTACACAATCAAATTCTTGATGAGTTTCGGGTGTTTTATATTGACGTAGTAAATGAGTATTTTAGGTAGCAATCTACTCACCTTAAATTCAACACTTATATATCGTTGTTTGTGTGGTTAAGATAGACATGTTGAACAGGTTAGGAGCTTCATAGTTATTCTTTACAACTCTTTTGAATTATGATGTAGAGCGGACCTCTCACAAACTGGAATGTATCTCGTAATGTTAATTTTTGAACATCTTCTGTTAATCTCTCTAATCGTTCTTACACTTCGTAGAAATTCAATGATAATATTATAGGTATTATATTTTATTCAGCTTGACCAACAAAAGTTGCGTTGTAATCCATACTTAGATTAGAAGACATAGTTTGTGAAATAGGAATCGAATCTCATCAGCTATATCTCTACTTTGCTAAAGGTGAGGAATAGTGAATTCAATTTCGGACCAAAGTAGTATGGAATTTACATTAATATATAGGCACATTGCAATGAGGAGATGCATCGTCCTTACATCGACCCCAAGAGTTGAGAAAAGCTAAGGAGGAAAGATAAATAATGTTTTCACTCTCAGATCGAACGTCATTAAAGGGCTTGGTTATGCAACGCGGTGGGAGTGATGAAGGAGTGATCTCCTATGGAAACAAGGGCCCCGAGGCCCTGAGGAAAGAAGGCTACGATTCCTCGATGGGCATGTCGGCGGAAAAGTGTCTGGGGAAAGCTGACAGCAGCCCCAGGGAAAAAGGATGTGGGCCAGGTATGGAGAATGGAGGAATAGGAGAGAAAATATGGAAAAGGAATAGAGCAGGGGAAAACAGATGAAAGTTATAAGGAAACAGAGTTAGCAGAGTAATTATACAATCGAGTTAGAATGATTACTTGAAGCAAGAAATTACTTATGCAAACTTAACAATATTTTTACATCGACCCATTATATAACCTAGTTCGATTTTAGGAAGAAAACTTCGAAATCCCAATATAATTGAGTTTATTTCTATTAAAAATAAGATGGCTAGGCTTTCGGATAATAAGTTTATATTTCTTTTTAACAACAACAATTTCTGGAGCTCTCGATCCAATCTATCAAATGATAACCTCGCCAAATAAACTTTTTATTATTATTATAAATTAATATTTCTTCTGATAATCTTAACCTTAACTGTATACTCAGATTCAATTTTCAATAGTTCAATTTTGTATAGTATATTTATATATTAGAAATTGTTTTGCAGTTTTTGAATTTTTCTGATTACTCTTATGTATTTTCTTCTTTCTTTTCTTCGATAAACGGGAAACTAAATAGGGACAACAGTGAATAGAATTACGCAATAAATAATTTATTCTATGGTACTTTATGATTTACGTCTTCAGAATAATTAGGGAAATGCTACTTCCTTTTTATTATAGGTTATTTTCTAAGTTTAATATCCTGATACCAATTTAGGATAATGCCCAACTCTGCATTACTTCATGAACTGTTACAGAAATATAAGACAATTGAACGATTCAATTTGCATTTCTCATTCTGAATATCAACGTATGAAAAGATGAATTTCTTCTGGATCATTGTGTTTACGGTAAATATGATTTGAGTTGGATACAAATACAAGTTACCTCAGCTCCAAATCTGTGTTAATCACCTCAGCATGTGCCATCTTCAACCCTTGCTCTGAAAAAGATGTCGCAACACACATCCCTACATAGATAAGCAGCGGAGACGGCAATAAATGGGCAAAGGTTGACTGGTGAAAGATTTCTCTAAGAAAGCTCTTATCTTCTCATCGACAAGAAATTTTTAATGGAAAAGATATGACACGTAAAAGCTAATGCACTGAGCTTGTAGTTTGATCATCGTCTCAGGATAAGGCGGAGGACATCTCTGATCGTGGAAGAGGGGATAATATTTTGATTGATTGGTTCCCTTGAGATACGCTTCCTGCCGCCTTATCTCCGATTATTTGGTGGTAATAGGAACAAAGTAGACAAGGGGAAGAGAGAATAGTAGTTAAAGACTTGCGAGAAAAGAGGAACTAGAGGGAGGGAATGGGATGGCGGACCCACGGAGTGATGCTAGATTTGAAATGAGATAAGATGGACCAGAGAAAAGGATCCTCCTTAATACGACTCCTATCTTTTCGGGGCAAGCGCTAGGTCGTAGATGTGTGCTAATGGAATGAAGTAATCACTTAATTTCTTAATCTTAACTATCACCCCTATACTTATTAAATACTTCTTTGCCGGCGAGAGCAGTAACCTACGTATTGAAAAATCCCTTAAAGAGTCGTGTGGGTGATTGCTGGCTTCCTTTTTCTCAGCCCATCAAAGAACTCCTCCAGCTTTTCTTCAACCAAAAAAATCCAGAATGAATAAAGTATCGAGAACTACCGACCGAAGGAACTATTTGGAACTGGTGGAAAACTGAACATTATCTTTCGTGAAGCATACCTAGGGAAAAATGACTGATTGAATGGATAATCATAATTCTACAGCAGTTACCTAGGAAACGTGGCATTTCCGGTATTTTTGAGAGAGAAAAAACGAAGGAGTTTTGGTTTCATGAATTTATGGGAATTCAGTATCCGAATGTAAACATTCTTGCGTTTTACTCTTGCACCCTTGCACATTCATGAAGTCGCATTTCACTATCTTTTCGAGAATATTTTTAGGTATAGCCCACATACTAATGATGTAAAACCATCACATTTTCCTCATGGCTATACATTTAGAAACAAGAAAGACGAGGCTAATTGCATAGATGAAATTAATTATGGTACATGAATATTCTTTGTTTAATACATTCTCTTGATCTAGCAACAATATCCTAATTGAATATATTTTATTTTTCTTGTGGCACAAGATAAAAAAATCTTCAGTTCACTTTTGTCCTACTTTGTATATTCTGCTGTTATTACAGCATTAGTGTTTTTGAAGAATGATTGTTACAGCATAATGACTTTTATATTATTTGTGATTTATAGAATGCAATTATACGCATTTTCCATTGGGTTATTATCCTAGACTTGTGTGGTTGTTCCATCGATAGTGTTCTAGTCCAGGAATGAAAGCAAGGTCAACCTTTCTCCCTTCTTATCCGATCAAGAAAGTCTCATAACACTGAGGATTGTGACAGTGATCAGTGTCATTTAATCAAAATCGGTCTTTTTAATAAGAATCTTTTAAGTAAAGATTATCAAATAAAAGCTTCATGATAAACTCCGTAACTCGATGGATTACTTTAATTGAGCGGCTGCTTTCGGTGGTAACGACTCAGGGTTTAATTTTAGCGAACAGTTTAGAATTCATAAGAAAAGATAGGAAATGGGGATGGTGGATATCAGCATTATGATTTTCCACCTTTCGGGAGGTTCGTGTGCTTTAAAAGTCTCTATCCAACGCCATCTCTTATATCGTACCCCACCCTTATGTCATCTAATATATTTTATCTTTAACTTCCTCTCTGTTTTACAATATATTGCTTAGCAATCCTTCTCTTAATATTTGAACTACCCATATTTCCTCTGTCGGTTAATTACTTCAATGGTAGTAGCTAAAAATACAGGATTGCACTGGTGTCAGATATACGGTAATAATTGGACAGATACGGAAGAAAGTAAGAGCAACTAAACTGGTGGTGAGTAAGACGATAGTATGCTAGTTAATTCATGCGGTGTTGAAAGGTGCCCGGGCATAGTAAAGCAAGACCGGAGATCGTCTGAAAGGAGAATAGGCCAAGAAAAAGTAGGAAGACGCCCTGTAAAAAAACTCGAGGGCAGACATAAAAGGCTGAGATATGACGTTGTGATGGCGGAAGGATAGTAGAAAAAATGGAAATTAAGGGTTGGGCAGGGTCTGTGAGGGTAGGTAGTGAACCAGATAACAAGACGTCCGGAGCACGTGAGGAGAAGCTGCGTGCCTCTGATACGAACGTGTGCGCCATCAGAGGAAGGAGAAAGTGTGGCAAGAAACAAAAGGAGTCTTAGGTACACGCTTTAAAAAAGGAGTTGGTCTCAATTAAAGACTGTATCCCCTCTCGTCTTCCGCAGTGGGATGAGGGAGCGATGTAATTACGGCCCGCGCGGGGGATTCTGGGTAGGCGTCCGCACTTGTTTCGTCCTAATTACCGCTAGGTGGGGGTGATGGAGTGAAAATTCGAGATATTGCTAGTTGTTTCATTTTTTCGTCAGCTAGGGTAATAAAAGAGAGGGTGGATAGGTCAGTTAATCAAGATGAGATTGGTCAGTCTAGACGTTTTTTTACACCCATCTCATTGCGTGGGAGCTAGAGACTGCTAGGGAAGCTTCCAACACTTGCGCTATTAATTTTTTTCGCTACCTCTATTCCCTGTTTTATAGATGAAATAATTGGCTTCGAGTCCTTCCTTATCCTAAAATTTTCTCAATTAATTTGTTTAATTAAGGGAATCATAGAATTTTGAGTTTGGATTAAATTATATGGAGGCTCTTTACTGTTACTAAAATTCTGATCATCGACTTTAATTCTTCATCTTAAAAGAACACCAATAATTTTTTTTGCTATGGCGATTGATTAGGGTCACTTCTCCACTTTATGCTCCAGATTTCATATTATGTCCCGTCCTGGCAGAAGAATTATATTCAAAATTTCATGTAGGGAAGAAATAGCTCATTTATATTCCTAAGTTAGAGAATTTTTTATCATCGAAAATATGTTATTATGATAGAATTTTCAAAAAAAAGTTCTTAAAATTTCATTTACTACGGATTCCCCGGTTCGGTTTAGCAAAATCTGCACACAAACCGTTATTGTTCCGAGCCACCTATTAAGTAAAGGCACCTTCGAGAGCATACAAACAACATGATGATTCCCATTAAGGATTTGATCACAATTTTACCTGCGCTAATGAAGGTGTAACATCTTAGCATTCGAATAAAATATTACCAAAAGCAATGTAAATACGTGAATAATTATTTCAATAATTAGAATAACCAATTAAGATCTAATTTGGAAGCGCGAAACAATTTCTATTTAAGATTTCGATATATGAGCTAACGTGATATCTATTGAAGGTTGCGTTATTTTAGCTCAGTCACAATTAAAATTATAAAGCTACGAAAATATCAAGATTTTGTGATGGAATAAATTATTTTATTGCTTAAGTTCTTATGAAATCTCATTTAATGCTGATAGGAGTCTCTGCTCCGCAAAATCTGGACTAAAACCGATTATTAGTAATATTCGGTTTGAATATTAGTAAGTTCTCAATCGGAAAAACTAAAACAACATGACAAGGTCCATTAAGGATTTTGGCGCAAATTTACATGTACAAATTTTCGTGCAACCTGTTACCATGCGAATAAATATCACCAAAAGCTTTGTAAATCCATGTATATTTAATTAATTGTGTATTTCTGGATCAACTAATTAAGAACTAATCTGGAAGTGCAAAATAATTTCCGATTCCCACATTAATCGTCCCCATTTATGGCAGGTATAAGAGCACACTTGTCAGCAGTGGTGATTCAGCTTTCTGCAAAACCCGAAGCGTAGCATGTTTGTCAATTACAAACCATTGTACCGGAATCGTTCCGATCCAACCGCGCAATAAAGCAATCCCTACAAGAGTGCCGGACCGTAAATAGGAGAGCAATATACGGATGAAAAACCATGAGTTGAGTGCATAGTTCTCGGAAGCGTCGCCTTGTAAGAGTTTTGTCGTAAAAAAAAAGAAGCCGTGGTAGAGACTGGGAGCTTGTTAGAGAGCTCCGTTTACATCGCATCTCGTCTCATTTGGTCTGGAAGTTAAGGGAGTCGTAAAAGTTCTCCCTCTTCCTGCGGTCACTACAATGCCTGCATCGGATAGGAGCGGTGGAAAGGAATTATACTTTAAGGACTCTTCTCTTCAGATGTGATCCACCGAACACTCTTGCGTTCGTTTATATGGGACTGCGAGGGAATTATTTTCGAATTCCTCCTAAATTGACGCAGGCTCAGAGGAGAATGCAACTCATAGGATGCCGCTGAGAAACTACGAGTTCTATTGGGTAAAAAAGGGTGCTGATTTTTCAGCAAGAACCGTTTAACTTTAACGTCTAAGTGAACGGTTCAGAATAAAATTTATTTCCGATTTTACGAGAATTTTACTCTTGCAGAAAATAGTTTTCATTTTATATCGTCAAAACAGTTTCATCCAAACAAAATCACTAGGCAAATTTATGATAGTTTAGCATTTACAATGAAGCGGTAATTTTAAAAATAGTAAAAATGTATTATTTTTTAACACAATTTCTACTTTTACTTGTAAATCCTAAAGATTTACCACGCATTTTAAATGCATACAACCACAGCTTTCATTAGTTTTGAATTATTGAGCTTACATTAACGTTGAAATTAGGGTAGGCTAACTCAAACTCGTTATTTTTTATTAATTCAATTCGGTTCATTACAAAATAATTTGAAAAATAACTTACGTCTGTTTTTCTATTAGATTTCATCTATGAATCTAGACTACTCATTGCATTTCTTATAGTAAATGCAATTAAAAAGATGACAGAAAGTAGGTAAGGCTATAATTCATCCTGTAAGAGATATTTTCTTTATTTTTGGCATAATGATATAAGATGATAATTATTTGGCATAACATGATATTGTCCCCATAATATCAAATGACCTATAATATCAATCAGCAAATAATTGATCGCCTTTGGTTGTGATTTGCAATATGTTAGGATATTATTAACTAATTAAAAATTTTAACGATGTATTTCAATTTATAATAAATGTCTCCAAGAATTGAATAATGTCGTCTGGTTTTCTTGGAAGCTTAATTATGAACATTATGGAGAATGCACTAATTAAAATGATCTCAGCCATGCCTTCCGAATGATTTACAGCCAGACTCTGCATCTTTTGCATATCGATGCTATCATAGCCGCAAACCACACTACTCACGACAGCGCGCGTTCCCAAATAAAGACCGGAATTCCTCTCAAATTCCCGATATTTTTTGTCGGCGAGGGGGTAATAGAAAGATCTTTCTCACAAAGAGAAGCCGATGTAGACAGCGCCACGGAACGAGCCGTCGAAAAGAGAAATGGCCGACGTTCAAAGGGGTAAGTTATGAAATGAGAGTCCTGAATGTTCGAGGGGTTATCCAGAGGAGGAAGCATTGCGTAGGCGGACTATGGGAACGACGGAAACGGGCATCGGACAAAGAGCCCAAAAGCTTTAAAGGGACCGACCGAAGCAAGTGGCCAAGGGCGATTCCATAATGATGAGCCTCGTTAGGGACCAATTAGAGACAGGAGATTTCATCAGTCGATTGAGAGATAGGTTATAGGTTAAAAGTAAGGGGAGAAAGGCGGGAAAGAAAAAAGGTTCAAAAGGAAATGAAAAGGGTTATGGCAGGGGTAACGGCCGGGGGTTGTCATGGAAATGACCCGGCTGATATATTTTCGACTTTGGGATAGGATTACGCATGCTCTTTCTTTGGGGGATAACGAACTGAGATTTACATGAGAACGGTATGTAAATAAAATGCGAGTCCCTTTTGTTTTTCGGGATTTCTGCGTCTGGTTTACGTCTGGGGTCGGTGATAAAGAATTTTGAGGCGGATATCGCCTCTGTGATGGGTCAAGTCAATTAAAGGGTTGAGAAGATTTTTGTGCGAGAAAAGATATTTTTTAAGCAAGTTGAGATTAATGTGGGAAAAAATGATTCTTTTTATTTTAATGGTATGAAGTTATCTTAAAATACGCAACGTATTGGATACATCTAGGTGATATTTTTAGAGTAAAATTCATAAACGATTTGAGCCCTAAGTCTGGATGGACACTTTCCGTATTATTTCATTTCCTTCCAACATAAAATTCAGATTCAGCAGCATTCAGTCCCACAGATCTTCCAATTCACGGTAAGGTATGATGGAATGACCGATTTACTTTCACATTACAAACTATTGTTAGTATCGATTAGCATATCCTCTTTTTGCGTTAGGAAAATAAGTTCGAAATGATGAATGATAATTAATTAAAGCGAAGAGTAGGAAATCGAATTAAAATTTAAATATAACAAATTCAAATGTAAAAAAGAAAAATCAACAAATGACATTATGCTAGTGGATCTGGTGGAATCTATGATGTTGCTGCCTATGGACTGCATTAAGTTTTGTTTTTTACGAAAAGAAATATCGATAACTTAAGATTCTCTAAACAAATGACAATTTGTTGTATAATGCGGCAATTATAAATAAAAATCTAAATAATTAATATACTTTTAAAAAATAATAATATATAATAGCATTGTGAGATTTCATGAAGTACATATAATGCAAATTATTAAGCTTTATAACTTTATGCCGCGACGGGGAAGAAACATTTTCTACGGTTGGTTTTTAAATTTCAATTCCTTTCGTAGTTATCTCACCTTAGTAAACTTCCTATAGCTTATTAAAACTTAGTTATTTATTAAATACACATTAAAAACTTAAAATAAAATTAAAATTACACATTTTTGAAATTTTATGAGATAATATTGGAAATAATCGATTTAAAAACACAATTAACAATAATTAGCACCACCTTTCAATCCAATTACATAATATTCGAAACAAGCCTCCAACTTCCTATAGTTCATATCAAATCCAGTCACGTATTTCATTTCATTGTGTGTTATAAGGGAGCAAATTTTGTTTTTAAATTTTTTCAGAAAATTAAATCTGATTTTTATGGATCGAAGTAATACTGCAAGCCATAACCGGGATGGTTGGGTTGACTTACTCTTCTGCGATTTTATTCAATTATCTTCGGTTTTCCGATCTTCCGTAGATCAACCGCTCATCGCTCCACATAGTCAATCAAAGCTCGCACTTCTCCGCGGAAAAATAATCTTCCGCAAAAATCTCATTTTTTCAACAACAGATGTTGTCTCAGCATCACAATCTAAAGGGAGCATCGCAGAACCCGAGTTGAAGATTACTCAGAGTGGAGGAAATAAGCTCTTACCCTTCCCATTGCGAAACTAACGTTCTCGCGAAGTTCTCATTCCAGCCTATCATTACGGGAAAGCAAGAGCATAAGGTACGCCTCGCCTCAATGCCAGCCTCCGGCCTGAAACTTACCGGCTATCAATTTCCAGCTCACTATCGGCGAGATTCCCAAGCAATATTCCACGCAACCTCCATCCAATAGCGCTAAATTATGCAGTAATGAATTTCTCAAGGTAATTTTTTTTGTCGGAGCCTCGCAAGCACCCTGCGGTCAATAGGGAGTTTGAAAACATTGTGGGAAAGTGAAGATACTCTTTGGAATCCATTCCGATTCATCCCTATTCATCTCGTCATACGCAGGTTTCTTTATATTACATCTTGGGGATATTGCTCGTTATTTTAGGAGGTTACATGAAACAAAGCTATCATTCCACCATCTTTTCGACGTGGCATTGAATTTGCGGGCGTCAGTAGCTACGTCCATCTCGCACTCTTGAGCTCCCGGACCATTATCGACAACACCTTAGGCGAGAATGCAACGTAATCTCTAATACAGAGGCGTAATCTTCTGGCTGAAAAAAATACTGCTCTTTTGAATTACCTGTTAAATATCAATTTAATGTGTGTGAAATACGATATCGATTGGAGCTTTTAGATCTGGCCATTAAGAAAACGATGGGTTAGTACGAAGGATTACTGCTACGGTAGATTTAAATATTTCTTCTTTGTGAACGACTTGGCAAGCAATTGTAACAGTTTATATCCCAAAAGCAATTATTATTACAACAAGTTTTCTTTTGTTTTAAATATCTATCAGAGCCTAATTTTCCACCTCGTCCATTATTGTAATCAATTATAATTTGTAATGGTTTATTCACCAATAAATATTGACTGCAAATATCCAAACATATAAAGTAATATTTCAATATATACTGTTATGTTGCACACAATATATAATTACAGGATATACAATTTGAGGAGAATTCAGCTATGGCAATGTTAAAATTTTTCAACAAAATACTACGATATTTTTATTTTATGGATAATCTTAATCGATAATAAAACAATATATTGCATTTGATAGCATTTCCAAAGCTACTGAAACTACGAGCATACTAATGCACATATGTGTATGCTCGTGTATTTAGCCTAGAGAACTGATTTGATGTAGGTTTATGAGATTTGAATCCTTTATCATTATCGAATTTGTAAAAGCTGTCATCATTTTAAATGATCTATTAAAATCGCTTTTTCTTCTCCCTCTTACAATCCGCCAGATAATAAATGAGTTTAAGATGAAGTAAACATTTATTATTTTCTAATATTGAAAGGTGTCTCCTAATATAATTAGCGGCAGCGGGCCTTTGTTATAATTGAATGGACCATAGGGGTCTTATACTAATTACAACCGCGTATCAATTACATCGGCGCACACTTATAAACCATTTTTCACCATATCATCAGATTTCATCAAGTACTCACAGATATTAATTGCCGTGATACTTCCAATCCCTTGATTAATTCAGCGGTATCTAGATGATATCAAAACATTGAAGAGTTTGTCATTGAGGCTAAACAATGCGGAAGAAGCACGGACAATGCTCTGGGCGCCGAAATTTCATTACCGCATCTCCTCATAGTCGCATTGTTCGAAAGAAGGGGGATGAAGGATGCTAAGGCAGACAATGAGTATCTTCTTAGGCACTGTGGGTGGGTCAATTCGAAATTAATTGGGAAGGGTTCCCCTAAGAAGGGTTCGGAGGACACAGAAAGAACTCATTTCTGAAGAAAGGGTTTATAAATGCTTAAGGACGCAAGCGGATTCGTCCTTCGAAGATGCACCTTGCGTTTTTTAAGCCGACCGCTCTCCTTTACAAGTTAAGGGAGGTCTGTGATGCACCAATTTCCGTGGTATGAGACAATTTTTCCAGGGGAGCCCGTCTCTTGATTGACTCGTAAATGGTTTAATTTAGAGGAGAGTTTCGTGACAGGGTGCTTCGAGGGGTTTAAAGTTGTGTAATTTCTTTAATGTTTCCTTTTTTCGTATTAACCTTTGTTTTTTACGAGAGGCAGAAACGAAGAAGGAAAAATGGGTCGTAAATTAGGGTGGTTCGTATTCTCCGTCGTGTAACTAGGCGTTTAAAGGAGACGTTCAGCATTATTTCTTTAATCGCACAAGCTCTGTAGAGGTAGATGATTTCGCTTATGTATTTCATAAGTCATTATGGCAGACTTGATTATAAAATATGTAATGCATTACCCATCACGTATATCAATATTTTATTTATTTAATATATCGCTGCAATTTGGTCAGAGGACCATGTTGCAACGGTCAAGGGAGACAAAATAATAATGACATCTGTACGGTATCTGCCCAAAGACGGGAGGAAAACCCCTCTCAAAACCTCCCTTTAAACCCCGTTTAATTTATTAACACGGGTATGATTTTATTAACACATTTATGATATCTCATTACTGATTTTCAGATTATAGTGCGTTTCCAATTATTCACAACATATAAAAGATTCTAAGCGGATTCTCTCTGAAGCTAAGCTGATAAAGTAGCATTTTAAAGATATAAAAAATATTTTTACCTTTGGACTGCTAAGATAACTGCCACATAGCAATTAATAAGTGATACTTAACATTATAGCCTTCCTACAATGACGAAAAATGATTATTTACATTTGAAATTACATCCTTGATATTACCACCTTTATTGAGTAACTGAAGACGCATTACAGGCTAAGGTTTTGAAAGGTGGTAATCAGAAGAGAGAACCCTCCAAGGCTCCTGATTCGAATCCCGGATAACCGGATATATCTGGTTAGGGAATGGTCGTATGTGTCCCTCTTTGTTAAAACCTCTCTTGTTATTTTCCATAAGTGCATGTTTGTGAGGGTATCAATTAAATAAAAAAGAAAGAAATTACTCAGACTCGATATCAGTAATCATACATCAGTAATCAGATACTTAATTTTGCAGAAACATTCCAGTGCCCACTTCTCTAAATGGTTTGCTAATTGTAATTATATTATAAGTAAAATATTCCTGTGTTATTATTGGTTGGAAAAATCCTTATTTTTGGACAATGCCTAGGTCGAAATTTTAGTTTTGGAGTATTATTCATTTGAATTGCAAAACATAACACAAAACGGATAATTAGAGGTTTTAGGCTACCTACTTAAAGATTTTGGAATCCTCATTTTCAGCTATTTTAAGCTAGTTAAGTATTCATTTTCTACTCTACTTTAGCATTAATGGGAATCATAGGCAATCGGAACTAACTAGATACATCTTAGTATATATTTTCCATAGAAATAGAAACGATTTAATACGGTTAGCGGATCCATAAAATTAAAATTCAAGATCGTCCAAACCGTAGGAGGTCCACCGATTAGCATACGCTCATTAATTTAAATATATTAAGTATCTATTATCGAGGTTTCCTGATTATCACTCTCCCATTTTGAAATAGAAGGCGCCGTGGGACTGTTAGCGGCAATTTGGCCGCGCCGTCTGCCACTTTTCACATCAAAGGGGAAAAACACATTGGAGAAGGGCAGGTCGCATATCCGCATACACACTGGTCGCTTGTTTTCTAGCTGGGTTACCCAGCTAGAAGGTGTACATAGTAACGTTCAGTTGGTTGCCAGTAATATAGCCAATAATAGCGATGAATAGCTTGTTATTTTTAGTTGTTCTGCTAACAAATGTTTTTTAACTAAACAAGTCCATTCTAGTTCCATATTCATACTGTAAATCACGAAAGTTCCATTGTTGTTGATTACCATAATCTGTATTGAAAGCTATCGAATTAACCTGAAAGGTTCTTTCGGTAATTAAGAAAATATGTGAAAACCTTTGTTAGTATTGAAGCAAATAATTTCACCGTAACTTCAAAAGAACTGGAGAAGATTGCAAATGTTGCGTGCGCGACTTAGGTCATCCCAGCTTACAGCGACCCGCTGCCTTGTTCAGTGCTACCATGTATTTACTGGTAGAGTATTTCTACATTTTGTCATGTTCTTTTTTCTCATCTTTAAGTTATTACTATCGGTTTCCGCTTGTTTTTAACACTCCCATTTTTGTGGGGGTGTTCCTGCAGTGGGTAATGTTTTTTCCTGAGAATCTCTGAGGTATTTTACATCCTCAATTCTTATAATTTTGTTTCATGCTATTCTCTTAAATTTAATTATTCTATAATTAATATTAATGGGTTGGATGGAAGAAGATACTTTTTGTCTCATTCTCGCCCAAACAAAGACTTATTATTATCCCGTCTGGTTCCATGAAAATTGGGTGCGCGACGATTGAGTGCGTCACAACTGACCGCTACGACAACTGAGCGCGTCTAGATTTGCAGACGGTATTAATTGAACGACTATGCCCAAAGTAATATTGAAGGCTCCCGGATAGTCATGTGGACAGCGCGTTTGCCTTTGGTGAAAGCGGTCCCGGGTTCGAATCCCGGTAGGAGCCAATGTGCGAAATCACCTAAGCTGTCGAAGCACTTTTAGCAATACTACTACTAGGAATATTGAATGTTGAACGAACCCAACCCTAATTCTATCTAATTTTATTTTGAATATTATTTTTTATTATAAATTAATTAATTATTAGTGTGCAATATAAATTAAATATTAAATTTAAATTTTTGACAGCTTGTTCATCTGCATTTAATAAATGACGTTTGTAATAAGATAAGATTTCTGTTACAAACATTTAGTTATAAGAATGAGAAGAATAAAAGTAATGATTAGAATATATAATCGAATTTAATCAGTAATCGGTTGAAATACACCCGCTCAGTTGATGCAGCGTACAAATATTAATATTTCTTTGTGCATAGTCGTTTAATTAATACCGTCTGCAAACGAGACGCGCTGAGTTATCGTAGCGCTCAGTTGTCGGGTCACGATTCCTGCTACCTACTATACTCCACTGTGTGTAACCCCATAAGAAACCATGCTACAATTTAACATCGCAGTAAGTGACTAAGCGACCAGCTAGGCTAACAGCGACCTGCCTTGCTCCGAAGTGTTTCTACCCTAATGCTCTCCAGCAGACTTCTAAGCCTGCTCTGACCAACCCAAATCGCTCATTTATCCCATACCCTCTCCACTCAAATCTAATTGCGCATCCTATTCAACTCACAGCCACTGGAAAGCGTTTCGCAGGAGAGCAGAATCACGCACCAGATGGCACTCGCGTTTCCTTCCCTCACAAGAGCCCTCTGCCGGGAGATCCGCGAAGCTCGAGTGAGACCCACCTCTCTCAAAAAAGTCTTGTACCCCATTCTTCTAAAAAGTGTATCCTTTTCTCTCACCTACTCTTATATTTCTCTTGTTTGTCCATTCGAATCCGCGGCCTCCTTTTCCGTCCCGACCTCTCGCATTAATATTTAAAGCGGGCAATTGTATCCAACGGTCGAGGGCGGTTCATCTCATCCAAAAAGAGCGTCTTCTCTTTTTTTTTGCTTCCTTTTTACGAACCCGCGTACAAAGGAACACTTCTGCGCTCCTCTTTCTATCGGCCTTCGAAAAACCCATAGCGTCCTCTTCCCTCTCATTATTTTTATTTAAGGGGTTTTCTCTCTTTGGCGGCCCTTTGCGGTGGATTTTTTTCATCTCTCCGACTCGAGGGAGATGCATTGCTTGCGTAATGGAAAACAAGTGGAGGTGGTAAAACCGCATCGTTTTCCATGGCGGCCGAGGGTGGTCGTTTTCGCACCCTCGCGGCGGTTTTGAGAAATGAAACTGTTATTAGTGATTTCTTAGGAGCACTATCGATTCGCCGTCCTCGCTAACGGCCTTCAATGGAAAAGAAATCGTCTGTAAATGATTCGCGGCTAATTTACTCTATTCATTTTGGTTCCCTTCCGCTGGCTCGTTGAGGTCATCTTGACAAAGGCTTTTCAATTATTTAAACTAAAATCTAATTGGGTTTTTCTTTCCACCATTTTAATATTTATTATCATTATTGTATTACTCAGTATTTTATTCTGAGTTGTTTGTTTGATGATTGTTTCTGAGTTTTCATTATAATTTGTATTTCCTTTACTATACAACCCTTTGAGAATTTCCCTCTGCAGTTAAAAATTATTGTCTATCTTTAATTGTCGCACAAGATGATAGATAGATTTTTTTAAGGCACTCATAATATCTTCTCTAATCTCCTTTATTGAAAAACCCAAGGTTGGTATTAAATATTTCTGATTCATTCTATGAGATTCCTATTTTAGATTCCCGTAGTATATTTAGATGATGTACAACCCATTTTGGTATAATTTTGTTTATTCAGGCAGCTCAAGAAGCAATCGAGACAAAATATCTTTGAATCAATCACAAAATATAGTTACTAATATATATTTTTATTTCAATAATGATTGTTTCAATAAAAAAGTTTATTGATACCTCTGGAGTTCGATATTAGTTTCCTTTATTCTATTCAAATTCAAGAATGGTCTAATTAATTGGCTATTAGCTTCAAGATTATCAAATATGAAGAAATATCACACTGAATTTCATACTGAAATTCTTACATAAATTTCCATTCCAGAAGTGTGTACACATTTTAGCGTAATGTATATTTAAACAGTAATGTTCAGTTAAATTTTAAAAAGCCTAATTTATCACATTGTTAAAAATAAGATTTATATTATCACGACTTTATTTAATTACTTTCCTTTGTTATTTAATAATCGCTGAAATGTATCGAAGCCTGTTACTAATGATGAAATAAGAAAATGCGCTTCAACCAAATAAAACACTGTTAGATTCAAATTCTTTTTTCGTTTAATTTACTTGGCGATTAGTTTTTCTATTCCAATCATCCCTATATCATATTTTCGTTAGCCAAAATTCCCTTGACACCGATAGTTTGCTTTGTGGTCTCCTGTATACATGGCTGAACTCTTTCACAAGCTACTAAAAGGTCATATTGCAATTTAATCAATTTCATGAATATTTTTTCTTTATGAATGCCGTAATTAAGGCATAATGAAACAAAAATGAATGAGGCGTAGCTCTTCTTCCCGACGATCATAAAAAAGCCATTAGAAGGAAAACGACCTCGAGCATATTTCGGATGACCGTCAAGAGAGGGAAGTGGATGGGAAGAGATTTTCACATTCACGTATCATCCTTTCTTTCGCCATCCAAAATTACGAGTCAAGCAGTACTTTCATCGGGTTGTAGCTCTCTATAAATAAGTGAATATAAATAGAGAAATTTTCCTCAAGCACATGATACCCTGTCTCAAATATCACACAAGGAAATGTACTAAAAAAACCTTTGAAGTAAAAATTGGGATTTCAGATTCGATCGGTGTTAAATTCTGCAACATTTAAGGGCAATTAATTTTGTAATAAGCAACATACGATTATCAAATTCTTTACTTCATCGTTACAGTAAGCCTATTTAAGTAGCAAATGGCAACTGTTTCTTTGCTAACAATGGCACTCCTATAATTACATAATCATTCGTCTATTGAAGTAACATAACTTTTAATAATAAGAGTTACAAATATACCTTAAGCTGTCAAAAAACTGAGAAGAAGTCTTTCACTACTACGTGTAGCATCTTCAGAAGAGAGAATATGACTATATTCTCATATTCTCTCATCTGAAGATGCTACACGTAGTAGTGAAAGACTTCTTCTCAGTTTTTTGACAGCTTAAGGTATATTTGTGACTCTTATTATTAACAATGCTGACAGTGGTGTTTTAATATTAACATAACTTTTGCATAATGAAACACTTCCAGCTGGAACATAACCATAACTCCATGAAAGCAGAACACCAAATATAATCATGCCAGACACAGCAAACATAAATATATGTTTAATATAAAGTAATGAAATATAAATATATCTTATTTTAAATGCGGTCAAGTTCACTATCATTCATCACTCTTATTTTTTCTTATAATATTTTCCCATCATTCCTGTCTTGGCAAAGTCTTGTGAATTGAAAGTTCCTGCCGCTTAAAATCATTTCCATATTGTACCATAGCAACTGCAAGCATATAAGTATGCAAAAGGAAACCGTTTTTCCTTTTGAAACCTATGTTCTCAACTATTGCCCATGTCTCAGATATTGGTGAATGCAGCCATTCTTCTAAATTTCCAAGAAGTTCCTTTTTAGTATTCCCCGTCTTTAGTTCACAGAGGCATAACCGTCCCCGTTGATATTTTCATATCTACGCCACGAATCTGAGGCAGTTCCGTGGAATCTTTAGAGGGTCCTAAATAGCTACAGTCGTTAAAGTATTCAACCCATTCATAATGTCTCCTCCCCTATGTATCTTCCGCTCCTTTTCCATAGCACTAGTGCCATTCAGTCTGGGTACTGTGCCCACAATACCTTCTGGTACCCACTATCGCATCCGGGATCCGCAAGGCTCAAGTACTCCACCCTTTCTATGAGAGACTGTAAGGACCCATATAAGTTACAATTGAGTTTTTCCCCGGTATCAACATGTCTATGTGTACCTTGAGCTGTCTTCCACGTCTATGTGATCTGTATAACGTTCTAAGGGATGCCACTTGAGGGTTGTATTATCTGGGAAAGAAGAACCTGTATTGTGGTTGTGTTGCTTAGTGTGTAACTATTAGGCAACAAAGACTTTTTTCAAGTAGGTTGTGATGTGTCTATTTACATTTATGTACCGTTAGATTTTCATTTTAGGTCCAAAAACGTGAACTAGCAAATAACGAATCTTTAGCGGTCTACATTCCTCTATTTTAACCTGATGTAATCTAATTTAAGGAAAAAAGGATTTAATAAATCGATCTAGGAAGATTTAACTGTGTGGGACTCCATCCTAGTAAATGGGTGGGAAATAACTTATCAAAATTCCACTGTTTAAAAAATTTTTAATTTCTGCGACCGGTTTCGCACGTTAGTCCATTATCAAGGACATATAGTTTGTCAGGAGTGCACATATATATATAAAAAGAGTATAAAACCAAGGCACCGATCATGCAAGGGAATTTACAGACATTTCCCACCCATTTACATAATAAATTTGTGTAACATGATGGTGTATTTTTCGTACGAGGAATGAGAGCTGTAAAACTAAATGGGACGCAAAGGGGAAGTACTCTTATTCTCTCGTTAGTATAATCGATTTTGAATACGTAATTACAGATCATTTCTTTAGTCAATTCAAAATACCACGGACCATTACTGCCGTTCATTTTCTCGAATTTTCTCAAATATTGTTAAACTTGCGTGAGAATACATTTATGAGGGAATGATATTAACAAATGTTTGGTTAAAATTGCCTATTGGGAAAATAAGTGCTCAGATTGAGATGAATTCATTTTCATTCAAGGCCCCATGAATCCACTGTACTTGAGTTGCTTGTTCCCAGAGTTGAAGTAAGGATCAGGGCAGAGATAATTATATTCCACTAAGTTTCCGCCTTAACGGCAAGAATAAACAGGATATCATCCCGAAAAGTGGAAGAATTGTTTTTAGGCTCTGGCATGTCAATATTTTTACTTCTGTACGTTTAGATAGGCCGGCATTGAAATTGCGCGTTAGTTTAATCTGCATTTAAATCAATTAACTAAAAAGTAACAACTTATGATTCAATTTTATGAAGCCTGATAAGTGGGATTGCAAAAATAATAATTTTTTTAAATCGTTTATAGTAAAGATGGCTTTGCTGAACGTCGTAATGTGGCTGAAGGTTCTAAACTTTTCCAATTCACTATCGTTGCCTCTAACTAAGGTTAGAAAATGCTATATTCTATCATTTGTATTAGAGCACTTTACTGCGACTTTATTTTGACTTTGTTAAATCTTCTCTACCACTAAAAAAGTCCTCATCAAGGGAAATCTCAAGATTAGTTCAGAAGGGCGTCGACAAAGTCCAACGGAATCCTCGACCCTAGGATACATACACCCTTTCCGCCACGTCGCCTGAGAGAGGCCTTACGTCATAGTGCATCGGAAAGGACTCATAACAACCACAGAGCGCCCCTCGAAGTGGAAAAAAGCGCGACAGGGGTGACAGCACCGCTCCAAATCCCATTCTGAACTCGTCAAAACTTCTCTGTGGGACGCAAAAAAACGTCGATACGAAAGGGAAACTTCGCGACGATTTTTTTCTCCTGGATCTTTGCAATGCGTCCCTCCTTTCTGATGCGATACGCAGGGCGTAACGATGAGACCTTTGTACGCACGGTTCCTCTGCTACCGAATGTCTCGACAATGGGAATTCCAGGGAAAGGACCCAGATATCTACTAGAATGTCTCCTAGGTTGAGAGGGACAAAGGCCTTTGACGAGGGGCAAACTGTCGTAAAACTCGTGCCGCGGTAATGAATGCGTGCTTTTGAAATGGCTAATTGCATTAAAATGGGGGATTGCAGATTCGGAGATCCGGGTTGAAGGGATTATTCATGGTAGTTCTCCGCACTTTCGAAGTCTTTCTTTCCGAAAATGCTGCGGTGGAATAAATAAATTGGGTTGCCAACCGCAAAGTCGGATTGGAAAAGGGATTGCGTTTTTGAAATGCAGGATGTATAGAATTGATTCAGGCATTGATAATTACGAATTTACTTCTTGAATCGAAATGGTAATTGGGAACAATAATCGCAATTTCAAAACAAAAATTTCTCAGAAGTTTAATTTTACTTGATGCGTTATAATGCCTACGGCATTTTGAAATATAGCATATACTCTTACATTAACTTTACAGTTGTACTACACACTGTATTATATTTTTGGGGCCATAGATACTTTCCCTGTTATAATTGAGTTAGATTTTTTCAATAATTACTCATAGATAATAAATAAACTTTCCTTAATTCTACTTATATTGTACACACATTTCAAACACTGCATTCTCAGAATATTTGGATTATTTCTCTGTTCATTACTTATCGCACATTTTTCATCACATTATTCATCGATGAATGTATGAATGTTTAAAAAACTTATTTTATTGTGATTTCTACTGTTTTCTCAAAGTAAACTATTGCTATCTTTCCAGAAATTTATTTCATACTATGTAATTTTGGTTATAGTACTACTGTAGTATAATGTATTTTATGAATGAAAATCCATGTAAGTTTTTCTTATTTTTCTTTTTTTTTGTTTTATGTTATTTTGTATATTGCTATTATTTTTTAATGTAAACTGATTCTTATTTATGTATTGCATGCAAGTACTTATTGGTAGTGTATTCATTTATTTATTTTTAATGTTTTTCTTCTCCCTTATCTTTTTGCTATCACCATCGGTAGGTTTGCGCAGGTTTTTCTCACCCCCCTTCCTTATGAGTGTTTTCCTGCAGTGGATTATTTACCTAGGAATCTCTTAGGTTTTTCACATCCGCAATTCTTCTAATTGTTTACTTTTAAATTTATAATTAATGACGATGGGTTAGAAGGAAGAAGAGACTTTCAGTCTCAATCTCGTCCAAATAAAGACGATTTATTGCTATTATTATTAATATTATTATTAGTTTTGTGACTTCCATATTTAAAAAGCTTTTCTTTACATATTTTCGCTTGTACTATCAGTAGGTTTGCGCAGGTACTTCAGAACCCCGTTCCCTGTGGTTGTTTTACTGCATTGGAACTATTTCTTTAAGATCGTATCTTAGCTTGTTTAATATCCACTCCTTAAGATTTTCTCTCAGTTCCTATCAACCTATACATTCAGATGTATGTAATAACACCTTTGACGACAATTTAGGTTCAAGAAGAGTATTTTCATTCTTATTTTCGCCTCGACCATCTCAACATTTACTTTATTGCAAAAACTGTTATGTAAAGGTGGCACCACATGAACCAAAATCAACATCTGAGAACATCTCAACGTGCGCCCCTGTTGTTTTTCTCCGGCAACTATCTGCACCATTGCTCTACCCAAAAAAGGGCCCCTAGGCAGGAGACTAGTCTTTTTGCAGAATCGCAGGAGGTCGACAAAGATTAATACTCGTTGCATTAAGTTTTAACGAGATCCCAAACGGCACGTGGTATTGAAGAGCATGTGGGGTACGCCAAAAAGAAGAGAGAGATTTGGTAAGGATGGAAACTTTCTATGGCTCTGCGGTTTCTGCACGCATGACAGATCTCCGTGAATGAAAACATTAAAAGGGAACCAGAGTAAGGGACGAGAGGCCACCCTCCCGAAAACCATAGCGCTTTTGCAGGTAAAGGGAAAGGGCTAGTTTAGGATGGTGGTTTAGGGGAATGGTGCATCTCAAATAGGCTCGTGAAAAACCACATTCGTGCCTTGCGAGAGATGTACCAAGGACATTGAACCTTTTGAGAAAAGTCCAATTCCCGAAGCACTAACATATATGTTTACGGCAAATAGTCCTCCTGCCAATACTTAAAGATAAGTATGAACAAATATGAAGTTGTCAACATATGGTATGATGATAATAGAAACATTTGAACACATCCATATGATATTTTTCTTATAAATGCTTTTATGTGAGTAAATTATTGTGAATATTTGAGAAAGGAAATACCGGTCACAAATGAAACAATCGTGGGAATCAGAATACGCCGTGATACGGTGTAATATTCAACACTTTAGAACATGATCTGGAGCAATTAAGTGCCAAGGAAATTTCTGTAATGCATTTACAGAAAAAATAGCAATTATTGCACACAGTGCTTGTTATTTACTAATTGAAAATGACTCAATAGGCTACGCAAATGATATTCCTGAGGACATATAGAGGTAATTTAGGGGAAAATAGGAAAATACGAGGAATCATAGATAAAGTAAATCATTCACAGAATAACTATACCGATTTTTGAGTATTCGGAAAAAGGATGGAGGAAGAAAAAATTTTAAGGAAAAAACAAAGGTGATCAGCAATACATAAGACTAGAGGAGGGCTAAACTGTTTGAGAAGTAGCACTAGATTAGAAACAAGCACGTAAAAGTATAGGCTAACTTACTTTCCTGTTTCCAAGATCTCTTGCATTTTAAGGACAAGATTAGTCAATGATTAATCAAATAGTTTTCAGATTTTGTTAGTTAATAACTTAATGCTGGCTTTTGCTCATTTTCTTCATAAAAAAACAAGAGTAATAAAAGCAATCCGTCACATTCTGTTTGGTTCATAGAAACATCATTACTATTTACACAATTTTCATTAGTGAAAATTCTAGTCAAAACTGCAATAACTGGAATAATTCTCTGAAACTTTAAATTTTCGCTAAACAATTGAATCTAAGAAAATTTCATGGCAAACATAATAGGATCGGAATTTAGGGAAAGAAGAAAAATTGAATTGAAATTCGCGGACAAAAATTTAATTTCGACCCTTTATACTCAAATGTTTCGCCTATAATTTGCTTTTTTGTATTAATTATGAGTGTTTAAATAAAGGATATCTTTGGTTTGAGAAGCAGGCTATCTAATTCGAGAAACTGAGGAATCTAATCAGTTCGCTAGTTACATCAGTATTTACACAGTAATATCTGAGCGGAGACTTCCCTCAAATTCCTACACGTATCTCGTAATCCTTTCCTTAAGCTGTCCTTCGATAAATTAACGACGAGCTAAAGATGTCCTTATGATAAAAAAGTTAGTTTTCATTCCCGTCACGCTATCGGAACAAGAAACAATATGACTTGCTTAATTTTCAAGGCTTCGTTCATTTTAGGAGATAAGCTGAGCGTATGGCCTGCGTACACCAAATGTTCTGCGGGAAAAAAAAATCCCCCAACTCCAGTTACCTGCGTATGTACCCAACAGCTGTGAAAAGCGTTGCTTTACAGGCCGTGGTCATGCTAGGCGGGACTGCTTTGTATCAAACACATGCGCTCTTTCTTAAAATCTCTCTTTAATTAATCTTTCTTCGTACCGACATTTCAGCGAGTGAATTCCTTTCCCGGATTTACGGCGTATATGAGAATGAAATGAAGACAGAGTTGGAAATGAGTGGCTGGAAATGGAATTTATTCTGTAGTTTATACGTTTACTCTATCCACAAACATTGCAGGATTGACTGGAGTTTCTCTGTTTTGATTGTTTTAAAAAGTAAATTTTACCTATATAATTCTGTACATAATAGAACACCCAAACACAAAAAAGTATGGTAGAGAAAAATCTAACTAAAATTGGTGAGATTGCCGGAAGCCCAAAAATGAATAAAGAATTAGATGATTCTACTAATACTAAACGAAAAATATTTGGAATGGCAAATAGAATTATCTGCATTTTTCCGATGTGAAGCAAGTTAGCATGTTTTAGAAATCGATTTAGTCTATTTATTAACTATCTATTGATATATTAAACTTGGTTCGTTAATAATTTCAAACAATTTCAGATAAAATTTAATTGCCATCTATATGTTTAATATTTTCCATTGTCCTATTATTCATACCCTAACTTAAAATGTGTGTTATAATTCATTTAATAAAAACTCTCGAGTATGTGAATGTAGATATTAGTTGATGTCCTTTTTGAAATACGATATTTTGTAATTTATTATTTAATTTTTATGTCAGTCACTATCGTAGACAAATACTGCAAAGAATACTCATCGGTTGATAATATCGAGGAATATAGAAATAAAATTTGAACAGTTAGGAATAGAATAAATCGTAATATACGTAGATATTTCCAATAATACCTAAAAAGACAATGCCTATAACTTTTTCAAGTTGCTGCAAATCGAGATTTATACACCTTGCCCTTAGTCACACCTCACACACAGAAAATTACAAGGATTCTTTATTCTCATACTTGGTTATTTTGCATCTAATCAATTTTTTTGCCAGAAAAACTTAGCAACTTAATATTCATCCACAACTACAATAATACCCTACAAGTAGTATTTTTATGTTAGGCAGTGTTCTTCTTCCATCCTTCAAACGTATAATTATGAAACGTATACGTATATAATTTATGAAACTTAGGAAGTTATTGATATCGGCCGCGTGGGTGCTCTATGATTCAGAAAATGCTCTTATTGATCAACGGTTACTTAAAACTCATATTGTTTGGTTCAAGGAAGAACAGTATTTGATAGCAAAAATCCGTTGGCGCAAAGAAGTATGCAAAAAGCGAATGCTTTGTTTGGCTTTCAATTAGTGGATCGATTTCTTTCGAAGCTACCTATACTCTTCTTTTATAACCGTCCAACCAACCGAAGTGAAATGAAAAAAATTGAAGGCACCTATGCGCTTGCTATTTCCTGTCAGATCCGCCGTCCGTTACGGAACGTCGGGCTGCTTCGATACTACAAATGCACGGATCGGAGCGGTGTTATTTTTTGCGACCGGACCACTGCCGAGGTCAACTATCCGAAAATGGTCAATGTAAGCTGCACCGAGCGATGCAAAAAATCCAAACGGCCGTCGCGTTGTTAAGGACTTGGATCACGTCCCCGTCAGAGAATCAACATCATTGATAAAAGTGGCTTGCTCTCTCCAACTTTAACGACTTTATTCTAGCTCTTTATATGCGTAGAGCCTTGCCAATAAATACCATAATGATTTGCTTCACTATTCCTCTATGTTTTACATTTCTAAGTACTATCGTGCATTGCAGTAGCTTCGGGAAATTTGGAAAGGTTAAACGAAATAGAACTTATAGGTACATTTTTTTATTTAAAATAAATTTCAGTTTATGATATTTTATATCTTGCATGTTGATGACTTCCTCAAAAGCTTTTAATAGCAATAAGAGAAGAAATGCCAAGAAGTAAGATGTC
Organism: Sympetrum striolatum; assembly: GCA_947579665.1. NCBI lineage: Eukaryota > Metazoa > Arthropoda > Insecta > Odonata > Libellulidae > Sympetrum > Sympetrum striolatum. Next base: position 41,864,575 of record OX388349.1, read on the forward strand.
TCCAACGACAACACTTCACATAAACTTTGCTGAAAATAAGAGATTGAACTATGATGCGATCAAGGAGTATATCCATCAGGTCTACGTTTATTTTTATTTCCTGATTTATTTAATAAACTGGCGATAGGTGAAAATATTCTTCATTTATCGGTAATTGACGCAATTTTTTGAAAGTCGTTTATTTGAAATTGATAACTCGTTGAAACCCTTTAATTAATTCACTCCAAGTAAATCGGCTAATTTCTTGTGAAAATATGACTTAACTCATAATAAACTGTTAAAGATTTTTTAGCATTTTTTATGACCTGTTGTTGCAGTGCCTGATAGAAATAGATTATTTTCCGAATCTGTGAAACCCAGTATGAATTAATGGTGATTTTAATAAAGGAAATGAATTACATTGAATGCAATGGAAATTTTAATAAACAATCGAAACTAATTTGGAATATCCAATATAGCCGATCATAAAAAAAGTCTTTAATTTGAGATACTTTTATGATCTCTTGGGACTAATACAATGAAGAAACAAAACATAACCGAATGGTCTAAGTTATGTTAAAGCTTATTCATTTGATATTTTTAACTTTTATCTTTCGAAGAGAGAGAGAGAGAGATCACATTCAACAGCTCATCTGTTTTGTGTGAGAAATTCTTAGTAAAAACGCTATATTAATATACAGTTATGCACAATTGTTAATAGAAGTTGGCTAATTTATAAGTTAAGACTAAGTTGACAAATTTATTTTAGTAAAATTTTTATTTATGGGATTTTTGGAAAATTCGTAAGTTTCTGATCAGGCACATCTGAATTATAATACACATGGAGATTTTGATCGCCTTATCCTTTCGTGAAATTAGTATTCAGTAAAAACACTTTGATTTCAGTCTTAATTTTCAAAACTATTTTATCTTATTTCGTTTGATTGACTTTAAAACAGACCTATACAAATGTATTTAATATGAGGATACCAATTTAAGCGTATATGCAGGTGTTGAAGTCTCTGTAGAAATTTACTTCTGTCATTCAAGGTTAATAACCTCATGCAAACTTCCTCTCCGATTATCACTCACAATATTAGTGCTATAACAGGCAAATCAGCACATATTTAGTACCCAATTTTTGACTATCGGAATATTAAATGCAATACACGGTTTTAGGTGGACTGACTGCTCGTAGCAGTAACAACAATTTAGCCCAGCCAGTTGGACCGGAGTCTAGCCTAACTGGCGGCACAGTCCCTCTGTTGCGTGCTCTTCTCAAATGAGGCACTCTGAACTTCTCCTCACCCTCCTTCTTCGATGGTCACTCCTCGAGCGAAAGAACTTGCCCAAAGCTTTGACGGAACCATCTATTTATTGCTCAATACCTAACCTCCTACCCCAGGGTTTCACAGTCTTCCTCTCTCCTGTTATATTCGCATCTTTATCTTTTCTCTTCGTTCCACATGTATTTAAAATTATTCTCCAATGTACTACTTACCTTCACGTTGTTTACTATCTACAATCTTACTTTCTTATATCTGTACTTTTCTCCATCTCCTACTTATTGTTACACCTATCACCCACCTAATCTTCATCTTTTACAGCTCCTTCATTGATCAATAGTTAATCTCAGAATGTTTTCTCAATATACTTCTTTATCACTCTATTTTTAACTTCATTAATTTCTTTGTTGGTTGTTTTCTTTCCACTCAGTTCTTTTTTATTTACACATTTATTAATTTATTACCACCATTTTGCCGCATTATGCTATATACCACACACCGTCTCTCAGTGTATTATTGATTTATTACTTTTTCATACAATTATTTCATAAACTTGCTCCTGGATAGTCATGTGGACAGCGCGTTTGCCTTTGATGAAAGCTGTCCCGGACTCGATTCCCGGTAGGACCCAATGTGCAAAATTACCTAATCTGTCGAAGAGCTTTTAACAATACTACTACAGCTACGATTTCATAAAAGTTCTAATAAAAATTATATTTTACTGATTTTTAATAAGTTAGACGAGAAAGGTCGCAAGAAAGGGCTTATAGAATGTATTTTTACGTTGAAAGTCATAAAGACCTTTTACTGTAGCAATTATTTCTTTCTTCTTTCTTTTTGCCTTCTCTTCATCCTTTATATTCGCTTTCGCTGTACCCCATTCTTCCGGTACCCGTCCCTTCACCAATCCATCACCTCCCCCCAAGAACCCCATTCCCCTCTATCTGTCACCCTCTTGGCCACTCTCACGCCCAGGTATCATGGCATTGTCGCTATTCCTGTCTCCTCTTGTACACTACGCTTCGTCTCACAAGGCCCTTGACACTGCCATTCTCTCCCTCTGCTCTCTTTTACCTGTTCTACTCTTCCCGTATCTACCCTCGCTCCTACTGCATCTTCTATTCCCATTACTTCTATTTACTGGTAACCTAATCATTCTCTTACTTTTTACGTAGAAAGTTGCACTTTCTTTTATAGCATGCGAGGGTTGGACAATTCCACATTTGACCGGTTTCTCTTCTTCTTTGATATATTTTGTAAATTGATTCATGAAAAATGTTTAACTGCATATTTTCATGCAGAATACACAGATATGACGAGCGTAAACTTTATCAAGTTTTATTCAATTTCTTTAATTTGTTTCAAATTTCTATGTTATATATGAATAATTTTCGTTGAAACGGTCCTCTGTCAGTTTAGATAGCGTTTACCACCTACACATGTTATAGTTTACTTAACAATTGAGTAATTTTTGTTTAATCGTTCTAATCTGGTATATTACTTTATCAATAAGATACTTTCTCTTTTAAATATACTAGTTTTCTTCTGAAGGGTGAAATTATTAGTTAACTTCCGTTTCCTGCAAATTTACTTGAGCGCACTTTGATATAATTGCATAATTTTAATATTACGTTCTTTATTTAATGCTTAACCCATTTGAACGGGTGGGTATATGATTACCTCCTATATTTAACAGACTTAATGGAATCGTTCGAGTCAAACGAAAAACAACTTAAAATAGTGACAGATTATGTTATATATTCCATACGTAGACGTTTATGATTAGAGAAACTGAATTGTAGGTTTTTCAGCAAACACTATCGTTCAAGTTGGCATTTGATTCCACAATATTAAATCAATGTTTAGGTGCTACATAATACTTGCGAAATTTAAATCTAAATGTTTTAATATTTAACCCTATAATTTTTCTATTTAAATTGAAAAAATTAAATTTTATTTGTGAGTATTGTCATAGCGGTAACTATTGTCGTGCCGTAGTAGTTTATTCTGTCTGTTCCGTCCGTAAAATCCGTCTGCATAACCTCCTGCAAACCCATATGTCACTTACAAATTACCAACTTCTAACTACTCCTTTCACGGTGAACCATTTTCATAGATTCTCTGTCTCCACCCATTTTTAATTCCTGACATGGGATGCTGCATTCGGATCCCAACTTGCATTCCCAAAGGCCTTGACTCGCCACCCGAAGGGGTGTTTCTGCAAACCGAAATTGGTGGAATAAAACTCTCACCTTACGGTCGCTCGGCTCGTGGCCGATCCCATGCTTTGTGTATTCTTGGGTCAATAGGGACTGAGGAATTCAGTATGCGTCCTTTTTACCTGCAAACTTTTCATTCCCTGTCGCGTAGACCCTCCATGGGGCGAGAGCTTAAATTACCTGTCGTGATCCTCACGTTCGATAGCAAAGATCGGTGACCGTTTGAAAGGGTGGAGCCATCCCAAGTCCATTTACTGGTCGTCATGTTTTCAGTTTACTTCCTAATGCTGACAGTTTACTTGTTAAATTTAAATTCTTCTTGGTGCACTGCGATAACTGGATAACTGGTGCATTTCCTGGGTCTGACGTAAGATAAATGACGTTTTACGCAGTTTGATGTGATGAAAATATCTCAGCATCGGCTGATCTTATTATAAGTGAAGTTACTGAACCTCTGATAACCTCACTTTTGTCGAATAAATATATAAATTTAACACGTTTTGGAGTTTGAAATATTATCATAACCACTAATTTTAGAATGATAGTGAGTTTGAAGATTAATTAACTGGTTAAATGTTCAATAATATATAAAAAATTCTGAGAATCTAGTTAACTCAGAAAAATGTCAGCAATATTGTTTATAATACTATTCAATGCAACAAAATGGGTTATATGTCCAATATTGTATTTTAGTACTAATATCTGGGCAAAGAATCTTGGAATTCATGGGAACGAACATCATACTTATTATAAGAAGTACTTTTATTTAAAAATTATTATTTTATCATAAGAAATTCACATTTTTCCACTAATCTGCTTGTTATCCTTCAAAGACACGCGGGAAGATGGAACCTCGATAAGGATGTTTTAATCGTAAAACAATAATATTGCCAGTAATTCATTATCGATATATATAAAAGAATAATTGAGAACCATGTCTTAATTTCAGTTTTAGAACAGAATTTTCCGGTTTCCTTCCAAATTTCTTAGGATTCATAAAAATGACGATATTTCGGAAGGTTTGACGTAATTTGTTTTCGGTCCAAGCCATCAATTGCATTAAATTATTTTCTAAAACTGTACACCCACTGTAAATCACCATTACTGGTTTAGAAAATCAGCATGATATTTATAGCTCTTCCTCTACTTTATATGTAATACCATCATTTCTAAAATATGAAAATTCTGTATTAAACTAACGCAAGCAAATCGGCTTAGAGCATATCAGCTCACTGGTCGTTCTAAATCTCAGTTTTTAGGAAGAAACTGTATACATTCCTGTCTTTGTCTCCGTATTTGTGACATTTTATACTTATAAAATCCTACTGTGTATTGTATCTTTTTACTTTTAAATTCTACTATGTGATATTGGTGCTGAGACATTTTTTGTAACAAAAGGGTACACCCCGTTAAATAGATAAATAATATGAAACTGAACATGAGAAACACGGTAAAACGTTTCTGTATGGGTACTTTTATTTCTTAGAATATGAGCTCATATACCGTGGCTTAATTATGATAGATTATTCTGTTTAGGCTTAGAGTTATTTCAATCCTCTCTTAAAAATTTATGCTCCACAAATAACTAAAATAGATCTCAGATAGAACTCAGGATAAAAGAATTTCTGTTTTGTTAAATAAACATTGATTTTCATTTATTATAAATGCCACGTACTCGTTTTGCACTGATGTCAGGTCTCCTTCAACGCTTCGCAAGCAAACGATTAAATTATTTGCTTGACAAATTTGTAATTTTGCCCATTAATATGATATCCTAATCAAATACTACTCAATGAATGTAGGTGTGGACAGTTTAATGCGAAAATTAATCCTTCATGTCAGCTTCATTCTTATTATTATACTTCTATTGTTTGACTCTTGGCCACAGAAACAAATGGAAACGATTTAAATCGGAAATATAAAGTTATCGGATGTAAATAAATAAACTTTTAGGGATATGATCCGAATGTAGGAGCGAATAACGTTGTTATGTCGTGGTATACCCGTATCTTGTTTAGCGATGATACGTTACGGGATAGGGACCGTAGTCAAACCGAATTCTCCACACTCTTCTAGAATGTGCAGGATATGGCTCCTAGTAACATATTCTACGTTGTAACTCAGATTAGAATTGAAACCGGAACATAGGAAACGGACATGTTTGGTTAATATTTATGGGATTCATCTCCACGAAGTCCTTAGATCCACTTGGTCTCTCCAACTTTGATATCCCCTCTCAGTACCTTTTTCTTCACCCTTGCCCTCGTCCCAAACCCTTTTCTTCCGTTCCCTACCGATTTCCCCGGCATTATTAGTCAACACGGGTAAGAGAAAAAGCACGGAAGATGCCCACTGCCTCACCCAAGACTGATAAAGGAAAAGTCTCGGGCGATTATACGGGGACATGCGAGCTTAAATCTTTCGCCTGTCCCCTCGATCCTTCGCCCATTATTCCACGCCCGTTTTTACTTTTTAATTCCTCCATACGGAATACGGATTCTTTCTCCGTTTTCCATTAGTTGCCACGGATAATGGGGAGGTCCGCATCCCTAATAATCAATGCCTATGAAGGGTAAAAAAACTTCAGTCGGTATTTCGTAGCGCCCATGTCGAAGGGGCAAAAAATTCAAACATTCCTGTTGCCATGTCCTTTGAGTTTTTTTTCTTTCTGACCGTTTACGATATTATGAGAATTTAGAAAGTTTAGTGTTTGCGTGACGATATCACCGTAATTTGATTCGATTTTTTTAAAACTAATTCGCCCATTGTTCAAGAATTTCTTGTAGTTATTTTTTGCGATGTTTCTCATTTTTTCAAGATCATTGATTGTCCCCCCGATATATAGAAATATATTTTCCCCCCGAAAATATATTTCTGCTTTCCCTTTTCTAAATGTTTTATTTCGATAAATATCATATTATAAGATAATTACGTATGCTTTCACAGGTTCGGTTCACGTTTATGGGAAATTTTCTGTTCCTGTATCTTTCATTGAATGAAATGATAATGGATAAGCTCATAACATGCGATTCTCTCAAATTAGGATCGTAATTGATACACTTAGAGAGGAAGAGTTAAGAAAAAAGAGGTCCCTAAAACGTAAAAATATATCATAAAATGATTGTAAGACATTTGGAATGAGTTTCTCTTAAAATATCCTATGGTAAGAGAGATATCCTCGATCTGTACGATTCAGCAAATTTTATTTTGTATTGATTAAACCTTTTATAATTCACCACTTATGGAAGTTCACATTTCTTTTAGCCTATCAAGTATTTGCAAAAGTATGCAAAATGTTTTGAATTTCAGCTTCATTTTATGCTGTTATATTTAGAAAACTATTTTATCAAAAACTGTTGTTTTTCATTAATTTTTGTTTTCAATGGTAATTGCTTATCGCAGCATAAATATTTTGACAATAAGGAATCCACGCTCCATTCTTGAGGATCTTTTTCGTCTTTCGATAAATTTGACGTAAACCGAGTACCAAAAATGGCGTTGCATATTGCTTTGCGAAACATTTCTGAAAAAATGGGTGGCAAAAGTGAGCTTCAACAGTAGAAATTAATCTCAAAAGACTTTCCTCTTCCTTTTCGTAATTTGGCAAACGGAGAATTTAATTTTATTTTCGATTCCTTAGGTTTCGACGATTGACTGGATTCCTTACGTTTTAGTCGAAGGTGACCAATCTTAACTTTGTCTTAATTGAAAACGCAATAATGAAGATAAATCTTGACAAGTTAATTTTCCTAGAAACACCGTAATTAGAAACTTAAACGCTTGATTTCAAGCGTTTAAGAATTCTTTCAATAAAATATTTTACCGATGCGAGTTTACATTATCTCTTGCTAATAGTATTTTCATTGTATCCAACTAAATTACTAAGATAGGAAACATGTTATACAAAAAATATTCAATGACTTTGTTTAAAAGGGATGATTTCATCGAGAAAAGTAATTGATATACATAATAATGTAAGGTATGCTATCCCATTTATGATGCACATCATTCATTTAAGAAATTCTGTAAATAATTATTTAATTATAAAAAAAGTATTGCTGTGAAGCTCCATTGCCCGGGTAATTTTTTAAGCATTTCTCCATTATCAGCTAGTTATAAACTAGTGGGAATCTTTGTTTCTCCGAATACCAATGAATGAGGCGAGGAACGCTAACAAAGACGGCTATGGGAGATATTAAACCTCTAATAAGCTCAAAAGAATTCCCTATTGGTGAGAATTCTTCAATGCGTCACCTCATAAGTTTGCGAAGAATTTTCGAATTTTTCCTAATAGTGCCAAGTGCCAAACTTAACTATCGGGCTTGGAATTTTTTTCGAGAAACTATTTTTCTCCAATCGGCCATATACACGAAAATTCCAGGAGTGAAATTGAAAAATAGTAGCGCTTATAAAACAGTAGAAGAGTTAACCTCCATTCATCTCTGCTATCGTCGAATTCCGCCCGAGAGAGACCATATATCATTGGCCTCCAACCTAGCATTAGGCCTAGAATTGCCGCTTTTACAATCCGAGGCGACCGGGAACTAGTAGACGCGACCATGTCTACAAGGAGCCTCATTAGCGATTTGGCTCCAATAAAAAGTCGGAATTACCAAAATATACATATTAAACAGCGTTTGGGAGGTGCGAATGCCGAGGAGAACATGACCCCGTGCTATGGCGTGATTTTGGGAGGCAGGGAAATCCGCACCATGGTATTAATTTAATGTTTTCGGAAGGCGAGAGCCTCTTTTGTGTTTTTCGGAAGGGAAAAAAGTGCCAAATCGGAGACACGGAGAAGATTATAAGCACGGGCGCCAATCGCGGTTCGAATAAAGGCCCCAATGGGATGGACTCACTTTAAATTTATGCAGCGGACGCCAAATACCTTATAATTAAGGGAGCCACTTCGAAGATCGCTACACCTGTCCATGCGTACGTCACAGGAACTCTTTCGCAACGTCCTTCTCTGTATTGATGGTTTCTCTCGTAATTGATCAACATAAACAGTTTATTTGCAGTATATATCATAAGAGACTTTTTAGGCTGCATGGAGCAATGAATAATGCCTCTTTAATTTTATTTCTTCTAAGGCGTGACTTCAAATGCATTTTGTCATCTCCAAAGAGTTTCTAGCCTCCGTAATCGACTTATTCAATTCAAGATAAAATTATATTCCAATCATTAAATGCGCCATTTTACCAATAATGTGTATTATTTTTTACGAATCGCCACTTTCGTGTGCTGAATATTTCTTCCGTAACATTGCTATGATTAAGTATCCCTTTTTAGGCAATATTTCTACATTTATTCGGCGAATTAACAAAAATATAATGACCCTAAAACAGGATATTTCGATTTTCGTAATTTATAACTGTCTGAATATCCTTTTTCATACAAAAATATCGCGGTAATTTTACTTTGTAATATTTTAAGTAGCAAAGTCAATTTTTCTTTCAACACTTGTGAGTTAAAGTATGATTTTCCTTTAATTAAACCTTATTGATTACATTTTTATTCCACAAATGGTACTTAAAGTTTACTTAAAATTCTATTAAAAAAAGTGGCGTATAGTTGCACATTCTTAATTACAGAAAAATGTATTTAGTTTAGTTCCCATACGCAAGTTAAATCGTCTCACAGTGAGACGAAAATATTCGGAAGGAGTCGAAGAAAACATATGAAGTGAAGGGATGCTGCCATTCTAAGAATCTCGGAAAACACCGAAATTTACATTTTTACTGTTAAAGTGAATATTGAAGAACTGAATGATAGATAACATCTATGAGGTAACGTCAACTTGTTCATAGCATAGTTACAGCATTAACTAGAAAAATCATGGGAAAAAAGTGTTGTATCTATTTAACGTATATAAAAATTAAAAGTACTATAATCTAAAATTGCTTCTAAAACGAACAATAAACTATTCTAAATTTCTCTGCTAATGAAATTTATGTTGTTATCTCTCTCGATTCTCCATATTTATGAACTATTGATCACTTTCACTGAATCAGTCACTCCATATTCCTCATCCTCATTAAATCGTTTCATCTTCACTTTCTTTCCTACTAACTCTTCAAGTTGTCTATTTATAACTGCTTCTTAATCAATCATCACTCCTAAACTGAGGAGGCTCCATACGTCATTTTCCTGCGATCCACCTTTCCCGAATTTTTATCCAAACTAATCTATTCTTTTCTTTGAAGACCGCTTCATTTTTAATCTCCTGTTTTATTCATAATTTTCCTCATTATAAACCGCATCTATGGTACCCATCCATTATGAGGCTCTTAACTTTTTTCTTCTCTTTTACGTTTCGTTCGATTTATTGGGAATGCTTTCTTGGGAAGGTATTTTACTGTGCGAAGGATGAAATTTGAAAACCTTTTTACATAAACGCGTTGAAATTTTGATAGTAGAAAATAATAGTTGGCAGATGGCTTTCTCCAGAATGTTACTTCTTTAATAAAAACATAAAAGCATCATTGCCTTCAGCAGGAGTGTGCGTGATTATTTCATGGACTTTCTATATTATTTCATTCTCATTTCCTCGTGAATACTAGAGCTGCGATGGATTTTAATAAAGTTTACTAACTGATGAAAGCAGATCAATGCAGGATTTTTTCATTAATGAAAATCCTCTTTGCTGAACAAAGATTTTTTTATTTTATCAACACAGAATTTGAAAAGAACCAAAAATTTCGTGGTAGTGAAATAATTTAAAAGGAATCATATAAGCTAGTATTTCGCCGTTTTGAAGGTAACGATTTAATGAGAGAAATCCTGTGAAAGGAAGACGAACACTTTATTTGGAACTAGCGGAGTGCCCGTTGATTCTCAACGGAAAAATGAATGTAAATCGAAAGGTAATGAAATTTACATATGAAAAAATTTAGATATGAGAACTCTTAAATTTATGAAAAACAATACTTCTCTTCATCCTAAGTGACTTACGAAATCACAAAAACAGCTACACAAATGTAAATCGCAGAATAAACTAATGCACCCGTCGCTACAACAAATAGAGGAAACCACTGAGTACAAAATGAATGGAGACGAAATCACAAAAATAGCCACACAAATCTTGTGAACCACAAACAAAAACGAATGAACCAGTCGCTTAGCACGTCCAATATGTCCGCTAGACAGCGAGTCAGTGAAATCATCGAAACTATATAATAAACGAATTAACAAATAAACGCCGCAAACGAATTACGATGTATAGCAGTTAATCTAATTAGAACTCGTCCTTTTATGAATTAACACCTAATATCCTTAAGATGGCGTCGGCCGTTTTCTTAATTTAATTACTTAACACTTAATAAATGACCCTCTGCTGTTTAATTAACTTTATGAATTGTGTAGAAAATTTTTATCCTATTGATAATGTAAGCGGCGCATCTGTTTAATTATATCGCAATAATAATTTGACCTTTATGTTGCAAAATCAGAGTGAACTCTTACCTCTTCTCTTGAATAGGATTTAATTTAATTTCAATGTTTTCAGATACCGTTGACGAAAAATATTGTCTTCCGATATTTTTATAAACGTGGAATGAGGAGGAGGTGGAATTTTCAAGACCGTTTTTCCTTGGGAATTTTCCTTGGTGCACGCCTTTATGTGAAAAGTCACCTTAACCCTTTCCTTATTCAAAGATGATATTTTCATGTAAATATAACATATATATCCGAAAAAAGTTACCGAGTTTAATCTTGGACTGAAGGAATACCATATACCAGCAATATTTCATTCTAGAGGGAATTTCTATAGTATATGCAACTGAAAATGAGAAGTAAATTAACGAAAAAGACTTCGAAAGTGAAATATCTTGTTAGAGGTCATACTTCGAAATGATGCTAATTCGACTAAATTCTTATTCAGTTTATCCAATTTGTCCTTGCCTAGACATACAATCTATTAGTTACAGCAGTGAAAATAATACATGTATATTTTATCTCTTTCGATACTTGTCTAGGGTCCGTAAAATGAATACTACTTTGATTTTTTGGAATAATTAAATCCTGCAACATACAGCATACATATTTAGGCGTATTTATAATGATAATATTTGAGCAGCCAGCATAGAACCGAAGCATAAAAATAAAGGACAGCCGCCCATAATCTGAGAGAGGTGTTCCATATTTTATAGTCTAAAAAACTTAATAACGTATCGGCAATCGTTTAACACGAACATTTAAACATATTATTTAAGATATAACAAAATACCAATATGTATGATTATCACTATCAAGAAAAGATATAGGTGGATAGTACCTATACTTAAACACACCAATAGATGATCCACTAAAACATTTCTTGGTTTCATTTCCAATTCTATATCTAAAAACATAAAATCCGTTTACCTTCCCAGTCCGGCATAAAAGGATTGTGATTCGTTGCAGCTTTAATTCCAATTCTTTACACTTCAAAGAAAGCAATCACTGAATTCAGGGGTATTTCAACGATCTTGTTTGATTCATTAAATGCACGGCGGGATGCTAAATGAAACGATTAGTATTTAGATCGGAAAATAAGAATGAGAAAGTTATCAACTTACCAAGCTAAGAAGATATAATTACTTTATATGAGAAAAGAAGATTCATTTAATACGACGATAAACATTAATTTCACGTAAATAATCAATACATATTGGCGTTGCTAAAAACAAAGCTTGATTGTTGCAGTCGCGCGTATGCTAACGAATTTGAATTCAAATTTAAAGATATCGAGTAGGTGGATGTAGGTGGACAGTAAGTATACTTAAACACACCAATAGATAATCCAATAAAACATTTCTTGGTTTAATTTCCCATTCTATATCTAAAAGTACAAAATTCGTTTACCTTTCAAGTCAGCTATAAAAGGCTTGTCATTCCTTGCTGCTTATTAAGCCCAATTATTGACACTTCAATGGAAGCAATCACTGAATTCAGGGATATTTCAAATATCTTGATTGATTTATTCTTCAGCGTTAAAGATTAAATTCACAGCGGGACGCTAAATAAAACGATTATTATTTAGAGCGGAAAATAAGAATGAGAAAGTTATCAACTTACCAAGCTAAGAAGATATAATTACTTTATATGAAGAAAGAAGATTAATTTAAGTAGTAGTAGTAATTATGAAGGTGCCTCGACAGCTGAGGTCATTTCGCACCTTTTCCTTTTGATTCATTTAATACGACGATAAACATTCATCTCACGTAAAGAATCAACAAACACTGGTGTTGCTATAAACAAAGCTTGGTTGTTGATGATGCACTAATGCTAACGAATTTGAATTTAAAGATATCGAGATTGGCCTTGACGACGGGTTGTTTAGAATATCAGATTCTCATAAAATTTTCGTATTTAACTTCCTAATCCTCACAACTTCGAAGTGAAAGCAATATTCTACGACCAAAATAAGAAACTTCATTCTATTTCCTTTGTTTTGGTGTTAATTTTAGTTTCAAAGGACCATTATTTCTAATTTAATTTTGTTAAAGAAAAGTTTCGTGCAAATGATAAAAATGTCTTCCCATGTATTTCTTATGGAAACTATTCGACCCTCTGGAGTCGAACCGAGTACAGATGGGTCAACAAAAATTAGCCTATCATTTGCGCTAGGGAGACTTTTAATATTGTACAAATTTTGAAATTTTATAAATAATTAACTTTAGAGTTATAGCGTGAAATAGATTTTTGACCCCGACTGGGGACGAACTGGAGACAGCTAGGTGGATAAAAGGTAGCCTATGTCACTCCCCGGATGACAAATGACCATCATACCAAATTTCATCAAAATCGGTTGGATAGTTTTTGAGTGATGCTGTAACAGACAGACAGACAGACAGACATGAAAATTTCTAAAACGTGTTTCGAACTCAGGAACAACCCTAGTATCCAGCAATACAACTTTTTTTGAAATCGGATCAATGTACAGACACGACCACCTCTACAGATTTATTATATATATAGATTAATTAAAACTTTCGTAAAAAATAAATGACTAATTCTTCTGTCCTGAAGATATTCAATGCAACTTCTTCCTGCTCCCTACATCCAGAAGTAAATCTAGTAGTTCTGCTAATGATATATATAAAGAGCTCATAGAATTACCTCAGGTATAATTCTTTGAATTAGATATTACTTTTGAATACTTCTGAATTAAACCATGAGTGATTCTTTTAATTAAATAAGATTTTAGGTTGATGTTTCGCCATATAAAAGCACATATTATGAATTAATTTTTTCAATATTTCTTGATTCCATCCCCTATCCACATGATTCAAAGATATACGTACAGAATTTTGAATTTTTAGAAGCCATATATCGCTCGGGATTGCTCACGGATAAACCCTCGCTCCGCAGGAGTTTCTAACCATTCAGAGGTTAGGCAGGACCTCGAAAAAATTTTTATGTCACCATCATCTTGGACTTAGACTTAAAAGTCCACATCGAATGGCAATCTTTACGAGACCTTGGGACTCAATTTCCATCTCCCCGGTTTTTATTCCGAGGCTGACTCACGCTGCACAGCATAATCCGTGCGATATTTAGGTAACGTGGGCTCCGATCAGATAAAAAACGCGGAATCCAGAACTGAGCCACTTCGGCCCACGCACTTTCCCATTCACCGCGCACCGGCAACACCCTTAACTGAACGAAAATCCGCGTCGGGCTATTCAAGACCTCCTCGTGACGTCCTCAACTCAAGAGGAAGAAGTCCTCGATGGCTTGAGACCGCTTTCGGCGTGGGAGTCTCCATCCAACGTATGGGAGTCTCCGATCGCATGCCTTCAGAAGTCGGATGCACCAGAACCCGACCTGGGCTATTCCACTCAATTTATCGGAACTGAATGCGTGCCGACGACAGGCCTTATGGTTATTTGTGCAGAGGTAGAAATAGAATCGCGATGCACTAAAAATACCGGACGCATCGATTGCTTGATGGGCAACAGAAAGGGCCGACAATGTTTGCGAGTCTCGAGGAGTTATGCCTAAGAAATAGCCATTGCACTTCGCCGCAAAGGGAGTGACGTCAAATATTAATGGCGTTCGCTTATTGAATTCCCCGATAGGATCTGGAATGATATAAACGAAGTAACGACGTCGATTCAAACGCGGTCGCTAAAGGAAAGCTTTTTCAGTAGATGATTTTGATCGGGAATTTTCTCTGAAAAGGGCAAAGAACTCTCCAAACGGTCATGGGCAGGCTCGCGTAGTCTTTATTTTTGCAAAGTCAACGATTGTGGTGAGATATACTACATGGTCATGTGTGTATCTCCTCGGTTCCATTGCTGCTCATTGGAAATAAAGCTTATTTTCATGTACAAATACAGAGAATTCCTTTCATTTCAGCGTATATAAGTATACTATAACCAGTTGAAATCGAAGACTAGATTTCCCTGGATGCATGCCTATTTTATTGCGATTCCACAAAAAATTCTGCTTAATCGGGGACGTGTATAACTTACTTTATTCGCAGACAAGCATGTATTTCCTTTTTTCTGGTGATCTTCTTGGAATGAAAACTTTGAAATATCAACTGAATGTAAAAAGTAATGATCCTTTTTTTAAATTTACGAAGTGTATGATATCTGTTCTAAATATTAATTATCAGTGAATTTAAACTTAGAGAAATCTAATGGTGCTCTTTTTTCAGAGTGAATTTTCAATTTACTCGTCGGTGATTACGTATTCTCCAGTATTTTTAAGATAAGTTACTACAGGAATCAAAGCTGGAAGGCATCTTCCTACTAAGGTCATTTTTCATGAACTTCGTAAACGATAATAGATATTTCGGGACACCGTCACCATAAAACGTTTTTTTTATGGTAATCGGACCAAATATATTTATTTTAAATGTCATCGTCATAAAAATTACATTTCGGTAAGTCGTACCATTCTTATATTTTTTCCTAATCTCCACGTACCCTTACTCTTTAAGTCAACTAAACTCACGAACAAGCTTTCGAGAGTTAGTCCAACAAGTCCGTTATTCATTTCCTACGACCTTGATTTCGGACTTAAGGTCAAAACATAAATGTTTATCTGTTGCTATTTTGAAGGCCTATTTTACTATTCAAAATAATCTTCTATCCATATAACAACTTTTTTTTACATTTCTTATCGACATTTAAGATAATTTATTTTTCTAAAAATATTCCTTTGCTATTAAGGATATTTGTCTTCTATCTTCACAGCAGCATATTGTAAGTAATTTGACCATTTATTTCTCAACCCCTTGGATTTCATTGGCAATAGAAGATAACCTGAGAACCTCGTGAACTTCAAAGCTAAACAAAAGAAATCAACTAGCAGATATTATTCGATTATACAAATAAGTATCATAAGAGGAAGTTAAATTGCTCAGCCTTAATTGCAGTCAAAATAAAACTTACACTGATTTTGTTGTGTACATACAGAAAATATATTGCATAGAAATTGATTTTTCCTGAAGAATATCCCGTTATGAATCGTAAAAATATCTTGATGGCACCACCTTTCTCAAATTCATAATATGAGATTTATAGAATGTCTCAGTTTTTACTGCAATGACATAAATTTAAAGTAGTTTAAAAAATTCTTTAATTTCTCTAATTTAAACGTGATATGCTTATATTAGGAAAATCTTAAGTGTTCCCAAAACTTATTCTGAGCATTCGAAGATTTAATTTGAATATTATAATTAACCTCAATTCTTTGAACATAGACAATTTTGGTAAATTCGATAGAGAGATATTTAACATACTTAATGACGAAACAAAACAATAACGTATTAGTTTCGTGCACATCTTAATTAAGGAAGCCATGTTATTTTTCAATTTAAATAAATCATATCAAATATGCGCTGTCATTACCGTGTAGGAACTTTCAAAATTTCTTAACTACGGAAAATGAACGATGCTTTTAACACCTACCGGAGACGAGATGCCTATGGAAGACTACACCACAAAATAACATACGAGGAAACATCAAGCCATAAAATATCACGTGGTAGTAGTTTTACCGTTTTTTCCACCGGTCAAGAAACTCCCTAACCACCCGGATTTTGAATATTACCACTCATAAAACATCCTAAGCACCACCTAGTACCTCACCTCCGTAAGCTCATTAGCATATTATTCGAGCTCGTTACCACGCGCGCATAGCTTAAGAGAGGGGCAGTTTAGAAAGAATCCCCATACGTGATCGGGCATGAAACCAGGCGAGAGAGCTAGGCAAAACTTCTTCCGAGTTGCCATTTTTTTCGCCTCCAACTGGTTGTCCACACACCTCCTCGTTGCATGAGCGAATCCTTATATATATTCACCCCCTAAGCCCGAAAACTACTACTTCCAGTTCCTCTGTACATCTCTTCAGTCCAGTTTTCATGGCACGCCCCCCGGACCCCATCCTCCGCTGTTCTGGTTTGGGTCCAAGTGGATCTCTCCCCAGATGAATATGCAGATGCGTAGCCAGAGTCGCGTGCTACGACTCACACCCCACGCCGCCATAAACTGCTCCCCACCTCGCAAGTGGCCACTCCCTCCTGAAAAACTTCGGCTCTAACCTCTTATGACTACTTTTCCTTCTTTTTCTGCCTCCCATTCCCCCGGTTTTCCCTCCGCCGTTGATTCGATTTTCAGGATTCCTCGGCCACGTATCTCTTTCCCTCTCTGCTTTGGTTGTAAGGCTCTTAATATGGGCATGTTTTACCTGGGTGTCAGCCAGCGGAGTTGGAGTAAGATTGAATTGTGGAGCGTATTTCTCAAGCGAGTTTTGTTGTACTGTTTGGGTATTTTGATCCTTTTTATAGCCTCTAGAATATTCGTGAAAATAAAGGAGAGAAATTGGTACTTTTTCCACAAAATTCCACAAAAACTCGCCCGATTCTGTGAATTTTACTCTAGAATATTGTTTAAAGGTAGAGACATTGAGACTCCTCGTGAGTAAATTCACTGCAAAGTGGATCTCATTTAAGAAATTGTACTCGCCTAGTATATTTCGATTTGTTTTCATAAGCTGCTAATATTAATCTCGTTTCAGTATATGGTTGGAAATATTTTTAAATTGAATTAATAGCTAAGTGGATTCTAGCTCCGGGAAATTTATATTTAAACTTATAAAGCGATAGGAATGCATTCGATCTATAATATCTGAGGAAAAATTCGTAACCTAATCGGCTTAAACATTTTAGGTAAGAATTTAGGCCAATCTGATTTCGCATTATCTATTCAATTCTAGCTCTGTTATTCATAACTTGAAGTAAAGTCTGTGTTGCAGAGGCCAACGGAAAGAAATTTAAAATTTATTTTATTTTCTACTTATTGCCACTATCACTTCTGTCACATTGATTTTATATGTGTTCCGAGATACTATAGAATTAAATCTATGTTGAAGTACTTGTCGAACCATCAAGAAATAATACAAAAAACTAAATATTTATTAGAAAAGGATAAACTTACAGAAAATTGAACAAATACTCCAAGCTGGTAATCTCTCTACAGAAAGATTTCTACCACAATGTTTTCGTTTCTGAGATTCCCTGCTTTTATCCTTCCTGTTTCTATCAGATTATTCTAGTCAAGTATAGTTATCTTTGTCTCTACGTCTTCTTGAAGTCTCTACCAACTTGCAGCAAACCCCTTTAAAAGACTAATCATTTGCTTGATGTTCTCTGATATATCTTATTGTATTTTACCGTTCTAAAGTTGAGTCCAGTATAGAAATGCTTTCTAACATTTAAAATCCACATATAGGAATTTATTAAAATATTTTGGCGTACTGTTACGGAACTTTTGAATCTTTAGCCAAATTTTAAATAAAAAGAGCGGAATGAATAATTCCAGTCTTTTATTATGAGCCCCCATAAAAAAAGAAAAAATTTTAAGATGGAGCGAAAATATATTGCTAAATTCAAGGGATATGTTATCCTTGAATAATTAACGGTGTACCTAGGCTTTATTCACGAAATACCATCATTGATTAGAGATAAGATGAGTCTTTTATTTCTTTATCTCGCACTATAATTATGTATATTATTATTGTTATTATTATTATCATTTTTATTCAACTTTTTGTCATCACTGCTGGATTACACAAAGGTACGGGCATAAATACCAAGTTTTCCCTGAAAATAATATTTCTGATATTATGATAATTATTTACAAACCAAAATTAAAAAATGTCCTTACAGTATGCTGAAATAATAACAGCCTTTTGAATTTTCACATAAATATTCTTTTATAAACATAATGTTTACAGGCTCTGAAGGAGTTCTTTTGGTATTATACCGGTAGCCGATAACATTTTGGTCACTATTATAATTTGTTTCATACTCCAGATCCTTAATATTTCATTCGCTAGTTCTTGATTTTTGCTTCTTCTTTCATGAATTATTCTTTCTATGTAATACGTTAAAGGGATTGAGATATCTATCAGAAAATCACATTTTTTTATTTATATATTAGAGGGATATTAATTATGTTGTGGTGTATTGTCTTATCTGTCCTATTATTATAAGTATTGCACTACGCACCAGTTAGAAAGCACTGTAGTACAGGAAGGTTCAGGTACAAATTGAGCTAAGATAATGATCAATCGTTTAGTCTAATTTTTGGTTTTCCTTTTCTTGCCATAATTAAGTGTCACTAAGTACCAAAACCATCAATGAATGTCACGTTGATTGATGGTTTTGGGTACTTAGTAACAATGTATTAAATTACTTTACCATCAGCGGTATACCTTTATATTCTTACCATGTATATGCTCCAATTCCTCCTATCCTTCCCTCACGTTATGCCATGCACCCTTCTCCTCCATACCACTTTCGCAATTCTTCCTTCTCCCCTCCTAAACCACTTTCTCTCCCTCTTTCGCATGCTCTCCCCCTTTATCTCATCCGCCCTTTTCTTCTCTGCGTGTTCAAACCCTCCTCTTATCTCAACCTTCCCTTTTCGCTTTTGATTCGTCACCACCGTTACAAAATGTCTCTTATTTATATCTCTCGCTCTCCCTTTTCTTCTGCCACTGTCCCGTCCGATCTCTCTATCCCAAACGCATTGTCTCCCCGCCTTTAACCGACCGTTTTTCATTTTCTCCCATTTTAATATTTTTCACGCTACGTGGCATTCCCGCGCGCTATTTATGACGTCACGCATTATAACTCATTCAATTTGGTTCGTTCCCCGCATTTAATGACGCTCGCGCATATCTGTCTCGTTCCGGTTGCTACATTGAAAGCGCTTTAGATCGCATCCATACGTTTCACGACCGTACTTTTTCGCCCAAAGGTTTTACCGTTTCTTCTTTATCTGCTGCACTTTTATTGCTTTCGTTTATTTCGTCTGCTCATTTTTATCCATACGGCTCGTCCGACGTGGCTGCATGTGCGGCAGAATTTAGTTATAGGGCTATATATCGAATAAAGTTTGAATTGATCATATTATAAAACGAATTGAAAAACCTGCTATTTGGTTATTTTTTGTATTACTGTCTAAGATATAGCATACTGTTGAAAGAGAGTGGATACCACTGCTAACTGAATACATTTATGTTTAATCTGCAGCGGTAAAGAATACTTTTGAA
Source organism: Sympetrum striolatum (assembly GCA_947579665.1). NCBI lineage: Eukaryota > Metazoa > Arthropoda > Insecta > Odonata > Libellulidae > Sympetrum > Sympetrum striolatum. The sequence continues at coordinate 41,884,613 of OX388349.1, forward strand.
CTTCTGTTAATTTTATCTGTGAATGACTTATGAAGATGTTCTTATATTTGATGTTACTATCTACTTCTCTCTTTTCTTCATCTTTTCTTGCACATTTCGAAGTTTTATAACATTTCCTTCTCTTCGCGGGTGTTTTTTGCAGTGGAAACCTTTTCTATGATCAGTGTTGAAAGTTTTTTTTTATTTTCTCCGCACAACTATTTTTTTCCATTAATCCTCTTTATTTCCACGTAACTTGTTGAAAATCTGTTTTTATTACTGGTTATTTTTTTTGCTTGATGCTATATATTTATATGTATTTGTGCGAGACAAGGATTGAATAGAAGATGGGACTTCATATTTCCAATTTCTTTTACTAAAGACGTCTGTAAGTATGCGCGTGTGTATATAATCATATAAGACTCCTGAATAGCACGGGATAACTCGTTCAAATTTAGTGAAAGTGGTCCCAAGCTCGATGTTCGGTAAGAGCTTCACTTATTGACGTTTACCCAGCATTGTTCAGAATGTTATGTATCCGAACTGAAAGGTAACATCTTTTGTGAAATACATTCATACTATGTATTGACAAAATAGACTAAAAATGTGTCGTAATATTCATTCTGTATAGCTATCATGGCCCTATCACTAACGTGGTAGGCCGAAATGAATAATTTATTGATGAAAGTGAACACCAATACACTGTTATCACTGTGAATGGGTGTTTACTTGGGAGTTCTTGGTGAAACATTTGAATGACTACAAGCAAGCTAAGATTCAATGGAATCAACTAAAATCGGCTATCTCCTACCTTTTGATTACCACCAAAATAATCAATTTGTTATAAAATCTCAATAAAAACTGTAAATCGCAGTTACCTCTATTTAACTAGTTGTATCTTAACTTCAAAAGCAGCCATGGACTGTTATACAATTTATTCACTTCTTACTGTTTTAGCTTTATGAATCTTTTTTTTCAAAATCGTCTTCAGGTTTCCCAGAGCTCAACTGGTTCGAACTCGAGATGTAAATTAGCATCAGCCCTGCAGTTGGAGTCCACCGTTCGATATTGTGTGCATTTATCTCTGCAATTTTGTTGTGTATATCAAAGACATGGCGTTAGGCCGGTCTTCCTTTGGAAGCGACTACGAGCGACGCGTATACGGCCGTATACGGGCGACTAATCCCAATACACAGAAAGTAACGGAGCGTCGTCCACTGCAGGCGACTATGGGCGACTTGATTCGAGCGTACACCGGCGACCGGCGACTGATCCCATTGAAATGGGATCCGTCGCTCGTAGTCGCCGCTATGCAGTGCATGACTTAAAATGATATATACGCACTGAGGAGTATTTCAAGAAAAAAATAACATGCCAAATGTGTTATGAGTATTCAATTCTCTTATTTCGAGGATATTTTAGACAAATTCCTCAAATATTTAATTACTTTGATACAGAAATGTGATCCGTCGCTCGTAGTCGCCGCTACGCAGTGCATGACTTAAAATGATGTATACGCATTGAGGAGTATTTCACGAACAAAATACCATTGCAAATGTGTTATGAGTTTTCAATTCTCTTCTCTTGAGAATATTATAGACAAATTCCTCAAAGATTTAATTACTTTGATACAGAATTGGAATCAGTCGCTCGTAAGCAGAGTTGCGTAGTGAATGGCTAGGAAAGATATGCTCACTGAAATTTTTAAACAGTACAAAATTATACACAAATTGTATTTTTAAGTATTAATAACTCTTATTTTGAGTGTTTCATTGACAAATTACAGTCATTTCAAATATCTACTGCATACATCACTGTCAAAAAGTTATACTTTTGGCACTGATTGAAATATGAATAGAATTGAACGGAAAAAAATATATTGGAACCTAAGGTTTACGAAACATTTTTAAATAAACGAAGGACAATTATGAGCATTAACGGAGCATTAGAAGAAAATATAAAGTATCTTTTGAGGGCTACAAGTAAACGAACTTTCGTAATGCTCTATCGATAACGTTATCAATGACTTTGTAAAATTAAGAAATTTGTTGAAACAGGAAAATAAACAATATAACTTCCCCCCCTATTGCAATGTTATAGTAATGGTAGGAGGACAGTAATCACATTGATACAACGGCTAGATTGGGCGAGAATATAAGTAGAACTGTTTTTTATCAATAAATCAAGACTGAACTCGTATGAAAATTAATCGTCGATATGAATATAATCGTAAAAATAAATGAAAACTTAACTCATTCATAAATGTTGTATCTTAGATATTGATCTTATAGTTAAATCTTGATGAAATTGTTTCTTTCTTTTACCATTCCAAAATCCTTCGTTATTTTCGTCCTAGAAATTCTCCCAATTTCGAGGTTCAAGAGAAGGGATGTCTCTAGTAAGAACCATATGAATAGACTGGGAAATCCAGGTGAAAGCAAGGGTTCAGTTTCTAGGAAATAGAAACTTGTTTGAAGGGAAGCAATAGAGGAGCTCCACGACACTGCGTACAAAGTGCTATTAGTAGAAGGTTTGCTATTGAATTGAGTGTTGGAATTTCTTCTTCTTAAAACGTTTTAGTTTCCCAAGCGTTCCCGCAAAAATTGTGTGATCTCCTTGGTTAGCCCTGGGGTTAAAGGAAACCCCATTGTCTCCAAGAGTTCCACCTTTCTTCATTTGGACCCCTTGCGGAGTCTTGCTGCGAATGGTTAAAATCCTCCTCGTCCATGAGGTGATTAACGAAGGCCGAGGTGGAATTTCCCACCCCGAAGTATCTCTGATGATCTGCTGCACTCTTTCCTATCATTGTTCTCCCTCTCAGAACTCGGAGAAAATTGAGAAATTCCTAACCAAAGATTTAAGCAACTGTATGACCTACCATGTTGAAAATGGTCTCTGATGGACCAAATTACAGAAAATACTTGATTTTCTTTTTGCTGAGTATATTTGCATTATATGTATTCTACAGAGTATCTGTTGGCGTATAGCAGGGGGTGCATTTCCAGCTAATCTAATTTCCTATTCGATTACTTCAATTATATTTCACTTGCGTAAAGAAAAATAATACACGTGACGTTGCCTACTATTTTAAATTGCTATGAAATTATTGCGTTTAAACCTCTAGTTTCACGTATGAAATCTAGATGATCAGGCGTTTCTTTACAAAATTACACTGTTTTTATTCATTCTCTAGTTTCACCTTGTTGAGAATCATCGGGCGCTTCTGCTAGTTCGCTATACAATACTCGGATTTTCTATTATGGATACCCGAGTTTGGAGTTGAATAAAAACTAAAGTAGAGATCCCACAGGAAAACTAGGCACACCAAAATCTTGCGTGTTTTATTTTGCGTTGTTCTACACGGTACAAAAATTTTTATTACTATTACTTTTGGTACTAATTGAAGGACGAACGAAAAATGTGCCAGTTTTTTCGCGCTCTTTCACGGATTGCTCACTTTGAGCTTTTGTTTCTCATAAAGTATTACTTCAATCAAAATAAAAACTTTAGATGATATTAAGAAACATATTATAAACTAAAATAAAAATTTTCAGTGCCTTCTTATCGTTAGATAAAAAGTTGTTATCGATATTATAAAAAAACTTTTTTTCAGTAATGGGTGGACGTAAAAGTGTAAAATCGGTGTTGTTATAAAGCTCTCGCAAATAGTTTTCAAATGGTATCATCAACGATATCTACAACTCAGCGATTTTTTTTATACGAATTAATATTTATCGTTGCGGAAAGCGTCCCGAAATCGAGCGCTGGAGCTAGAATACCGTTACAGCGACCGAGAAGCGGGTAGTCGCTTACAGTGGAAGACCCCCATCGCCTGTAGGTCGCCCAAACTGACGTCGCCCGAATACGCTGGTCGCTCGGTCGCTCGTAGTCGCTTCCAAAGGAAGACCGGCCTTTTAACCCATGCTTTGTGTGATTATTACTGTCATAAAAAAAATAATCATTCATAACGAATTCAGTAAACCTTCTTATGGCATACGCAACGCATGGAGATCCTCTCAAATGCATCACATGATAACTTGGCAATGTCTTTATATCAATTGCGATAATTTGACTTGCATTAATGCACGCCTTCTAGTTATGTATACACTTTCGCTCGGTTGTGATCTTGAATCACAATTGGTAGCAGTAACCATATCCGGTATGAAGTAACTTTATTCATACCTGTAATGAGTTCCACAAGTGTCACACAAATCGAAGTAGTACATCCATACAAATCGAGGGTAATATTTTCATATAAAGTGAAAGGATAGAAAAAAGACGATTTAATTAAGTTATTAAATGATTTTTAATTTGTAAAAGTGTTAATTTAACTCCATACTTTCCTATTAATGTTGGTATTTTTATTTCATCTCTTTATTTCTTTTTTGTATCTCTTTGTCTCCTTTTTTGAGTTTGATTTTATTAATTATCTTTATTACATCACATTTAATTAGGTAATTTCGTATATGTTTGTGATAAATAAATATTACTTATATTATTATTGCACAAACTAAGCGTATTTCTCTAATTGGTAAGACCTGATCCAACTTTTTGGAACTCCATTTCATAAAGGAAAAAATAACCGAACTTCTTATTTTCGTGCTTTCTAATTTGGCTGCAAGGCCCTAACTGTTCGGTTATTAAAATAAACTTGTGAAAATATGTTGTTCTGTTCATTAATAGTCTGGTGATAGATATCACTAAAAGATTTTGGAGGCGCCGGGTATCGATTCCGGTACTTCTCGCATGCTAAGCGAGCGCTCTACCATCTGAGCTACGCCCCCAGTTATTGTGAACTATTGGTTTTCATTAATTTAACACGATTTTTAAATAATAATGTGATTCAAAATTACAGCGACAAAAGCTGTGAAACCATCACCCTTATAAAATGAAGAATCACATGATATTAATTTATCCTAAGAATAAAATAATTTCAATAATATTCTATTGACTAATCGATAAAAATCAGAGTAACAATAATAGTAGAAATAGTAAGCTGGTTGCGTCCATCAAATAATTGGTAGTTATTTCGGATGAGTATTTCTTCAAATTTTACTTACTGTAAATGAAGAGAGAAAAATAGAGTAGAAAAGATTCATAGCATTTTATAAAGGGATAGTACAGCATAATATGTATAATGTGTATAATACAATATCTCCTTTAGACGCTGATTCCTTTATTTCAAGGCATATTAACAATTTACTCCGAAAACACTATTTATGTTTCCATTCATTCCAAATAAGTGTCACTATGACTATTAAATAAGAACCTATGAAATAAAGAGGAAATAATAACTTTCACGTCCGCTGAATTGCCACGTCACTAATTTGCTAAATTATAATAGCATTGAGCGGTTAATAACCAGTTTTTTTTAAATATTGCGGAAAATACGAAACTCGGTTTTCATTTATTTTCATATCTAATTTACAGGATTATTGTGCTACAATTTCGTGTACGTCTTGATGGGGCGAAGTTAAAACTAGAAAGTCACAACCTCAATTAAACCCTCATAGTTATAAATAGCACAGTAGCGGTTGAGGATAAAATCAGTGTTCGGAAGGATGGCTTAAAAGATAGACTGAGAGATAGTAGAGGCTCCCGCAAAGCATCATAAGAATTCAAGCAATTTAGGGCAAAATGGCTCTTTACGCCCCGTACAACATCCTAACATCCGCTATGACCATCAATAAACGTACGGAGAAATGAAAAATTGCCGCGGATGTCGAGATGACGAGAAAAGGAGGAATATTTGAGTTTAAAAAACAATGAACTTTCTTGTAGAGGCCGCTCTCGGGAGAAATTCGTGACATAAATCTCGAGCACGGCGTTGCATATGCATGTATGGGAGGAGAGGACGTTAAAAAGATAAGGGGAAGGTCAATGCGCGTGAATACGTTTATTACTGCGCAGGTGAAAAGGAGACGCCGAGGATTTGGGTTTTACAAACAGGTGAAGGAACACTTCCGTGAAGGAAATGATGGATTTGAGGGGGTAATTTTAGCGAGTGAAAGCACAGAGATTGTGGATGAATCGTAACAGATTCACCTTGCTCCAGGTACATCGATCCCAAAGAATACCCCTCCTAGGCTATGGCTGCAAATGCGGAAACTAATTTTGAAAAATTAAAAAACTTTATATAGAATGAATGTTATACCTCATTACTAAAGTCTTATGTATATACCTTTAGATAATAAATACCTTGTAGATTAAAATTATTGTTTCATGTATAAATTATGTATTTTTCTTCTTCATATCAAACTAAATGTAAATCACAAGTCAGCAATGCAAAAGTATAACCCAATGTTATGCAAGGACTGCTCTTTGTTATTTAGTTAAAGTAACGTCTTTCTTATGCAATTATTGAATATAAATTTTAACTATAGATAGACGGACAAGATTAAATTATGTAATCTTTTGGCTATCTCAAGCAATATACATACTGTTATATGTTTATTTTATATATTTTTTGTGAATGGAATTTTTGTATACGATGATTGATTGAAATAAATTGAAATTGATAACTGAAATCTCCAATGTTCGAAGCCATTATCAAGGAAATTGAATAAGCAATCTCAGGAAATTTTCAGGAATGGTAACAAAAATTATTTCGAGTTCACTAATGAAATGGCTATTTGAATTTCAAAAATTCAGAAATTAATAGTAAAAAAATCTTGAATTAATTGGAAATAGTATTAAAAATATTTCGCGGCGAACAATACAAAACGAAGATACAATGAACTTATCAGATCTGCAACGATTACAGGAGTAAATAATTTTAAGAAAGAGTTAAATTTGTAAGCCATAATGATTCACAAACCACTAGAGTTATAAGAGGAGTCAAAATAAGAGAAAGCCGAGCAATTATTTCTTTGAAATTTTGAATGTTTAAACAATTATACTACACTTAAAAATTTAATCGTTATATTTGAGTGGTTAGAATTTTCCATTTGTCATACTACGAATTTGTCTGTACCGTAGACTTGATGAAGTGAATAGAAAAGGGAAGAGGAGGGGAAGAGGGATAAACGGTATTGTAGTAACAGTACCATCTTCTGTACTTACTAGGCCATTAACACTAGAACGGCGGGACTTGTTCGACCCCCTAGAACAGCGGGAGGTGTCCTCAAGACACCTTCTCCTGTGCTACATTTAAAGTGCATGAGGCAGTCTTATTTAAATTTCAAGTCTTTTCTCAAATGATTAGGAATTTATCCCTAAGCTCGGTTGAATTTCTTTTGGCAAGACATGAGTTAAATCGTATCCAAAATATTTTAAAATGTACAAATTGTTTTTGAATTTCAAGCAATTCTAGTACACTCATGTTCGAATAGACAAATGCAGAGAACAGTGAAGCCAGAAATTTATAGATAAGTCTAGATAAAATAATTAATCACTGGAATGACTTACCAAAAAGAACAATTGAATATACAATTTACATTAGGACTATTACGAAATAATCTTGCGAAAAACAATTTTACCGCCTCGCCTACCTTTTAGTTTTATTTCACAATACAAAGTAAAGAAATTAACTACAAAATACAAACAAGGCTATAATGTTTCTTTGTACACCCAAGTGGATTTAGTATTTATTTTTTTAAGCACAGTAATCCAGTTAAAAAATAATTACTTTGCAGAAAACTTGCATGCAGCACAAAGATACATCTTCTTCGTACTACAGTTTCCACAAACCCATTTCTTGCACTTCTTGCACTTGCCTGTTGCTTTGTTGCTCTTGCATTTCCTTTTGAGTTGACATCTGTGCCTTCGTCCTATATCATCCAGGTTCGTCTGGCGCATCGTCTGAGTCGTCCAGGTCACTTTTGGGACCTCTTTGGACAGCATAGGTTTCACCAAGTTGTTCTGCGAGTCGTTGCAAGAATCTACGCCTGGATATTCGACGACCTGTAGTCTGCTTGTAAATAACCCATGCATTGATTCCTGCTAGATCGAGTGTGTTGTAAAACGAATGCATTGGCCAACGTCGTGAGGCTGCTCTCACCGTGTACCCACGGGTTTGGTCCACTACGTCAACGCCGCATTTTGTGCGATTGTAGTAAGTCACCGTGTCTGGTTTCCTCTTACCAGTATTATCCACTGCTATATTTGGATGCAATGAGCTGAGGATAAGAACATGTTTACTTGGTTTTCCTTTATAAACAGTTAGGGATACATTTTCATGTTTCAGCAACCTCGAAGTATGCAGCGTATCTTTACAGGTTTTTAATTCTAAAGTCACCTCTCGTCGCATCTTGTTCAATGTCCCAACTAAAGAAGTACCCTCTTTCTTCAGCCTCTTCAATAGGTTCAATGATGTAAAAAAATTGTCAGTCGTTACGTTTCTTCCTTTCCTAAGACCCATCAATTTCATTACTACATATTCAGGAAGACTCTGATCGGATGGCCTATCCTCCACCTTGCCAACGTAGGGAAACCCATTCAATACATATTTGGAATTTAAATCTGCTGCTAACCAAAACTTCTGCCCATATTTATCGGGTTTATTAGGCATGAATTGTGTGAATGGACATTTACACTTACTGGGAAAAAGCTGTTCATCCACTGTCACTTCTGCACCAGGTTTGTAGCAAGCTTGACAGTTTTCTATAAATCTGTCCCACACGAAAGAAAAAAGGGCAAATTTGTCAGTGGCCAGACGGTTACTACGTGTTGATCGGTCATCGAATCTTAAAAATCTCATCAGCTCTCTGAAGCGATCACGTGACATGATCTTTGTGCAGAATGGAAGTCCCCAGTTTTTTGACCACATTGTGTCTAAAGGAAATTTGGTGGCACCCATGACTCCACGTGCGTAGAGAATAGAGACGAACGCATCTAATTCATTAAGAGAGGTGGACCAATCAGATACACTCAACACTCGACGGGCTTCCACTTCTGTACAGATCTTGATGTGAGTGAGTATTGTTTTGTCAATGAACAATCTCCAAGCGGAAGTAAGATGGAAATTTCGTCACTGTCACTGGTCGAAGAACTAGATTTACATATATACTCCTCGCGCTGGATTCTGTATCGCTTTGAAGATCGCCAGCTTCTGACATATCATCCGCAATATCACACAGCAGTTCTAGTGTTTCCTCAGGTGTCAGGCTTTTCCTACGCGCCATATTAGTGGACTAAAAACACACCAAATGAGGCTGTAGCGGAGCTGAGAAGACCACGTGTATTATGTCCACATGCAAGCTCATACACGTCACCCCAGCCACAGCAACCGCGTCTAGTAGCGCCAAGGTGGCGACAACGGATGGAAATGATAATGGATCTTATGTATAACAAATGAAGACAAGAGGAGGAAAAGATTTGGCTACTCAAACCGTCTTCAGAATTTCCACAGCAAAAATGTTATATTAAACTATGCCATTCCATATATTTTGGAGGGAAGAGAAGTACTAAAACAAAAAGAAGCACGTATAGGGATTATGATCTCGAAAGAATTTTGTAAGAGCTTCTAATCTAAATCAATGAAGGTTTTATCATCCGAAATAAGTGGAAAAATAACCCACTTGGGAACTCCTATAAGAAGGTGTCCTTAGGACACCTCCGCTGTTATAGGGGTATATGGTATCATCTTGCATGAACACATCTCAATAAAGATAAAAATTGGTGGACATATGCAGAACTTTAGATAAATAAAAGTCACCGAATAATTTTCTTCTCCAGCAAAAAATACAAAAATGGCGCTCTACCAAAGTGGGTGAGGTGTCCTTAGGACACCCTTCGCTGTTCTAGTGTTAAATGTCTTTTATGTTATTAATATACACTGGTCATGTGTAAAAAATTATTGAATTATATTCAATCCCTTATTTTCATCTATTGTACACTCCTGGCCAAAATTAATGCAGCACCTCCCTAGCGATCCTCACGGCCGGTGCTGCGTTAATTTTGGCCAGGACTGTACACAAGTGTGATTTATACTATATCATTAAAGAAATCTAATATAATCGGGAAAAATATCCGATAAAATAATTGTGAGGGAATTTAAGTGATTAAGTAATTAAGTAATTATTTAGGACAAACATTTTTTGAAATATCATAACTTTGAATCGTAAATTCTTTGGTATGAGATTAGTGATTCCAATTGTAATCTTATTTAAAAAAAAAATTACGTATTTTATCTTTATTAGACTATAATTCTTGCAACATTTTCTTCTTTTGTCATCTTAGTATTAGAGCTTTTCATTTTGCATTTGTATGTGTTTCTGATTGTAATTTCATTTCCTTCATTGAGAAATATCTCTTATTGTTAATGTTCATTTTGTATTCATCTATAATTAGTGTCATTTGTGAAGATGTTTCACTTGATTTGATTTCTTGAAGTGCATTTGTATTTTTTCCCTGTATTTTTTGTATAACTTTCATCCTTTCTCTGCTCGTCTTTCGTAATTCTTTTCATTCTCCTTCATCACAAAATATAATATTCTATCTGTAGGTATCGCAGGTTTTTCGCACTCCTCTTCCTGTGAGTGTTTTCCTGAGTGGAAATTTTTTTCTGAGCCCTCAGCTTAGGTTTTTTTAAATCCACACATTTGTTTTCTTCGTGTAATTTCGCAAACTATATATTTCTTTCTGTTTCTCATATGACGATGGGTTGGACGTAAGAAGAGAATTCCTAGTCTCAATCTCGCCTCAATAAAGACCTTTTATTATTATCATTATCCGACAAGCAACGTCAAATAGTATTGCGATACTTTTTTAATCATGCTTCTTTACATTGAGAGTCGCCCCAAATTTAGAAGTGAACTTTTCGAAAGAGCTGAGCTTAATTTTTAAATGAATTTTTAACTGACACAGTTGGGGCAATGAATTCTAGCGGTGGAAAGTGTTAAAAGTGGGTCTGGTGTGAGGGAGAGAAATCACCGTGTTAAGGCTGGCACGTGCCCTGAGCGAGGAACGCCCAATTGGAGGCAAATTAGTGGCGCGAGTCAACTCCCATCTTTTGTTTACATCGCTATCCCAAATGTATACACCTCGCGCCCAAAATGACTTTCGTTCGGCTTCTAGGAAACCAGGCTTTCTTTTACGGGTGTTCATTCGGGTGCGTTAAAGCTTCAAATGTTGTGAATTGGTTGCGCGGTTAAGCTTCAGCGGATGCAAATTTGCAGTCTTAATTATTTTAGAATATTAATCTTTGAAAAACCTTTACAATATTTTATATATATGTTGCATTAATATCCTAAAGTGTAGTCAGTGTATATATTTACTAGTAAATGTAGGCAATTAGGTAAGATCTTGGTAAAATTATGGACTCCAGCATCGAAATGTGTGCTATTTCTAGTAAATCTATTCACTTATTAGACTTACTAATTCGCTCATAGGCATGCATACGATATAGGCTGGGCCGAAAATAAAAACGATTATTCTAGATTCGAATTCTTATAGCGCTTAAAAGTTGCGTATTTGCAAACTGATTAACAGAAAAATAATGAAAAATTCTTAAATTAGATCTTCAGTTAACGCAAACGGCCTAAAGTTTAAAAATATCACAAAAACCGCCAAAATGCACCTCTTCACTAAAATTATAAGGACTTTGGTTTTTAATTTCTAATAACTCGTTTTTCACGAAAATTCGTAAATTTGAGCTGTAATTTACGTACTTAAAATGAACCGTATGTGTTATAAAATAATTTTCCTATCACAATCTTGCAATTATGAAGTACTGTGAGGCTATTGGAGATGAAATGTCATAGTCCTTATAATTTTAGCGTAGAGGTATATTTTGGTGGTTTTCGTAATCTTTGTTGAACTTTAGGCCGTTTGCGTGAACTAATAATCTAATTTAAGATTTTTTCTGTTAATCAGAATGCAAATACGTAACTTTTGAGCGCAATTAGAATTTGAGACATGAAAAATCGTTTTTTTTTGGCCCGGCCTAATACGCTCGCTACGGTAGGCTAGTAAAAGAATGAATTAGATTTTAGATTGGTTTTTGTTCATTACGTTTTCTGTGTGGCACTGATCATTATGATAAGGAAGGAGGAAGGAAGTATTGAGTGTGCTAACTAAGACATTGAAAATAAATAAATTACATGGGTGCTAGAAGAGCAGTGTTGCAAGTGAAGTGAAGGATTAGGTTTGTTCGGTCCTACCTTTTTACTTTTTTGCATTCTTTTACTGAATTAGATTGTGAAATGTACTCATTTTCTAGTAATACCACAAAAGTGCAGGTGTAAGTAGAATTGTAAATAATTTCCCTACTGGAAAGTTATTCGCTATTGCAGCTTGCATTAAATCGTTAATGAGGCGATGTCCAAAAAATCTGATATGCCCAACACATGACTTTCTCCATATTTATTTAAAACAGAAGCCTATGCCGGTAATATATAAATAACTCCTAAGCAATCAGTGTTACAAAAAATGTTTCAAACAAAAGTTGTAGTAATGTACATTATCTATATCGTTTGTACATAATTGTATATACCTACATAGCATTATCACAGAGATATTAAAGAAACGAGATTTTGTTCCAGATAAACCGCAACTTACGGTTAAGCGGTATACATAAAAAACTAATCAACTCTTGGCATTGTTAGGAAAATACTAAATACGAATTTTGGAAATGATCGGATTTTTACTTTTTAAGATAGAGCGCCCACAAACGTTTTTACCACATACAGACACACACACACACAAACACACAGACACACACAGACATGTTCCTGAAAATAGCGAAACCGAATTCTATGGGCCCCAAAACATCTATTTCCGTTGAAATCTAGAGGTCGAGTTTTTTTTTCAAATACAATACTTTCTCTATACTATGTTTAGGGAGAAAGTAAAAATTAATGAGACTACTCTTTTTTACGTATAGCGCTTTATGCGATTTAAGGCGATTCAAAGAATGATTAAATACTGAATAGAGGTACAGCCTAACCTTCACCAATAAAATGGGTAACTCTATTTTTACGTGCAAAAAAGAAAATATGTTTCCAATATGAATCTGAATCTTAAATTCCAGCAACTACTTCTAAACTATAGTAAAAAGGTTGCGTTTCTACAATTTTCCATTGTACTTCTCTGAGCAGCTACTTATTGAATGCGATAATTAAACAGTTTTTGCGTTGCGAAAAATGGAGTCAAAAGCCTTCCTGGCAGTAGAAAGAAATGGTTGATAGCTTACTTTTTTGGAGAGATTAGATGAGAAGTCAAATATCAGAGCTAATTGAAGGTACCTAATTATCGGTAAAATCTTGATCAAATATGCGTATTACTCTAATTGGGCTGCTATTGTCTAATCATCCAAAGCTTTCGAGGAGAGGATCTTTTTGGATAACGATCTAACTCGATATATTTCCCAGGGCTTTGATTTTGAAATTCGTCCAATCACTAAATGATACCTCTTATGGGTAGAACATAAGATTTCCACACACTGCAAGAAATGAATTAGCATCCCTAATAAATTGATAGAATTCCAATCGAAATTTAAAACTGGCATTTCCTATCCAAAATCAAAACCAATTTCATCGAGCTTTTTATGGCATAGTTAGTATCAAAAGAGCTTTGAAGAGGGTTTTAATACCGCAATTCATCAAACGCCGGTAATCATTGGTCAAGGTCCATCTAAGGAAGTATTATCTCGATCCTCTCCTGCATTAACGCTTTTAAGTAAGCAAATCCATTGTGCGGCTTCGCCAAATTGTTACAACTTCCTAAAAAGGTCATACACCAATGACTCCTTGCTCTTCTGCCGAATTCAATCAGTATTTTAATGCTTTGATGAATAAGAATTGCTTTCTTTTATGTGACCGTTCCTTTCATCGTTGGGGAACCCCTTACAAATACCTGCAGTAAAACTTACCAATTAACGCCTGAGAAATTCTCTCTTGTTGATCATCCTTTCGGAAACACAATCCTTATACGTGAGAAACATCGTCAAAGCCACTAAATACCCATTAAGTAGGAGTCTCACTAACAAGATGGACTTTTCAGGCAGAAATGTATATTGTTACACCATGTTGTTTATCACCGACATTGCTGTGGGGTAATTTAATTTTACCATTCCCCGAAACCGTTCCGACTTCTTCCAAAAATGGAAGTCAATGACTCTGGTAATAGTCACAAAGTTCCTCTCAATAAAAGCGAGAGATAACGAAATTACTCTGGTTTACGCCTTGAGTTTCAAGATCGCATGAGCATCGGTCTGAGTGTGGAAAGCGATCAAAATGGGAGAGATAATAGGAGCGGAATTTGATGATCCCCGCCAAGTATTCCGGAGCATTATATACAATCTATTACTCCTCCGATGGAGCGCTAAGTAGACGGAATAAAAGGAGAAGATTCAGAGAAAGGCGGCGTCGCGCTCCTCGTTAAGAAGTGGCTTCAAATTCTCCTTCCATTTTCTCGTGGTTTTACGACCGTCTCTGAAGTCACGCGCACGCTTTGGGCGCCGTTCACAAAGGGAGTGCTCCTTCCGAAGATTTGCCGGCTGCATTAGCGAGAAGTAGGAATTCCGATGTGTCGAGACCGGAGGAGATATTTTCAGAATGTTTGAGTCTATAGCTCCTTACTATTTCTCCTAGTTAGGCTATGGGATCAGGAGTACCGCTTTTGAGTTCCTCGTCTAGTTACACATATTGGTTCGTAATCGTCTTGCTGTTTTATATTCGCGGAGATATGAGTAGGAATAGGGTGGTCATTTCGGTTTAAAATGGTTTCCTGAAGTATATATGCATAAATTTGATTGAATCGAATAAGCAGACTCTGCTGATTGCCTGGACACCAGGGGCTTTAGAATAGACCCGCCCTTACCGCTGTAAAATCTAGTTACTCTAGGCTTAACATTCCCTTAAATTATGAGAGAGGGAAATATAAGGGAGGCAGTTTTACTTCAAAGAGGTTTGGACGTAACAATTTTCAATTTTCCACCATTTGCTAATAATTAAATTTAATTTAGGTAAATATAATTTCTCTACTCGAACGTTTGATTAGAATTTTCAAGCTTTGGTATGAATATTATTTGCATGTTTACTTGAATTGCTCTATGATAAGTAAATGATAGCTCTTCATCGATAATCATAACATGATAGATTATAACTCTGTATGGTAGTTTTAAATTTTTCGAGATTTTTTTGTTGCCTCTGAATTTGTTCGTTTGGTGATATCTTAAATTCATGTATTATAAAATCTTATAGGATCACACTTTTGGCATCACTGAGAAAAAATTAACAGCTAAAATTTTAAAGCTAATGACATTTGTTACTACGTTTATTTTTATAATTGTTTCTATATAACGTCTAGTACCGATCTCATTTTCATCTTAAAACAAAGTCGTTGAAAGAGTAATACATAATTTATTCGTTAAGTCGTTTTATTCGTATTCGTTATTATTAATTCATGTATTATAAAATCTTATAGGATCACACTTTTGGCATCACTGAGAAAAAATTAACAGCTAAAATTTTAAAGCTAATGACATTTGTTACTACGTTTATTTTTATAATTGTTTCTATATAACGTCTAGTACCGATCTCATTTTCATCTTAAAATAAAGTCGTTGAAAGAGTAATACATAATTTATTCGTTAAGTCGTTTTATTCGTATTCGTTAATAAGTTAATGTCTCTATGATGATTACAAAATGAAACTGGGCATAGTAACTGTGTGAAAAGACTAGGATAAAAATTTGAGTCCTTAACTTGGGGAAGAAATTTCTAACCAATTGAGCTATCTTCCAGAACATTCAGACTTGCAGGTTTGGAAAACTGATTTTGGAGAATCTCCAGGGCTTTTGGTAGCTAATGAGTGGAGAGCTAGGAGCTGAAATCTCCCTCTGGATTGAATAATGTCAAAGATATAGGGTCGTTGATACCTTTCCGGGCGCAGGACACCATTTCAAGTGCCAACGTACGAAAAAGGGGTCGGATAAAATACTGCAGATGAGGTCTTCTTAAAGATTGGAGATGCGCACGCGAACGAAACGACAGCTGCAGGTATCATTTCTTAATGTGAAACCAAAGCGTCAAGATAATTTAGTGTTTTCGTCGTAATATGTCGTTCTTGCACATATAATCTTCATGAAGCTGCATCTCTGTTGCGCCAAGTCGTAATTTTCCTTTCCGAAAGATCATTAAGTCGACGCATTTGCACCTATATATTTCGTAATTATTATATTGGTCCGGAGATTTCCTTTCAGATAGCTATATTTTACTGCTCGTAAAATCAAACTGCATTTCTTGGCTGAGAGACACTTCGTCAGTAAAAACATATCATTGAACTCGAATTCCATTGGAACTTTTCGGGAGTGAGATGGGCTGGCGTGCAAAGACGTTAAATAGGAGGGTGGCAGTCGACGGAAATGAATTCCCAATGCAAATTTTTACGATTTTGGCTTGCATCCTCTCTCCTCTTGCATCGTCCGGGGCAAGCTGCTCCTCAAATTGTTTCGGTTCGATTTTTTTCCTGTAAGCTGTAGTAAAATGCCATAAATTGGTCCACGTGCTCCGTCCCGTATTATATCATAGGAAATGAACTCGGTATCATTACAAGATTTAAGCGTTTTATTGTAAATTTTAGTATCCATTTCAGGGAATTTATTTATATTTTTCTTTCTGCAGGATATCTGATACCTAATTATCGCAACATCTGCTCCTGAATTATTACATTCAAGTACTTTAAGATACTTATGATTATAAAATGTATAGTCGATGGAAAATAATTGCAAAACTTAATTTAGGTATTTTCTCTGGAGGCACTGAACCAGATTGAAGCGTATCATTAAGAATTTGATTTAAACTATGATTTGTAAATATTCATCATCAAATTTAATGATAAAAAAATGAAGGGAACAGGAACAGATTATATAGAAATTATATAGAAATATTTTAGATGCTAGAAGTTTTGGATGTGAGGTGATTTCAATAAGATGAGCTCAGATAAATTGACAGGTTTCATCAAAATGTATATTAATTACTTAGACGCAGTAAACGCATAAAATTTTACAAAAACTGCCAAAGAAACAGAGTATTAAAAAAAGAAAACAGGTACTATCACGATGTACAGAAAATCACTGTGTGTATGATATTCCATTTTATAGATTTAAAGTAAGTATGCAATAATTTTTTATGCTATATCACTTATTTTCTTGATGTCTCAAGCAATCAATAATCGGAGAAAAAGGAGTAAAAACTTTATCTGAAGCTTTCTGTTAAATTCACTTGCATATTTATGACAAGGAATCCTACCTTATGGTTAAACCTTATTAAGAGAGTTTAAATAAATACATTGGTATATTGATTGAAGTATACATTGGTATATTTTTGATTGAAGTTTTTATCCATTTTATCACAATAGAATTGAGTTTGAATCTCTTCTTAAAATCGTGCCTTGAAAGGAAGATAGATCTTTTAATTGAACATTGTCAAACTACCCATTCGTCGAAATTTTCGACCAAAATCAAAACATTTTTGTGAGTGGTTATAGCTTTACCTGGTAATTGATTAAAAATTGATATCTCAATCAAAAAAAGTGCACGAAGCATGATTTTCCCAAACGGTATTGATTATTTTTACCCACGGTGACAGTGATATTATTGCATTTGTGATAATATCATATAAGTTTATTTATAAAAATATAAATTTTATTTGGTTCCCATTTTCGGTTCGGCTCCGTTTTTGTATTAATTATATTTTGTCAGTGTTGGATATTAGATTTCAGTAAAGAATCTGTTTGGGTTTGGGGTTCGATTCCTGTGAATTAATGTTTTGGGTGCAACTGTTTCCAATGCCGAATTTTTTCCTATTTTACTCACAATCTTTCCTGAATAACAACAGAAAATCCTCATCGCCACCCTGACCACTCTCCGTAACTCAGCGCGAGAATTCGGTTACGCCACCCTGTCATTAAAGCGAGCCTTTTCTCCTTTACCTAATGGGCCCTGAGTTCCCACTTCTCCGTACACCAACGAAAAACGACTTCCCATTCTTGCGCGTCGCAGCAACCCCGCAGTTTTTACTAAGCGCACAGAAAGCGGTCTTATCAGGACGCCCTCTCGACCGCGAAGACGCCTAAAAAAACTGCCGTCCCCGCTTCCAAATGAGGGAGCCACGTGTAACAGAACGGCCCCGGAAAAAAAATCATCCCCCGAAAAAAAGACGCCTAATGACGCTTCGTACTCGACCCCGTATAAGAAAAAGGAGCGAACCCCTTTCCCAAATGAATCCCTTGACAATCCCGCCAATCCCTCAGCGGTGTCTCCCTCTAGGAGGCGAAGAGCCAACTCCATTCTCCACGCGACTTTGGTACGCTTTTTCCTCGTACCCTACTTGCATAAGGATGTGCATTCAGAGGGGAAAAGGGTTCGTGGAATAACAGAAGAATCCCCGATGCACCTCAAAAAACCCATCTAAGGCCTTGTCTAAAGGGACTGAGTAGAGGTTATGGAAGAGGTCATTTGAAATTTTAATGCAGTATTCGGGTTGGGTTGGGCGGTACGAAATGTAAGGAGGGTAGGAGTTTGCCATTACAATAGGGAAAAGCGGGGATGTGAAGGGGAGGCGGAGTACAATGGGAAAGGGAAATTGAAGGGAAAGAGAGATGGATCGGAGGGAGGAAGTCGGGGCGGGCGAGAAGTGTAGGCGATGCATGCTTAATGAGCTAAGCGAAGGAAGGGCGAGATTTAAGGAGATTTGGCGACGATTATCTGTTATTCTCTTCCGAAATGAGTTATGGGGTTGTTTAATTGAGGGAGGATGGCTTTGTAACGGAAGATCTCTTATTGGGGTACATCCGAGCGAACAAAAGACTTTCTAAATGCGCAGTCGTCGCAGCGATTAATTCCGAATGGGCTTTTTAATTCGGTTCGTTGTGAGGAGTTTATAAATCCTCTCTACGTAGGTCAGATTTATTTCCTTTTCTCAAATGAGGGGGGCCGTAGAGTAATTTAATTTAGAGAAAAGAGTAATTGTTTTCCCCTTATTTGACGGTAATTCCACCTTCTACGGAATATATAAGATAATATAGCAAACAAAGAATATATAATTTACATATGCAACTGTCTAAGTACATAAAGATCTCAAAAAGGTGGGAAAAAGAGATGCAGTATGATTAGTTGCTTTACTGTAGTTGATATATCAATAAAATTTGCATAAAAAATTCCCAGTTGTAGCTAAAACAGCCTCACTATAGTATTATAATTCGGAAAGTTAGACTAATAGCGCATAGGTTAAAAACGAACGCAATTGTATGTGCTATTTGATATCTTCATCAAATGATAGACTAATATTTTTTAAATCTAAATTTAAGTGACGCTTAATTGAGTTGATTTGACAACTAATGTATTCAGGAATTCCTGCACCAAGTATTTTAATAGCGTCTAAAGTGTAAAATATGGGGTATTTTATGGCTGTGGAAGGTATTCAACCTAATCCCCTCAATTTTGGTTGCAGTATTTAAGTTTTCACTTTGCCAATTGAGTTTTCCCCTATGATATTTTTCTTATTGCAATATGGGTTGCAGTGAAACTAAATACTAGTAATTTCACGTTAAGGCAAGGCTCAAATGGGAAACAATTTGTCTAAATACACTGAAAACGGGGTTGTGAACTAATGCAGGATTTAATATCCTTAAATAAGTCCCACAAATTCCAAATTTCGTTTCTATAGGAAATATGCTGTGAGATTCTATCTAAATGGTATTTAAGCTAGGGTTTTTCTGCGTAATTTCAAGGACTAAGGTCGGAAAATCTTTTAACAAACCAATTCGCTTTATCCGTTCTTCTGCAGGTAAGGATAATGTAATGAAATTACCATTTATCGATATTTTTCTAGGAAAGGTAACATCAACAGTTATTGTTCTAACACCTGATAATCTCTAGCAAAATTGAAAGTTTTTAAAATATAATTTTCGGTGAAAATGAAACTATTTTGTGCATTATTTAGTTAATTACTTTTCTTTCCAAATTACGTTTTCAGTTTCTCTTCCAAATTTTTACGCTGTAGGGCTTTAAAAAATAATAAGTAAAAATATACGGGCATTATCCCCCGAAATTTCTCACCACATACTTCATGCACGTGTTTCTTTCTCTTAAGGCAAGCCATCTTATCTCTTCCCCAAGACTCCTTACCTCCCCAAACCAGAATGTTACTTTTCACCCATCTAAAAGTCCCCGTTCCCTCATCCCGCGTATTCTCGGAAGATTGTACCGCCTGGCTGCGCGTGCACGTAATATTGCGCGGTGAGTGACCTCTCGAAAAAATGCATTCGGTGAAAAGAACGCGCGGGCGGTCCCGGCGACCACATGTTATCGTTCGAGCAGCAAATACAGAATGCATTCCCCGTTCTGGAATGCAACAGTCGCTCGCTGTAACACGTTTCAATTATTAGCGGGTTTCAGGTTATTCAGATTAGTCGTCGTCCTCCCCGAAGTTTTATGGGAAGGAGAGAGGCAAGGCAGTAGAGCCTTCGGTGATCTTTTTAGACAATAAACTTTTTATTTCGTTGCTATTTCTTTGCTTCGGTGTTATCTCTCGCGTGTATTCTGCAGTAGGTGCCACTGATGGGGTTCATATATTCCCTCTTGAGACGCTAACCGAATCGTAAACGAATCGATTGAAATTCATTAATCTTGGTGATGTAGTGCATCGCCGATAGCTGGGAGATTTCAGCGTGTGGAACCGTCCTCTCTTCGGCGCGAAATTGATTCAGAGCGGCGGATTCCAGATCGGAAAATGGATTAACCGACGGGCAGGTTTAATTACCCAAGGAGTGCATACGTAATTTTCCTTTGGGCTTTGGAAGAGTCTGAATTTAGAGTTATCTTCGGAGGTATCTTTATTGCACCCAGAAGGCTGGTAACTACAGATTATGATGATTCTAGTGAGCAGAGAATATTTTGTCAAATAAGAGTTACTATTTTAATTTGATAAAGTCAAGCATTTTCCTCAATCTGTGCAATCATGGTGCGGATTTTTCTAGGAACACTAGGGAGGTTATTATGTTTTCTTGTTATATATTCTTTAATTCTATAAGAAATCATTCAAGACGATTAAACCACCGCAAAGGAAATGTAGCACACCATAAGCAGTGTTAGTTATTTCACATGCTTGCATATTATAACAACACCTTAACTGATAATATATTTTAAACGTTATATGATTGCTATCTTCCACGAAATCATGAGTAAAATAAGTACAGTAACTATTTACGTAATAAGAGACCAAGTCTACTTGCTATTCATTTAGGAGCTACATTTTAAATTACGACCTACCTAAATCTCGTTGTTTAACCTTACTTTTCTGTCAATATAGAACAATAGCCATACATTAAATACATTAATAAAAGAAACTATTTTAGATATATATCTTTTACTTCGGGAATAATCTTCAAAGATATTTCAACCATACAATGATAAAAATATAACTGGAAAATTACGTACTCTTTGACTCATATTGAAATATTTAACAGTGATGATATTACTCCGTATCCATCTATTTCTGTCATAAGTTATGTTATAGAGAACGTTTAAAGAATCAATTTATACGTCACAGAATATCATGGTAATCGTTTATTCTTCCTTAAAATCTCACACGCTCCAATGGCTTCACATTCTAGTTAATGAAGATTGATGCACGTTAAGAGCGCTTCCCGATCGGAAGACATTGTCATTCAAAGTAAGAGGTAAGCTAATGCTACAGAAATTTTACGAAATTGCGGAGAGCAGCTGCACCCCGTAACTGACTCCATAATACCACCAAGTATCATCTTCAGCGTGATGCGCGCACGCGTCCAAATTATCTTCCAATACCAACTTTCACCCTCCAGCCTCAGCTCGAAAGTGTAGCAGAATAGAAGAAAATAGGTCCATAGAAAGCAACTAGGGGATTGCGCTAGACGAGATAGGAACGTGCAGCAGTTAGATCTCCCAGTGAGAAGGGGTTTGCAGCTTTCTTGCCGGGGATGGGGAAGCAGAAGGAGGGACTCCGTACCGTGAATGAGGAAGGCCT
The DNA here is from genome assembly GCA_947579665.1 of Sympetrum striolatum. NCBI lineage: Eukaryota > Metazoa > Arthropoda > Insecta > Odonata > Libellulidae > Sympetrum > Sympetrum striolatum. The sequence continues at coordinate 41,906,541 of OX388349.1, forward strand.
GCAGAGCTGTAAGGGCGTGTCATTTCCCTGTCGCGTGCCCTTTTTTGCACCCTAGAAATATCTCCCCACTCTGCCCTGTACTTTTATGAGTGTCGACCCTGCTTTCACCCCTTTTTGAACCCTTCCCTCCCACCCATTTCACCCCGGACGCTCTCTTGACTCTCACCCCTCTTGGCGAATCCAACCCTCGCTGCTCCATGTCCAGTCCATCGTACGATTCCCACACGACATTCACGACACTCGCCAAACTGCCGGGAAAAAATTGTCTCACGCACACTAAGTACACACACAGACACATTTTTGCACGCGTCCGTAGCCCCGGACATTTTTTCGTACCCTTTTTTCACTCCCATTGAAGCCGTCTTTCTCCCCACGCTCTTTCTTCGATCCCCTCTCTCCATCTCACTCTCTCCCTCGCTCTCCCGGTTAAAAAACCAGAACATATATGTATGTACTAACGTGTTCTTTTCTCCCTTCTGCCTCATTCTCTCCACTTCTGATTTGCGAAGTGATTGTGCGACACGTCCGTTTTTGAAGCACGGTTGAGTTGCCGTGTATGTAACCCTTTTTTCCCGGGCTCTTTACCTCGTCCACTCCTGCCCACGATGCAAATTATCACGCCCATTGAAAAGAGAGTCTGGTATTTTTTCTTCCCCTTTCTCTCCCGCGTCCCTTCTTCTCCCCGATGCTCTTTCGGTGGTGCATCTCCCCACTCCATGGGAAAGTCGTTAATGACCGAAATTTGCTTTTCTGCACATTAGAGGGCCTCCGGTCCGCGCGGCACGCTGCTGTTTGCCGTCCAGTTCCCGATATTCCGAGAGCGAGAGTATTTATTTTTACCGGTGTTTGGAGACGTGATGTTACCGTCGCTGGGGCGATTTGATGGACGTTAAATGACTAAGTGTTGCGAAAATCTGTTACCGGGTCTCCGGAGTGAGTAGATGCCGGAGTATTTGCCCTGGTGACTTCAACGCTCTGTTAGATGGATGACGCTCTACGGGAATGATTCTACCTTACTTAACTGGTGTATTACAAATATACAATAATTGACTAAGTAAATGTAGGCTTTAATAATGGATTCTATGTAATTCGAAGTAACCAGGACGGATTTCAGTTTAAAAAAGGACGAAATTTCAAGTATATGAATCGATTACTTTTTATTATTCAATATTATCCTTGTTCTCACAATTTTTTATTTACTTTTGAACTTAAGGAGTTGAGACTTCATAATAGCTACGGATACTGAGAAATTTTATACTAAATAATTAAAACTTCATCTAATTTATATGTATTACATATATAAATCTTAATTGATACTATTATGAATATATAGCAATATTGAGATCAAATTATCTGTCTGCTATCGAATATATATTATTATTATTCATATATTTCTACAATTTTACCGAAGTCTGGTGTCAGCCCCAAAAATTTTTAAATTACCCTTTCACACATAAATTATTATATTTAAAAATTCCTTAATAACATCACTACATTAACAAACAAGATGTGGTTACACTTTTAACAGAAACAAGACTAAATATAGCCAAAATCTCCCCAATTTTCTCAAACATCTCACTTACATATCCTACATACATACAGTCATTCCGTTTGTATAATTTTGTTTATGTTTCCTACGACCAAGAAACAATTGAGTATTTTTTAGAAAATAATTCGAAGATATATTATTAACACAAATACGTTTTAATGTTCGAATGTTCAAAAATTTTCTAATATTTAGGTATGATTTTTGTAAAAGCAATACTTTAACATCCCTCGTCTCAGAAAGTATCCACTGAATGCTTTTTTTCGTAGCTACTACATATAGTTTGCTAAATAATTCTACATAGTTGATAACTTTCAAATCTTTGATTAAACTTGTTTGTAAAATACGCAGCCAGTGCATTATGTTGTTTATTAACGTTCAAGTTAAAGTATACTTTATCTAATCGGTTAGATAGCGAGTAAGTACGATCACTCTCATAAGCTTAGATTATCCTATTGAAAGTACATCCTCACATGGAATAAGCCTATGGACCGGTACAAGTGTTTGCGATGCACTTTTTCCTAACACCGGGTATCGCGTCCACTTAGAATTCTCGAAAACATCCCTGCATCCCTCCTAGATGTTTAGGTAGCTCATAACCTTTGGATAACCCACTGGAAGCTTAGCGCGCCCAGTACCGGAACCTCCACTACGGCCTGATAGAAAGAAGGCCAGGAAGTGGGAAGGGTACTCGTCGGACTTCGCTAACTAAAACCTCCTTCCTCTTCCCCCCCTCTTCCTCATGACCTCTTCTCGGCCACGCCATCCCGCCCATTTCCATGGCATCTATTGTGATGCTTAATTCTTAATCCAAACGGTTTCGTGTCATCCAGACCATCCTGTTTAACTCCCCTCTTCTGCCGACGAGGAAACTGGTCGCGTAGCTGGTCAGAAAGGGACGCTCCGGCGCAAGTTCAGACCCGCTCCCTGGAGGACACTACTCGATCCTACCGCGTCTTTCTCCCCCCAAAAAAATTGAAGAAATGCCCGCGGACTGGTTACGAACTTTGACACCGGTGTCGTACCCGGATCCGGACGAGCAAAAACGGGTCCGCCGGGAATCTCCGGGCGTCCCTGAACAGGGACGCGGAATCCGCGGACCACCTCCAGTGTTTCACGACTCTTTGTTTTGAAGCGGTCCTTTTTTGTCCCTTATCAAAAGGGGCCTCTTTTTAGGCTAGTACCTCTTCTTCTCGTTGTTTTCCAGGACCGGTCCTCCTTTCTGGCAGTGGCGCTCGAACGCAGTTAAGTTCTTCTGTCCATGTCTTTTCGCCTTTTTTCACATCCACTCCTTGTTATTATTTCTGGAGCCCAGCACGTGTATGAAGAGTACTGGTGTTGCCCCGGAGGCGTCTGCGCCGAGTTTTATGTTTGAAGGGGAAATTAGTCTTACCGGAGCGCTTTTCCTGGTGGGCTGCTGTGCCTTACGGCTTCTTCCGGATTGTTTCCCGAAAATTATGGGCCGTGCGGAAAGGAAGCCATTGGCCACGCGTTTTTATCGCCAGGAAGGGAAAGTTTGCATTCATGCGATGAGACGCGGAAGAAGAATTTATTCGTGCCGCTTTAGGCGTCGGCAAAACTTGCGTCGTTTTTTGGTTAGAAGGGAAATTATGAGGATGTGGATAGGGTGGCGGTTTTTGGAAGTCTTAATGGTTTGCATGCGGTTGGGATCTGTTTATCGGTTGAGAATTTGGATTTTCCGATCGGGAGTACGCCATAGTCGGGTAATATTCTATGGACTTCCTATTCGTCGCATATAAATTATATTAGGAAACATCATTTTTTTGTTGCATTCGAACACCGGATGACGTGTTTGAGTGAAAGAATTCCCCTTTGGAAAAATGCACCTTATGTTTGACGTACCTCGAAGTGCCTTCAGCCATTGTCTGATTTCTCATGAACATAAGGTTATGCAGAAAATTGCACTTCCGTACAAAATTTGAGTAGTCGCTACGCTCATAAAAAAACAGTTGGTTTAAATTTAAAATTTGAATAAAAGTAATAAATCGGTAAACGATAATATAAAGAAAACAGAATAACCAAATTTGAAGTTTCGTCGCTCTAGAACTTTGAATATTATGTAATTCATTTATATTTTATTGCTCGTTTATTAAATAGATCTGATTTCTTTCATCGAATAAGTAATTATTCTATTATATGTCTAAGCTGACTTTTTATACCTGATCTAACGTGTTACCTCCACTTTTTTATTTAAAATGCAACGTGCAATATGCTATTTGAGATAAATACTTATACATCAATAGCAAATACAATATAGCAAAAAACGTCTCTATTCAGCAGAATTGAGACCAGTAAATGTCATCTTTTATTTAATACTTGTCAGAATGCATAAAAAATCGATCAAATGGACACAGATATTTAACAATAATATCAAGCATCATATTAGCAAATTTCTTGTATTTGCGGTCGTAATAGAGAGAAAATAAAGAAAAAGAATAATTTTGTCGAGAAATTAAAATTTTATACATTTTAAATACTAATATACAAATAAATGAAAGATTCATTTAAATCATAAATATTATCTTTCGTGTAAAAAAATTGAAATGATAATAAGACAATAAACATTCTTTCCCATCGTTTATATATTTCAACAATTTATGAATAATACAGTTTATGAATACCACAATTCCTTTATTCAGGGAGTAAAATACGAAGTATTGTTCTTTTCCGTTTGTTTTTCTATATTTTGTGATATATTTTCTCGGCACGTTTTTATACGAAATAATACGAATAGCACAATAAAGAAAATAATTTCATACTATAGATTACATCTAAAATTTAATCATTTATTTCATCCATGCCTTCATGTAGGATAACTGAAGCTTTCGCACCAATTTTATCCTAAAACGTTGAAATGTTTGAAATTGCGGGTCTAACCGTCACTTATCTCTATAAATCTCAAAAACAGGAATTCGGAAAATAATCCACGACATAAATTTCCCCCAACGGCTCGCATGCATCTCAAATTCGGACAGAGCGGCACCGCCGAATTTTTTTTATCGAGCGAAAATTCCACGATACTGGCAGCATAATGCAGCGGAGCGTATTCTTCCACATTTTCGGTCACCCTTTTCCAACTCCGAATTATATTCTACGCACAAACCGAAAAATGGGGCAAGTCCTCCATAAATCTGATGCGTGTACACGGAGTCTTAACTCAAAAACGGGAGCTGTAAATCAGATTCAGAGTAAAGACCGTAATTCAAGTCATTCACGCGGTCACAAACCCCCGTCCCCTTTTCCTAGGGTGCAGGTATATAGAGCGAAAAAAGGCAAGACCTTCCCGCACCCCTTCGCTCTATATATATATATCTCCATATGCTTTGAAGCAATTTTTTGCCGCCCTGTCCCATTCTCGCGATTATCTCGCAGTTTCCGAGATCCGGAGCGACCCGATCGCAACGATCTCTGTCGGAGGAGCGAAAAAACGCATCGAAAGGGGCACCCCATTGTGCAGTAAATCTCGTACTACTTGGCGCTGGTGGAATGGAGGCGATTGTGCATCGGGAGAATCGATGAATAGCCCCCGTATTTTCGGTGCCTCGAATAATCTCCTCTCCGAAAAAAGGTTCGATTTCCGGATGGGTGTCGGAGGTCGAAGATTCGCATGGAAAGAGATGGTTAGTGGGCTGCATAAAAGAGCGGGAAAAGAAGGGGGGATGACAGGAAGGTCCTGCTATGAGGTTGGTTGGGTTGGGTGGGTGGGAACCGGAACCTCAACAAGTTGGCGACCAAAGAGCAAACTGGTCTCCGCCATATCTGAAAAGTTGAATTTTAATTAGCGGGAGGCTTTTTTTAGAGGGTGGATAGGGACAAAGTTGGGGAAGCAGCATGCCGAGGGTAGGGATGAGGTGGACGAATTAGCAATGAGAATAGGTACATTCGGTTTCGGAGTTTTGGTTAGAAGGGAGTTTGGATTGGAGGGGTGAAGAGGATCGTGCACCCCAAACCAGAAAAAGACTGCATTACCAGTTGCATCGAGATACGGAATAATTTTGGACCTCTCTGTTAAAAAGAACGCGACGCATTGGTTCTTCCCCCTGTCAAGGAAGGGTAGGCCTTTTTCTCTTTCACGTCCGGGTCCCGATTGCCATATATTACGGGTTAATTTTGGCGGGGACGTTCTAGTTTAGATTTCCAATCGGTGGGCGTGGTCAGGGGGCAACATGGTATGAAAGCATTGTGGGTCGTTTCCTGGCAGTAAAGGGAAAAAGGAATCGGGGATCCCCCGTCTCTGAAGGATGATTTATTTATAAATCTCCCAGAGTTTAAATGAATGAACTTGGGTACCTTTTTTAAGGAAGGTATCAATCCGATAAATATATTCATGGGCATGGATAAATTTTCCGAAATCGAGACTTGATAGTATTGCATAATTCAGCCCAGTATTGGTGCTCCTTTAGCAACTTATTTATGCACCTATGTCGTTATACGTAAGTTTACGGCGTTTATTCATGAATTTTTTCCATGGTAACGCGTATATTGAGTAGGCATATATATACTATATGTTAGCAGCATGCAAATTTTAGTGCCTCTATTACTTTCAGGTTTGAAGGAATGAGCTTCTCAATACCTCACATATTTTCAAAATTTTCCTGGCCATAATTTAAGCCTGTGGTTTTTGTTTTTAGTAGCGATATAACTAAAGGAAAATGTTTTCTCCATGGTATCGATTTTTGATTTTGATTATTGTGCTAGCATATTATAAAAGGTTGAGCGGTGTGTTATCATAAGCATAAAGCTATTATTTAATGGTATGAATATTCATGTAAAATTCTTTGAACACTTATTTCCCTTGATTGCTTGAATTCCAACACCTATTTATTTTTCTCTTTTCTAACTTTTTTTTTTCAAGGTAATCATTCGTAATTTTTTCAACTGCATCTAACAAAGTTGGTACATGGATATTAGTAATTGATACATCATTAACGCTCTTTTATTTAAGCAATTTACAAATAGTGTATCTTCAATATTTTCCTGGTACGTTGATGGCTTCTCTTGTATCATTTTATATAAACATTACCCAAGGTATGCTTTTTAATGTAGGTTTTATAGTGAATTTGCTCTGAAATAAATTAATAACGACTTCTAAATACGATGTTTTTATATCTACCTATTCTATAAAGTAGTATGTCTTTTAACTTGATTCTGGAAAAGTAAATCTCACAGGGTACACAAAATTTCTCGCCCTGTTAGCAAATTCGATTCATATAAGGGAAGGTAGCTTTATTAAGTTTAAGTTCTTCGTGAGTGATTCCAAAGATGAGCAGTGCTCTTAAGGTAAATGACATCATAGATGCCATTTAAATCACTGACTGACCACTACCTAGTCAATTGAAATAGTCGGTTGATTTCTTGGGTGAAAGGAGAAGTGACGATGGCTAAAAAGTGAAGGGTTGCTGATGTTCAGATTCAGAAACCGTATCTTAAGCTCATAACGGAGAGGTGCTAAAGGTGCCGTGTTTAATACCCGTAACTTCATATGCAGGAAGTAGAGTCCTTTCACAGTTGACTCGCACCCGAATGATGAGAGGATGACACTGAAAACACGGGGAGAGTAATGATTGCATGGATTACTGGTTCTCAGTCCTCCTTGAAAAATGGCCAATGAACTAGGGTGGCTCTCCCCAGGTAAATTAAACGTACTTTACATCCGTTTTTGAATTTGATCCTAAAGAAATATTGGATTTTCCCTCATCATTACATAAGCACAATCGGCGTACATTATTTAGCTCTAACGATATTCGTTCTCGCATTCAAAAGCAATGATACTAATGGTTAAATGCTTCATTTATGAGTGTTCTACCTTTCAGTAGGTTTATACACAGTCAAAAATCCCTATTAAGCGCCATCTCCTTCATTTCCTTATAGTTAACCCCACCCCTTATGTCATCTAACATCTTATGTCTCCGTCTTCCCCTCTGTTTTTTCCTCTGAATCCCACCCTCAATTACAACCTTTACCAATCCCTCTCCTCTTAATATTTGACCAACCCATTTCTTCTGACGATACTTAATCTAATACTTAATGTAATACTTTTTTCTCCAAATTGTGAAATCCTGAGTACCGTCTCTTTGCTAGGCATCCATTAGAACTATACTATCCTCCCTCCTTTTGGATTCTCTTTCGATCTATAGAATTAAAATGTACATCCTTTGTGTATTCTGTTCTAAATTCCATTTATGATTGTTCACTCATAACGTCTCTCATCACATATTGTGTTCCAAACAGATCTACTCGTTTGACGCCTTTACTTCATTAATTCATTCCCAGACTGTCATTTGTTAAACGCTGTCTTTCCTTTTGTTTCCCTCTTTATTTAATTACCTTCGACCATCTTTAGATCCTTTCGAATTATTCAAAGGGACATTTATACACAAGGGAGTGACCCACGTTAAATTAAACATTTTTTAAACATTTTAAATTCCTTGTTTTATATTTGCTACTGTTATAATTATTATACTTATGTGTAATATTTTAAAATTACAATTTTTGATAGGAGAAAAATTTTCAGGTTGAGATGTTACTTGAAATTATTTAAAAAAATGTAAATGACTTATAAACATACACTAATCTCGTCAATTTCCTTCAATATCGCTGAGTTTTGAAATCTGGCTTCTACGCAATTGAATGTATGCCTGCTCTAACAGAATCGACAAGCATTAATTTTAGAAAATGGGCAATATGTAATTGATTACTTTCAGTATACCTTTATGAATGGAATACTTTTTATTTATTCTTTGGTATAGGATATCGGAATATGTTTCTTTCATTTATTTTACCTCAGTCTCATTACATGATTACATGAAAACTACTGAAATTTGGGAAATACTGAATGATGGAATTTATTGCAGTCACTTCTTAAATTCTATGGGAATTGTTATTAGAATGACCCAATGGTGAACCTACAATAACATTTAAAATATCTTTTATTTATTTATTTATTAACAAGCATCAACATACAGCACGAAGCCAATTACTTCCGATGATTAACAATAATAATAATGAACAAAATAACAATAAAATCGTAAAAAATCAACAAATTAAACATATAATAAAATGACAAATGAATATGCGCATACAAACAAATAAAAAATCATAGAAAAATTGTATTTTTCCACGTCAAACTCGTGGAATCATATTCTGAATAGATTTCGGAGATAAGAAGAAAGGATCGAAAAGAGTATTGGTGGAAAGAGAGTTGAAAGTTGTACCTGCAATAAGGGAATCAAAAGAAATCACTCCATATCACCAAGTGAATTCATTCCTTATCGAAGTTTTGGGTAAATAATAGTAGAAGGATTGATGATACGACCAGCCTTCGTGTTGAACCAAACAAATAGAGATGGAAACGGATTTAAATAGAAATATTTAGTTTTCGTTGTATGATTCTTATCTGATTAACACTATGCTAAGATAACTTGGCCGTTTAAGGTTGTTACGCACATATTTATGGAGTATACGATGTGATCACTTCCTTTACGGAAGAATCATTGACAACATAGCGTAAAATATTTATCTACGGTTACTTCAACTAATCTACCGTAAAATCCACGCGAACTCAACCGCAAAGGATCGTCGAAAGTATAAATAAGGAGGCAAAATTCTAACCCTTGAGCAGCGATTCAGACACCCATTAATTAAAGAGACTTCCGCGTGGTGCCAAAGAGAAATAAAACGGTCACGCCATCTAGGGAAATATCCTACGATAACTATTGCTTCTAGGGCAGGCATAAATCTTTCGTTCTTCTTCAGAAAAGAAAAATCCAGTCTGTTTGTTTCCATAGGTGTCTCGGAAGAGGAAATACGATTGGAATTTAAGAATATGACACGCGTCTAATTAGCTGGGGGGATGCGTGAAACTTTACAATATCCACTAACTCCTGCGGTGGCAACAAATAAAGGAGAAGAGGAAGGAAAGCATTTTATGCCTTCCGAGAGAACACCTGCTCTTAGCCATTCGCCCCTAAACTTAAGAGCAGGAGATCTCTCGTTGACGCCCTTAAGCGAGAAGTTCTATGTTTAAATGTTCTCGCTGATTTAGACGACTTGCAAACATTATTGAGCCACCCTATGTGAGAAACATATCTACCTTATTTCTTTCCATATGTAATTTTCCTATGTTGACATTGTCAACCTAATGAATGCCTCTTACTTAAATTCTGAACCCTGAAAAATCTAACGTAATAAGAAACATTGACAAGTGCAAATGCTAATTCAAGCTAGTTTGGAGTATATGTACAAATATAAATTATAACTGTGACTGACAGGACGTCTTTAATTTATTGTAATTGGCGAGCTGTGCTTTTGTCTTTGGTAATTAGCAGTATGATTTTTTTCCTTCAAGGTGGGAATCTTCCGTCACTATATACGAGGGTGGTCTGAAAAGTTTCCGACCCCAGATTTTTCAGAATTCTTCAGAAAATTTTCAGATAGGTACCTTCAGAAAACATGTCGAGAAATATCGAAATGTCGGAAACTTTTCAGACCACCCATGTATCTTTACAGCTCCAGTCTTTCATTTTCCATAATTAATCATGAAAATGGTTTGATCTACATGCAATGTTTTTGGAAGAATTCGTAAATCAGATTTCCATATATTTGTCCTCATGTGCGGGTTTGACCTTCTAGAGTAGTTATACAATAACTTATACTCGTACGTGGACATTACTTCAACTAAAAATCAAATCCTCATTATTCCAGAGTAAGCGATCATATACAATCCCTATAGGAATTTTCAGAATGGCTTGTACATAATAAATTTTTACTAATACTTTTGCGGCTTCGATGGTCGAAACAACAATGCATTAGCTTAAATGGAAGTAGTCTAGAGAGAAGATTCAGAGATATGCATTAAAGAAAAAAATGTATTTTACGAAAAAATTAGACTGTATATGAAACCATGCTGAGAAGTATTTTAGCTTTTAAATTAGCAAGAAAAATATGAAACCTTTCGAATGGTCAAAGTTTTATGAAGAAATATATGTCTACATCATTGACATGCGTTTTTATACCTAAACAATCATTCCATTTTGCGTGCATCAACTGTATGTTAGTTAACTTTCCGTGATTTGAGCTTCAAGAGTTGCTGAAAATACCGAAATATGTCGTGTTGGTTTAAAAACTTTTTGCTTTTCTATAAGTGTGTGATAGTTACTTCAATCCCATAATCCTTTCCCCGCGCCAATTCTCTTTTCGAGATTCCGCTATCTGATTGCGTGCAAAAGTAAACTCATGGCTTATAATGAGAGTTAAGAAGCGACAGATGCGCAATTTGTTAGAACCCTTTCTCGTGCTCCTTTTGTACGTTAGCATCGAAGTCGGGAGGCATTTCTAACAGCGTGCGATTCGGTTCGCTAATTACGCTCGGACTCAGCGAACCGTCTTCACAAATCACGTCGGCCGTTGAGTCCGAACTCATCATCGCTTTTCGAAAAAAAAGCGCATGATATTATTTTCCAGATTTATTTATTTGCGTGTTTTTTCTTAAGGGCACCAAATCAAACTGCATGACTGTAGCCCCTGTAGCCATGTTATTGGGCATTCATCGACCAAATCTTTAGATTCCTAAGTATAAAAAGTTATTTTTTCATGATCGAAACCTTTGTGTTGGTGGAAAGTTTTCATTGGTGATGTTCAGTACGAAAAAGTCTAGAAAGCAATTATGGGTTCCTGAATTTTGTTTCTGTTCGTTTCGAATGTCCTCAAGTTGGGCTTTTTCAGGTAACTGAGAATGTTTCATTGCAAATTCTTACCACTAATTGTAAGAAGACATTGCAAATATATTAAATATCGGTGTTGCGGTGGACCTCTGAGAAGCAAGCACAAAATGATTAGATTTATTTTGCCAACTTTGTTCAACTGGTGATTTTTTCTATAGTTTTTCTTCTTTATTTTCTAATATTGAATGCAGAAGCAGATTTCAGCTTTAAGTTATTTGTTAGAGAATGGCCTTACTCTATGCCTCCAGTTTTGCCTATATATGAAATCCTCTGTAAATAAAATCATGGATTCATACCATTTTTCCATTATGTATGATCGTTGATATCTATGCTCCAGGTTATAAACCTTAGAGAGAAGTAAAGGTGGGCACCTCTTTAAGGTGCTTCTACATCTAACCAGATTGTAAGATTATTTCCTGCACAAGAGCTATCACTGGTGGTCGAAAATGGGATTACGTTCACATAAGGCGAATAAGGAGCTCTCATTTAGAGAAGTAAGTATAATCACAGATTTAGAGATGATCAAAATTGGAGTAGCTCGATTCGTCAGAGGAAATTTCATGCAGATGATAGAATTTCTAGGTTAAAATTCGCTGTAGGTAAAAAGATCTGTTTACCAGCAGTACCTTAAAAAAACTTTTTGAGGATTTTGGAGCTAAATTTAAATAGATAAAGGTATGCGAAAATGTTAGATTAGCAGTTTTTACTTTGGCTACGCTATAGGTTACTTAAAATATTTACATATTAAAAGTTCCCATTTATGAAAAATATTGGAGGTGCCGGGCATCGATCCCGGTGCCTCTCGAAATTGAAATGAATTGAATGAATTTTAGTCAGGTAAAGAACTAGTACGATCTCAGATAAGTATTGGCAAAATCTAACAATGAAGTAAACTCAAAAATAAATACAATCATTTGGGCGTTCTTTCCACAGTCTATAAGAGAAACTAATAGGGTAGATTAGATAATGATAGTGTTACTACACTCCCTGACGTACACAACTGGCGGCTCAGGGGGTATGTATAAATCTCTCTACGTAAATATCTTAGCAAAACTATAAATTTGCTAAATTCACACTTTTAGAGTAATAGATGCCTGAAGAAGCAGTAATTTATGCTTATCTATATAGAGTTAATAAAGACTGATTTTTCATAGAACTTTACGGAAATAATGAACGAATTTAGATTTACAGATATTTTCCTTTCCTCTACTCATCTTTGATTGCTCCTTTCCCTCTCTCCTTAAAGTTCATAATTTAGCATGCGTCTCCTCAGCTACGAAGATAGAATTAATAATAATATGTAAGGTATTTTATCTTTTATCTAAACGTATTTCATTAAAAATCTCAAGGAAGATATTTTAGGGATAGGACAAAAGCAAGAACTGGGAGAGAGAAATATTTCTTATGCTAAATAAACTAAGAATTTAACAGACCACGCACACCAGTTTTTATTTTTCGTATCTGCGATAATTTACCACAAGCATCTCACCATGAAAAAGTTAGAATAGAATAATTAGAATAAAGGACAAATTTTTACGGGACGTTGTGACTGTCAACCGCAGAATATCGATAATATTTATGTGTTGAGGGCGAAAAGTAGACCAGTCTCAAACACCAAAAACTCGTCTCCCGCCGAGAGGAAAGACATTAGCAATTGTAAACCTCATCGGCCCCCTCCCTCGCATCTCCAGATCGCTACCGCTTTCATAGCAGAGCCTGTGGACACCATTATACCCCGCAACTCCTTCTCACAATGCTTTTACAAGAGAAAGACAACGTGAATAAAGCAAATGCCCCCCGCGAGACAAATGCCTACATCGCCCCATTCGACGCGATACAAGGAAACACGTCAAACTTATCGGAACCGCTCGAGACGATCCCCGTTCGATATAAATCGTTTTCACGCCCGTGCTCTACGGGAGTCGAGGCGGAGACCTCACGGGGAGGTGCATAAAAGTCAAAGACGGAGCTATTGTCGTGTCTCTCTTTGGGAGATATCTTCGGACCTCCGCTCCCCGCGGTGAGGGGACCTAAATCAGGCGTGGGCGTTGGCGATGGAATAACACGCGTCCGCTCGTAGCCTGGCGCCCAGGAACGTCTTCATCTTGTCCGGCGCGTGGGTGATGCTCAGATCGGAAAGAGAGCGGTTGTTGTAGCTGCCATCTGTCGCGGGAGTAATGAAGATGGATGGCGATTCGAGGACGGTATTGCTCGCTCTCAGCGGCGGAGTGGAATGCGTGTTGCGGATATGGTGGTATATGGAAATACGCTTGACAGGTGGATGGAGAGAATCCGACGGTTTAAACACCTCTTGGAAAAATTTTAGGATTAAATATGTCCGTGGAACGTTTATCTATTTTTGTAGCACATATCAGCTTCCAGAAAATAAACCGTTTACTTTTATTGCTTGCCACTCCTGTTTAACGAGGTTCATGGGAAAATATTCCTAAATTATAAATAGACAATAAGTTCTCAGATATTATATTCCTTGCATTTATCGTTTTAGGCTCTCTTTTGTATACTTTGCTGTCATTTCGATGATCGGACGAATTATTAATAGGAAGGATTCGACTAAACAAAAAGGTATAGTTAATTTAGATGGGGCTGTTCTATTCTTAGCCTCATTTTAATAATTGGGTACACTACATAAATGGTACGTCCTTTTTCTCTATTCTGGTTCTAGCTTACTCAATTCTGTATAGAAAATATTAGGAAATTAAATGTATATTGAGACTGTTTGAGTCGAATATTCCAGAGACAATTGGCTAAATTTTCGATATCATTGATGCATTCCAGTCTCTACTTCTTAGTTCAAAGTTATACAGAGGTGTAAAATAGTGACTTGGCTGGGACTCGAACCCATGTTTCCCGCTTTCCGGGCAGGTAACCACTGAAGCAGACCTGGGTTCGAGTCCCAGCCAAGTCACTATTTTTCACCTCCGTATAACTTTGGGTTAAGCCACACTTTCATGCGCAAAGTCAAATCTTTCTTTCCATAATTTTTCTAATTCTTAATTAAAATGCTTTCTAAGATCCCATAGGGCTTGCACCGATTTCATAAATAGGAATATATACTACATTGCATATATTAGAACATTTTCATTATATTTAAGAAACAATGACGCTCGAAATACTGATAATGGTTTCATGCTCGATAAAATTCTGTTAAATGTAAGCTATTGAACCACAAAAAAATGCATGAATCAGATGAAATTTATCTCGCATGTAATGACGAGAAACATCGGTCCCATCATTTTTCGGAATTATTAACGGCTCGTTCAATCTTAAGTACACCTGATATAAAATCTCCAAAATGTCTCCTCTTCGTCATACCTCGTAAACCGTTTGGGGCATGCGATAAACGACACCGTTTCTGCAGGTGACCAAGCGGGGGCCCCAAGCCTATTACATCCTTCTCGAAACATTCTAAATCGCAAGCGGTCCAAGGTGGCCATTTTATTATTTTAATTGCTTCCGATTGCAGAAACTCTTCCTAAGATTGAAAAGTTAATGGCATATTTTTTGACTGGGGCCACGTAGCTCCTTGTATATTATATAATAATCTCTTTAGAAAGAGCTATCCAATGAATGCTTCTGAATTGATATGAATTAGGAAAATCAGGATTTCAATAAGTATTGCTACCTGTATTTTTTCAGCTATCCGGGAGGTTCAACTAAAACAGTACACTAAATGGCAGTATCGGAAATTGGATCTCCAATGAATGCCCGTCCATTGAATTTAATTAGGAAAATTAGGATTTTAAGAAATGATATAAATGGTGCTACCAGAATCTTCAGAGCCATCCGGAAAGTTCACCGAAAACATTGCAACCGAATGTCGATACTGGCCTTAGTGTAGTACATTAGTTATGATTATTAAATCAATCTTCTAGAGTATTCAAGCAAATAACTAAAATAACATATTAGGCAGTTCACTGAAAAGGTAAAAAGGTTTCACGTGATTTTGTACCCCCGAATGTTATGTTAGGATGTAGGATAAGTAAACTGTTTGAATCAAGGTGTTCATTCCTATTTTTGTGGAACGCAATTCAAATAAATAACATCGAAACTTGGTATTTTCCACCTAGAGGATTTGTTTAATGGAAAATACTAAAACGGTGAATAACATTCCACGAAACTTGGTGGAAATTCATTTTAAAAAAGAGTTTAACAAAACTTGTACAAATTCCACAATGATTGTTTTGGAGTAAAGAAAGTTTCGTTACTAAAGACTTTTTTTGGAAAATACTAAGTTTCGTTGTAATTTATTCAATTGTTGGAGAAACTATTCCGCAGTTTGGAGATTTCCGGGTTTGAGTCCCGGTGCAGTGAGAAATTTGTCACGCCCTTTCTCCCTGTTGAGTTAAGTTGGTGATAGATTTTGATAAACTTTACCAGATCAACTACTAGCAACCTGTAGATACGGTTATTCGGATTTCAAGTTTGCCTCCTTTCTCAGCATTCTCCAACAGGGCTCTATTGCTAGAGGGAAATATTTCTTTCACTGGAAGGTTTGAATTCCATAATAAATGCCGATTTGCATATTTAGCAGTTGAGTAACAGTTGTGAGGTAAAAATTACGACGGTCAACCAACTAGGGCAGCAGGCGACGCAAAAATAGCCTAGACCACCGGCGAAAGGCAATTGCATGTGGGCGAGACGCAAATCCGCAGATGCAACGTCCCCTCGGAAGGGATGTTTGTCTTTCGGTGCACATAAAGGGGAGGAAACGAGAAATAACGCAAAAGGTGCGGGGGAATGCCATGTTTTTAAGTGTCTCGGGAGAACGTGGCGCAGTGGGCGCGTGTTGGGCACGCCGCTGCCCCTTCCAAACCACTTGGTGCGTGCACCGCGAGATGCGGGTGGCAGCTGGTGCCGGAAGGGTGAATGGGCGCCTAACCATAAGGGGTTAAAGAGAGGGAGTGAAGCCCTTTTGGTGGAGAAATGGAGAAAAGCAAGAGATCTGAGCCCCACGGGGTGGGGGCTTCTTTAAGAGATGAGGAGGGTTTTCGGAGGGGAATACTTACAAGGGCGGGTGCATTTGCGACCGGTGGTTTCGCGGCGGGGGGGTGCCCGTGGAAGGGTTGGTGACGTGGTGTTTTCGCGAACGCGAGGACGGTGTCCTTTTACGCAGAAAGGATGGCTGCTGTGCCCGATAAACACGTGGGTGCTCGGGGTAAAGAAGTTGCCAAGTCATTTGCCTAGCGTATTGTTGGAATGGCAGACTCTTGAGGATCGTTAGTACCCTCATAAAGATGTACAAAATAGATACCTCTATTTGTGTGGAGTGATTTAGTGGGGTTTCTCTTATTTGAAGCAATGCGAAAATCTGCTGCTTAAAAATAACTACACAATCAAATATGGAGCATAAATTTTACTGGAATATGGGCTACGATAAATAAATCATCGTGAATTTAATGATTTATTCCACATAATTAGGGCAAAGAAATGTAAAACAGTAATCTTAATTTTTGTATCAAATTCTGTTTCTACGATATGCATATTGTGGTTGAATAAACCTTTTTAGGATCTAGAAAAGTTTATTTTACAAATATTTTCATACAATCCGATTGGAAAATGAATTTCTTTCCTCATATTCCCTTATATTTTAACGCAACACCAGGCATTATAGCAACTCCAAAAACGGAATACTGAATTTTCTTTACCTCACGTTCTCTTCTTGTAGCATTTAGAATATTTTATAATAAAGCTAATTACTGTGTTTATTTGTAGCAAATTATATAACAAAATTGAGAATTTTTACTGTTTGGCAAAGGTTATTATAATTTTAAATCAACAAGTACTGATATGTGTATTCACCAAATTTCCCACTCCTACTTTAAAATTATCACTTCTGGGATAAAGCCTTCCACAAAGTTTCTCCTCAGATATAAATTATTATTCATTATCCATATTTAATCCATCCTCATAAAAACGCTGTCTACTAATTGTTGAAACTCTCAAATGATTGTCATGTAAAACTTGATGTGAAGGCTGGGTGCAATATCGATGAAATTCTTCGTAGCCCCTCCAAGTTTGTTGATGAGACTATACAGTAAATCAGAATAGATTTTTTACCACTCATTACGTAATTTTATATTATTTGAATACTTTTTACCTTAATCCCGAAGAAAAGCTTCGTAAGAACATTGTGAAACTGACTAATCCCGAATAAAAGCTCCGTAAGAACATTGGGAAACTGACCCTTCCAATATATCCTTCAGAATAGCTACGGGAAACGGAAACTCATTGCTCCAGAGCAATAACATTCCAGATTTTTCCGTGAATCCTAAAATTAGAGCTCCCTCCCGGCAGCTGACCGGAAAGAGACGTAAACCCATTCATAAATCCGAAATTAACCGGCACGTGAAATGGATGCTCTCGCTGCAGCAATCCCTTATTCGCGGACATTCCCCCACTCACAGATTCCATGCCAACGTCCTCCCCCAGAAACGCAAAAACACACGCGCGTTACCAGGAAAAAAGCACTCCATTCAACCCTCATCTGCTCGCGTGTTTTCACCACGGCATCTCAAAAGGCGCCGCAGCTGAGATCCAACACCCTTCGGTCACGCCAACACCCACGGCACCCCCGCTTCATTGTTACGCTAGCACGGATCCCGATGCTCGATTGTTCCGAGAGTGGCGCCCTATTTCCCCGGTAGAGGTCTCCTGCATCGGGTCTTATGTCTTCGACTTCAAACATCCGGCAAAACCCTTTGGTATCTACATCTGCCGGCCCTCAGGGGCCCTCCTCCTCCGTGGTTAACCCCTTCCAATATCTCCGCGGCTGTCTAAAGGGTCACTGCCGGTCAAATAGGTCCCCCACGCCACTGACCTCCGGGCTTTTTATCTTCGGCTTCCCCTGGACCTCTACGCCCACTCCAAAATACTAATCTCCTTTTGAGTTTGCACGCTCTCATATATGTCTTCTATGAGTCCTCAGGCATCGGGACCTTTGACACCACTAAAAAATATTACGGTACGAATGTGAGGGAAGGGGTGGATATCCCTAGTATCGATTGAGCTCCATTACATTTAATTATATTCCTCGGAGCTTTCCGTGGCGGGGGATTGGTTTATTTGTCGCTCCGGGAAGGGGAGAAATTTATTCCTGGCGAAACCGTTATGTCAAGTCCTGGTGTGGATTGAGAGATATGGGAGGAATGTGGGTAAAAGATGTTTTTAATTGATTCGGTCACAGATTTTCGGAGTGAGTTATTCGGAGCCTTCGTTTTATCCTTTCCTATACCCTTGTCTCGTTACGGGGAACGTCTCATTCAGAACTAAATTAAACCTTTCCACTGAGGGAATTCTCACGTAATTACAATCTTGAGCAGAGGGAATATTATTGGCTGAGAAATTCTACTTCGTAAGCAGGATTGAGAGGCTCATTGGGAATAAATTAGATGAGCATCCTATCCATTACAACAATGTGAATATCTGTCGAATCTGTTCATTGGAGCATTACCTAGGTAGACTGAGTACTATTTTGTATAGATCAGCAGAAAATGTATAGCTCCTCCTGTCTTCATTTTCAATTGATCATTACTTAAATGCGTGATAATGCATTATGTTCCTCTTCCGTAGTAAGAGCGAAGTGATTGTAAGCTAAAACAATTTTAGGAGCATTTGCATTATCACTATTGCCTTTGTTGTTAGGATTATCTACCCTAATATTTTCCTATTTAAACATTCACTTCTAGTGGAGTATCCATAAAACGAAGTTGTTTGCGAATGATACATTTCCGAAATTCCTTGATTCTGATTACCTTGTGTTGAAGGAATTGTTTCATTATCAGCGTCGCCTTTTGTATTTAGCTTTAATATTTTCCTTATTTAGCGTTGATAGTTTTGGCTTTCACTTGATCATTTTAGTTATAAAAAGAATCATAGATGTAATATTTTACTTTATAATAAGATCAGTGGAAGTATGGCCTTCACGTGGTTGAACTCCATACTAAGGTAGAATGGAAATAGCTAAGCAAAAATTCCACATCCATAAATGAATGATTTCCACGTTTCAGATGATGAAAGTTATAGTGTGTAACCGGTCGCCCTAATAAAACCTCTATGAGGAATTTTCGCTCAGTTATTTCCATTCTATCCTATATTAATTTATATATTTTTTGGTTTTGTACAAGTTAAAATATTAGGTCTATAATTATTTTTATAATTTCTCTGTTTAAATAGTCAATTTGTTTGCTGAATCCACGACGCATTTAAGTCTTTCACGAATAATATGAGCATCGCTATTTCTTACTATATTTGATGAGATGTCTAATTAGAGCGAATCCATCATCTCAGTTGAAATTATTCTTTTAAGATATTCCCTTGATTTATTCTCAATGGGGTTACAACATTTAAGGAGGAACGAATGCTTATATTATCGTTGAATTCTTTAGATTAGTGAAACTAGCACCTTGGCCGGAAGAATCAGAAATGAGTTTCTGGATAGTGCATGCATTAGGTACGGGCTGAATCTTCTCGGTAGCTCTTCTTCATGCAATGTATTCATATGGAAATTTCATATGTTACGGCCCTCGAATAAATACATTTCAAACGTTTTTTACAATATCCGAGGTAAGAATAAAACAGTATGTGCAATGTGTCATTTCAGAATTCGTTTATTCTTCAAAACATTCTCTGCCTTTTATGACCCTGCAATGTTATGGGATGAGAGAAAATTCAATCAAAAGTATTAATTAAGTATTTTGCATTTACTTATCAGGAGCAATTATATTTAAGTCACTGATTTATCTCACCAGCCAGTTTTTAATGATTTATCATTTGAATCTGCCATTTATTTTCCTTATAAAATGTAATAATAAAATGGAATGGAAAAATACCTTTGATGCTCATTACACGATCAGTATACAATTATATAACTATGGTCCAGAAAATTTTTATTCGTTTCTTCTTATCTTACTTTTCAGCTGAAATTGTCACTATATAGCTGTGTTTTTAAGTTACAAATAAAAAGACATCACCGACACGTTGGAATGGCTTCTGAATCTTAATGCTGCGATTAATTCAATTTATACGATAATAAGTCAATTTTGAGTGGTATAACCCACTAATGTGTGTTTTCATTGGCCCGCAATGTATTTAATCGGCAGGCAGGAGTTAAGCAAGGTTTGAAATTCCCTCCGGAACCTGTTAGTTCAGAGGTATCTCTGGAGGTGGCAGTAACTCCGTCCTTGGCAAGAACACCGGTATGGGAACGGTCGCAACTCTGAATGCGGCGGCTAAAGATATTTATAAACACAGTAGTTGACCTCAAACGGAGAGCAGGGTCTTTGCTTCTATAAAATGCCATCATTTAACAAATCAATCGATGGAGAATAATTTTGATAGCATGATTATCAATTAATTTTCTACAATAATCAAGACAAGCAAAATGAATTGAGAATACAACATTCTAAGTACATAATAAAATTATAATACTAGCATTGAAGTTCAAGAAATCCGTTATTGTCTAGTGGTTAGGATACCCGGCTCTCACCCGGGAGGCCCGTGTTCGATTCCCGGTAACGGAATAACATTTTTGTTTTAAGTAATAATTTTATGTAATTTCGAGTTTATTTTTTTAGCATGTAGGTGTTATCTGGAAAAGCATCCAACTTTTAGCGGTTTAAAAGACGTTTGAAGGCCTTCATTAACTCGTTCACCAATAATAATGGCTTAACTGGACTGTCGAGTTTCTCCTAACCGTTTTAATTTTTTCTCCATATAATACCGATAATTAAATCGATTATACCTTATTCTTTTTGTTAAAGCTAGGATTTTTCAATTTCATTCCACTTTTCTTTTCAATTATAAATTTTTTATTTTTGAAAAATTTTGTTTCTTTTTCTTTATATGAAATTTTAATTCAACGACTTTATTTATTCTTTTAAAGATCTAATTCATCAATCTCTGCATTTAATTCTTATGGTAATTACGAAAAAATAACTCTCCTTCACCTCATTTGTCATTTAGCAGTGTAATTTTAAGATTATTTTACTACAGTACTTCAAGAGGAGTGTAAAGCAAAGTTTAACTAGATTAAACTATGCAAAAATGTAGTTTTACTTTGACTACGTTATAGGTCACTCATATATTTATATATTAAAATTTGCCATTAGTGAAAAAAATTGGAGGCGCCGGGCATCGATCCCGGTACCTCTCGCATGCTAAGCGAGCGCTCTACCATCTGAGCTACGCCCCCTGTTAAGGATATTAGGCCGTAAAATGAAAGGATACGTACGCTAGGGTAAGGGTCCCAAGCTACTGACTATCCGTTATTTCATTCAAGCCTCTTCCTTCAGGGACTCCTTGGGCCGTTTACCTAGGTCCAAATCTGATCCATAGTTGAGGAAATTTTGTAGATCACACTATCTAATTTCCTGAACATAACATAACATCTTACCATATACCCTGAGAAGATATGTAAAGTCAGGACTGCTTTAAAAAAAATAATCCGAAATATCTGAGGAAAGAAACCAAAAATAAATTTCATCTGTGAATGAAAAAATGAGTGTATAACAATCTAGAACTTGTATATGAAAAGCAATCGGACATCTTAAAGTACAGCAAAGTACCTTCTTATATAAAATATTGTTATCCTTTTGATGACATTCCGCGCAGTTATTTACGGGTTTTCTTTGCTTCAGACATATCTAAAATACTGTCCTTCTATAAAAAGTGTTGGAAATAAATTATTAAACATGGACATTTTTTTATTAGCATGGAGAAGGTTTGGAAGCTGAGTTTGGAGCTCTGATAAAAACTTAATTAGTTACGAATCTTACGTATTTGTAAAAAAAATGCAAAATAATTAAACTTTCCTTACCTCAGTCGCAGTCCTTGTCACTCTACTATCGCTTTCTGTTTTCTTTACCCTGATAGAACTGCTCCTTAATGTAAATTCTAAAATTAATTTATTAGTATCTAATAATTTTTTTATTAAAAAAACATTTATGTTCTAATGTATGAACTTATTAAAATATTAAAATAAGGAGAATAAAAATTACATAATTATCTACCGTTTTACATCGACGAAATTCAACTGTCTTTTCCTACCAAGAAGTAAACATTACCAACGTCACTCTCTCCTTCGGCAGATGCAAAAGGGTGATCAGATGACGTCACCGTGACGTCAGTGAAAGATATCTCCACCATCTAAAAAACCATTTCCGAATAACTGGC
This sequence comes from Sympetrum striolatum, assembly GCA_947579665.1. Taxonomy (NCBI): domain Eukaryota; kingdom Metazoa; phylum Arthropoda; class Insecta; order Odonata; family Libellulidae; genus Sympetrum; species Sympetrum striolatum. Next base: position 41,929,020 of record OX388349.1, read on the forward strand.
CGCTTCCACCGGTTTTCTCCTCCGTCCCTATGCTATTCCGTGGACCTGTGATTATTACTATGCACCAGGTGGACGATGACCTGACGTCTCTTCTAATAGCAACCCTTGCACGGACCCTCCAATAGAATATTCTCTCATTTTCAGGGACGATTTTCAGTGCGCGCGTTGCATCCTGATTTAATTCTTTAAGGGGTTAGGGTGCGTGGTTTGACCACGGGTCGTTTAAACATGCCGACCCTTTTAATGCTCTCATTTTATACCTCAAGATAGGCATCCTCTTCTCGGAATAATAAGATAGCTTCGGATTTGAATTTTTACATTATAATAAGCTGCTGAGCCTGAAAAGTTTAAAGTATCAAAATTACGTTCCATTTGGTAGTATATTTTACGTCTTTGGGATTGGTGAATCAGCCGTTCTTTAATGTATGAAGTGAGCGCTAGTGCTCCAACTAGATTATACCAACTTGAATTATAACTCGTAATATCTATTAAAATGTATTCTCAGTGAGACTATCCCTGCTGTTTCTAAACGATAACCGTAATGGCTGTATCACATCAACCTCTTTTGATACAGCTATAAATCACGTCATAATATCTTTCACGAAAAAATTGTTCAGGAAATTCAATTTTAAAACAATAACAATTCAAATATTTTTTAAGACCATACAGCCTATAAAAATAATAAGTTCTAACATTTTCCCTTTCTTTACAAATTCATTGGGCTTTGAGAAAATAATGAGACTAGATTTCCTACCATTGTTTTCTAAAACCAACAAGTTTTGCATTTATAAGTCAATTTTGTATATACTTATATTTTGTTGCTACTTTCATCTATCTAAGAACTGATTCTCTAATTACACCTATTAATTCCATTCACCGGCAAAACTAATGAATGATATTGTTAGCGTTAATTTACCAAAATTCTTCGACTATGAATGTATTGGGGAAAAAATAAATTCACACTTCAAAATCACCGTGATTTTTTTCACACATGTTCATTAGCATAAAATTCTTCTGTATCATGTAATGGATGCGACACAAACCAATATTTGTAACATAAATCAAGATTCTAACATGACTTAGATAGAGAAGGAGAATATTAATCGCAATCTAGCCAAAATAAACACGTACTATTATACTGAATGATAGTAATAAGGTAGTAATACTATTTACTAACTTTTACTCTCGGTTATCACTTTTTCTATAGAAAGTTTCTCGCGATTTTTGTATCGCAAAAATAAGATCTATCTAAACTTTTATGCCCGGTCGGAACTTTAAATCCTCCAGGTAAACAAGTTTCCAATTCCCAACCCCGTTCCTCCACTTCCTTTAACTTAAAGCGTAGGCGTACACAACGTGCCCTTCTTCCTCCCCCCATTACCCTTTCCCAGAAAAAGGGTTTTAACTCCTTCCTAAAGAAGGACGGCTGCGCGAATCTGTGTTTTTCGAATGCACAGGGCGCGTGCTCTTGCACCTGCCTCCCTGCCGAGGCAAAACAGATTTCCACCCGCAATCCCCAATCCATTCCCCGTGAATCAGTGACGTAAGGGATTTCAGGCGCACCTTTGCAGGGAAATAAAGGGGTCGCGCGAAGAAGGGTTCATGCCGGGGGAAAAGGTTGTGCAACATCTTGCGTCGAGGTACTATGCCTTCCCGGGAGAGCGCGCCGCTGTAAATGAGACGTAAAGAGACACAAAAAGGGTACCTTGTGGGACTCGCGCTCGAGATTTGACGTTCCCGAAAGTTGCTCATTCACAGTCGGCTCTTTTTTTTCGGAGGCAGATGCGAGGGAGCATCTGTCACACTTGGCAAAGGTGTGTCCTTCGCGATGCTTGGAGGTGCACCTTGCGACTCTTGTTTTCCTGGGTGGTGTCCGAATCGGTTATTTTCGGGGCGTTCTTCCAATCGAGTCGCGTGCTGTTATTCCCGATAAGGTCGAGTGAAACGTTTTGCATTAAGCAGACGTACGGAAACTTTTGAGAATGTCCCTCGCACGGGTTAAACAGCTGCTCTTCAATGCGTGGCATTGCGAATGCTTTTAAAATACAGGTGGAGAATCATAATTGCAAGTTCGACCTCGCTGATGAGGTAATCTCGACAGTATTTCAGAACAACTTATTCAATCTCTGAAGAAAGCTATTATTTTTTCCTGCTCTATGACATTCTTTCTGTAGACCTACCAACTTAAAATGGCATATTATAAATACTAGGTTTTTACCTTCTGTCTCTCAAACATATTGTAAATTCAATGAATTCAAGTACCATTAAAATAAGAATGAATGTAATAAAAAAATAGTGCAAAATATTTAACATTAATATTAATTTTTATAGGAAAATTATTCTTTAATAATGAATTTTCATTAAATTAAAATCTGAATAATATAAGTTTGCAAATATTTTTATAGTAATTTATTTGTTAATCATTAATTTTTATTGTTTTCATATCTGTTTTAATGTATTGCTTCTAGCAGTTTAATTGGATTATTTTCCTCTGCTAAAATATGGCTAAAATTATTATATTCAAAATTAGCTTAAACTTAACTTTCTGAACTCACATTTGCGTTACACAGGAATATTATGCATTATTTCACATTTATTGTTTATTTTTATTGATTTAATAACGTATGCTATTAAATCCATGTTGGTAAATATTTTACTATCTTACGCTAATGCCCATATAAAATCTTCATTATTTTATCAATAGTGTTTTAAAGAACTATATTTCTTCTCATTCTTTCCCACGATATCACTTTATGGTATAATATACGACAAGTTACTTAGAAAGGTGATTATAAGTTTTAATTTGACCAGAATAAAGATATTTTACCTTCATTATTAAAGTGGAGAATGTTCCAAAAGTTTTATCAACATTTTCCGAGAACTACCATGAGTAGTTTTCATGCACATAGTTATTTATAAAAAGTTTATCTTTCATAATTTTATCGATAATATTTATGTAACTTTTTTTGATGGAAAACTTTATCCTATACTATCATGTAAAGCTATCGCAGGTTATCATAGCTATGCTAGATGTGTTGAAAAATATTCGAAAGATAAAATGCACTCATCTGTATACGTTTGGTCGTTTTGGAGGGAACTTACTTTCCTTTTACGACACGAATCGCCCATTTACATTCATCGATTTATCTCGGTCGGAAGCATTTATCGATCGAGGCAACCGAATTGTTCTCCGATAAATATCGGGTTTATACGTTGCAATCTCGCATTCCATCTCCGTGTTATTCAAATAGAACAAATGGACAACTTACGAGCCAGCCAATCGCGCATTTGATCCCGGTATATATTACCGATTCCTCCCAAACTGAGGCCGTCGATATATCGAATGCTAATTCTCGACGTACGCGAACAATCGATAATAAGATCGGTTAAAACATTCCCGGGGCGGAAGAATACGCGGGCGAATTCTTCAGGGAGTGCGTTGGCAAGGCTTGTATTTTTTCTTCACGAATTGTTTCACGAAATTCTCCCAACTCCCTCTTTACACATTCTGATGGAACAGAGAGCCAAAGATACACATCGCGTGCATATCTTGTACGGAGCCGCGCAGGACCCGTTCTCAACGAAAGGGTTTTCAGCTCCCTCTTTCTTTATCTCGCCGTATTTGAATAACACACCTTGATTTCGGCGGGGCGATCGTCGACAGGAATATTTAAAATTCCGCCCGATTCATTATTCTCCTTTTTTGTTGAACGTATCAATCAAGGAAGGTTCGATATCCTTCTATTACGCAGTCAAATCAGCGTGCATCAACCGCTGTCGGCATCGGAACCAAAGCGTTTCTCAATGGATGTCTGTCTAAACAGAATGAGGCGTATCACACAGCTGATGGGGCTATAATAGGAGATTGATAAGGGCTAAGCTGCTCATGTGGAATAGAAGCGTTGAGCTCTCGGCGTTGGGGTTGGAAATTCTCAAGCATTACCGCTTATGCAAATTCGATGTTAATGTAGCCTTAGGTACGAAGGCATAAATTTTCAGCTTCAGTTATGAGATTAATAACCGATTCAACAGGGAAAACAAATCGGTGATTGATGTTGTGTAATCATCGAGTTTACACAAGGCCCTGTCATCAGTGCAAATTTTGTTTACCTCCGCAAAAGTTTAAAATGCCTCCATAAATTTGTTTGTTCATTGAACTTGCAAATTCGGGGGTTTAATTGTGGAATATTACGAATTTGTATGAGCCGCTCTGTGGATAAATTACCATAATGGCTGTTTTGATTAAAGAACAATTCTCTGGGGGTAATCTTCCCTCGGTAGCTTAATTAAGCGGAACTAAACTAACATTAAAGCAATCATAGAGAAATGTAATTTGAAGTCAATCGTGCTTTTTCGCACCTCCCACGAATACGAGCAAATTCCTGAGTATGTATATGATTTGCTTACCAGAATTTAACTTGATAAGAATTAACGAGATACTTCCCTTCGATTAGGATACCAGGTTTGTTCATTTGTAATTCATTTGGGTAATCATAAGTTGATCATCTCTGATGGTCCTTTATAACTTCAAGTCGATGATTGATCATTCAAATTGCTCTTTTCAGTCGACTTCTATTTTAACTTACGATCCTCGCATATAACTCCTCAAGCAATCAATAAATATCCACGCTCTCATAATTGTATAATGCATATATAAAATCTGCTAAGGGCTATAACATTTATTTTTCTAACACTTCTTGCATCTCTGATGATCCCATATAACAGTTGCGATCTTAGAGTCATGGAGTTATTTCTAACAATTGCTATTTTTCAAATTTCGGTTATTACATAAAAATTTTCAATCTGTCAATAAAAACAACGTCTTTATGATTGTATACAATAAAAATCTAATCAAACGAAACCATCTCAGGGTTCACATTGTGGTATTTCTTAATTTGTAAAAAATTCAAGGTAACAACTTTTTACTAGACCACTAAATATCTGAAAAAACACGACCTAGGTTGTTACCATGAATTTTTTTACAAAATCTAATCACTTTAGCTTTTGCAAATCGGTGTTCTAAGGGTCCAGGACAACTCACCGCGGCCGTTTCGACGATATTATTGTAAATGTTCTCTCGATAAGCGTAATTTCATATAGAATTCAATATAGATAAATAAATCTGGTTACAGGCAACTTTTGCCTATTAAGTATATATTTATGTAGCAGTTCCCATTTCTTCAATCAAACCCGCATGAATGCGACCAGTATTCCGAATAATATATCTAGAATTTTCATTTATCTGTCATTGCAAATTTTACTATTTAAAACAAGCGCCAGATACTACTATCATTTGATATTAATCTTCTCCTGTAAAGAATGAAAAAATCCTGAATATTCTACAAAAGTTAATTAAACTCGTCATAACACGACCGTGGTTAATCGTCTCAGTCATCTTCTAACGACTCATAGATTTCTGACGGGTATAATTACATTTTTTTCTGTTTCGAAATCAATAATCCGTTACCTCACGTATTAGAACGTACAGTTACTAGGATGCAAGGAGTCAAAAGTGCAAAAGTTTATGCCTAAACATATGATGCTATTTATGCATAAGCTGCTTTCGCAAGTATCTACTTCATACCCTGCAGGTTAATTCCTTGATAACAATTTCTCATAAAATTATATACAAATTTTTCTCTATTATATAAAATTCAGATCGAATCATGACTAAAATACGATGGTAAAGGAAACTCGTTTGGCAAATGAACTCTGATTGCCTTTAATGAAAATCAATTCAATACGCGAACTCCTATGCAATGTACAGCTTTTTTCACCTATTAAGCTTTAGGCAGCGCTAGTAAATTTTGTCACAAAATACCAAACGTATTCGCCATCTAAATGGAGATTATCTCATCCGCAACAGGATAATTGGTTGCATATATTAACTTTTTCATCTTTAAAGTAAGTGTTTAATGGCCGGCGAGCAATCTTATTTGCATAATGGGACTGGACATAAATGGTTCAATTTCCTTCTACTTCAAGTAGGTGTATTTACGCAAAATGAATGGATAGCATATCATAGGTGTAACGAAGGTCTTCATCGAGTAAGAAATCTTCAGATTGACTTCTTTTATAATGAATCATGGACAATTTTAATAAATCAAATATTATTGGATATTGCTGAATAATTCTCAAAATACCTCAGCTGGCATCTGGAGAAAGGCATGTGAGGGAATGAAAAATTGACTATACATTCGCTTAAGTATATTCTCAATTTATTTCTGATATAATTCCATGTGAGAGAGTTCTAAAGCTGGTCATGATAGGGATTACTGCAAGATCGATTTCCTGAGGTGAACACAGGAAAGGAATTAACATAAAATTGTGAATTTATACACTCAATAAGACATGAAATATATCTTTCCGACAGCTTGTGCGCAGCGTAAATGTCAATCAAACTTAGAAGGTAATTGAAGAAATTAACGGAGCTTTTTTGCTCAATTTGGAACGTTTCCTACAGAAAATAATCGCTGTTTGTACTTCGAATATTTTTCGAAGGGGTTTCTTATCTGCTTGATATAGGTAGTACATACTTGAGAGAAACTACCTTTATAGGGGATAATATATATTTTATATACGTAAATGTTATCTTAACTTGATACAAAGCTCAAAAAAGTTAAGGCTTGATACTATTTAAACAAGAAATGGCCCCTCTTCAAAAGTAAAAGTTACCGTTTCTACACCTCAACACAGGGTTTGATCAGAATACAAAAATGATCTAACCTTAGGTAGATTCTACCTTCAATTACTATCTTGAGTAGTCCCTCGCCAATCAATATTTGACACACATATTTCATCTGTCAATACTTAATTACGTCAATAAAGCCCTCTTATCAAACCATCTATAGCACCTCCGTGCTTGTTTTCCTATCAATCCAACTTAAATTTTCCACTTGTGTAGAATATAACTAAATTGATGTGGATAAGCTTGTTATGTAAGAACGATTAAGTTAATTCAATAGTAGACCAATTCTACGGAATACAGTAAATTCTACAAATGAGAAGAAAGATTGCACTCATGGTTGCAACTTAGTACTCTGAGCTGAGATTAGTTTCATCTAAAATCTGTATTAGTTGTGAAGACTTTAAAACATGGATCACGACGATTAAAAGGCATTGAAAAATTTGAAAACGCGACATATAGCCATCTTATACTCAGGGAATCCTCAGCGTCTATATACGATGCCTAGGCAAAAAATGTACACATCCCGTTGGCAGCGGGTACCCAGTGAGGCTGGGTTAATTCGGCCCAAGGCCGCGCGCACAATTAGTGTTCAACGTGATAGTTTCTCGTCCGAGTGATCGGCGAGGTATTCGGAGGAAGTCCGGCCATTGAGCAAATCATCATATTCATTTGCATGAGGAGCGCAGCGGATGTGAAATCTATTGATATGACCGACACATGGTACGTGCCGAAGAATATGAATCGGATTTTTTCGTCACTCGCGAGTTTTTTAACTTCCCCGGGCATTCCGTGACGCCGTCCATTGATTGTTCGTCCGTAAAAATCCTGTTTAGTGAAGCGTGCGTCGATTTTCTCAATTCGCAGCAAATATTTCCTCCGGCCTTTAAGTGTAGCTACAGTGGCGAATTATACCCCTATTGTGATTCGATTTAGATTCTGTAGTAGTGAATGTTAACGCATGTTAGTGAACGTAGATGTCATTGTCTGAGTCTGAACATTTTCAACAGCGATCTTTTCATCCTTAGTATTTTACCCTTAATAATTTAATATTAGATTAAGGGCCGCAGATATATTGATGAAAGGCAGATAGAAAAAAAGATAAAAATACTCCTTCTCAAAGATTCTTACTAAATTGTTTCCTAAGAGGAATATCTGAAAGCTGGTTTTTCTTTTCATTCAGGATTCTACTTCAGAAGTATCTACGATTTACTTCTGCAATTAGTCTTGTACTTACCAATTCCAAAAAATGTAATGTTATATATGTATTTTGTGGACGTAGTCAAATTATGATTTCTTTGATCAGATTGGTGAGTTCCACCATATTTAGACATAAGTGATTAATTATAGTCTCATACTTATAATTATCTTCTTATTACCAATTTAATGAGATACTGACTCATTCTTTGGAATGTAGGCTTATATATAAGTATTTTATGCTTTTAAGGCTATAAGAGCAATTTTAATTGGGAAAAGTTTGATTTACGTTCAAAGAGATTTTACTAATGCAATTCTACCTCAATGTGGTTTTACTTTTCATTCGAGGGTATGTTTTGAGTATTTACTTTTAATTACTTTTTAATCATCAGTGTAATTAGATGACGACTCAATTTCATAAATTCATAATAAAAGCAATCAATGAAGCTTTGATTTCGTGGAACTTTATCCTGGTAGTTGGGAAAGATTATCTTTGCAAACCTCCATAGTACTGTTTATTAAGTAGGCGAAGATGGACTTACAGTTTGAGACCTGTCGCCTGCTTAATAAACTGTTGCGTGGACTTTCGCAAAGTGTTCCTTCCCAATTACATAATTTTATAGGCTAAGACATGGATAGATTTTAGTATTTTAATGCTGAACGAGCAATTAATATTTGGAAAAAGTTTAATTTGTGTTCAAAGAGATTTCTTATGAAATTCTACCTCAGTCTTTATCTATGTTACTTCAAGTCAAACTTATTCAACTATGCCACCTTTTCTTCTGCTCACTCTTTAACAGAGTAATTAATCTACAATGGGAGACTTCAGTGAGAAGTAATCTTGAGTGAAGCGTAAGAGTTTAATCGACGAAAGATTTTTTCCACAGATTGTCAGTCCCGGTCCGAATCAGAAAAGACAGCGAGTGAAAGGATAGAATTATACGAGTTCGAAAGAGTGGATATACCGTTTGCATAAATAACGTAAGATGCGTTGATTACGTCGGGGAATAGGTTTTATGTGAATTGACCTTCGGGGGGTGGGTTGTCTAGCCCTCGAGGTAAGAGCTCATGCTCCTTGTTAGCGCGCTCACTTCATTCTCGGACGATGCATGCGTGTGTTTGGTGCAACGGAAAGGGGAATCTCTCCTCCTCCCCCCTTAGGGAACCGGATTCGAGACCAGAGTTCACGTCCGCGAGGAAGAATAGGGGAATTATTCTCGAGTGCGTTGTTCGATATGATCGTGACGTCTTAATTCCCCGCGTCACGGTGCGTAGAGTCTACGCGGCTCCATTAAATGCTAGCGATTAGTCTCTTCCTTTTCTAGAGTTACGCTGGGTTATCTCTATGATGGATTGGATATCGTCTATGTCGCGGGGTAAACGGGATTTGAAGCAATATTACTTTGGTTATTGGTGATGCAATACTAATTGTAATGGGAGTTTTCTCTACGATTTTATATAGCCTTTTTTCCCTTAAAAATAAGAAAAATCGCGAAGAAACTATTTTAAATATCCTCTATTACTAAAATATAAGGGATCTGAAAGAGTTCATTTAAATTTTAGAATCTAAAATAATGCATTTTAGATTCCTTAACCTTTTGAAGTTGCCACTGACATTCAGTGGCAACTTCAGTGCAAGATTTCAGTGCTATATATATATATATATATATATATATATATATATATATATATATATATATATATATATATATATATATATATATATATATAATTTCTGCTTTCTATTTAAAAATTCAAAAATAATAATTATAAAACGTATTAATTCAGGCGAGGATGAGACTAAATGTCTCCTCTTCTTTCTGATTCAAAAATTGAATTTTAGGATTGCTATTAAAATATCTAAGTAAACTTCCAATCATTTAGCTCTTTTCTTCAAAATTTACTGCGTAGCAATTTTTATAAATAAGAAAGAGATAATGTAATATCAGGCTGTTTTTACTAACGTGTTTTCTACAACATATGAAGGATGAAGATTTTTTAAATGAATAGCAGAACATTACTCGCCAAAAATACTGATAGAAAAAACGAAGGGATTTTTTTGTTTTCTCTCAACTTGAGTGACATGAGAGTATTTGGTTCTAGAAGAAGAAATAATAGACACCTCAATATGTACTCTCTTTAATATCGCCTATTTTTCATTATTTACTCAAATTACATTCTAATGCAAATTTATTAAAAATTTACGGGGGCTGTTTATATAATCCAGAATCTCACTCTATAAATCCTCAAGTAGTAGTATTTTTAAAAGTGCTTCGACAGCTTAGGTCATTTCACACATTGGCTCCCACTGGGAATCGAACCCGGGACCGCTTTCACCAAAGGCAAACGCGCTGTCCACACGACTATCCGGGAGCATATAAATCCTCAAGTGGTTGGAAATTTAAAGAATATCTTGTCATTATAAGTATAGCTGTATTTACTGTAACAGAATTGGGATGTATTGAGATCGGTAGGAGGCACTTTTCCATTTTCTCGGAGGGGACAGTAAACGCGCAATTTTTCCTTATCATTTTCGCGATATCTTCTCTCCGACCGCCGGCAAACGAACACGATGGTGGGAATATTCGCACAAAAGGAAAACGACCGTTTCCACCGTTTACAAATTACCGACATGGAACGCGCATAACATATGATGATACCCTCTCCGCTGCGTTCATCTCTTTTGTTTTCCTCTTCACGCTACGGGGAGAGTAGAAGTAGTCGGGCCCCATACTGGTGCCTTGTGGGACTCCCTTCCTTTAATGCCGAAAGGCGTGGCAGAGAAAATGTTGAGACTCCGAAGGTTGTGTGGGGTATGAACCAAGATTAATGCTCTTGCTAGTGGACAGGAAACACACGTAGGCCTAAAACTCCCATCCACTTGTTCCAGCACTTCGACCCAACCTTTTATCTCGCTGCCTCCCCTCGGATCTCTTCCCTCACTCTTACATCTTTCTCCTCCACATTCTCTCTATGTGTTCCTCTCCGTTGCCCCCTAATCTCCCCGTTCTTCCTCTTCACTTCATCAACTCGTGTCTTCGACCAATTATCCTGCTCACGCACCTATACACATTTTTTGCTCGGATTTGCCCTACCACTAAGTAAGGCTGGTTCTATTACCTTTCTCATGCAACCTACTTTTTACTATTAACTTTTTTACAGATCTTACGTTTCTTGTTAGACATTAACTCATTTTCCATCAAATTAGATATACCACTAATAACTTTCGAGCAACGGCATGTTTTCTTGCGTTCGTTCGATTTCTTGATTTTCTTCAAAGCATTTTAATGTAAGATATTGAACTACATCTCTAAATCTGTAAATCAGTAAAAATTATAGCCTCTTCAATTGATAAATATCAGTAAATTCCTGATTGGAGGCAGGATCAAATTTAAAAAAAACATAACTGAAGTATATTGTGGGTAGTGATATTGCTACCAAACGATAGAATTTAAAATAGTGTTCATGAGGTTCTTTTAATCAAGTGCAGCGTTAAAAACCGTTCTTAGAATTCATATCCTCATTTGTTTTTCAAATTCTCCTCCTCATTGTTTTTATTGTATATCAATTAAATTCCAAATTAGCAACTTTATTCCTAACATACGAGATACCGAAGCTATCGATCTAAACTGAGATTGCAAAGTTTTTAGAATGATAATTGCGTAGGTTAATTCATATGATTTCCGTTGTGAATGTCATTATTTAATTTTATTTATAAATTTGAGACTTTTATGCTTTGAAATGACTATGAAGGCTTATGTTAAAACAGCTCTCATCACCAAATTAACGAGTTTTATTAAATATGTAGGACTTGTATGTGCTATGAATATGACAACTTTGGTTAATATTTTAGGTTTTAAGCTTTTATTTTTATTCAAGGTTTCAAGAACGTCTTCCATTTACGTGATTATCAATTATCAGCTCCTGGTGAAAAATACAAGCATAAATTGGTAGGAAATAACGCAATCTGTGTAAAGAGGATTGAGTAGAATGAATCTTACCCGAGACTCGTACAAAAAGATTAACACTGAATACTTATGACCGATTTTGAATTAGTTTTCATTCGGGAATTTCGATTGGATAGATAATCCCACTTTTCTATATGACTGAAGCACAACTTTTCTAAGACAATTATGAGACTATAATTTCTAAGACAACTGCTTTGCGCGTAGTGGAATGTGTGAAATGGAATGGAATGTGCATTTATTTACCTATTTTGAAAAATTATTCGCGAATTCCTCTCCTACATTTCCTATCCCAACCCAATCACTTTACATCTTTCTGTGCTCCTTTTGCATTCCATTGTCCTCTCATTTTCTCCGGCCTCCTGAATAAGACATCGCCCATTAACATGATGTTGTCTCGGCCCTCTTACCAAAGGTCCAAACGGAGAAAGAAAGGTTTCCCGCCGCATAGCCTTCCCCACCAAACACTTCCACTATTTTTCTTTTTGTGTTCTCCGAATGCCTTTTCCCACGCATCTCGCTTCCAACGAACATCTCAATAAGATGTAGATGGAAGGATTCTTGATACCAATTATCGAAAATTAATGTTTTTCGATAGACGTTTACGGGAATAAATAGAAATGGTGAAAGTGAGTTGTTCTATAATGAGGTGCGTATAATGAAGATCAAATGCTAGGAGAAGATAACTACAAAGTACAGTTTTACAATCGTGGCTTCGATTAAGTTCCTCTGAATATTTTTCTTGGGTAGAAATTTTATGGAACTGCCTACTTAAGTTTAAGCAATATCGTATGAGTAGCCGCAATAAATCTGAATGTGTGAATGGAATATAATACAAAAATCTTGCATGATAAGTACAATACAAGTAATTTATATGCTGCTCAAGTTTTTTAAATTCAAACTGATTAGCTAATTCATAGTGGTGTTATTTTATAATTAATATATGTATTGCATATTTATATTTTTCTATATATTTATTTTTTATTATTTCTATCAATAAATGCTTATGTTGTATTTAGTTGGGTTTATTGTATGTATGCACAGTAATATTTTTATTATGTTTTTTAAAATTAATTGTTATGTAAGTTAACGTCGCCGCCAGTCCTTGCAACTAACTGCGGCGGTTTTGTATAATAAATAAATAATAAATTAATTAACGAAAATATTTTCACTTCTAAGTCTATGATCCATTGTTGAAGAAATAAAGATAAATCTATTGTGGAATTTACCCATAGTTATTGGTCACCTGGTTGAATTAAATTTTAATGAAAAATGTAAATCATATATTATACATATGGCAATATTCTTGGAAATTTTTATCCTGTGAAATATCTACTTTAAATATAACTGAACCCAGCCAATAATATTTTTATTATGACGAGTTGTCTTAATGCTGAGTTGCCCTTAGGACGAGTTATCCTAATACGAATTTTCCTACATTGAGTTGATAACGAACCATAGCATTCAAATCCCTAAATCGCACCTATTTAATTCTACTCTACAAGAACGTAAATATTTTATATGAAATATATACAAAATAATCAATTCATTGACATTATTTGTAATAAATCCATAGATCTACTGCAGGACCAAATTGTATGAGAAAAGTTACGAATCGTTGCTAAACTTTTAAGAATACGAGATTCGTGCTTCGAATTTCTCATTGCATTATAACAAATCTTGGTTTCAGATAATCTGATAATTTTAACTACTTCAAAGATTCAGCGGAGTTTAAAAGATTTCACTTAATTTTTAATTTATCTTCATTGACTAGATCCGCGGAGTCCTATGAGACAAATTGAACTGATTTTGGTGTAAAAAATATTTATGGAGTAGCGTAATGTAACACGGGCTCCATCTTGGCTTCGATATCGTCTTACCCATTGGAAAGAGCTCGATTTTTAACGTTCCAATGATTCCCGTTTATTTCTCCGCTAAATTAAACGCCTCCTCTTTTTACCACCGCTTCTAGGCAAGCATCCACGTAAATTCAATTATCCAACGTATCGAAGGCAATTATCGCTCTTATGCGAGATATAAAATTGCCTCTCTTCGCTCTCTTTGACTCACTTAGCGTCGCTTATGTTTATCGAGTCGGTTTGAGCCACAATCGTATTTTCGCAAAGCAGATCTGCGCGCGAAAACCGATAGCCTTGTCCCATTATCGGCCACGATACTTCTTTCATAGCGTCGTTTAATTAAACCGTTCGAATACGTTTAACTTTAGTGCCTCCGAGATTTCGAGTCCAGCGAAATCGAACACGGAGTCATTTAGGGGCTGAAATTGCCTCCTTATCACGATAGAGTTACTCAAACGGGTGACACCTATCAGCCTATCTAGACGAATCGTCACCACCGGTCGTTCGCATATGAAGGCAGCATCGCTATCTCGCTATTTTCCGTTCAGAGTGGCTATTCTATGATCATTTACGTTTTCTTCTACGTGAATACCTCTAATCATACCAATCAAAGGTGATATTTCTGTAATTTTTTCTTGATGTGATCGATTATTTTTTTCCTTTGAACGAGTGGAACTTAAATCTAGGAGAATTAATTCCAGCATCCTCATCTTCGCAGATGAAGTTAGCTCTAGTAATTTATATCGTTATTTAGATTAAAAATAACATAAATTATAATATACAGGGTTTAAATAGTTGCTATTAATTTAGTATAAACTATTAAAACTTGCGGCATTCTCGAGTTTTCAGTTCGCTGTTAAATTTTATAAGGTATATGGTGGATAGTATGAGATGGTAATTCTGAAATATGACCCAGTAGAAATTGTTTGAACTTCTCAAACGTTGATGGGATTTGCTACTCTCTCCAAGAAGAAGAATATTGAGCTATAAATTGCTAAAAGTTTCAGTGTAGAAAGAAAATAACTCCAAAACTTAGCTCAAGAGTATTTTTAGCACAGGCAGTAGTTTCTGAGTCTTTCTCTCCTCGAGAGTTCAATATTAATATTTAAACAATTGATGTGATGGAATTATTGCGAATTAAGATATGTTACAACAAGATAATTAGGTTATAATATAATAGTTCTCAGTAACACTGCATTAGTATAATTATATCTTAAAATTATAAATATTCCAAACTGAAATCTTTTTAATCTAAGTTAAAGTGCTATCCTTTCCTTGGAAGTGAGAATTAGTACTTGGCAGTGAGCTCTTTGTCAACAGATTTAATTCAGAATTTCTTAGGCTCCAACCCTTTATAATTAAACGAGACGATTTATTGACATGTGTCCGGTGTCTCCTATACAATTACAATTTTGAAAATTTGAAAAATTAATAGATTAAGTTTTTATCCATTAGAGAAGATACAGGGATGATTTATTCATTTGTTTTCAAAATTCATTCTGCGTTAACTCGAGTATGAAGGAGAGTGAGATATCAAACTAAGTGTTTCAAAAATATTTAGTCCTTTTTGCTGGTCTGTAGTAATGATAGAAAAGGCGGTTAAATTCACTAATGTTAATCAGTTGTTTAGGAGTCATATTAATTGTTCTACGTGTAAATTGTAAATATATTTATTACAAAAATATTGAAAATTTCCTCAAGTTTTACTATTTCTACATTAATTATGTGAAATTCCTTGCATTTCTTTCTGTAATCAGGCCATTTAATCTTCAGGTGACATTCTTAAGTGTCTACCATTTTTCATGGGTACAAGGAAGATACGCTCTCCTAAAACATCATTTATCCGTCGAATCTGTATAGCATCCACCCATCTACAGCTTTTAACATATTTCTTCTGTAAACATCTTATTGATGACCCAATTGCTCGACTACTGAGACATGGTCCTGGGGGTGTTTCAATTTGTCCGAACAATTCAATTACCGTATTTTCGTCGCATTCGACGCGATAGCATCTGCGACACAACCACAATATGTCGAACAAGAGTGCACGCGCATAAGAAAAGAGCCCGTTACAATTGAATAAACAAGTCGAACGGATACCATCGCGTAATACCACCAACATTGCTCAAACCCGAGATTTTCGCAGCTCGCGAGGGGCCATAAAAAGTCTTTCTCGCTTGTGTTCCCTCCCCTCTTCACTAGTGGACCATTCAAGATTCGGACGGTTCAAGTGCGTGGGACGAGGCCAATCTGAAAATACCATCTTCCTCTCCTCCGGCACGACCTTGTCTTCCCAAAGGAGCCCATAGCCGCTTCATCTTTTCGGATGTACTCTCCGGAGGGCCACTCCTTCGGGAATAAAAAAGAGACGAAATGGAAGGAAAGACAAAGTAACGCTTGGCATGTTTGATGTTTTCGTTGAAGCCATTCCGCTGGCAATGGACATCTCTCTCACAGCCTGTTTGCGTCCCCTTCTCTACACACATAAAACGGAAGGGGTCGGTGTCTCAAGGGCTGGAGACGGGCCTGGGCGGACCGCTGAGTGCGGCGGGCGCCCGCCTTTGCTATTATTCCGTTGCAGGAGTTAAAGGTGAATGAGTTTTGGCACCTATTTAAAGGCTTCCACGTCTTATAATGCTTGCAATTAAATATGGAGGGCTGATACATTTGTTATGATTTTAAGTTTCTTTAAATGTGCACATTGGTTAAAAAGAACCAATCTAAAAGGTTTAAATGTGAAATTCAATTGCATATGTTATTGAAATAGATGAGGCTATTTCTTGGAGTTACCTCGAAAAAATAATTCGGCAAGAACTGATATCTTTGTAATGATATGAAGATTCTTAAAAAGTGAGTATTGGTTAAATAGAACGCATATACACGTATAAAAAGGGTAAATGCGAAAGTCAATTGTATAGATTATACATACGTTTACATTAGATGAGGCTGTTTTTTAGGGATGGCTCGATAAAATAATATACAAGAACATAGGAAATGACTGAGGATGAACTATTACAATACGAGAAAGTGGTAATCCTTTTACAAGGGCTGTGAAAATATATTATTTATTATCACTTTGCTGAACTAAATATAATTCAGTAAAAAAGAACAATCCTATCATCTAAAGATGAACTAAGGATGAGCTAGGATCTAATCATAATGCCTTGGTTCATATTTTAACCAAAATATGATATGTACAAGATTATAACTGATGAAAATAGTAATTAATATTTATTCATTATAGAATTAGAACAGACAACAGTACAGTTCATGGATTGATAAGATATTCTCTCGCTCACAAGATAAATTATCTTGAAAACAGGTATCCAGTTTTACTTTACTGCCAATACGCTTTCACTATAAAATAATTGTATTTTTTGAGTCATAAATAAGAATATTGTAAATATTTCGGGATAAATGAATAAGACTCCATCATTTCCTCTCTCTTATGAGAGCCGCAACAGGATTTGAAGGTATTTAAAGATTTTCAGTGCAGAAGAACTGTTTTTCCCGCTAATTTTTATATTTTTATCGATTCTTGTGGCATTAAAAATGAACTACCTCATGCAAATTACGTTTACATTTATATTTCATAAATTATATTGGATTTAATTAATTAAATTTACAATTTAAAAATTGATTGTTACACGGAAATTAATTAATTTAATTCCCTGAATCATCGGCTATTCCCAAATTTAATTGCTGCGTATTCATTCATTTATATATTTCGTTTAACATCTCTAACAATGAATATCATCCATGAGAATCTTTCTCTTCTCGAGCCACGACCCACCCGCATAACCCCTTCATCTTTCACCTCCGCCCGCCAAAAAAGGCATCGTGTAGGTTGGTACCGCGTTTACTCAACGTCATGTTGTATTAGGCGACTCTCTCGCCGAGTAAAATGTCTTCCTATGTCCTCGGTTCGCCTTTATAATGTAATTTTACAGCACCGTGTTTGCCCATGAATGGGTTCGCCCGTGTGCTTGAATGTGTTCATTCCCTTCGTGTTTTGTTTTCTCGCTTTGATTAATTCGCTCCGAGGTGCTTTCCTCTCCACCGTGGGAACTTTCAACGCAGAGCCCTTTCCTCGCAGCGATGTTCTATCGATTAAAAGGTTTCGCTGGCGCTAGCCTAAGAAAGTTTTATAATACAAAAAATACCTGTATACCAAAGCCATGTCAAGCGTTGACTTTAATTCAATTGCCTCTTGATTCATTACTCCTAAGTATTACTTAGTGGCTTTCTGCATTGGTGTGAAAGCGTAGATTTTATTTACTGTTTAGTTTTTGAATGAATCATGCACAGCCTGTAATGAATATTTTCAGGCTTTCCCCTTGACCAATAGTGAACTGAAAATTTCATGGCGAGTCCACCATCACTTTGAATTGTAACTAATAATAATAACAATAATATTAATGATAAATTTATTACGGGTATCAAACCCATTTACATAATACAAAATCAATATAAAAATACACATAGAATAAATAAAAACATACAAATAAATCCAAAGACATCAATAACAAAGAAAAGTAAAGAGTATAAAACACTAAAGAGTATAACTAAGATCGCATTTGCAAAAATAAATCAACATACATCTTTAATATTAATCATACATCTTCTTTTAAAATACTATTATTTTATTGAGCTGTTTGTAGACATCTCATGCGTTCCTACGAATGCTATAGATGTATTCTTCACTCTTGAACGATGGCATATGAACTAAATATCGCCAATAATGAAACTTTGAACGTATGATTAAGTGGCTAAATGCGAAGTATATCTTACTTCGAGAAAAATCGCTTCTCTGTTCATGAGTTTCTGTAGCAGTTTAATAACGAATCCACGAATTAACGTCTACAACTATCCTAGCATAAGAGTTGCTGTACGGTTCTTAATGTTTTTTATTCCAATCCTGGATTAATAATAGTTTTAAATAAATTGATTTTACATACATCCGTTTAGCCTTGGCTTTTCAGACACTCGCATAATTGTGCAGTTTACTAACTATATTATTTTCAAACTGATATAAGTGTAGATACTTCACCACTATACATGGTACCACTATAATGGATATAGAGGATCCAACTTGGAACAAGATATGACTTGTATCTGGGGAGAAAATGCACTTTTATCATTAAAGAATATCGTTAGAAACAATATTTTGAACAACAAACAAAAAACATCCATCCCATTCCCTGGAACTTGCTGCATTCCCTCTTAATCTCAAATTTGAGCACATAACTTTGCCTTTTATAATCCAACGTATACCTAAATCTCAAATCCCTTCCCTTTGCCATCCCTCCGGTTTTATTTTGCCTTTGTATTTTTCAGATTTTATTTTCTCCTGTTTTTGTCAATTAATTCCACAGACTTTTCATTATCTTCTTTATTTCATCATTCTCTCTCCAAATGGCCTCTTCAAGATACAAGTCATAGAATATTCACCAAAAAAACTTTGCCTTTTCCTTATTGTACAGGATTTGCTACACATTTCAAGTGCATATCTTAAAAAAATTCACGTTCATCCAGAACAAAATTTATTAAAGACGACTTCCTCAACGTTTCTTTAGTTCACTAACCTTACCCCACACGGTTGACGGATGTAGATCGGTCAATGGTCATCCTTCTTTTTCGATTATTTTTTATAAATACGGGTCTTCTTTTCCGGAAGCAATTCCCGGACCACTCTCTGTTAATAGCTTCCCACACTTCCTCTTCCTCCGGTAATGTGTTGGTTTTTCGGGGACAACGCTCCCACTATTGTGGGCATAAGGAACCAGATGCATTGTCGCCCAAACGCTACCATCTTGTTTTTTCCTACCAGACCTACCCTTAATGTCTATCTGTCGTCTCTTGTTCCTTCTCTCAACAAAGACCTCACACGTTTCCTGTTCTCTCCTTAAAGAGTCTTTAATATAGGTCATTTAACTCCCGCCCTTGAGTGATCTCATTTCTCAGAACGAATTACGCTAAGTTGGAAAATGTTGGCCGGTAATGGTCTGATTGGATGAAGTGATGTCCATGCAAACGTTTAAAAAAGTATAAGTTACATATTCGTTCTGTAATAGAGGGATATGGCTTGTGGAGAGATTTTGAACATATACTCCATCCAATTAGGTATACGTTATTTAAAATTAAAGAAATTTAAGCCACTCAGTTTAAATAATAATTAATAACAATCTTACATTTAAGACCAATTATGAATCGAAAATATACAAATATTTTCCCTAAGTATAAAGAACAACTTATTTTTCAATTTTCTATTATCTAACTTTCAACTTTAATGAACTTCACTCCCACGAGTCCCAAGTTTCCCATGCTTTTGCTTAAGGTAAACTTTGTGCTGATATCTGTGTTTCTGATTGGCCTTACCATATGAATACTAATTTTGAATCAGAATTTGGAACTCAAAAAGAATTTCCTGAAGTTATTGTTTTGCGTTTTATTTTCCAGACATGTATTAATATGTTCATAGGTTTAGAGAGTTATGTTCGCGTCCCTCAAGTAGTAAAAGCTAACTGATTATAGGGAGAAATTTTGGAAACTAGATCGTGAAAGCGCTTGTACATGTCATCTGCATTGGTAAATTACCTACAATATAAATACAAAAAAGAAAAGGTCACTGAGATTCACTGAATTTTTGGCAAGGTAAGGATGCTCAAGTTTTTAGCGATCTAATTTTATGAAAATGTTTGAAGGAGGGAATCTGATATTACATTATACTTTTTCATCTAATAATCTATTGATTCCAGTATTGAATGATCTAAGTTCACTAAGAATGGGTAGGGCAAACAAGGGATTGACTAAAGAAATTCAACACAAATCCTTATTTTAATCAGGAAAAAATATCCTCTTGAATTTAATAAAATTGATGTAATTTTCGTTTCAAAAGCAACGATGATCATTTTAAGAAACATTAAATAATGCTATTTTGAACTCTAACTTTATAACAAAGTCTTATCCAACAATAATGGATAACAAAGAGATATGTCATAGTATTTTTATTGAATTTCTCCATCTCAGTTTAGGCTTAGATATTACGAAATCATCTTATAGCGGATTAAGTAAAGATTGTCTAATTTAGAATGTTAAAAATCTAACTAAAGGAGATCAGAGTAGACTAACGATAAGGATAGCGATCAGGGTAGACTTCCAATAATTCTGAAGTAGTCTCAGTTGAGTCCAGGAAAGGAAGTGTTCTAAAAGCACAGCAAATAAAATTTTTGTCTCCTCAAAAAGATTCACGTTGAGTTATAGTGCGTAATATTTACTATATTTTGAAGTATCGAGTTTCAACCCTGCGGATGTTATCAATATTTAAAATTAAAAGAGAAAGCTTTTTAAAATTTCGGTGAGACCTTGAGTGGTCACGTGACAGATGGAGTGGTTGCCAAGGGTTTCCCGTAGCGACGACCCTTAAAGAAATCCTTAATGTCCCGATCCTTCTTTGTTCTCCGCATCCGTTTACCTTCCGCCCCATCCAAGAGACTGCCTCCACAATCACCGGCCACTTACCGAGTTTTGAAAATATTAGGGGCAAATATTTGGAACTCAATTAAGGTGAATCCCTCCTGGATGTAAACATTGGAGTACGCAAAGTCTGAGGTTTCGAGTAGTCTTCCGTCCTTTTTGAGACGGCGACAAAAAAGTCAACTACCAGTCAAGAAAAAGATATTTTCTTCTCATGTCTTCCCCTCTTGTGCGAGGGAAAAACCGTTAATTCTTCATGTGAAAGGTTATACTTCTCTACCGATTATATGGAGACATTATGAAGATATAAGATGTATAGGTACTTAGATAAACCGAATTCGTATGTTCTCAGTTTTGCTTTGGATGCAATAGTTTAAAAAAATACGGAATTAAATTATTTTTACTTTCTCCATATACGAAGTATAGAGAAAGTATTGTTTTCATGAAAAAATTCGACTTCGAGATTTCAACGGAAATACATGTTTTGGGGTCCCTAGAACACGTTTTGACTATTTTCGGAATGATGTCTGTGTGTATGTGTGTGTGTGTGTGTGTGTGTGTGTGTGTGTGTGTGTGTGTGTGTGTGTGTGTGTCTGTATGTGTGTGTGTGTTAGTGGGCGCTCTATCGTGAAAACTATTGGTCGTATTAATACCAAACTTCGTATATAGTACTGTGGTGTGTGCTGTCAGAGTTGATTAGTTTTTGGAGTAAATCGGTTGACCGGAAGTCGAGCTTCATTCATTATAGCTCATTTCCGGTTTTCAAAATATCTCCATAAATATGATATATACGTGCATTGTATTACTTATAAAAGTTTTAGATTATGTAATTTACTATAACTTTTGCATTTAACATATTTTTGTATCACCGGTTGATTAGGAGTTATTCGTGAAATACCGATAAACCGGAAGTAGCCGTTATGTACTTTGTGGGCGCTCTAACTTAAAAACGATGCATTATATCAACTCCAAATTTCATTTATAGTACTTTATTTAGTTTTTTAAGAGTTGATTAGTTTTTGGAGTAAATCGGTTAACCGGAAGTCGAGCTGTATTCTTCAAAGCTCATTTCCGGTTTTCAAAATATCTCCGTAAATATGATATTTAGGTATATACTATTATTAATAAAAGTTTTAGAAAATAAAATTTACTATAACTTTTGGTTGAATCATATTTTTGTATCACTGATTGTGTAGGAGTTATTCATAAAGTACTGATAAACCGGAAGTTGCTGATTATGTACTTTGTGGGCGCTCTGGGCTCTATGGGCGAAATGCCAATTTCATCGTTTTTCATCGATCATGTCCCGTAAAACATTATTATTCATGTTTTTGGCGTCAAAGATAATAATATATATATATAAATCACTCATATTCCAAGTTTAGATGGAATATAGAGTTCGAAATTACTGCGGTAGATAAATATTTACATCTTATATATATGGAGAAAGTCATGTGCTGGCCACATCAGATTTTTTTATTTATTGTATTTAATAATTCATCGGCCTGCATGATGTTGACTTGGATGAGTAACGCAGAGCAAGTTTGGGGAATAGAAAAATGGAATCATACCCTGCGGTACCCTATGGATTTTTCTTTGATTTCGCCTCTTTAATTTTTATAAAAGGAACTGATATATGGAATGTATATTATTGACATCTTAAGATACTGATGAAGTACTCAGAAAAGAAATCGAATACCAATTTTTCAAAAACTAAACAAATACTAGAATATAATTAACCATTGTTTCAAATGTTAGAAATTCAAAATTTTCAGTCCAAAATATAATAATTTGTTCAAATAAGACAAATGTTAGAATATTCTAAAAATAGTATCTCAGCAAACATTTTTATAAAATTTGTTGAAAAAATGAAATCTATAATTGCTGACGCTCAAGTTCTTGAACAAATGCAAATAATTGGGAAACATTTGGGTAACAGCAACGACTTATTGAAGTCACTATGATAGAAGGTCTGGGCAATGGAAATGCTCGTTAATTTCATTTATAATATGGTGCTTCACAATCGTAATTGACTACAGTGATTTAAAATCCATTACCCAATGGCATCCTTTGAGTCACGATAACTTTAAACAAGGTATGAGCGTACATGAATTCAGAAGAAGCTTATTGCATCAATTTGGAAGTATGTGACTAATTCTGGTCTCTACAAGTAAAGCATATTATAAGGAACCATCGATATTTTCCCTGAAGTTGAATTTAGAGAGTGTAACTTTCCTTGTGAATTATTCGTATGAAGCAGTCAAAATTCAAAATTTACATTAGTTGTCACATATCATCATCCTGCGTGCTTAATTTAATCGTAAAATAAAAATGAATCAGTATTGATGTTTTAAAATACAACTTGCTCGAGCGATTTGGAGCGAGAAGAAACATTCAGTTTCCTAATATAAATTGTAAATAACAGAAATATTTCACCCCCGTACTATTTTAAGCCATAGTGGTTGTGCAGTGTGGTTGAGATGTTGTGGTAGAGCGGTTGTGCAGTAAACCATAAGTGTATTAGAATTAAAAGAGTTTGGATGTGTCAAAACCGCAGCTTCCCAGGAAGCCACCTCACTAATTTCACCGCATATTGGTTTATCGGAGCACCTAATTTTTCTCCACCTGCAACCATTTTAATTTCCCGTGGGAATGTGAAATTCCCGCAAGCTAACCGTCATAAAGCGATTCTCCGAACCCCTATTCGAAACTTTCCCGTATTTTGAACACGCAAGTGTACCTGATCGACAGCAAAACCCGTAATTTCCCTAACACGTTGCCCCGACAAAAAAATGAGACAATACTTTTACCTCCTCTTCCCGTTATTAATTTCCCACTTTGGCACCGCTTTGTGTGCGAATGACGGAAAATGCCTGTAC
Source organism: Sympetrum striolatum (assembly GCA_947579665.1). Classification (NCBI taxonomy): domain Eukaryota; kingdom Metazoa; phylum Arthropoda; class Insecta; order Odonata; family Libellulidae; genus Sympetrum; species Sympetrum striolatum. The sequence goes on from OX388349.1 coordinate 41,953,081, forward strand.
ACGCAGTTGCGATCGGAAATTTTAAGGTTTTTCCGGACTTCGCCATCGCAGCTGTCAGAAAATGATGGACGAAGCACGGAAATGTGCATCTGGACGCCCGGTGCCAAAAAATGCGGTCATTTTCACCCGTGCATTCTTGGGGCGGAGAAAATTTCTGTCCTGCCTTCCGACACTCGTACGCGATTTGTTCCGTTGGGTGAATTTGAAATTAAGGTAATTACCACGCCAGGACTATCGGAAGCGAGGCGTTTTCGTATTTCCACTTATCTCCTCGGTTTTTGGAAAAAAACGGTTCTTTATTAAGTCTGTTATTAAGTATAGTTAAGTATTAAGAGCATTGATGTCCGAAAATTCTTATCTGCAAATTGAAAAGCGTTACTATTAGAGCAAATATTTTTTATGTATCTCAGACGTCAAATTTTCAGAGAAATGTAACTGCAAATGCATGAATCACTATTTCTATTTGTATAGTCAGATGCATGTAAAAGTAAGGATTAATTTGGCTTGAGATAGATTTAGATACATAACCCGCGAGCCGTCAGTGGCGTATGATAAGGAGAAATATAAATATTAAATCTCAGAAAAATTATCATGCATAAATTTTATACATACAACTCATCATGCGGCAAGTATATGGGATCCGGCGGAAGAAACGTGTACTCACGAACTCGAGAAAGTGCAGCGTACAGAGGTTCGTTTTATTAAGAAATGCTATGATAAAAAAGCAAGCATTACAAAAATACTCTCAGACGTAGGTTGGGAATCCTTGAAAGAAAGGAGATTGGAAGCTATGCTGCGATTGCTTAATAAATTCAGTGAAACTACATTTTCGGAAGGTACAATCGGTATCATGCAACCCCCCTGCTACCTCGGTCGATCCGATAATGACCGTAAGCTAAGAGAAATAGATGCTAGGACGAATCGTTATATGAATTCATTCTTTCCGCAAACGTTACGCGGCAATATCCGAATAAGGAAGTAGTATAGATTCAACTGGTGTTTACACCCCCTGCCACACGCCGACAGGCGGCTTGTAGGGTATTAATGTATATGTAGATGTAGATCTATATAGTTTATATAACGACATTGCGATTCCAGCTACAAAATTCTTCGTGCAATTAAAGAACGTGACGAGCTGAATATTATCTATATAACGACGGTTTGACTCCATCTCATTATGCTGAAGGGTCTCGTAAATATTCCCATAGCTATATTTTCTTATTTCTCTAGATTTACAGCCAATATGGAAATAAGTTTTACCCGAAATTCACAATCGTGGGTGGTCTACTATGTTAGGGATTTACGAACTGCCCAATACGATATATCAGTACACTAAGATTATAAAATCTAGATTTTATGACTCAAAGCAACGCATCTACAAAATTTATCGTAAATATATGATTTTTTTAGCTATTAATTTGTTTAGAGAATGAATTTTTCATGCTTCTATCGTCAGGTTCTTTATCTCTCCGTTGTTAACAAAAATACAGTAAATAAAACTAAATTTATCCAAATTGAACATCTTCTTCGACTAAATCCTTACAAATCGAATTTTTTTACAATCAAGAACATTTAAAATGAATAATGTCAAGCGGTAATTGGTGTGATTTCAAGATAAATAACTATTTAACTAGGAATATTTAACTATTAACAGACGGTTAGCTTATTTATGATGAAGTTTTCATGGTTATTATTTATTAATTATGAAGCATAACCAGGCCGTAACATTATCTATGTCTAAAAAGAGAGCGGACAGGAGAGAGAAAGAGAAAAGAGAATAGGGACGATCTCGCTGAGATTTTGCCTAAATCCCTCTGTAATGTATTTACCCCAATGCTGGTTATATATTCCAACCCTCCAACCTTAGCTATCAATAGATTTGGAAAGTGGATGTGTTCAATTTGGTATAATGGGGAGTGTTATGATTTACCACTGCTCCCCTTAATACAATTCGTTCAAAATTTCTTTGCTAATGTAAAAACTAGGTCGCGCAGCAACATAGTAACATTTTTGACAGAATTCATTTACAAGAGAGTAACATTAATGTTATTAAAAATCATCATTCGTGCATCAGTAGCTTTCATACTATCACAGGCATGAACAAGGCTGGGGAAATATTTCTGAATGATACATTTTTCTCTATCCTGTACCTGAAGCAGCAGGTAACATACATCAAGATACGGTAGCAGGAACGAAACATTGACCAGTGGCTACAAATTTCCCGTCTGTTCTCCCGTCCGTTAATATGTTAGAATAGAAATGGCATCAATAACTCATTGGAGTAGCAGGTACGCTTTGCCGTAGCCTATTTTTTATCGGGCCGGAGCTATTCCCACGCTTCCGAACAATTTTTGTTGCGTGCCGCAGAACTGATATTTCGGTCGGCAGCCGTCAGTTGTGAAACCGCCGGAAGGATGTGAAAAACACGAACGAAAAAGAAGAAATATCGTTTCGTACGCGGGTTATGCATCTCCCACGCAAAGCTCCCAACGACGACAGATGGGGACAGTGTAAGTGGTCAGCGAAAAAAATTGAAAATTATTTTGATTCGAAGAATCTGAACCCCACGATCTCTTTTTCCGTTTGCCAAAATGTACACCCACGGATACACGAATGTGTTTTTTGCCTAAATACAATCCACTTAATCAACTCTTTTTTTCGCTCTGTTCGCAGCCATAACTGTGGCCGATGACACGTAAGGCCGCAATATGTCCGAAAGTCGTGATTAATTACCCGCGCTTGATGTCACTGGTAGGGTGTCCGGGAATTTTATTTATAGTTGTCTTTCATACCACCCCTGAGAAGCGTTGTCAAGTGAGATTAAGCGCTACTGAGGATGTATCCTGAGGTAAGCTGCTTTCGCTTTTTCCCAAAGTTTTATTTCCATATTTCTATGCTAATTTTATTTCTTTATCGTTGACCTCTTATCCAACCCCTGGTTCGTGAATTTCAATACCGAGGTTTTTATTTCGATATACCTTTTTATTCATTCGGTAATTTCATCATTTTGTTTTCGGTGATACATGTGATAAGATGACCGCTCATTACATTAGATCTTAAACGTAAATACAGGGTGTCCGGGTTGGACGTGTTATAATACAAAATTTACCTCTATATGTGCAACATTAGTGACAGAAAGACATCTAATCTGTATTTTACTCTCTCCAAGTGTTTAGCAGCATTGCAGGCGTAAGATTTTAAATAACTGCCGGAATTCGATGGCGCAGTTCTGGTAGATCACGAACCGGTGTCTGGTACACTTGATAAACACCCAAAGAAAAAAATCAAGTGGCCTCTTGGCTGGGTTTCTAGGGAGATAAGCAATCGATGGACTTCCTCTCCCAATCAAGCGATCTGGGAACTCATTATCCAAGATCTCCCTCATAATTATTGCATAATGGCAAGAAGCGCCAACATCAAGCAAATTTAGAAAACATTTTGAGTTACCAAACTTTTAGAAGAAAACCGCTAATAAATATCTCAATTATTTCTCAAGTTACTATCTTTTGTATTATTATATGTTTAACACGGTCATCCTGTATATTATACATCCTCGTAATTATTAATTTATTGAGTAATATTGGTTCATAAACATCCAGGATTCGTTCAATAAAACATTCTCACTCATTCTTAATTTTTAAGGATTCCTCATTTATAAAGTAGCGTGAGAATGATTCATGCACTTTCATCTTTTTTAAAGCTAGCGTTATATGTATTACCAGGTAACTAATATTTTGTTGCTATTTTCAATATTATTTTTTTAGATAAATATTTCAAATGTAGTGGAAATAAGTCATGACAGTCATCAAAATATAAGTTTTAGTTGAAAATTAGAGTGATCAAGCGATAAGTACTGTTTCTTGAAATACTGCCAAATTATAACCATAATTGAAATAGAATAATAGGTATCTTTACTGGGTAAAAATGCGTATTTTCATTTGAGATCAATAGTAATTACTTCTGCATTTACAATCTGCAGATATTTTAAAAAGTTTTGTGAAATTAGAAAATATTAATTGATTTCAACTTCCTCAATTTTACTAATGATGTAGTGAGATATTAATCAATTTCTAATAAGAGGGACACATAAAGAATGGAACTAAGGTGCCTAAAGTTTTCGAGATCGCTGAAGAAAGTCAAGTCCTTAACAATCTCTGATCTAACAATCATGAAAATCCACATCGTTAGCATTTTCGCATAAATGTTCTTTCCTAATTTCTTATTGCCGATCAAGATTTTATGCGACTGAAAACAAATCATGGAGAGAGAAATCAGTCGAAAAAAGGTCATATAATAAAAACACCGAAATAACTTCTCATTAATCATCATTCTGTGTATTTAGCGGATCCGATGACAGTCGAAAGAATGGTCCATGCTGTACGGAATTAATTTAGCAGCTGTTCTCCTCTCTAAAAAAATTTGGATGGTGATAAAAAATTGGCTGTACGAATTGAACAATTCTCTTAGAAACGATTAATGCTGGATTACATTCGCGATGATGGAAAAAAACTGAATAATGTGGACTGATTCAATGGCATTTCTATGCGAGGAAATGAATTTCCCGGTGACATCTTCGTTAATGGGAAAGATGAAATTCGGATGGCAAAAAATATCTCGACGCGGACTATTGACAGAATCGGACGAAGGACGGAGAAGGATTTGGTTTTATGAATTCGAATGTCTTCGGAAATGATCGATCGGTCGCGACTCGGATTTAATTCCATTCGTGTTGGAGAACCACTGTTACATCTTGTAGCGTTCTGTTTTTTCTGCATTGTCAACGCTTTCGAAATATTTGGAGATATCTGTTGCATATGAATCGGAGTATGTTACTTTTTGGTTAATAACTTAGAACTTTTACTCCGGAGCGCTAACAAAATATCAGTTAATGGCATTTTTTCACCTGCTTTCAAAAATGAGTATTGATACGAGAAGGAATATACATTGAGTATCACATCAAAGTGAAGAAAAGTCAATTTTGGAGGTAGTCTATATTTTTTTATACTTATTTTAATTGTTTTGTATTATTAAGTGTAGTGATGTCCCATATTGAAATGATAACGTAATTATAAATATACCACATCATTTTACTAATTAATAGTTTATTTTATATTGAGTCGTTTCTTCTCATCTTTTAGTTTTATTTTTAATCTCTAGATTTGCGCAGGTATCTCACACCTCCCTTTGGCATTGGTGTTTTTCTGCAGTAGTAAAATTTTTTCCTAATAATCTCTTAGGTTTTTTAACATCCACAGTTATTTTCTTATTTTTTCAGAATCTCTTGAAACTCATTATGCTATAGTTTATGACGATGGATTACTGGGAGGAAGATGCATTTATTCTCAGTCTCGCTAAAATTATTATTAATCCTTAATTTGCGAAAGTGTATTCCCACTAATTAATACTACATCATTTTCCATAAACAATTCTGTATTGTTGCTGTTGTCATTAATAAGCTGGATAATACAATTCGAATACACAATTTGCCCCAATATCATAGTTCTAAGACTTTTAACCAAACTTAGGAAAAAGTTAGCACGTTCATAAAGTACTGATTCGCTATCGTCAGTGAAAGAGAAAGTGAAATCAGAAACAGCTTTAAATCTCTTTTTCTTAAAAACACCTGAATGAAATTCTTACTATATAGCTTTTTATAATGAGGATTACCTTTATGAGCTCAGGAATCAGATATGCATATTCTTACCTATGAACCATGGATGCATAAAATGAAGCATTCAAATTCTATTGAGGCCATGATACAGACGCTCGAAAATATGCATAGCCACGTGACCATAATCGTTATGTGTCGCGACGTTATAATATATACTTAAAGCGGGAAAGGACGCGTCTCTTGAAAGCGCTTTCCAAAGACATTCCCCTCACGGTTATCGCGGCACCTGGTGCACGCTTCATATATCCGAATCTATAAAGAAACGAAGGTGCAGCGGCGAAGACAGAGGAAGTGAAACAAGATCACGCATCAAAACCGTAAAACGAAGCATCTCGACGAAAGATGGAATTTAATATTATGAGATAAAACATTCCGAATAAACATGATGGAATTTCCCTCCATAAACGTTGTTCTTATAGTTGAGATGTGAATGAAAAAAGCATGTCTTCAATTCTCATTTCACCAATTATTTCTTTACTGCTTCCTTAATTTCGAAAACGGTATTGCGGTTAAATCATCTCTCCAGAGCAAGCCGAGGACTTTGAGTGATAGCGATATAGAAAGCGTCTGGTGCACAATAAGCCAACAGAACAAGCCGAACATAAATGTATGTGCGTTTTACCGACCACCGAACTCTTCTCGACAGGTTTTGCGACATCTTAACGACGAAATAAATTTCTACACGAGTAAGAACAACCAGAGTATAACTATAATCGGGGGGATTTTAAACTTCCAGACATCGACTGGAATAATCATAGCATAAAGAAAAGGGCCCGGGATGTCGACTCATGTAAAAAGTTATTAAATTTACTTCAGAAAAACTCACTAAGTCAAGCAGTAAAATCGCCAACCAGGGGTGACAATATACTCGATCTCCTTTTAATTAACTTTCCTGAGCGCATAGAGAACATTTCGATTGACGAAGGTCTTGGAGACCACAAAGGCGTTTTTGCAGATATCGAGATAAACCTTAGCAAGTATAAGAAACCCAAACGCAAAATTTATCTCTATTCCAAAGCCAAATTCGAGGAATTTAACGTAAAACTAACTACCGATTTTAATTCATTTAAGTCGCGCGTAAGCAACAACAACACTGAGGATACATGGAAATCATTCGTGGAGATAATGCATAAATATATAGATTTGTATATACCTTCGAAATACTCTAAAAATGATTGCGAGCCCAGATGGTACGATAAAGAGGTTAGAAGGGCTCTCCGCAAACAAAGAGATTTGCACGGAAAATTAAAGGCTTTTAAGGGAATAGATCAGCTTGTTCCAAATCCACCACGATCACTATTACTAGAAAAGCACAAGAAAGCAAAATGCGACACCAAGCGAGCTATGCGTAACGCCCACAGCAACTTTAAAAAGAAAATACTTGGGGAATGTTTAGAGGAAGACCCTAAAGCTTTCTGGTCCTACGTTAGAGAGGTACAGGGAAAGATACAAACAGTGAGCTCGATAAGGGATATCGAAGGTAACATTACTTGCGATTCGAAGAGGAAAGCGAATATTCTAAACGAATTTTACCAAAGCGTATTCACATCAGATTGTAACATAGAGATCCTCCCTAAGGTTAATATACTGGATTCCATGCCAAATATAACTTTTACGACGGACGGTATAGTTAAAATATTACGCAAAATTAAGCCAAATAAGTCGCCAGGGCCAGAAGGCATCCCAGCAAGAGTGCTTAAAGAACTGGCAAAAAGCGTCGCCCCTTATCTCAAAATTATATTTTGTAAATCGATAAATGAAGGTAGGGTCCCATCCGATTGGAAATTAGCTAATATTACTCCTGTTTACAAAAGCGGATTAAAGGAGGACCCAGGAAATTATAGACCTATATCATTAACTTCGCTGTCCGGAAAGGTAATGGAACATATCGTCGTAAGCTCACTCATGGGATTTTTAGATAGAAATGAATTCCTTGACGCAAACCAGCATGGTTTTCGTAAGTCCCGATCATGTGAAACCCAACTTGCTCTATTTGTACACGATATCTTAAAGTCCGCCGAAAGTAAAAAGCAAGTGGACGCTATTTTCCTAGATTTCAAAAAAGCATTCGATAGAGTCCCCCACTACAAACTAATTTACAAACTAAAACTAGCGGGCATTAACAAGGAAGTAGTCGACTGGGTTAAGGATTTTCTCTACGAGAGGGAACAACAAGTTGTACTGGATGGCGTTAGCTCAAATAGAGTCAAAGTTACCTCTGGCGTACCTCAAGGCAGTGTAATTGGACCTCTTCTTTTCCTAATTTATATCAATGACTTGAGTGACGAGATAGTTAGTAATGTGAGGATATTTGCGGATGACTCGGTTATATATAGGGAAATAACAAACGAGGAAGACCGGACATCTCTCTCAAACGATTTAGTCCTCATCCAAAGGTGGTGCGAAAAATGGGAATTAGATATTAACGTAAGTAAATGCTCCGTAGTTAATTTCTTCGAAAAGAAAAAAATGCGTCCAAATCACCCATACAAAATTAATGGAATTAGTATCAAAGTAGTAGATTCAGTTAAATATCTCGGGATCAACATTACTAATAACTTAAATTGGAGCACGCATATTCGAAAAATCTGCGGCAAAGCAAGTAAAAGGCTTGGCTTTGTAAAGCGTATTGTCGGTAAATGCGACGAAAAGGTAAGAGAGCGATGTTATTTTACCTTGGTCAGACCCCTTCTGGAATATGCGGCAAGTATATGGGATCCGGCGGATGAAACGTGTACTCGCGAACTCGAGAAAGTGCAGCGTAAAGCGGTTCGTTTTGTTAAGAAATGCTACGATAAAAAAGCAAGCGTTACAAAAATGCTCTCAGACGTAGGTTGGGAATCCTTGAAAGAAAGGAGATTGGAAGCTAGGCTGCGATTGCTTAATAAATTCAGGGAAACTACATTTTCCAAAGATACAATCGGTATCATGCAACCCCCCTGCTACGTCGGTCGATCCGATAATGACCGTAAGTTAAGAGAAATAGATGCTAGGACGAATCGTTTCAGAGATTCATTCTTTCCGCGAACAATACGTGACAATAATCGAATAAGGAAGTAATTTAGATTCAACTGGTGTTTACACCCCCTGCCACACGCCGAAAGGCGGCTTGTAGGGTATTAATGTAGATGTAGATGTAGAAAACCATCCAAAATATATCTGATTTGTCCAAGTTCAACTTTGTGGAAGAAGTAGAGAGAGTCATTTCCTCAGTTTATACAATTTTTATAAAGGCGACTTGTTTCGTCTACAAATGGGCATCTTCAGGGCATTGTTTGAAACTACTACGTACTTTAATTCTTTAGTTTAGAAAATTATGTTGTACGCGCAATTCAATGAATAATTTCTTGTAGTCTCGAAGTCATTTAAATACAGGGAGGTGAAGACATTTTCAAGCTTCTTAATACTGGAATATCGTAGTAGAGATTACAGTTAAGGAGAAAATTTAATCCTATGTTGTAGCATTAAGAGGTTTTATATTTCGTTTCCATCACTTAACTCTGGTTACGCGTGACCCTTGATGTTTCCTGAAAGCAATACGAATGAGTAATTAATAGTTGATTAATGACTGACCCTGGAAGGTACATGCGATATTAATTGAACTAAGTTCCAAATTTTATTGTCTTAGACTTGATGAAAATTTCGAATTCCGAATAGTTAAAGCAAATATTCAAATTTTAATTGTTTTCAATAGCTTTTACATTAAATATACCTATAATCAAAATTCATCAGTGCCTGTAATTAGTAATGGGAAGAAAGCGAGAAAGTAATCTTTCGAAAAGTCGATAGTTATTTAATTTATAAGAGTATTCCTCGCATTGCATTAGTGACTCGTAGAAGGCGATTACTTAGTGTGCTTCTTTGAAACAAAAAGGTATGACAGTGAACACAATTCCGCATTGCTTTGCGTATCAGTGTCTTTCGTGTGTTCCAACCTCGCTCTAAATGCGTGCGTTCACGTAACCACTTTCTACCTTTCGGATTTAAACCCTCCGCAATGCCGACATTTTTATTCTATAGGCCACTAGGACCATCTGAATGTGTCCACAGACGAGCTATAAGATCTGAGTTAGTGTGGCGGCACCCTAAAATTGGTGTGTGAGATGGAGGAGAAAAACTTTATGGGCATTCGTTGCTTCGCATGGTGAATACTCACGGGAAAATTACCCAGAAATCGTAACCCCACAAAGCCCGACTTTGCTTAAGGGGTTACGATTCCTGAAATGGAAGAATAAGATGATGTACAATCTCGTATACTCTACGATGTGTACTCATATTATTTGAAGTAGATTGCTTTTGCAAGATATTTTTCCATGAGCTACTTGCATATTTAATGTACACTCCTGGCCAAAATTAACGCAGCACCTCCCTAGCGATCCTTACGGCCGGTGCTGCGTTAATTTTGGCCAGGACTGTACATATATACATTAATTACTCACACTTGATGAAAAACTTCGATTGATATTTTTTGACAACAGTTTATTTGCATGTTTATAAATTGTACCTAAGCTATCTGCTAGTATAAAGAATGTTTGTATTATTATTTGAAACAGTTTACTTTGCTTTTCTGTTACTTATAAACTATTTTAAAGGTTTCTTACTCTGGGACCCTGAGCTGAGAATTTTAAATCGAGGGAAAAATAAATTAAATCATAATATATCATATGGATACAAATAAAATGATTACGTAAGACTTCTTTTGTTTGTTGCAACTGTTAATAGTTACATGACGAAACTTGTCGATATTGGTCACATTTTTTCCACAAATCGTAGAATTCTACCTTGGTTATTTTCTCCCTTTGTTTTGCATCTACAAGTTTTGAATGCTTCCATTACCGAAGATGTATGTATATCAAATAGTTTCGGATGGAGATTTTTTTGAAATTTTGCATTGACGGAAATTCAAGTCGTATTCAACCTGAAGTCTACTCTAAATTAGTCATCATCTAAACATTTGTATAACACTCAGTACCACGTAGCTAACGGTTAAGTAGCTCATTGTTTGTGAGTTCAGGCTTAAGATTTAGTTTCATTAAGAAAGATGGATGGGTACAAATTTATTTTCATCCATGTTTTTCTTTTTGATTTTTTTAGGTTGGAAAATTTCCCTCTTTAAGGTTGCCTCGATACAGGATTTCCGAGACTACTAGGGCTGTACGAAAACTCTCCGATGCTGCTGAGATATGATTGTGTTAAAGACGTTGAGGAAAGTAAAATATAATAGTTACTTCTAGCAATTCAAAAAAAAAATTTCAAATCTACTTAATTACTTGTGCTCTTGAATTATGAAAATGGAGAACTATCTGTAGTATCCGAGTGAAACGAAAACAATATTTCAAACTTCATGTTCTCCATCTTTCCTATACCCCAATATTCTCTAGCAAGATGAAATATTGTCACAATTCGCATCGAATGACCAAGAAATCTTGATTTATCGATATGTGTATTATGCAATACATCATACATAATGTAATTTCAAGGTAAATTATTCCTTCCAAAACTTTTAAAAACGTATGAAAGGAGTTTTGCCATTCATCTATCAATGTATACTTGGGGTCTGACGCTATCGACAATGGCCAATTTACTAAAGAAGGCGGAGCAGAGTTCACAGATTATCAAATTTTCGATGCTTCGTTGAAAAGGAAAGGCATTTTTTGTCCTATGCCATTTTTCTTTGGCCTAGTCGTAAGTTTCTACTACCGTTAGATAAATGGACATTTTTTGATAAATTAATCTCCATTTGTCTTCTTTTGGGTCTCTCTCTGCTTCCCCAAATAGCGATTGGATCTTCCCAAAATTACAGTAATGGTTTTTCCTTTCCACACGTCTACATATTGGCATTTTCTGGCGAACCTACGGAGGACCAGGGCTGTAATTTGTCAAGGAAAATATATCATATTTCATTGACACCTTTTCTAAGCATCCACAATTGGAACGACATCTTGTAAATTGCGAATACATTTATATGGCAGCGTAGAATTTAAATGTTTTAAATTATCTTAATCTTGTGGTTATTAGAGGCGTATTGTTATAATAATGCTTATAAATAACCTATTCATTAGTATATTCAATATTACAGTATCTATATCAACGGAGGGAGCCATAAAATAAAGTAAACCTTAATTTATATCATAATTTGATCTCATATTATGGAATAAGTTTGCCTGTTGCGGCAGTTGAAATAATTTACTATTTTGTATGTATAGGCCTTAGAACTCATTCGTATGTTAGGAAAAATTATTAAAACGTTGTCCTATCAAGTTTCATATTTAGAAACATCGACATGATGCTAGCAGAAAAAAATCAGATTAATTTTTTTAATCCCATAACAGTGTTTTTTTCGTTCGAACTTTATATATAGATATGATTTTAGATTTTGGAATGTAGATATCTTAAATTATCTTCAAATATGTCTTTTCATATTGTTAACTATTGATTGCGGAGAGAAATGACTTCTAATTTAAAGTGGCTGTGATTATATGTGATGTGAAAGTATGTTATTAGTTAGAGTGATATCATTTAAGTCGTCAAAATTTAGGCCAATACAACTTTAGTTTTGATAAACTTATGAGCATTCATCTTACATTTTCTTTACGGAGAATTATACTCCCTCCTCAGCAATATACTAGGATGATACATCGGAAAGAGGTTTTTTCAAATCATAATTCTTGTGTCAGCTTCTATACTATTGTCATTTTCCGAAATCACTTAAAGAGTCTCCCCATATTGGCGTAAAATCTATTCTAATGAGACATAACAATTCACCGCGGCGTTCTTTGTACAGACATAGAATCGTGGGTCTAATTAAATAATTGGACCATTCTTGATCTTTCAATATCGAGCGCCGGAAAATCATTTATTTACCGATCGAACCGTTCACATGGGCCCAGATGGACCTTTCTTCGGATCATTAGTAACTTCTTAAATCTCCTCCCTTTATCGATACCCAGGTCAGCATCCCCACCGGAACAATCCCCTCTCATTCTTCCCTCCGTCCCATCTCGCACCCTATCCAATTCCTCCTTTACCGGACGTCTACCGATCTTAATTTTCCATTCCGCTTTTCCCCTTAAAAAACCATTCCATCATCAATCTCCCAATCCAGAAACCGGCCCCCGCACAAACAATCTAGAACCCTGCCGATAGTATCTACCACCCTTTTCTCTTCCCGCGAACCCTTTTGAAAAATCCCTTTTTTCACGCCACCCTTTAGGGGAAGGCTCCCCCGAGAGCTAACGAGCTGCTTCATCTTTCCATTCGGCCAACGCACGAGCGGTATCTAATGGAAAGGAGTAGCGAGATCGACCACCCACTCTACCCCGACCCCTTCCCCGTGGTTCCTTCGCCATCGCCGGGCTATCGATTCTTTTTTGTCCCGGGAGCATATGACCAAACAGCTGTATCACCCGTGATGAGACCGGCTCATTAATTTCTTCTCTCCGGATGGGAAAAAAAGATGGGGTGATCTACCCGGGACTCTGAGGGAGCCCTGTCGGGTAGCTGAAGGATAAGGTCGCGTCAGCGTTGCTATTGTGTTAAGGTCCTTGTGGAAAGGGGCAACTAATTGAGGATTTCTTTTTTTACTTTCAGGGATCGAGGATCTGTGCTACGGTAGAAGTCATCGGAAAGGTAGGGTACTTACGATGAATATCTGTCCCTATCGGATGACTTCACTGATGTGAGTGATATAATTGCGGATGTTTTACAGTGATTTGTAACGGTGGTTTAAAGATAGTAGCTGAATGTTCCGGAAGATTTTTTCTTCAGTAATTTAAAAGTAAAAATACGAAATTTTATTTTATTTAGAATTTATACAGAAAGAGCCAAATGAAACGCAGCAAAGTTATTGTTTCCCTCTATGAAAAAAATCTAGAGTGAAGAATTTCACACCTAGAAGTTAAAAGGAATTTTTCTTCAATATCTCTTCAAAGTTCTTAGGAAAGAGGAAAGATCAGTGTCGTATACACCAATTCATTACTTCCTTGTAAGCTGTTTTAGCTAGCACGATTTCGATTTTATTTAAAAATAAAATAAATTTCACAAAATTAGATTTTGAAAGTAATTCGAGCAACATTTTCTCATTGCAATTCTACGGAAAAACCGAGTGGGAGTATTTATTTAGTATTTTTATATTTTTCATAAAATTTCGCTGAAAAAAATACGATGATACTTAACGTCATTCCTACCTAATAATTTTATTATTCTTTCAACTCCTTTGCTATTATTATTATATTATTGATTTCCTTGTTTTTCCAAGTGGCAATAATTACGAAAAATGATGAAGCTTGTGTATACTTCTGATAAGGGCAACTCACACAGTTTATATGGATCACTAAGTTTGCCGAAAGAATTCAGTTTAGCCATTTATTTTCTTAACTGAAACTTCCCCAATTTATCAGTAATTTTTCCATATCACGAAATTGTTTTGCTGAACCTTATTTGATAGCATAATAAGAAGGAGATAGATGGATACGGCTATTATATGGATACTCCAATGTAGAGAAAACTTGTCTCATTCGTGATTTTTCTCTTGAAACTTACTTAGTCATTTTGCCGTGCCGTGCCTCGTCAGTATTCAATACTATTTCTCTTCTTTCGGTGCTATTTACTGGCACTATCCGTATTTATTTCCTTGCTAGCTTTCGACGTTTTTACAGTTGTTGCACACCATCCCAAATTCGAGAGAGAGAAAGTTACGCTTAAAAAATTTCTATTCTTGTAAAACTTGCTTGTTCATTTCCATAAACATCCAAAGCAAAAAAATATAGGCAAGTAGTAATCAAACTGGTTAACAACAAAACGTCATGTAAATCAAAAAATAAATAATCCCTCAATTGGAAATAGACTTTTTGCCATGCTTCAGGGATTCTTAATTGTTTTCTTGGTCATACTCCGATGACGTGGTTTATGAGCGTACATTTGATTTAATCGGATTATTATTAAGCAAATAGATCTACGAGTATGCTTCATTTTTTATGTACTGGAATCGACAAAAAGATCTCGCAATAACTCAAGAACTTCATTCTGATTAACGTTGCAACTGCGTTTGGATGCATGATCGAAGAGTTTTTCTTCTGTTGCACTCCATGATGAATTCAGGACACGATCCTATCGGACAGGTAAAGAAAAGTCCCCTCGACAGTTTTAAGGAAGGATAAACTTTAAAAGAAATGGAATGGAAACAAATGGAGTTGGTTCAATTGTTCCAAGAGTACGAAACCGTATATCCGGCATGTCAAAAAGCTGTTACTTTCATACTGGTCGACACGCACAAAATAAGTTTCCGATACCATTTATTCCGATGTGTAGAATTCTCAGAAAAACTTATGATTCTGATTCCAAGTTATTCCATGCGATGTATAGGTAATATGTATAGAAATCACAATATTAGTTTAATGTGGAAATTGAAATTGAGTTGTATATTGGCCATTAAACCATGATTCATTAAGGTCTATGTTTGAAATTAAAATAGCAATCTTACAGTTTTAAACCATCTAATATGCTAATTATTAACAAATAAATCAGTATTTTAATGCCCATCCTGATATATTTTAGCTACTATGGATATTGAAAAATAGTTGCATCATTTCATTATAATACGTAACCATAATCCTAGCAATAGAAAGTGAATCCTCATTGATGGTAATAAGAGTCCTTACAGATACCGTTTGTGGAAGAAGAGTACCAATGCATTGACATTTAAAAATTAATGAACTATCGAAATCTACACATGAACTTCAATCTCGTTAGGGCTAAATTAGCACATGTCAGTAAATTATAGTTAGAAGATTTCGCAAGTAAATCGGTGAGGGGTGAAGTTTCTATTACATAATATTAAATAATCTTGCTAATATTAATCACCCATCTTTTCAAATATTTCTCAAATTGATCGTCCTCATAGCTGATTGCTGAGATGCATGAGAAAACTCGTTGAAAGTATTTTTAAATTCGGTATTAATTATTAACCCTTTCAGACCCTGCGTGCAGTATACTGGACACCATGTTCATATTGTTCATATTAACCCATCAGCGCCCAGAGGTGCCGTTTGGCACCCAACGAAAAAGCGACGCGTAATTCCGGCATCGCCGCTCTGTTTGCTTGTCTGGAGATTTACGTTTATCTAGGTACCTCTCCTCTATCCTCTCCTGCCCTCTGTGTCACATGCGCGTCTGCAGTCGACGAGAAAGGATCATTTTGCGTAAACAAGTCGAGGAGGAATGATCGCCATGTCTTCAAGAAAAAAGTAAGCTTCTAAAAATTATTGTTTTAACTATTAATCTGAGGTGACAGTCTTGTCAGATCTTGTGTCAGATTTCGTTACATTGCGGTAGAGGCGTTGTTTTTTTCGGTGGATGCCGTTTGGCACCGCTGGGCGGCTAGCGTAGCACCATGGTGCAGTTTACCAGAATTTGCTGTTTTTATATGTTATTGGTATTTTCGGAGTTAAATTTTGCTTTTAGGCAAAGAAAATATTATTTACGAATGTTTCTTTTTTATTTCGGGATATGGCTGGTAGGAGGGAGGTGTGACGCTATTTCTGATGTTTGTTTTCATATTTTTTTTTGTTTCTTCGTATAGACATACTTTGATTACCAATCACTCCCCGACACTTCATGTATCATGTCATATCATGTATATACATAGAACCTCCAGAAAGCAACGTTCTAACCGATGAGGATTCTGGCGATGAGGACGACGGAGGAGCAATTGACAACCTTTCCGGGAGGCAGTTGAGAGCAAGGGCTGAAATAGTGTATTATAAAGCAGATGCCACAGATCTTTTTGGCAAATCTAGGGACGAGGATAGTACTGACTCTGATACAAGTCAAATATCAGCACCAAAACGTAAGCGCGGCCAAACATCAAATAGCACAAAAATATCACAGTCGAAGAAGAAGTCTGTTCAGAAGAAAGGTGCCCCGAAACAACAATTTAAATGGAAGAAATGCGTCGATTTGAAGACTCAGGAAAAGATTTTTCCAGAAGCAGATTACCTTTCGTTGCGGGATAAAACCACTGTCGACATTTTTGAAATGATTTTCGATCAAGACGTCATCAGTTTTATTGCTGAGGAAAGTAACAATCACGCACTTTTCTCTAATGCCTCGAGCTTGCCTAACATCACCGTAAAGGAAATTAAGGTTTTCCTTGGCATACTCATACTTTCTGGTTACAATACAGTTCCAGACAAACGTCAGCATTGGGAAGAGGCACGAGACGTCCGCAACGATCTTGTGTTTTGCAGTATGCGAAGAAATCGGTTTTTGGAGATACAGCGCTACTTGCATCTAGCAGACAATACCAAGCCCAACCCTACGGACAAGTTTTGGAAGTTGAGAGCCTTCATGGACATGATTCAAGAAAAGCTTTTAAAAAATCATCGGCCCGAACAAAATTTGGATTTGGCTCTAAGTGTAACGTAGGGTTGTCCGTTGTGTGCTTCATCGCTTACCACGTGCCTAAATAAGGCAGTCTACAGCTTTTCATGGTATTTTTGATAGATTGTTAACTTTATCTAAAGCATTCTACTAAGATTTTGTAAGCTTTCCAGTAGTAGAGATTGGGAGATTGATTTGTATTGTTTTTGTTCCTAATTTTTGTTGGTGTTCATGATTACTCCTATCCTAATTACTTTTTTGAACTCATGTGATAATACTGGGATCTGATAATCAACCAAAGAATATGTAGGTTTGGACTTGGAAGAGGAGAGTCTGATTTTTCTAGTTTTTTAGTACTTGCGTTGTAATATGTAAAGGTCGATATTCATATGTAACTTTGTGTATAATCGGAGCATAAACAATCTTGATGTTCTGCACAGGTAGTTATGCTTGTTGTAACGCATGTGCGAGTTTTTATGTACGTTTATTTTTTTAGTGTAAGACACTTTACATTTGATGAAAACCCAATGGATGGGTTCATGTTTTTGTTTTGCTACATTTTTAAAGCAACAAATAAATAAATACCAATTTTACGCACGTCTTTTCCAATTATTTTTAATAACCATAGACCATAATAAGTTAGTTGCATATAGCTATGATTACCGCCCAGCGGTGCCATACGGCACCCGACTCCCCCGCACTTAATATCGTGTGTACAAGAATTTTACCGATCAAGGCACTATTCTAACGCCATAAACCATGTTTTCTAGTAAAAGCTTCGATTTCCGAGAAAAAAAAAACCTTGGGCGCTGAAGGGTTAATTAAATCTTTATTTTTGTCTTTGTTTCTTCTATTTTAATGTTACATAAATCCTGTATCAAATGAGTCTAATAATACGATTTTATTGCTTATTGAGCAAGGGAAACATCAATTAAATGCTACAATAATTTTTTTCATAGAAAAAATTCAGGTCTGAAAGTGTCAAAGAAAATCACTTACGTATACAAAGGAGGAATAAAATTCAAAGCTTCTAGATCATTGCCATGTAGTTTACCAATGCCTAGATGTAAGAATCATTAATGGAGTACATATTAAATAATCGAAAGAATATTGTTTAATAGTGTGAAGATTAAAATTTTTATTGCGCTTGGTTACCAATAAACGATTTAGTATAATTTTTTCAGATTTATTATTAATCTTGCTATTCTTGACTCTATTCGGACTATCTTTAGTCTCATAAGACTACTGTTACAATTAATAGTTGAATACATACACGACTATCGCAAATACCCATGCTCTAGCCCGGAAAAAATTCTGTTAGTCAATACTTAAAATCAGGTTTATTCCGTTAGAATACTAGCGCATTAACCACCATTCCTTCACAGAGCTCGGTATGTATGATAGGTTTGTCAGGTTATATGACATATAAGAGCTTTCTCATTTTGTGGAAATTTTCTTGAAATAATAGAATATGCTGAAATAATTGGTCACTTTTAGAAAAACGTAGCAAAAATTCACTGTTATCAACGAACCATCCAAAGGCAAACTCACAGTTTGTCGCGATGTCCATTCGTCTTCCGGTCGAACTTTTCTCCTCCGAAACGGTTTCTCCCCATTCTTTTCGGCAAGTGACGCAAAAAATCCATGCAAATGAGCCTCCGCTTCAATGGACCTCCAATCCCTCCTTTTCCTCCCGGGACCTTGGAATTCGGCCCTGCAACAATGAGGCTATGTTCTTACGCTCGCGGCTTAATTTTTTTCGCTCCAAAAACTCGGTGAAAGGCCTTTTCCGTTCGCTAAGATTCTCAGTTCTTTTTCTTTGGGCAAATCCCCACTGAATGCGTGGGCATTTCTCACTCGTGGTGCCCGACAAAGAGAGTTCCAACAGACCAACCATACCAACAGATGCGTGAAATGCTACTCATTTGTTTCCCTTCGTCCGTAGTACGCGAAGATGATCGGGTTCTACAGTAAGCTTGTCTCACGATCCGAAGTTCAGGTTTACGGTAACCTTAAGAGTAAGCCAGGGATAGATCCATGATAATCGTTTCAAACCTTATTTCCCCAATGTTTATATATGTAGAACCGAAGCTTTATAATAAGTACTTCCGAACGATTTTGATACAGCATGTAGATTAATATAGTATTATATATTAATCTACATTATATACTAATCTACATATATAATTAATAAATATGGTATTATATATTATAGTAATATTCAATGTTGGCGTGAAATATAGCAGATATCTTGGAAAAAGAACGCACTTAACTCGGTAAGTACAAGTAGACCAATGTTATGTAACTGAACTCCTCCTACGATTTATTAATTTTAAAATTGTATCGATAATTACAGTGTTCAAACATCTTAAATCATATATCCCAGAGGTTTAATACTTGATTTTCTAGTTATCATCTATATTTTCTAGTTTCTAAGTTATCTGCTATTACTTTAACAATTGTTGGCAAGAATCGTTTTCAAGAACTACTCGAATAAATGTAACTTTTCCGCTGAAGCTTCACTTAATATAACGTTGTAGCGTTCCATAGAACTCTATTCTAAATAGTTGTTGTACCAAGTAATTACTTAAATTATTAATTACATTACATAATGGGTTAATACGACAAATAGTTATCTATCTTGATATTCCCAGATTTTATCGTATATAAAATATTATTCCTAGTGGACTAATTTGAGCACATATTAGCAATGAATAATGCCTGAATTTTTAATACTTTATGGAATTTCTTTACTATGGTTACCATTAATTAAGTAATTGATAAAGTATGATGCACTGTCAGAGTATTTTAGATTTTTTTTGGGAATTTTAATCTTCATACATACCTATTAATTACTATATTCTAAAAATAATTTCTTAAAAATTTACGCCTTCTCACATCGCTCTCAAGTATATTTGCTTTATCAGTAACTCAGCGGAAACTGTTGCTGAATACCTGTCTTATACACTACAAACAACGAGCGTACAATTACGGAAGCTTCTAAAAATGAGGAATAGATGCACCGTGACTGATTCTTTCTTTCGTGAGGCAAAGACCACCTCCGGTGAGGTCACCTCATTTCGGAATCCGTGAAGGAAAAAATTCCTGAATTCGGGAAATTCCTCCGAGGAGGTAAAGACACTAACGATACAATCCCAGGCGGTCTGTTTTCCCTTCTTTTTTTCTAAAAGGAAATTCCCGAACCGAATCATAATGTCAAAAGAACCCTGGAATCGCTTGGGAAGGGTACCACAGAGGGAGGGAGGTTTTTCGGAGATATCTGATCAATTTTAAGGTAGCATCGGCATATTTTTTTCAGGGGCGATGTTATTCCGGAATTTTCAACATTTGTAGATGGCATCTATTTTTTATCAGTGACCTAGTAATCCAGCGGAATCTTCAAAGATACAAGCTACCCTACGGGTGTTTTAATGATGATGTCTCAAAAAAATATTTGGGACAGTTGTGGTTGAGGGATTGTTTTTATTTTAATTAGACTCCCTTAAACTGAGATCTGTGCCTAAATTATAGGATTGAGTGCATTTTTTCGCTTTTATGAGAAATGGAGTCAGCTGTTTGCGGCTTATATGTTCTATTAGTAGGTATTTGCTTACACGTCTCTGCCTGATCTTCTACGTAGGTAGAGAAATGATAAAATATGTAAGCCTCCTCAAATATTTTAATGTAGCTTAAATTAATGAAAATTGCCATATTTCTTTTTTTTTGGCCTAAAATTATGACTTGTAATGATGATAATACTAATTTTATTTGTGAAAAAAATAACTAATTCTCAAATTTTCTCTTAGGGTTATGCTTAAAATTGGCTTTTTTTAAATTAAGACTGAGTTTCACAAAAACTAAATTTCTCTCCCATCAAATATCTTTCAATGCTGGAATATTTTGATCCATATTAAGTTTTCCAACAATGAAATCTTACAATGTTTTAAATATATGATATATTTAATTATGAGGAAAATATTAATTAACAGATAGGACTATTTCTAATTTCCCTTATAGTATAATTATCATGTCAGTTTCCTTAAAATTGGAATATAGAAAAAAATGCTTTCCAATTAAGAATGAAAATTTTGATAGTTAAGTTTAACCCTATATAGGTTAAAATAAATTTACCTAAAATACAGATTTTCTTTTAAACATATTAAAAATATGCGTTTTTTTCAAAATTTATAATAAACTTACATGTACTATTTATGCTTCTCCGTTTTACCTTTCGTATACGTTGTTGCCCTAAAATAGTGCTTACAATTTGCTTTAAATTTATTTATTGTCATAAACTAAGAATCCAAATTTTGCATAAGGTATTCCAATGGTATAATTTTAAAGGTATGAAGAATTCTTCTTCGCCTTTTTGTACTATAAGCAAACACTAGCAACCCTTGAGCCTCTATACCATTACTATAATTCTCTTTTAGCCAAAGTTGGTGCAACATATTTTACAGTCGTTCCTCACGATGCTCCATTTGCTGCTATTATGCTGTGTACATAGGAAGACACTAAAAAAATGTATTTACGAGCGCAAACATTGCTCTTTCAAATTGGCTGAATAACTGAGTCATTCATGAGCATGATCTCGAGGTACTTATGTATTCAAATGCTGTCTCATAGCAGAACGGTAATCGGCCGAAAAAAATCCGCATTGCAAACATCCATTCAGTCCATGCGTTGACTCACGACGTGGAAACGAAAGCAAAATATCAAGCTCGATAAACATCATAGCCACCGTGAAATTGTGAACACTAGCTAAACACAGCACTGAGAGAGATCCTTCCGTGAGCGTCCATCTCGGTGTTGTAACAGCAACAGGAAGGGTTGAGGACGCATACTAACCACCTCCTTTCGGAAAGGGTTCGAAATGTATGTACTTTCCCCGCATTCGTCTTGGTCTCAATCCCGATTCCTCCTCGGGGCAGATTATACGTGAAACCCCCCAGATTTCCTCTCCAAGCTCCAAGGATATGCCCCATTGTGTCCTGTAAACATTGACCCTTTAGAAAATTAAGGTTGCGTCACTGGATGTCCGGCGACCCCGAAAAACTCTTTCCGGAGGATAAGTCGCGGAAAAAGGGAATCCAAAACTTCTTTTTTGAGGCGAAAACCCTCCAAGGTACACCAGTTTTCCCCGCCCATTCTCCATTGTCGCAGCAAGGAGATTTTCGTGTACAAAAGGGGTGGTCCTCGGCGGGAGACGTTGGAATGGACCCTCCTCGCAGCACCGGCGTGTGAGAATTCCTCCACGCATCACGCCCATCGAATCCTCCCGTCAACGAGGCATTTTAAATCGTTTTGCGGTGCTCGGCCTTCAATTTTTTCCCGTCACTCCCTCCCCTTGGAGACGCGACAACCGAGGGGTCATTGTAGCGCTGTTTGTTGGTTGTTGCGGCGCTTCATTGTCGGATTACTCACGATCCGACGCCCGTATGTCTCACTCTGTTCTTCTTCTCTTCACTCTCCCTTGCTTTTTTTATTCGTTACGGTCCCATTGCCGGTTGGAGACACATTTCGCAGTGATTTTTTGAGAGTGCTCCTTGCTCGACTGGCAGGTCGCTGTGAGGAGAACTGGAAGTGTTGCGCCTTTGTGAAACTGCTTGTAATCTGCCGGAAGCAGAGTGATGTCCTGATTCAATGGGTCTCCTTTTACGTTCACTGGGGACATCCCCATGGAGTTGCAATTTTTTCGAGCGGGGCATTTCTGCAAATCTTTTCGGGAGGACGTATCGGTTATTTCTGCGTTTGAGTCCTGTCTGTTCGTTCCACATTTGGATGTGAGGAAGCGACCAGTTGGGGAATAGGAGAAGAAAACAATCTCACCAATTTAGTCGAAAATTACCGTTTCACAGTATGAAACTCCTGTTGATTGACTATTTATAACCAATTTAGTCAAATATTACCATTTTACAGTATTAAACTTCTGTTGGTAGCCTATTTTTAGTTCTTTAAGTGTGAGGCAATATCCCTGGGATGAAATGGGTCTCAATGCATGAAAATTAAACCTTAAAACTTCCCTGGAGACTAAATATGGAGCACTATTCTTCATAAAGTTGTTTTAATTTTAAATTAAAAGTCTAACTGCTCTACTGTATTAAATACCTAACTATAAAATGGATATGATGTCCAAGAGGGAGGAATCACGTCGATTAATTAATGAATATAAAGACCGCTGGTGGCAAAGTTCTGATTGTGTATTGTCATTTCGCTCAATTTGACTTTTAAATGATGATTTTAACTACAAAATTCCCCCAAAAGAAATTTAAGTGCATTTTAGTAAGGAGATTTCTCTTCTCGATACCTTACTAATTATGGATGTACAAAATAGCGTTTTATATTATTTTATGAAATAAGCTCTATTTTTAGTTTTCTCTCCCAATTGAAAAATCTCTATTTAGATAATTCGCGAACCAACTAAGTGTGTGTAGGGTATGAGAAAATTGTCTTTTTTGGCTCTTGCGAAATGCAAAATTATTTCGTTATTCCTCAAAACTTTATCAAACCAAAATTGCTATTATTTACTTTATTGTCCCAATCGCAGACCTCTGGAGCTGAAATTTAAGGGTAACTTGCACTATTTATTTCGGTATGCTAATCACTACCTAATACACTTGATTTAATTACGGGTAATGTCTGCAAAGCATACGCACCCAAAGACCACGTTTGGCTCACTGGGGTTCTGTATGTGTTCCGTAATAAATTTAGAATATTTATTAATTTGTAGAGATATGTCGTTACTTAAACGTTAATGCTATAAGGTGAAAATCAAAAATGAAAGGTTATTTAAAAAAAAATATTTACATTCTAAAATTTAATATATAAAAATATCACAGACAGTTCTGTTTTTTGTTATAATTATAATTTATTATTTGAATAAATGTTGGAACTAAGGAAGTTAGTGAAAGCCAATTATTAAAATATTTACCATACCCCAATAAACAAAATAAACACGACGTAGTGTTTGTGTCCGCCAATTTTATTTGTTCTGTTATGGTACATCATAAAGTTAAGGCCCAAAACATCGATTTAAATATATATTCCAGGTAATTTATGAAAAAATATTTTCCATTAGTCAATTTCTGTTGCCCGAAATTCTTTTTCGCCATAAATAATCTATTATTAACTAGGCTATTCCTTCACGCAGGCCTATATCAGGGGAGGAGAACCTTTTTCCATCGACAGACCGCATTTAGCATCCGGTCTTGTTAAAAAAGTTGCATGTGAAGCCATTAGGTCTTTCTTGTATTCCATGTTGCGTACATTTTATTATTTGACTATGGAAATTTAATGTAAGAAAACGAGTTCTTTCTCTGATTATACTGAAAGCGAATATTTTCCTCTTTATTTTTACTTGGAGTCATTGACAAGATTTTAATACAAAACTGTTTGAATTTGAATTTGGTTTAATTACGGCAATAGGAGTTTTTTCTTTTTAAATTAATTTTTAAATTAATTAACATTTGGAAGACCAAAATGAAAAAAAAACTAATTTGGCCTTAAGGCCCCAGGTTTTCCACCTCTGTCCTTTAAATGAGTATGGCTTTATTCCAACTCTGTGAAATTCGGAAAGTCCATTTCATGATTATACTCCATAAGAACTAGGAGACATTTCGCCGAACTCAAATTTTCGGCTACTTGAAAGACCTCATGCTGGGACAAATTACATACTTATGTCAGTTTAACAGCTCATTCTACAAGACTACTCTGTTTACAAGCTCGTTTTAATCTTCCGCGCCTGCCCCATGGAACCCCATCATGAGACGCCGACCCATCTAGTTTCCTAATAGTTTATTCCATTGTGCTCTATAATAATGAACTAGGTCGCAAAAGACCGAAAGTTAGAAAAAAAATACAAACGTTAGGTCGGTAATGAAACCAGTATCACGTGGAAATTTCCTTCCGGAGCGAATTCGAATGAAATTTTTTCCACGGACTGCATAAGCCGCAAAGGAAGAGCTACCACGTAAGCGGCATTTTGAAAGAAGGATGACCCCGAAGGTGGGTTTTTGAAGACCCTCGTCAGTAGGATGAGCTAGGGACACATGTCAAGGGATGATGAGGGATGGATGAGGCAGCAGGGGGTGGCTGCGGAGGGAATGAGTGGCAGGATCCCACAGACCAACCTTAATGACGCTTTATTCTCCATCGCGCCCAGTTCATCTGGTCGAGTTTTTTCAATGTATCTTTCCCAAAAGGACGGTAGGAGTTTCTGCAATATCTGACCCTCTGGAAAGGTGTACTAAAAATTCCGTGAGGAAATGATGTTCTGGAGTCTCTCACACGGCTCATTAGACATCGCTCCGGATGGGAATTTTGGTTGCGTATTTTCGTATGATTTTTGTGTGACTGTAGAAGCCAATCTTCATCTGAGCCTTTTTATAAGGCTTAATAGATATGTATGCCTCTTTATACTAGAACTGAAGGGAATGCTGAATATTTAGTGAGTTGTTTTCGTAAACATGGAAATGTCGTTTTTCATCCCTAACTTGCATCGCTTTACCGTATTTTTTTTAATATATCTGGTTATTATTTTCAAATAATAATAATTTAATTTAATGTTTCATCATATTATTTTAAATTCGGAGTATAAATCCAAGGAAATCTTTGCATATTCACAACTTTAAGGCACTAGCTATTAACGTAAATACTGTTACCTAGAGAATATATACTTGTATTTTTGAAGGTTTTATTTTTTGAGAGAAATCGTAGAAAGTTTTTCATAAAATTTGGGAATTGTGGGGATTGGATTAATATTGGAATTAGATATCATTATGTCCATATATGAAAGATTATATTCACTCCGTTTAAAACGATCTGACTTCATTCTGAAATTAATTTATTACCATTATTTTATTTATTACTAACAACAGGGTTCTCAAACTTTAGCGTGGAATCATTACCAATACCAGGAGGAAATAATTATCTATAACCTATTGATGATATCTTTTTGCAAGAATGTATCTTTTGGGTGAAAGGCTGTAAAATAATGGAGAAAATCTGAAAACAGCTAGACTAGTTAAAATTGTATGAATACGTTTTCATCAATTTTCTTACCTCTTGCCATTTTTCAACCAAAGATTTCTGTAACTAGTCATTTGGCACCAACTAGCATTACTTCAATATTTTCCCAACTTTGGTGCAGGTACCGTTGACGTATCTCCTGGTTAACGTGACTTGAGATAGATCCTTCAAACCTCTCATAATGGGGAATTTACCTTAAAAATGTATACGCAACAGCACCTACTAATGATGTGCTGGATGTACATCGAGGTTCTGACTACATTGGGAGCCTTCTGGTCAGAATATCTTTCCACAAAATTTCAAGGCAAACGCAGGTTTCGTATAAATCTCTTACCTTGGAGAACCAAGGTATGGATTTATCTTCAGACGTGACGAAATAGGGTACAAACGAAGAAAACACCATTTTCTAACACTAGGAATTATCAAGGAAAAAATTTATATTAAAACGCGACGAATGCACAGTTAGTCGTCATCCCGGAGAAGAAAAATATAGATTGTTCGTGTGACCTTCAAACTCCTCCTGTTCATTTACAGAGTCATTAGCTACATTAAGCAAAATGCAAATGAACGCTCCGTGAGCACGGCCTTGAGCTTTTGTTCGAGTGAACGTTTACCGGTGGGATGTAAACTCGAGAGAAAGTAAATCAGTGGAGCGATAATGAATTACTGGATAATAATGCATATTCAATTTGTGTGACTGGTATCACTGTTGAGTCACTCATATAAAGTTAGATCACTCTTGCGTCGTGTAATATCTTCGTATAATTCACCAGCATCATTATAATAGATCTTTCTTCTAGAATGGAGTCGACTCTTTCCACATATCCAGCAAAAAATAATTATCATTCCATTAATAACCTATAATAGAGTTAACAAAAAATAAGTGCGCAAGTAACTGCTTATATGTACAATTATTTTCATCCTTAATATCCTATGGTCGTATAAATGATATTTAAATCCGCTAATTATTAATTTGGCGCTTTCTTTATACCATCATTGAGATTAATTTGGGAATTCTTCCATGACATAAAAAGAATATTCAAAATTCAACCGAGTGATATTTAACGTATAACAGAATATTTAACAAATGTTTAACCGTAGAAATGTCATGTTCACGTGCTATACTATACTTTTGGGACACCCATAAAAATTGTTCCACATGGATGGAAAATAAATGGTGTAAAATATTATCTAAATCGGAAAACGGAAAAACGTGCCGCATCGCACTTTAAGTTTATATCTTCGGTTTTGTTTTGATCATCACAGGAGATTAGAGAGTCTTCCCATATTTTAACTGTCTTGATTTTTATTATCAATAGACCGTTAGATATTAACTGTGAGCGAGCGTCATAGAAATAGACACTTTAAAGTGACACTCGGCGCCCCCGCTCGGATCTACATAACTCTCAAAATGTGTAGCTTCAAATAAATAAATTAATTAATTTTCTGTCGCAAAAGCTGGTCATAGTCGCCGCTTTACAGTACATCAGTTCGGGCATTAATTACAGTGGTACCATGGGAGATGCAAACACGAATTGGTCGCAAGCGGCTCCGGACCAGCCATTTATAGATTTGGTTCTAGAGCTATTTATTCATCATTAGTAAAGCATATTGCGTTCATGATGAGTTAGATGTTTTACTGGAATATTTTTTAAACTTCAATACTATGACCAGAAGCCATACACTGCAGTATTCAGTCAATTATATTCCCCCAAACCGTCATAAGCATTTGTTTGGCTGCTCGTGTTCGATATGATTTTGTATTTTATTTTCATTTTACATCCTTGTGTTTTTTTACCTTTAAACATCTCGTTCATTTGAATTAGAACTTGTATTTCCATCCTTATAAAACAGTAACGAAACAACGTTTCTTATTTAACAAAATAGTATTTACGTTTTCGCTATTTACCTTTCAGCGCGAAGCAATATTAAGTTGCCTTTAAAAAGCAAATGTTGTTGTCTCCGTTGCAAGGGCTCCCGTGAGGAAATGAAAACAGATAAACTGTTTTAAATCCAACATCATATTGTAACTACAAGATAGTGGCTACGAGTATATAGTTATGATACATATCGAGATGATTTGGGTTTCCTCATAAGAGATAGGTTAAGTTTCTTCGTTTTCTCAAGCATTTTTGTACATATGACTGTTTAATCAAGTTGAAATAATTAGGGTGGGAAAACATATGTTTGGGTAAATCGTCCCTCTAGGTCTTAATTATTTTGAAATTTCCCGAGTAAACAAATCACCATTTAAGGATTTTTTATTGGATTTACATAGAAATTAAGGTGTATGTTACATTTTGAGTTTCGGGCAAATATAATATTTCTGATACAGAAATCAACGAGGGAATATGAGACAATGCCTTTGCATAGCATTGCAATACCTATGCTAAGAGGTGCCGTAAGATTTCTTCGGAATAGAAATATAAATCTGCGGGAGGTTTCTGTAGGGGTTTCCCTCCCATCTTTGGGAGAATGCCAGGCAATCCTTTGTAATTTAGTATTTCCCCCTACACCGCTGCCACCAGGCCTGATGGCCTAATCGCAGCGTTTTAAGTAATTTGATTAAATAAATAAATAAGTACTTATACGATGAAAATGATCGATTCATTTACAAATAGGGAAATTTCTACCTATAATTTATACTTTTAGATAAATAATTACCGTATTATATGCCTATACACGTTAATCACTCTTTCTTAAATAAGAGCATAGTCAGGGTCAACTATTAGGAAGGTCATTCAACTGGTAAGATAGCTTCAGGAAATAAATTACTTCATAGGTTTCTAACAAAATAAAAACATAACATTTAAATGTCCTTTCCTAGGCACATAGTTCATTATAAAATTATTTCTCGTTATTAGGTACGGAGACGCTTCCTTGGTTAGAGATATAGTGATAATTTTCACATTTTAATTTTGGAGGTGATCTCTAGCTTTACAGAAGTCATGTTACAGGATTATTGTTCCGTCATGCTTGACGGGGAAGAACAATATGAATAATAAATATGAATTAATTTTACATAGCGCTATTCTTGATTCCGAGTTTATTAAATAAATATGTAATAAATCGTGAGGAAATTAATCCAGTATCAAATTATTGGTTATATTTTCCCCTATATTTAGTATGCAAATTATTTGGTTATTTTACTCTACACTTTATATGGTTTGACTCTTACAGGAAGATACCATTGAAAAATTAGGGTTATTCATTATAGTAATGCTGATTTTAATTTCAACCTTGGTTTATGAGAGCAGCACGGATGCAATTACGCATATATATTAAAATTATGCATATTCGTTTAAAACGTTAAATTAAGAACCATCATACTTAAGAGTGAACACTTGTTGTAAAAATTAAATTAATTTAAGAAATTAAGCAAAGGGAGTAGAAAGAAACCATGAACATGAATGGCATACATTTTCCATGACTAACCCCGCAAAGACCGCAGAGAACCTCGGCGAGACATTTCTCCCTCCAATAGGGACACGTAAGCCATGTCCATCCATTCAAGTCTCCCCAGCCTCTCTTGTTTCTGCTCATTTCGCGGATGCGTGTTAGCAAGTCCTTGGCGCATTCCGCCGTCCGCACCCACGCCACCCACGGCACCCCGCGACATCCTGCCCACCCAAAGGCAGGTCAGAGTCCCCGACAATGACCAAAGGTTCATTCTTAAACGCGTGAAGGAGTGGCTGATGACGTAGCGGAGGTTCTTCGTCGCCACGCCGCTAATTAGGCCGTGTTTTGAGCCTTTTGGATACATATAACTCAGGGTGACGCGGCGGTATCTTAAAATCTAAGCTCTATTCCTCAGGTATATTCCTCACAAAAGATATAATTTTGGGAATTCTGGTAGAAAAATCATAATTTTTAAGTTCATGAGCTCTTCTCATGAACCAAGTATCTAAACATTTCGAAATTAAAATGAAACTGTATATTGCATGATTTAGCTATTTTAAAGGAATTATATGCAAGTCAAATAGTAGGGCTACCAAATAGGATTCTGGGATAATATTTCCGATTTATTTCATCAGACTTCACTATTTGGGATTTCTAGAATATCAAATGATGAAGAATAGCTCTTACATCTATAGATTTTCTTTACGTTGTAGTTCCAGCCAATAAACGCAATTACATAAAAAAACTTAACCTTTGAAAATAACCCCTAAAGTAAAACGTTGAATTTAGATAAAAAAATCATTTATCGAATTAAATCTTTCTAATTTTTTGTTGAACAAATAATTAGGTGATTCGCGCAGCCACCTTCTCTACAGAAAGAGCTTTACTATTTATCTCTTGCTCTTTTTCTTGATTTTATAAAGTTACTATAACAGTTTCTTCGCACAGAATTCTTAGGACTTAAATATCTCCTATGGCATCTACACTTAATATTTTCGGATAAAATATTATTTACTGTTGTACATAGTCCTATTTCATGAGGTGTTAAAATGATGGCCACTCAAACATACGAGCATAAACATAGCTCGTTGCATAAACTCATCATAAACTATGAAATGTGACACTTAGGAACACAGAGACAGCGTTATGATGGATAAATGTTTATCCGAAGGGAGGTTTAAGTGAGACTTATACTTTATAATATTTTTGCGGTGACATATTTTCCCAATAATCCAATATTAGATTATGTGTTGTATTAATTTTAGTTCCATTCGTAACAAACTTGACCGATTGGCAAGAACATTTGTGGAATTTCATGGTACTTGGAATACATTAAAAGGAACCACTTTTCACCTAAGAACCTAGTTCCTATTTATTAAAAAGAGATGTTTTTAATTAATAGAAAGTAGTTTCTGTGGTGGAATGTGGTTCATATTTTATTCCCTCCAATTTAATTGATTCCTAAAGAAGCACCTTGACTGTTAAAATACATTTAATGCTAAATATTCCTACTATGAGAGAATTGGATGGAAATAGCAAGAAAATATATTGAAATTCTCCGAAATTTTGATCACTTTTATGAAAATCTTGAATTCGTCTACTTGAGCGTATTTTGTTCACGTAAACATGTATTCAAGTCAGTTAGACAGGTAGTTCCAGTATATTATACCTTTGGAGTTATATCGCTCGTGGAATCGTCTCAAGATAACTCGCAGCGATAACACAGTCCGAGTAATTCATTTAGTGCACTCGATTGCTGTGAAGCACCAGATTCCTATCTTCGGCTCCTCCTTTTGGTCTTCCTTGGAAACTGCCCTTCCTTTTCTCTCGCCGCCTCCATCTCACCTCTTCTCAAAACTTTGCCTCAAATTAGCCTCATTCAAGTAACACAAAGGACTCCTCTCTCTCTTCTTTGAGCTCCCAAAGCCTCCTTAGTGCCTGTAGCTGTTTGGTTTAGAGTTACACAACGGAGGAGGTGTGGGTGTAAGGAGGGCTGCCGCTCGTCCTTGGCATTAACCTTTCCTTCCCTCTTCTGCAGTGACCAGGTCTTCTTTCCTTCCTCGCTCTCCCATCTCCTTCTTTCTTTCGCTATGTTTCATTTCCCTCCTTTCGCATAAACACTTCATTCACATGCTGTTTTTACCGATATTTCTTGGCGGTGTTTTGCGGCTAATGTGTGAAATAAGGGGTCGCGAAAATTGGTAAGAATTGAATTATCTCCGATAACAACGGGTCTTTTCTATTAACTTATAAGCTTTGCTAAGGAACGACACGAAATGTGCATACACACCATTTCCTGGATCTTTCATGCAGATTCCTTAAGCTTCAGGTTGTTAATTAAATATATGGGAGGTTTTATGCGTAGTTTGTTTTGTATATGGAAGGAAAAATTTAAGATTGACCGTAAACACTCATTTATTTTCAACTTTGACGCCGGCTTCTTGAATATGTTGTTTTCTAGAAGTAATTAACGGTAGCACACCCTTCTGCCATTTGAAGAATTTTACTAAAGATGGTTCAATAAATATTGCTATTAAAATATATTAAATAAGCATTGACTACGATTCTTTATTGCTGAAGGTAGTTAGGTTAGAATCTGAGGGTTATTTTTATTCTATACTAACTTCATACCCTAATATTTTACCCTGTTCTAAGTTTTCTTTCTTACTGTTAGGGGTGGACGTACTATCAGCCGCCTTAAGATACAAAAACTTAGGAAAACCGAAAAGATACGGAATTTTTGGGACAGAAAACATAAATAAAATTTTCACTTCAATAAATTAACAGCAAATTAAATAGGATTTAAGAGAATCATACCATTTATATGGGAAATGAAAAGAGAAAGATCGATTGTAGCATGAATGATTGAAAGGCCACGAACGATATCTTCATACGAAATACATTTTTGAATAAAATATTTCGTAATATGATATTTTTGTTAGTTCAAACATTTAAAGTACATGTACAAATATGTTGCATACGTGAATTTATTTAAAATACCTCTGCAAAACGATTGCCTACAGTCTTTATTTTAAAATGATTAAATGGAAGGAATCATTATAACCGATAGAAGAGTCGTTCAGTCACTTTTTGGACCGGGGAATTTTTGCTTCTAAGCGAGAAGAATATGTATGTCAGTAGTCGTTAATAATTGCGACCATTAGTGAGTGGTAGAAGGATATTGTTTGATAGAAGCGAAATAACGAATTTTATGGTAACAAATATGGTTGTGGATAGTTTATTAACAAATATTTAAACAGAAATAGGAAAAATCCTCGTTCTTTTCATAGCTGCACTCTAGCAACTGATTATTACAAAGTTTCTGCGAAGATTCTAAGACGAAAGAAAAAACATCCCTTCCCTCTTCAGCTCTAACCTCAAATCTTACATACGTTTCCTAAATTTAACAACATATATCAAAAGAGCAAAAAGAAAGATTTTGTGTAAAATGTTTGAGTGATTTAAAATTTTTGCCCCCAAAATTATGACGCCTTCAAGAGATACTTGGTTCCCTTGCATAATTCTATTATTTTAATCAAGTTTCGAAGTTTATCAAAAAAAAAGAATTATATGGAACGCAGTTGTAAGATCCTGAAATACGTGAGATACTCCTGAATCATGATAAACATTCCTTATTCTATACCGTATCCCTCGAGGAACATTATTGTCCCCCACCTCTACCTCCTTCCATCATTCTATTGTCATCGGATTTAGCCCACAATAGTGTGGTATTTTATATCCTCTTTTCCGTAGTCTTTTCTAGTTTACCAGAGTAAGAAAATCGCCACCGGCTCGAAATAGCGTCTGCGGTTTTTCTTACCAAGGAGTATTCCTTTAAGTAGATCTATCTTCTTCCTATTCTGGGAGCATTCTTAAGAGATTCCTTCTTGGAGAGTAGCAGTCGCTATTCTTCAGCTCCAGCCATCCGATCCAGGGAAAGAAGAGCGGTTTTTCTTTACCTTTGACTTAATTTTCCCCACTGGCCCCTAGAGTATACCTTGAGGCTTTCGGGGTTCTTTCTTCCCTCGTTACGGTAGCAAGAGTTAAGTAGGATTATGTAAAATCCAAGCGAAAAGAAAACCTTTTGATCGGACCGCCCTTCTTGCTGGAGGCTACGGCAGAATATGCGAGACGAAAAAAGTGCGCTTGTTTCCGAGGTAGTTGTGGAAGTGAAGAGGTATTATAATACTTCATGACAGTTATCCAGGTTTTGCAATGCTAATTCACCCTATTGTTTGCCGTGTATCTGAAAATTTTATCATTTTTATGTCCTTACAAATCCCCTGCTTGATCCCCCGTATATATTACCTATAATTATACACTTTTCCTACCCTCTGTATCCTGTCAGCTACTGCATTGTTATTTTTCTGCATGGTTAAGGTTTTCTATAATTTGACTACACGTCGCACGGGTTGGCAGACCGTTAGGTGTCCCTCATGGGGATTTTTCTCGCATGATTTCATGATATGATGAAGATGTCTTTAAGATGAATTCCTGGGAGGGAAAACGACTATTATCTTTTAAGATGAAAAGATAATAATAGATTTTACAAATAATTTGTAAAATATATGAATACCTAATTGGAATATTTCAAAGGATCAATCGTTACGTAATTTTTCTTGAAGTGTATTGACCAACCAGAGCTTTCGGTATTAATAATTGACCATTTTGAACGGTAAAGAAGTACTTTCGATTGTAATTTTAGAACATGTATTCATATGAATAAATTAGTGCGTCTTATGTCTTGTCTTCCATCAGTCAAACCTTAGATCTACATTGTAGGGTGATTGCATTGTATTGGTGATTTCCGATAATTAGGATGTTCATTGACATGATATGCTTGTTGTTGTTTTACATTGCCATTTAAGGGAGCATTGAGTACCTAAGCCGGTAGTGGTAGTTATTCATTTAAAAAAAAATTGAAAAAGTAATTTTAATTGCGAAATTTAGAGATGGAATTGTACTCTCCAAGCCATTTCCTATAAGTATTTATTTTAAAGTTTATCGAAAAACTATCATTGTTTACTTCCTTATAATACTGAACAGATTACTTCATCAAACCTTCTTCACGTTCCTACTTTAATTCGATACTTCCATTGAACCTCCAAAACTTCTCTCTTTCGTTCAATTCAATCTTTTATTTTCCTACCTTTCTCCCATTGGAATTCTTCCTTTCCTCTTTATCCTCCTCGCATTTTTCTCTTCTCTTTGTAGCATTCTCTCTCCATGTCACTCACATCTCCCCTTCTTGCCCCACCTTAACAATAGGATTGAATTCCACGGATCCTTCCCCTAACTACCAATGGTCTCGTGCCTCATTATACGCCGGGGGGAGGTCGCGCGAGTATTTCGGCGATGATTGTGTTCCCACTGCGCGGGTGGTACCCGTTCGGCTAATCCCATTTGGAAGAGCGCCGCCGAAAGCAAATTATGATAATTGCGGTAGGAAACGTTATACATTCGTTCCCTTCCCTCAGGGACTCCTCTATTCACGTAACTAGTCCCTCCCTTTCGCTCACAGTCCCTTTGGCACATAATGGATCGGCGGGAGAAAGTTTCGGAGGAGAGAAATGGTTTAAACAAACACGGGGCTCAGGTAGGGAGAGGGCTTTTGTTCGTAAGAAGATGGGTCCGTTGATTGTCTCTGGGAGGGGTGGAGGGTCGGTTCGAGTCCCGCGGGGTGTGAGCCAGGCCTTTTCGTTGTGACGACGTTGCGCCTGCGATTGTGAAAAGTCTCGATGTCTGTGAGGGTTTGCAGTGCGATTTTTGGCCCCGAGGCAGATTTAATGAGTTGACGGTTGCATAAAGGTTCTGCAGAGGGGATGGGGGATCGTGGTGGAACATTCCGGAAGCATGCTTATAGAAACAGCGAAAAAAATTCAAAATAATCCGAAAATGATGCGGGTGGCTTTATGCGTAAGTGATTGTAATGATCAGTGGTAATCTCAGTATAACTTCGTATTAGTAAAAATAGATGGTAAAACAGACATGATTTTCATGTCAACTTTTCCCGTTAGCATCGGATACCATACGAAGAGATTAGATCTACAATAGTGAGGAGTCATGAAATTTACAGAGCTAGTTGCAAAACCGAGTTTCTCCGGTTTAAACTAACAATTCTCGGTTAATAAACAAGTAGTATATATTAGAGGGTTTGTAGAACTAAATACTTGAGGTAGACAAAAGATGAAAATCCATATGGCATCAAACGTTACATCAGTTAAAGAAAAATAGTTAGCTCAACAAAATATTTTTTAAAGACACCTCCGTTGCGTCACAAGCTCACATGATAAACTTTATACACTGTAATGTTACTTAGCGTGGCTACTCCATTTAAATTAAAGAAATATACTTAGTTCCCTCCACAGAATATTTATTGGCCATTGTATCTATTTTGTAAAGCTAAGTATATTTCCGATTGAATTAATGTAGAAGTTCCGCCTGGTAACTCCGCAGTATGTGAAACATAATAAATATAACAATGTTAATAATATATAGTAGACATTCAAGCTTATTGCTTCCAAATTTCAATAAGATATAATAGATATTCCAGCCAATTTATTACAATTAATGAAGGCATCAATCAAGACATTAAAATTTATCTTGTAATAGACGATTGATTTATAATTGATTAAATTTTACTGCATGCATGTGGTTGGAAATTCTAATATCAATTATACTCGTGCTTCTGTTTAATGTATATTCAATTGGACTTAGCATCCGTTAATCTTACTTAAATTGATATTTTTAACGCTCTGCACTCTCATTTCCATACGTAATTGGAATACGAATCCACTCTCCTTGATATTGTCACTCGATTTGCACACCGCATGAGTGATACTGCTATGTGTGAATGATCCACTATCTTATACTTTGGATCGTCCACGTGCATCAACTCATCCAGACTAAATAAGACATATAAATCAAAGCAATGTCCAACGGTCGCGTGTTTAATGCTTATTAGACGACCCTCCCAACTCGTCAGAGATATGACATCTTGATTACGACACTTATAGGATCTCGGTTCAAAGTTGGGCTCATGAGTAGCAATATAAGATCATTCAAATTACTTCCGACTCCATCTCAGATGCGCTCCTTTATAAATCCGGGGTGATTCGGAACTACTAATGGAACCCGAATTAAAAAAAGCCCAGATTCCAAGTAATGGATCAAAGGGAAGTAACAATTTTGCATCAGTCATGGGGTGGCCGTAGTTAGCAATCAGAATGAAGACATCGCCCAGCCTCAGGACACCTTCGGGTCTTATTTTCGGTCGTGTAATAAGCATGTGTCAAGGGAAGGAACTACTTGTGGGCATACTAATGTAACCGAGCACCTGCTAATACGGCGCCGGAAAAAAAACATGCGATTCTGAATCCATTCCGTCTTTCGCTACGGAGGTCCGATGAAGGCGGATGCTTTCCTTTTTATTCTGCAGAAATCAGCGACTCCGTAACGTAAATTCCAATCAGGACTTCCCCCTGCGGATAGCGCTGGGAGTGGACGCCGAAAGCGGTTTAAAATGACTTAATTCCCTGTTTGGCTCCACTTCTGTCACAAGTTGTGTTTTGTACCCATAACTTTAACCTCAACTCCTAGTGAAACTACGAATCTACGTTTTTATCTTTCTTCCCATTATTCCGCGTGTGTTGAGGGGAAATAATTATAGGACAACTTCGTCATTAAGCTTGAATGATACGTCTTTTTCATCGATTATAGTTTCGCATATTAATCCTTTCATTATTTCTTCGTTTTTACTGTTTTCTCTGTATTTTGCGTACTTATTTCGCATCTTTTTACATCCTTAAAATCGATTCTAAGTATAATATGTGAATTCCGTACCTTCAGAGCTTTAACAGCTTGACCTAACTTTATTCTGATTATGATTATTCAGTGACACAATTGATGAAAGTTTTTAAAAGAGATTAAGATTTAAAATCGGATTAATAGCAAATACTAAGCTTTTACATGTAGAGAAACATTTATTTAAGCACAAAAATATATAATACACGATCGGAAAATTTTACCCTGTTGAAGAATTGAATGCTAAATATCGTTTAAAATTCGCAATAAAATAGGTTATTTGGTGTATGATAGCTTCTTTATTCTGATATGGATATGGACTCGTAAGAAACTTACGTAGGAAATAGTAATCGAAGCTGTTAAATGTAATTATTTTTCTAAATTTCTTTCTATATAATGTCTGTATAGGTATGCGATCGCAAATATGTTTACTGCAAGGGAAATTGTAGTAATATTTTCATTTCTTGTTATTAAAGTACAAATAAAAAATTATTTTGAGACATCGATGTTATCGTATTTATGGCTATCCTTAAGTTTCTTGGAATCGATATAAATTCTTCCTTGACCACCACTAAAGGATTTACTAGCTTTCGCATGGATGATCAGGAGCACTAACTCAAATTTCGGAAGTAAATAGTGACTCACATCACATTATAGTTTGAGCATTTAACTTTGAACGATTTTAAAATTTACATTTACATTGGTACCTCGCGAGCCGCACTAAGGTGTAGGGCAGGAGGTGTGAAACACCAAATTGCCCAAATAATTTTCAAATAAGGGCACCTTATACTATCCGGAAAAATAGACCAATAAAGACCATCTGTTCTCGCTATAATCTCGCGAAATCTTTTTGTCGTCTGGCTGCGAAAATTGCGTTCGTTGAGAGTTGGGATCACGACGTCGCGTATTTTGTCATGTAAATTACTGCTTAAAAATGTCTCGAATACGTTTTTCCTATACTCAGTTCTTCTTTTCATAAGCGATTCCCAGCCGAGGGCTTCGATCATTTCGGACACGTTGCTATCGAATCTATGCTCTCCCTTTACGAAACGAGAGATCGGAACACGGAAACGAACGTAGCATGAAGTATGCTTTGCTTTCTGCTGAAAAGTCACCTCGGAACTTTGCTCCTCAAAGAACTCTGTGATCAATTTGATCAGAATTCGGTCAAACCACGGTAGCAACGCTAGATAAAGAAACAATCCTAAGCTTCGAAGAAGGCATAACAGGCCGCGTGCGGCCCAGCGCCTGTTTCACGGAAGGAAACAAAAAAAGAAGCTCTGGTAAGGCACATGAAATTCTGGTTGAAGAGGGGATCCTTAGGAGTGGGTGTAGAGAGAATGAGATATTGTTAGGAACCCGTTATAGGATAGGCACGCGTCCCTCACCCCCGATATGATATATAAAAAGCATGAAGGAGGCGACACGTTCCATGGGATGGGGTGTGTTTAATCAGGAGGGTATCGAGGCGTCGAGGTTTCCTTAGAGCGGCAGATGTGAGTGAACATGTGCGGATGCCTCCTTCTCCAATAGACCCTCTTTCAATACAGCGTATTCCCTTACGCATCCTCTTCCCCTCCGATGCTGTTTTGTTATTTCCACCTGCATACCCCCGTTTACCGATGCATTTTCCTTTCCGCCACTGAGAGTACTTTCCCTTTTCACAGAAGGAAATATCGGTTTCCCGCCATTATTTCTAGCTTAGTTCGTGATTCTTAAAATGTTTACGTGTGACCATAATTTTGATTATTTTGTGTAATTTCATTATTCGTTGGGTCATTTTTCTCCTTAAACATCCGAAAGCTCGTTCCTTTGAGCCGTTGAAAGTTATTTCGTTGTTCCATGCGTTATTTTGGTTTCTTGAGTCTGGAAAGTTTTCTTTAGTGCAGTATATCAGCATGGTTTTTATCTAAATTAACGTATTTTATGCGAGAAGTCTTCTTTGTCTGAATCTTGCCCTAATGAAGGACGCTTCATTATCGTTATCATTGTAAATTTAACGGAAACTTGGTTTATTAGTTTCCAATTGGTAGAACACTGCTGCCAGAAGTAAAAAATATATTCCTTATATTTATCCGTTTTCGAGATTTTTCAGGATTCATTGAAGAGATTCCTTTTATGTTTTGAAGGTTTATTATATTTATATTAACAATTTAATTTTGCCTTAGTTTTTTCATATATTTTATCACTTGCTATGGTGTCATCTTTGTAAAATAAATCTCTCATAAGTCAAGAGATTCGCCATGTAGATTCTTTGTAATTATGTACAAAAGTAGTGCTTCCTATATTGGCTTATTTGTATAACACAGTGCCACATAATGTATCCAAAGGAGGCTACATTAAATCCATAGAGTTAATTATTATGAAATTAACTGCGATATTACAAAAGATAAAATTATTTGCTAGTGATCTCAGAAGAGCCTGGAAATTATATATTCTAACCACAGTACCACTGAAGCCAGCCAACTTCTCTATTTGAGTTAAAAATTTTTTCCCAATTCCTATTATATTTAACAACTGAAAAATTCCAAAATTTATTAATAATGTTACGAACAGCAGCGACCAAATAGTACTTTCCTTTGCTATCATCAATAACTGTCTTTTATAGGATCGGTACGATAACATTTTCGAGGAAATTGATTGCTTGAACCAACAGGCTAAAGGGAAAGCTTTAAATCCTTATGGGTCTACAGCCGGCTTCATCCAGACGGCAGCTGTATTGTGATAGGATATATATTGTGATAGGATTCCATAGTTGTGCTCGAAGCACGTGTCATGCTGATTATCTTTAAACATAAAATACTAGCCGAGATAGCACTCGTATCTTGCAAAGGCGCCGAAGCCTTACATACACTGGAAATAAAGGCGCCTTAAGACCAAGCCGTTGAACGGTTTTGTTTGGTATCCTATCGATATTTTTAAAAATTCATATGGGATAAATTATAATAGTGTTGTACAGATCGTATTAGAAATAGTATGAGTATGATTCTTAAAGGGAATCATGTTCAATTATTTTTTCCAATACTTTTGCAGGTTAAACGTTTACGTTTTTGTTTCATTACTATTTATGATATTTTAGTTTTTGGTGATTTATTTTATTTTACTATAATACTTGTCTTTCTCTGTCGTAATAGGTCTACCCATTACTTGTATTTATGGCAAACT
This sequence comes from Sympetrum striolatum, assembly GCA_947579665.1. Taxonomy (NCBI): domain Eukaryota; kingdom Metazoa; phylum Arthropoda; class Insecta; order Odonata; family Libellulidae; genus Sympetrum; species Sympetrum striolatum. The sequence goes on from OX388349.1 coordinate 41,993,525, forward strand.
CCGCCACCTGGTATATACCTATCTGCAGATTAAACGCAATAATAATAATAATTTAAAGGAATATTTTATGTAAGCCGCTTTTTTTCAATTTATTTAAGACGACTTTTTCTTATGTAATAAACTAGAATCAAATTAATCTGAGTAAAAACTGAAGATAATGATGTTTGATATAACAATAAATATCACGATATAATGATTAATAATAAAATTAATGACTATTTAGAGCCTCATATAATCAACGAATATCTTAGCAGCCTTACATTCATAATTAATTCATTCGTCATTACAAGAAAATACTATGCACCTCTTAAATAAAGATATCCTTTATTTTCGTAATAATTAATTAAAAAATATGGAGTTAAACAAAGTTACGCTTTCTTAGTATATTGATCCTTTACATTCTCTTACAATCATGAAGATTCATATCTGGATTTAAAACCATTATATTTTTTGCGGTCTCTTAATTTTTCCTTTTTAATACCTCTCGATTTTCATATGTTAAAGGCAAATTAATCTTCACTTCTTGAATGGACGCAGAACTATGAATTTAATAGCTAAATTCCTAAAATCCCCAAGGTTGTGACTGCAGAATGAGCTCCTTCATGCTTTTCCCACGCAGTATCATGCACCCTTAAGGGAACATTTTTCTATTCATAATAGCAAATCCTGCTAATCTATCCTAAAAACTTCTTAAGCCGTATGACACTTAACGAATTAATCCCCGCGATTCTTCCTCAAGAATGCGACTTCCTCGAGAATTCTCCACGGTCGTCTCCTCCACGGATTTCCGTCACGTTTAAATGACATTTCTGACAACCACTCCGGAATTCGCCTTTAGAATATCTTTTTCGTCTCCAAGACGCTCAACCATATCTTTTCCCGTTGAGATTTTAAATCCACCGCCGGGGAAAAGAGATCTCCAGAATCGCATTCAAACTCGGTTTATTCCAAACGGACTCCACTAAAGGTTTCTCCTTTGAAACCCCGGCTCAGAACGTCACGTCCTATAAAGATGCGAGTATCCCAGGGCTTTTAACGTCCGTCTTTACCCTTCGAACCCCAAATGGCGTCTTACTCCCGTTTTACTCTAAAGCTCTTATTCACTGCCTCAGTTGCACGAATCACGTCCGCCCTGGATAGCTCTACGATTTGCTCCCGGAAAGAAAGGATAAGGATTAAGGTTGCAAAATCCTCAACAAAAACGGGGTACCTTTAATGGGAAGGGGTTACAGATAGAGGTAGCGAAAGGGTTTTTCAGTGCTCGGAAAACATGTTATTTTCCACGGCAATGGAGGGGCCTCTCGCACCAGTGGGCGAGGGAACCCTTTCACCAAAATCTCTTCGAACCTTTGGATATTCTTTCGAAGGCGCCATTGCTAAAGAGGACCGGCGCTTCCTTTGTAGTGTAAGATCTCGATTCATACCTCATTGCTCAATGCAAACCTTTCAAATTTATCATGAGATTCATCTCTTTCGGTTCTTGCTAATATTCGCGCGTGGGTGATTCAAAAAGGAGAGCCGAACGAGTGGTGAACGTTAAAGTTAATGGGCGTAGCTAATGGATGACTCTTCGTTTCATCTTCGTTTAAAAGTATTTTCCGTTAAAAATGCAGTACAAGCTAAAAATAAACCTATAAATACGCAACAATAATGATTAGGAGTTCCCTTCTCGAGTTTTTTGAACCCCATGAGAATATAATTCGGTTAGAAGTGCTTTTGGAACCCATTCCTTATGGGTTGTACGGAAGAAAAGATTAAACTTCAAGACTCAATTTTCTCCTATGTGAAGACATTATTATTTTGTTCTTTTAAACCGTATTTCAAGAAACCAGTATTGTCTTCAAGAATAATTTCACGTTCTTATACATGCTGAGTATTGAAAATGATCGACGGACATGCTTATTCTACATTAATTTATGAGTGAAAATTCTGGGAAAATGTTATTAAGGACAAGTAGTCTATGCCTTACTTTGGTGTTATTCCCTTACTAAAACAACAGCAGTGCAAGTAACAATTTAAAAAAAAATTATACTTGCTACACAACATAAAAAAGTATAACTTCCTGCAGGGTTGGTGTGAAATCTGAAAGAATTACTGCTTGAACTGTTGTTGTTTTAGTTTTTTTGTTGATTAGGAGATTTTGATAAACTTTGAAATAAACTTGATTCACACTTTAGAAGAGCATTCATACACTCAATTGTTATATAACGACACCATGAATTTTTTGGACCTAGCTCAAGTTTAATGCAGTCAACGGATAGTTTGTTTAATTTATGAATAATATATTAATTAATTAATTATTTAATCGACATATTAATTTAAATTTGCAATAAAATTCAGTCGCTGGCGATGTCTTGTGGAAATACGTCATGATGAAGAAGAAGATTATTCTACTTTTTCCACAGTAAAAGTTTATTAAAAACAAATAAATATAAATTTGCAAGTTAATTTCGGATAATATTCTTCTACTTAACTGATACAACAACTCGAAGATTTACTTTCTTAGCTGAAAAATCCGCATGCTTTTTTTTTAGAGAAAACGAATGAATTACTTTGCTAGAACATTGCGTAAAACTACAAATGCGATAAAAGGAACTTTTTGTCTCGTTGATCTCTTAGGTCTCCCATTGTAAATTTCGTGTACCATCATTTTAGTATCATAACCAATCCGCATGTATGACCCTCGGGTACCAGAAATCAGAAGAAATTACCACATTATCCGGTTATTTCCCGAAAGGGCTTTCCATCCTTCCAACAAAGGTTCAATGAGTTACCTTGACGTCATGAAGAAGGCACTCCATTGAGAAAATTAGGAAAAGTGCAAAACTAGTTAACGTGTGGTTGAACATTGTAAAGAATATGGAATAATGAAATAAAATTAAACAGAAATTTTTCCAGCCGCGGAATTCTTCTGCATTCCCATTGCAAGCGCAAAAATATAACATTCATATTCAAACGAAGATGCTAATGCGAGTGCAAGAGAATTTTCCGTTTACTTGGCTGCAGTAATTCTTTTGTTGAGACAAGAGCCATTATACGCTTGATTTTCTTCCTAATTGTGCATAATATTCGAAATTACACTTCGCAGAGAGAAATTTGTGAAAAAGATAACTGCAGCGTTACTTGCGTTCATTACTGGTTTTTCAATGAGATGACAGCAGATATGCACAAATAGATATTACGAAACGAAGCAGTGAACAAGGTTTCTGAAAATAATTCATCGATTAAAGATTAACTTTAGTCTTATCCATAGACACTTTTTGAAGTAATAGATATTTTTTTAGTGAAATTTGAATAAATTCTTTAGCAACATTTTTCTTTTTGGAAAATGCATTTGGTACCGTATTTATCAAAGAAAGAGCATGGGCTAACTATGGAGATTTATGGTTTATACTGCAATATCTACCGAATTAAAACCAAAGGGAAATTTTTTTTACCTATACATCGATAGTATGGTATAGAAATAATGTTGATACATTTATTTGTAGCGTTATGTAACTGGAAATCATTTTTAAAATATAATTAAAAATTATAATTATTGCAGTTTCAATTATGTATGTACCTACAATTTTCCTTGGTTATTTTTTTAATAGGCTAAATAAAATTTTTCAATGATGTTTGAAGTTGAATTAACTAGTTTTTTATATATTAAAATTATTACAATAAAATCAATTCCTTGAAAAGGGCTCAAATTTTTATTATGTAGTACCAAATAGTAAGCCTACCTTTTAATATTCCTTAGTTCCCAAAGGAGAGAAGTTGATTAAAAAAAAGTCAGTTTTTTTGGGGAAACAAAGAGGAAAACTGATTACTATTCAGCGGTGCAAAGTTTTTTCAAATCCATAGCAGGGGAGTCAAACTAGTCATTGCTGCAGACCATTTAATTCTAAATTATATTCATGAGAGCCACACAATTTTGATTTCCAATTTGCACTTTACTTTATATTTATTTAAATAAATATTATAATTATAGAAAGGTGCACGGAAGTTGGTTTGATTGACTGGCAAAATATATAAATATTATTACTAAAATATCATAGATTTATGATGCTTAAAACGAATTTAAAATGTATTTATTACCTATTTTTAATTATTTGATATTTTTTGTCCCCAAATAACTTCTCAAGATTTAGAGATTATGATTGAGACTTCTTTTTGGAGGAAAGATTTTCATCTATCAATTTTAAGCCGTGAGCTGTCCTGTTACGTTTAATACATGCAATTTTTTATAGCATAAGCATATACTTCCGAGATGACTTAGAATTACACTTATACTAAATAGTTTTATAATTCAGAGGTAGCATAGAATTTGTGCGGCGATCTTTTTCATCTATGAGAATTTTACATAAAATAGTGATCGGTGAAACGATACTTGCCTTTAAATCTTGGCCCAAACGAAGGGAGTTAGGCAACCGCATTGGTTTCGCTGCCCACTTTGACACCCCTGTTCTCCAGCTATAATCACTAGTAGACCGAGATTCATTATCTGCGGCTCCTTCCAAGTATCAAAGTGAGGTCGTTCGAAGGACATATCCTTCAGCTCACGCCGCATTTTTCTTCCTTTTGGAGCAATATAGTCGACTTCTCTGTAGGCCTCTGCTCGCGTTCAAATAACTCACCACCATTTAGCACGTCTTATGTGAAGGCTCACCGTTTCTTTCAAGGTTCCGAAGTGTCCTCATCTTCTCTTTTCCTTTTTCTCTCGCCGCAGCCTCTCGCCGGACCGACTGGAGCCAAAGAAGTGTGGGCGGACTTTTTAGCTCATTAGTCCCATCTCCATTGTCACCACAAAACTGAGTTTTTTCTCCTAACTTATTTATATATATTCAGGCACGAATTGTGCTAAAATAATAAATTTGATAACAAAGCGTGTTAAATTAAACGAAAAATACTCCGACTATGATCTTTTATCTTTCTAATGAGAAGGGTAACTATGCGAATGAGGTTTCTAGAAGCACGAAGAAAGGTTAGCACCGTTTTCGACGAAAATATTAAACATCAAAGCGTATTAGCAAACGGGGACTTTGTTAATACTGTTACATTTTTGTTAGAAAATGAAAAGGATGGTAATGATGTCACATAGCTCGTTTCCCCATTCTATTCATGGGTTTAAACTCGTTTGAAAATGGGTTCGAACTGTGATTCATCAGACGCATAATATATATATATATATATATATATATATATATATATATATATTCATACATAATTTCTAAATTCATTTTGGCTTTGAAACATTTGTATAGAATTTAAAATTTGCATATTTATCCAGATGTCCTTAGAAAATATAATTTATTAATCGTTTTAATGTGTCTATGGTATAGATTAAATTTTCTTCATAAAACAACAAAAATCATGCCAAGATATTGAATATTTATTTAATCATAAGAATTTGCTTAAATGTCAACCTAAATTCAAGAAAATAATAAAATTTATATTTCCTTACAAAATATAGTGTTAACCCGGATCTGAAATCTGATTAATGCTTCTAATCTAAATGCTACATAGCAACTACAACGGTGGATGATACTCATATTTCTCATTCGTAACTACTACATCGCGAGTTTGCAAGCGTGGTAAAATATAATTTTGAGAGAATTGTGATGGAAATAATTATATACAAAGAATTGATGTACTAAGAACGTTAATCATAGAGAGTATGGTCTTCCGACTTTATTTTTATTAATGAACTTTAAATAGAATCCCTGCGAATAACTTCATTTTTTATCGTATTAACCATACACAGTAGCGAACGGAATTGTAAACTAACTATGTAAGAGTGGTTGGAGCTTTATGAGGAATTCTTAGCAATATATAGTTAAATATATACAATAATAATAAGTCTTTATTCGGGCGAGATTAAGACTAAAAGTCTCCTCTTCCCTCCAACCCATGTGAACCATTCAACCACCAATATATATACATATACTTGAGTTGAACCACAATAAAAATATCCGTAGAAGATGTTGTGTTATATGGTTAATATTTGGACATAGTTAGCTCCCACTATTAAGCAACTATACTTTAGAGTTATGAGATATCATATTGTGATTTTATATTAGGTCTAACTATACCTTCTTAGAGCATAAATTCCTGGAAATATATCCGCAGAAAAGATCAGCGCTTCGGAATCTCCGAAGAATTAGCTAGATCATATTCTTGTCACCTTAAGTTGTTAAGGACTAAGTAAAGATTTAGATTATAATCTAGAACCTTAGCCAATCATAAGCCGTTACGATAAGCGAGCTCGGAGAATTTTGCTTGAAAATCTCCATTCTTGCCCTTATGATGTTCATCTTAAGGATTTTCCGTGAAAGATCTTTGAAGAAACCCCTTATATCCTGAACTATTTTCAAAAGGATCCTTTTCATTGGCAGACTCGTCCATTCTTCCACTCTTGAGCTCCCGGCCCACAATGCACTTCGCGATCTCCCACTCCTGGCTTCAACCCTTTTTCTTTCTTCTGACGGACCCTTTTATATTTCCAACTCCCTGTCTTTCCGAATCCAAAAACTTGTTTCTTTTTGTGCCTCCAGTTCCCGCCCCGTGTTACCTTTTGAGCGTTTCCTGCGCCATCCGAGGGTAAAACGTCTTTTCCAGTATTATTTTTTTTCACTTTCCTTTTCCTGGTACCCTTTCACGGAAAACCCTTTTTCGGGTTCCAAAAGGAGGGAATATCCGGGGATTTGAGAGCTTCCGGCCGACCTTTCTGTACTCTTGCGCTCACGAAACTGCCTTATTTTCCCGATACGGGGAATTTTCTTTCCTTATCATACTCGACGATCGATACTTGCTGTATTTTCAGATGGGTATCAGCATGCTTCTATTGTCTAGAAATTTATTTTGCTTACATTAATTCGTTGTTAAGGGATTAATGTAAATATGACGTGCATTACTGTCAGTCATGATTTCTGTAATTACTTTGCAACGGATAATCTACTATAGATATGATGGCTCACGAATTGTTTATAGCTTTCTCTTACCATCAAAGAGAACACTAGATGTGATTACATCTGTAAATATCTTGAGATCAGCATTGAAAAAATTAAAAAAATATTCAATAACAATGAATATAGTGAAGGAATTAAAAACTAAATGTAATGGGTGCTTAAATGATGCTATGTGCCAGCGCGCGATTTCATCTTCATTTCACCATTTTTAACTTTTTTCTTGTCCCTCGCCCTGTTGACCAATTCTCTATGGCTTGTTAAAATCTATCACTGATTAAAAGTTAATGAATAAGGTGATATAGAAAACTGCCGTACTTTTTCAAAACATTGTTCTCTTTATTCATTGAAGGAGCATAGGCTAGATATTAGAGTTATTTCAATACCTCTGTTACTGCTTTTTATTGCCTTCCTGATTTAGTAAATATAGATGATTGAGAAGCTACGAGTAGATTTAAAAATATTAGTTGAAGTAGTTCTAGTAAATATATTGTTCATTGTATCACCATTTTAATCCTTTGCCTTCCTAATGTAACTGAACTTAAACCTTTTCCTGCCAGCGTAATTTACAATACAAGGACCCTTCATTTTGCATGGTATCGGAAGATAGTCTTCAAAGTAAATAAACACTGAGCAAAATTGCCGGACAAACCATAATCGGTCGAAAACTGCCTGACAGCCTGATATTGTCCTTTAGATACTTCAGATTTCCAATTCCTTAATGTTGCTCACACCTGGAGTGTTTAATACTCTTATATCATGATATTTTCAAGTAATGATTAAAATTCAGATGTGCCCCTAAAAATTAAAGTTTCAACTTTTAGTACGGTGGGATTTTTTTCAAATTAATACGATTAGTGGAAAATTATGTTACTATTTATATTTTCATTTCCCTATTTATTCTTCAACTAAAATTAACTGAAACTATAATGCCTCCAACCAAAAACATCAAAGAACGAATAATAAAGCAGATCATTCCAGCAATGTCAACCACCAAAGAAAAAGTCTGAAAATTTTTATGAAAGTAATAAACTATCAGAAGAAATTTAGTATTCTACTATATAACCAAAGCATTCTCTTGTATTCCTATTCATTCTCTCTGAGGACTTGGCAAGTCAGTTGCTTTGTCGTTTATTTCCAAATCAATATGTATTTTTTGGTAAAGTGATGGAGAATTCATTAAAATTCGCAGAGCTAAAAAGTATAATTTTAATTTCTATATCTTATCTAAAAGGAGAAAAGGAATACGGCTGTGTTATTAAAATTTATAGTTAAAAAAAGCTCCAAATAGCCGTTGTTTGCAAAGTTGCAAACTGCGGCTATTTTAGGTTTTTTAACTTTTAATGTTTCTAATTCTTTTAAAAGCTTCAAATATATTTTCATATTAAGAATATTCCAAATTTCATCTATTCAACAGCGATCAGATATACATTGTAAATAACTTAATTGCGCGATGTTATGAGCTCGAGTTCAAAAGTGGGCTATCTTTTTATATACCTTGGGTATCTATAGATTGATTCGTCTCTGGAAGTTGAGTGTCCCTTCCGCACTAATTCTTCTCAACACGCGAAGCCATATCTCTATAAACTCATCGTCCGATTAAAATGAAATGCTTACAGAAAAAATGAAAAAGGCTCTATGTCACAGGGTACGTATAATTGTGTCGCGGGAGGGAACTTGTAAAGAAAGAGGAATGATAACACGAAGGGTTGTGTGGACACAGAGGACTGCGTGCGAGTGACTCGTAGGGGCCCTTAAATACGCCGTGAAAGGAAGCCATTGTCCTCGGAGCGTTTATCCAGGTTGTGTGAGGTTGGAGTGGGAGACGTCTTCGTGATGAAGAAAAAAGACGACTCTATGGCGAGATCTCCGTTTTGTTCTTACGGGATGAAAGTTCTAGATGTCCGACAAACACCCATGTGAAATTCTGCAGAATCTTCTTAGCAAAGATGTTGCCTTCGTTGTGCAACTGAAGTTTTGAGGTTTACAAAATGGGTGACTTATTTGGTTTCTCCTAAATATTTCATGGAGGATTTATTTTGTTGACAAAATACTTTAGGTGGAAGTAAAATAGGAGTAAATTTCAATCCATTTCATGCTATTCCTAAAATTATCGTTGATCATTAAGTGGTTAATTTTATTGAATTACAATATTTTCCAAATTTATGAAGCAGAAGTAAAGAATTTGGTAGGTGTGTGAATTTCTTCAAGGTTACTCGATGCTTAATGAATAATAATAATATGCCTCGTTAAAATAGTCTTAATATTTAGCAGTACGAGTTATATCTTGGATCTTGGATGAATGAAAAGCAATTATATTGTGGATCTATTTTTGGATTGTATTAGTGTTTATTTCATGGTATAAATTAGAAAGATTCTATCCATGAATTACTATCTCGGGTCTATGCTTCAAATTATTTTTACGTTATTAAGTAGTCATTATGAACAATTAGAAAACATAATTATTCGAAATGAGTGTGTAAAATGGCCGAACAAGTTACTGATATACAATACCATCAGTACAGTCAAAGCAGTGCATGATAAATAATAATCAACATAATATTATTTTGAGTTTAATCCATAAAATACGATGCTCTTATTTATGACAAGAATACAATATTCTCTACGTTCCATCGATAAGGGAATTTTAAGAATACTTTATATCTACGAAATGAGTAAAATATCAGGTATGTTATGCCGGAAACATATATTATATTTGAATATTTCATAGCTTTCTTTCGATATTAAAAAGGTATTGAGACTTGCTCCATTGTTTCATTCTAATGGCTTTCGTAGCTAATCATAGTTAATAAGTAGATAACCCGCTTCCTCGATTGAATGGAGCGATCCCTTCTGATTAAGTCCTCCCCCCATCAAAGCAATTAGGGTAACAGGAGAGTTTAACCACTTAAAACCGCAACATTCGATCCCTTCTGTGGCTTCCGATCATAAAATTCCCTCGAGAAAGGCGACACGCTCATCAGTCGATCGGCCACCCACTGGCCTATGAACGGAAGTATTGTGTCAGAGCACGCGTGCCCGCATGCAAGCACGCACGCCCAAAGGATCGCTATCGAATTGGGGAAGAGAGACATTCAAGTCCATTGGGGCGACAGCAGGGAGGCAAAACGCTCAAGGGATACCAAAATCTTCATTAGCTTTAGGCAACATGTTAATCACTGAATTGCGGTCAATCCCTCACCTCTAGGGGTGTCAAAAAGTGTTGACCTTGGAGACGAATTAATTCTTATCACTTTTGGTAATTGATGGATTTAGTTGCGTAGATATCTGCTGGAGTACACTATTATTGTGTTTGTTCTAGCCTGCAACTAGTGCGATATCATTGTTATTTTATTCTACTGAAGCACGCCAGTAAGTTTCGGTTGTAACAAAAAAAATACAGATTATATATTATAATTACCAGAGGTATTACTTCCTTTTTCTTGTATTAGAGCATATCGTTATGAATTCGAGGGTATTGTATATATTTTTTCATGATCACTTTCGTGAATCTAACCACGAAATCCGTTAATTTAAGGTGATTCGCAATCGTATACAAAACTATAATTATGTTTTCATTCCATCTTGGACCGAAAGATTATTCCATAATCAAAATGATAATAATTAAGAATGAAGGAAGGGGTTGCATTAAAATTACGATATATTATCCTTTATTAGTCCGTAGAATCTCTTCTCAGATAAATTAAGAGGATAAATCACATTAAATTTGATAATGGAAAAGAATCACTTGATATTGAATCTGCGTAAACTTTGGAGCATTGCATAATCAGAACTACAAACCTTAAAACTAAAGCAGTTTCCTAATTTACGTTAACTTGTCTATTTTATATGGTTATTGCATTTACATCGTACGCATGCGTCTCTCTTGTTTAATAAATGTTCTGCCATTATTTCATTTCACAATGAATGAAATCACATGGTAGGGTAAAAAATCAATTCAACGGGATGATTTTACTTTGCAGTTTCTAATTCATCTACCTTTGTTTGGCTGTTAAAGTTGTAGATACTAATTCCATTTTTATTGTCATTTTAATATCCTAAGAGTACGACTGAATATTGACAAAATACGAAATGATTTGGATCCTCTAGTCAATAGTCTTGTCGGTATTGCTTTTTGTGGTTTAATCCATATTGAAATAGCAATCATATCCAACATTTCACTCCTGCATGTGGTGTATCGGCATCTTTTTGGATAAATTTGTTATTGGGAGTTCTTCATTTCAATTAAGAAAGGGTGTTTGCGCAAGTGCCTTTTGCTAGCCCTTAACGTGCCTGTCTGTAGATCCCTTCCCTAGTTGTTGCAAAGTTCACCTGAGCAGGTATCCAACCTGCTGACTTTCCTTTTCGAAGACTCATTAAACAGGATGGCAGCAGTCGCTGGTTGATTGGTAATCACAGGCTCTCATCTCCTTTGCGGCGCCTTAGACACATGTGGGAGCAGAGGGGAAGAAGCGTTCAGTGGGAGGAGCGGTCGGAGGAAGTGTAACAGGAGACAGAGCTCCTTCGCGTGTTTGTCGCGTGGTACTCTCGTGTCTCTCCTCCAACCCTTTTCGGAAAGGTCTGACCCTTTGGCGTGGGCGTGCATCACCCACCTGGTGCCACAAAGAGGCGATTCAGGCGGTGCACTCCGACGGGGATAAAGAGCATCGGGGGAAGATATCTGGGTTCGAGACTCTGGACTTCCTGCGATGTCTGTTTGAGATTCGACGTACTCCTGAGGCGTTCGCCGAAAACAGATGTTGCGGAGTCGTAAATTGGTGAAGTGCGAGGTCCGACGGGAATAGGATTAACGTGATGAAAAATAACAATTTGTACTTTCTCCACGGTATTTATTAAAAACAATAAATAGAAACAAAACACGACTAGTTTCAGAAATTGATCTCTTGATGATGGAATTGTTATTTTTCATCAGGACGTATTTCCACAAGATATCGCCTGAGACTGTGAATTTTATTAAGAGCATAAACACCACCGGAGTTACTGAGGAGTCGAGGTATCGTCACTTGTTGGCTTATTTTGAAGGAACAAGTCGATTTTCATATTAGTTGGAATATTACGAAACAATGCCGATTAAGTTAAAATATCGCATAGTACGTGTATAAAATATATTTCGATCAAAAATTGCAGAAGATTGGGCAAATTGGTAATAATAAGATCAATTTATTATTTCTGGAGGATTTTAAATCAAGTTTGTTTTTACACCTACTCTTATACCATCACAGATTTATAGAAATATATTTTAAAAATAAGAAAAAATTAAAAGCCACGGAAGAGGGAAATATTTTCTTAGGATTACAAAAAAACCTAAGACTGTACTTGGGAAAAGAGCCAAACAATATCACTGTCCGGGAAATACTATATTATTATTAAGGGACTTTATTTGGCGAAATTGGGTCTTTTGAGTTCCATCTTCCATTTCACCAAAAATTTACATGATAAAAAAATAAAAATTATGTAACAAAATTTAATACATCTGTAAAAAATACAAATATCTATATAATTTGATGCAAAATTAAAATAAATACTAATACAATACAGTGTTACACAAAATATACATCTATATAATGTTGCAAAATAAAAATGAATACTAATATATTGGTCTTGTACAGAATTGAAATACGATCACATACAACTATAAAACTACTAAAATACAAACATAGACACATAAAAATATAAAGTACAGTACTTTGTAGTACAGAAAAATAAATCAGTAAATTGTTAAATCTGCCGCTGGGAAACGGAGATCCGGGATTGAGCTCGTGCTTTGACAAACTTTTCTCCTTCGTTTCCTTATTGGGACATATTTATGTCTTCAGCCATTCATACCTTAACTAATTTTGCCCATATCTTATTCCTTATATGAGAAATTACAGTAATATCTGAAAATTCTCAAAACCCACAAACGCAATTCATCCTAATTCACATTTTCTTCGCTCGTGTTCGAGAAGGAGAAAAGCACATGGAGGAGACTCGTGAATAATTCATTTGTACCAAAACGACCGCTAACTCGCCTACGAATTAATAGTATCCTGACCTGCTTTGGGGCGCCTTTAGCAGGGAAATGTTAACCAAATAATTTTCTGAGGACCCTCTGAGGAATATCGGTCAGGGGAACTGTCAGGAGCATGTCTTCCACTTGAAGCATGATTCCGAAAATTCTCACTTGGGACTTATTTCCATTTACCCAATTTGCTGCTCTCTGTGAAGGTCAGATCTCCGCTGCTACGTCACAAGCTCCGAATGAATGAAATTAGGGAAGGACCAAAAATTGAATCAGTGCGATGTCTCTAGGATTTTAGGCAATTTCTGTCAGTGCAGTATTCAATCCGAAGACCAGCTTGTCCCTCATTACCATCAGAATTAGCTCTGCTGTTTTGGAGAAGGGATGGGATAATTAGACAAGATGAAAAGAGTTTTATTTATAGCCAGGTTATATTTATACTAATTACTGAGAACTTTTTATATCAAAATTTTTATTTTTACTTTCTCCTTATACGTAGTATAGAGAAAGTATTGCATTCGCAAAAAAATTCTACCTCCAGATTTCAACGGAAATAGATGTTTTGGAGCCCATAGAGTTCGTTTTCGCTATTTTCCTGAACATATCTGTCTGTGTGTCTGTGTGTGTGTGTATCTGCCTGTGGTGAAAAAGTTTGTGGGCTCTCTATCTTAAAAATTATTTATCCGATCATTTCTAAAAGTCAAATTTAGTATTCTCCTAACAATTCCAAGAGTTGATAAGTTTTTGATGAATCTCCCTTGACCGGAAGTTCCGGTTTATCCGGAACAAAAATTTTGATTCTTAAATATCTCTGTCAGAATGCAATGTTGGTATATACAATTATTTACAAAAGTTATAGATAATGTACATTACTAAAACTTTTGTAAGAAACATTTTTTCGTAACACTGATTGTTTAGGAGTTATTCTTGAATAATGGTCAACTGGAAGTTGTTATTTATCCGGAAATGGAAGTTTTTAATACATATCTCTGTAAGAATGCAATGTAGGTGTATAAAATTTGTACAAAAGTTATAGATAATGTATTATACTACTACGTTTGTTTGAAACATTTTTCTGTAACACTCATAGTTTTGGAGTTATTTATATATTACCGGCATAGGCTTCTGTTTTCAATAAATATGGAGAAAGTCATGTTGGCCACATCAGATTTTTAATATTGTGTAGGTTAAATGTAATATGGGACTTGGGAAGCTCAATTTAGCCTAATGAAGTCCTTTATCTATATACTAAAATTATTTAAGCAATGCATAACAGGTCATAAAATTCAACAAGGTTTGACAAAAATTAGTGCCTTTATTCGTTGTTGCTTGTACTTCGGTACATTCTCAAGACTGAGCAAGACTTTCTCTTTTTTAGCTGCGTCTTCCATGAGCAATTATTGCAACCGTTATTCTACTATACACATAGCTCTATTCATATTCTGCGGTGATGTATCTCTCAAAATTAGTAATATGTATTTTAACTATTAGCTATCATAGTGTTTTCCTTACAAATCTCCTAAATTGACGTTTTCTACCTATATTTTTACGTTTTAAGGAAAATACCTATTAGCTCTAATTCTTCTTTGTCAATATAGTCGTCTGTCTGGAGGTTAGCACCATAAAAGATCAAACTCGGTAACACATGCAAATTGCTTACAGAATAACGCTTTTCATTCATATTTTGGCGACTTCCGGAACTCGAACGAGACATTCTAGAAGATCAAAGTAGGTTATAACCAAGGGAATTGGCAAGTCTGGGGTTGCACAGCAAAAGGACTTGAACAAAAGCTAATAGTTCATTAAAATTATGAAATGACTTACTTTTTTCCCGAAAACATGAATAATTCGGAGGCTCTTAAATCTTCCATGTGACGTCACAATAATGCCATTCATTCATTTTCACTCAGTTCATTCTTTTTGTGAAACTGTGTGTTTCTGGTGAAATTCGTAGATTATGATATTTTAGTCGTAATTCTTCATTACGGAAACGAATGTCATTGAACTGCTGACACATTTGTTTTTTTTTTAAATCTTAATCTTAAATAACTCAGTTAACTATATCATTTCATCGAAAAGAGAAAATACAAATTCTCATATTTAGCTGATTACGTCCTTTATTTTCCATGGCTGCGTTGTTAATTTTCACCATTAGGAAATATAAATGTTATTTGGACATAATAACCAATAAAAATGTTTTCATTTGGTCTTAAAATAAATTCGTTTGTACTCGCCAGAAAAATATTTTCTTACCTCTTAGTCTGCTAGAAAACAATGAGTTTTACAGTGGAAAAAAATTATAAATTCCCTATAATTATGTTCCTAGTCATGCTAAACTTCCCAGATGACCCCTTTCTTTGTCCAGTTTTATATTTCTCCATCTAAATCCTTTCCTTCGTAATAGAATCCAAATTGTTATCAAAATTATCAATGTCGATATGCAGCTGATGCCATTCCTAAAATATGGAGGTACTCACCAAGTATAGCGCCTACTTAATCAAATATGAAAAACAGCAAAAAGGAAACCCAGAAACTTCATTCCGAGAATGGCTCACTTTCGAGAATTCAACAAATAGTTAGTTACCAATAGTTCGTTTCGGTCCAGAAATATCCTCATATCCTCATCTACTTTTTGTGTACTTTCAAAGCACTCAGATAAGCACAAGATTTCCATTTCAAGGGTGAGGATATAAGAGGTTCTTCCCTCAACTCTTAACCGAAAATCGTTGAAATGGAGTTTCATAAGTGAGGAGCGCAGACCGACCGTCGGCTGACGCCCGGAGAGCCGACCAGAAGCGTCTGCACGGTAAAGGGTTCGGGATAAGTTGGCGGGAGGAAGGGGTTGAGGCCAAAGAGGAAGCGGGGGATGAAGTTAGAGGACGTGGAGGCAGAAGCTCTTTTCTTCGCCAGTATCGGGTTGGTGTTTGCTTCGTATTGTGTTACTCCCACGCACGATGAAAAAAGAGCCTGGGTTTAGGAAGTGAATTCGAATGGAAAGGATTTTTTTCTGGGTTTTGAGTTTTTAATCCGGAAGAGATAGCTTTTCGCTTCCTCGGGTCTTATTTCGGAGGAAGAAACATGATTTTTCTCTCTGTTTTTATATCTCCTTCGAGATCTTCCGTGTATATTTACGTTCTTTTCTTGGATTAGTGTCCCTTCTGGTTAACCCGCGATTGGTAAACGGGGAAATATATGGATTTCATACGGTCGCTCGAATGGAATGAAAAGGGTGTGAAGGAGTGAAAGCTGAGATGTGAAGGATTGAAGAAAATAAAGCGGAAGATTGAATCCTCGTTATGAATACTTTCTGGTGTTTACTATGTGTGCCACCTGTTAAGATCTATGTCAATTAAAAAAAGAAGAGCCATGGTGGATAAACTTCGGGTGTTCGTATATTAGATTTTTCATTTCCCTAGGTTTTGTAAGCTGTATTGTCTAAAACCCCGGAATTGCATGACCTCCATGCCACCAAGTTTCTTTTGTCGTGCGTTAAACTTCGATATACTGCTCTAATATAATTTGGCTGACTTTTAAAAATTTTATTACCAGAGCATTCATTTTATTGCATCCCCAGTAGGATTATTCATCATTCATGATAAAAAATTAATAGTTTGCGCAGTCATGTTAATTATAAAATAAATATTTTATATGATTAAACATTACCTAAGGCAATTTTTCTTTTTTATAGAGGGGAATTGCCTTGGAGATTCACCAAATATTTTAAATGTTAACTCTACCCACGGAACCAAAATTTTTTGTAGTTTCTATGATCTTTATCTCATTCCAAAACAATATTCAGTAGTAATTGTTGGAAGTATTTGACCAATTTGTTGAAAGAGGTACCACTTAAAACAATTTCTAATAAAATTTTCCCTAATTAAGAGTGGATAGTTTCATATATCACTCTAATTCATTTAATACATAAAATAAAATCCATCATCATAACCAATCGATAAAACAATTAGTATATCTAAGAATTACAATTCAACTTAAACGGTATATTCTTAAGAATTTATTTGAATACTAATATTGTGTTTGGAAATCGACAAGAATAATTGGTATAAATAGTTTTAAATCGTTTTTATTGTTAATTTTGTATCACCACTACATACTATAGCATTATGTGATTTTCGTACTTTGTTCAATTGATAATACATTCAAGTCTCATATTATATGTGCGATTCCGACTGCCACACCGATAGTGCATTCAGAGTAAAGCATACAGACGAACGACAAAAAAAGTCCGACGCCAACTCTTTCAGCTCTAATGCGGCGCAGTCCGAAAGGTAAAGCCACTCGAAGCGGAGAAAGGGTTGACATGAGAGGCAGAATCGAGTCGCGAAGGCACGAGGAATAACGTCGAGACGGTGAGACGTCAAAATTCATTTCTGCTCCAAAAAGGGTCATGAATCGCCCTCCAGCCAAGAAAGGGGTGTATTTTTTCCGAGATGGCCACTAAGGGTTTCAAGAGGTCGAAGAAAGGGCTCGGTTATGAAGTATGACAGGGAGCATTATCACGTGCAGAGGAGCAGGTCGTTCACAGGACCTCTTCTGCCGACTGTTCCTTCGGGAACACCGAGGAGGCCTTTATTCCGCGGTCTTCTTTAACGAGACACCCTTTCGTTCTCCATTCACCCAGGAATTCTTGATAATATTAGTTTTGGGGAATTTTGGGAACGTGGAATTTTTACATCAATCACCCATTATTCTTGGTGAGGTTGAGAGAGGGTGAGGAGAAATCCGCCAAGTCATGACGAGCGTTGCAAAGGCTTGTCCCACGTAGGTCCTTCCAAGACGTCTTATTTAGCATCGCATTTGGTGAAAAAATACAGAAACATTAACTACTATTCATTGCCTTGGATAGGCATTCATGAAATATCTTTCGTCCATTCGAATGATCATCTTACGTTAGGTCAGTTCTGGGCGGTTATTTTTCATTCAAGTAATTCTTATGGCAGAATTCCATTTTTGTTTTGAAAATAGATTCAAATCTTGTATGGGAATAAAAAACAACTTCACATAATATTTTCTCTCTTAGCATACGTTTCTCTTGTGATAACCCGCTGTGGGACTGTAGATAAGTTATTGAATACCTTCTAATAGCTTCAACTCATTCACTTCATCGGTATTTTCCAACATGTTTGCGGCACAGCAGTATGACCTAGGTAAACTATTAGTGAGATAACATTTACCCGAGTTAACTTATAAAAAGATCTCTAATGTTCGTAGTCTGCTCTTTAATGTCAGAGATAATTTATTTTGAAATGGAGTTGCGAAATCATTAATGTATACTTCTGTATAGAAAAGATATTTTTCCTTGTGTATGTAATTTATTTTTGAAACTTTAAAATATCGTACTTTTCCATATCATTTGATATGGTATTTGAAAGTTTAACCGTTTGTTTTTTACCTACTCAATACGGGTGTGAAATTTTGATCTATGTGTATCTTTTCAGCTAAATTAAGCAAGTGTCTTAATTTCGAAATTCATGGAACTTCAGATAAAAATATCAGTCGATCTCAAATTATTTATCTTTTTATAAATTCCACAGTATAGTTAGGCTATTGGCTAACTGATGTCAATTATTTTGCAATTAAAAATTACGATTTACCTTTTAGAGATACTCTAATTGATGAGCGGTTTAAAAATAACATGGACATTTGTTTCAAAAGAGGCCAATGTAATATTAAAAAAAAAATTGAAATAATAATTTCTAACGGTCAGTAAGCGGCTCTAATTTCCGTATTATCAGTAGGTGGTTTCAGAATATTTATAAATGGAGTTAATATGGAATATATTGTCATAAGATAATATTATAATAAGCAATTACTAAAGCAACTGAGACTGAACTGTGTTATATGGGGGCGTAGCTCAGATGGTAGAGCGCTCGCTTAGCATGCGAGAGGTACCGGGATCGATACCCGGCGCCTCCAAATTTTTTCTACTCCCCCGAAGCGTAAGACTTATGCCCCCATAAAAGCATCCCAATGATCGGTGGCCCCCACGAATGGTAAGCAAGCCTCAAGGACGTTCTGGTAACAGCCGGAAACGAAAGTGAAGTTGTTATGCCGGAGGAAATCGTCTGGAGCCGAATGAGACATCTGATGGTGGTAAAGGGAAATGATGAAGGGTTGAGGGAAAGGTCAGTAGGGTTAAGATATTTTTCCTCCGAAAGAGTTCTTCGAAGGGGAAATCTGGAGACTCATTCTGGTGCGTTGTGAAAATGCAACAGGAGATTGAAAAGGGGTTTGTGTTACCTGTTGTGCCAGTGTCAATAGCTGGCGGAGAGATGACGGAGGGAGGCTTCAACCCCTTTCGCTCAACCCTCCCCATTTACCTCTTGCGGTAGAGGGGTTTAACGTTTAAACACGGCCTTCGCCTTCCATTAGGACCAGAAATGGGTTCTCCCACGACACCGATGGAACAGTTGGTGTGGGAGTGTCCATGAGGAGTCGTATATTTTCCTTGTGTCTCTGTGCTTCACCAGAAGATGGCAGATCATTACTTTCGATATTTCATCCACTTTATGAGGGGTGGAAAATATGCGATTCTCGGCGCACAGTATGTATGATTGATCTAGAGTCTGAAGAAAACATATGTAATAATTACCTGAACATTTTCCATCTTTTATATACATCATTGCTCAATAATTATTTTTTAAACCTTTAACACATATCGGTGTTACATGGATTGAGTTGCTTCTGATGTGAACTCATCTGAAAATTAGGCAATTAAAAAATCAATTGTTTATGATCAATATAAAATATAAAATTACGTGACATCGGTGTTAATACAATCGTACGCATTACTGTGTAGCTTATAGCTAAATGGATCTAGGGTTAGTTATTTTTTAAATTAATTTTCCTAACCCTACGATTCCCTATCATGCTATGTTGCTTTCGGAAACAAATATATATTTCAAGGAAAGGGTTAAAGGTACTTTGAACATAAGGGCGTGTACCCAGGAAAAAATCCCAAGGGAAAACGGATGGATATATTTCAGATAATATTAGCAATCATATGATTAATTATAATTAAACGACTGAGTTGAAGCAAGCTTTAACTTTGATCCTATTCTTACAGTTTAGAGTAATGCTTTTGAATTTGTAATTTAATTTTTATTTAAAGGTTGTAAATTTATTTGTCGATGGATATGTCCATGAATTGTGCATATAATATGAAAAAATAATTATGGATCCAAAAATGACTGTGCCGTAATGTTACAATATTAATTGTCAAATGTAATTTAGATAGAGGGTGCCATATGCTATATTTATATTCACATGAGGTTAGATAAAACAAACTACAACCTGATTGAATTTAATTTCATACCTCTTTTTTCTTTCCAGAGATAGTATGGAAGATCCGTTTCATTTTAACATCTTTTCGACCCTCAACACTATGAGGCTTGATCGTATAAAAGATGAAAAACTTGTATATTTAAAGAGGATTATTAAATTCCGATTTTTCGAAAACGGTATTGAACAATTAGTCTTGTGATACATTTTAAACGTATTGTGAGCTTTTAAATGTCCGATTTGTAATTGATATCTTCAGGTAAAATGTTCCATGTCATTGAACGTAATAGAGCAAGAAATGAAGTAGTTTTTTAAAATGTTTCTCTGGATCCTTCTTAAGCCTCTTTTCTTCCGCAGAACACTTTGGTGTAATAAGACAAACAACTCACTTCCTTCAAACGGTTTAATAACAAACATATTAGGGACCAAAAACCTGAAATTATGACTTAACCATCAATGGCTCGCCTATATTTTTCTTTCTTCGTAAGTTTTTTCTTTATAAATCCGTGGTCACTATTTTTAACAAATTTAATAGTCGGTCATTTCCGATAAACTAGACCTAATCGCCCCGATTTATCCTCATCACCCGCAAGCAGGTAAACCACTATCCTTCTGCACCCTTGGTTCTTACCCAGTCATTGGATAAGAAATCTGGAAAGCGTGAAAGTAATGAACGAGCGGTAAGGATCGAGCATCTCCTTCGCCCTTTCTTTCGTGGGAAATTTCGAGTGTGGGAAAAAATGAGACGGTTGGCGGTGAGTTCTCAACTACCTACCTCGGCCATCTTTCCAACCCTTTCGCTTTCTCTTAGCCTCCCACGCATCCCCCAGCATGGGGTATGTTCAACCCCGTCCTCCCGCCCCCGATAATAATGGGACAAGGAAGACCTCCCCCCGGTTTCTCTGAAGCATGTCTCCATGCCTTCATCGATTCCAGGGTCTTCCGTGTCTCCGCTTGTTAAGGGACATAAGACGGACCGGAAGTAGAAAATACATGGACGATAGATGGGAATGAAAGGGTGAATAACGGGTTTCTGTTTTCGAGTTCTCTGTTCTTGCGATGGAGACGTCCTCATTGCTGAATATATTGAGCAGGACATTTCCTAAATTCAATTTTGACCAGAAGACCTATTATTTATTTATTTTATGCATTTTGTTTTAAGAGAACTCCCCAATCAATCATGACGGGTCTTAATTTTATTTTTTCAGTAAATATACACAATTGAAATATGTATGAATTGTCCAATCCTTGCGTTTCTTGTCTACTAATTTGCTTGAAATATAAACCAACAATATTTTGATACATAAATTACTTACCCTATCCATTTGACAATGAAATATTGTTCGCAGAAGTTGATGAGGATTAATTTGGAATAAAATAGTAAGTAATTAAATAATTCAAATAATAATTAAGGGGAAAGTCAATCATCGAGTAATTTCCCTACGAAATCTTGTAGGATCGTGGAATATAATCAGAATCAAGAATAATATTAGTTAAACTTATTAAATTTATTTTATTTGCATTATTATTTTATTTATTTTTCTATTTTATTTATATTTTTAATTTAATTTATAAATTTATTTTATTTATTAAAAAGCATCAACATGCAGTTCGAGGCCAATTAAAGCTGACGATAACAATAATAAAAATAAGATGTACTAATTAAACAATGATTTAAAATACAAAGAGTAAAACATAAAAATACAAAAACAATTACATGGTTTAAATACAAGAAATTACAGGGATCTAGCTCTTGCAATATGAAAGGTTTAAAATTTGTATTTGAAGACAAAGACTTGAAAATAGAAGATATTCTGAAAAGTAGTGACCATTTTAATATCGATAGACGTAGAATAATGAAAGAAAAGGCTCCATACGGGTGAGTTGTGCTTGAATGGAGCCCGAGAATTGAAATGAGAGAGTATGAATTAGGAATCAATCTTGTTGTTGGTAACATTTATTTGGAAAGAACGAAATAATTTCACAGGTAAGAAATTAAGAAGATTAAATGATAATTTTGTTCTCTTTGTATGCAATTTTCACAATGATTTTGATTAGATTGAAATCAAATATTTATAAATAAAATTTGTCTGAATGAAAAATTATAAATTAGTTTACCTCCATGTCTATAAAGATTATACATAAAAATGCAATCATTTATGAAAAAAGACATCGTTAATAAGTCTATCACTATCAGTATTATAGACTTCGTTCCAATCGAACCCTTATTTTGAAATATTTTGTGATATTGAGAGATGAAAACAACAAAAGTGTGTCAGATGCATTAATTTCGCGATCTTTTACCTTATAAATGTAATTAAAAAAAACTTTCTTAAATTATTTACGTTGCCTTAAAAACTCCTCTAAATAATTGAATAAAGTTATATTTCCCTTTTTCTCGTTTCTTATCACAGAGCAAGTTCACTTTCGATGCATTCATCCAAACATGCCCCATTTTGCTGTTCTGGATCACTAGTTCTTAATTACATGGTTCACTGAAAATAAACTTACGTAAGTTAATCTTCTCTCGAATATCATGCCCGTCAAAACGCAAGAAAACTCTATCAACGTGGAAGTACCGATTTCCCATAAATTTTCACGTTTTCACGGTGATAAAAATTTATAGTTTCCTTCCAGTGCATGGATGCTTATAAAACCACGGCCATCGAGTACAGTTAGATTATAATTGGATTTCTGATTTGAATTGCTTAACTGATACTGTTTGTTTCACGCACGATTGGCTTTCATAACATGATAATACATTGTGGGTTGGATCCAATCATACTATAGTGAGGGAGGCTTCTTTAGTCTTTAAATATGTAAATGACCAGAGTGTTTTGGGGTCAGGAAACGGTTGAATTCATTTATTGGACGATTAACTATTCATTTTATAGTAGAATATTGATAAATTAGTTGATAGGAGTGCTCTATCTCTAACTTTTAGACCTTTACGGTAGAAAAATGTAATGACTAGTGCAGATTAATTAGCAATGCAGTCAGTTGAAATTAATAAACGATAATTATAAGGCATTAAATTAAGATTACAAAATTAAAATTATTTTAAAGATGCCAATCCTCATCAATGCTTACGTAATACACTGAATACACTCGTAAATATTAATTAATTAAAGTGCAAATCTATATTTTAGTTAGAAATAATTTTTACAGTGGTATCTGGGTTTTGAAAAGAATGTATTCTAGAAACACTAAGCTTGCATCAATAATGTTCTTCTTGCTGTCAAAGACGGGAGGAAAATATATTAGTCGAGCAGCTTAAAAATTTAAGAATTACAGCAATAAAACATCAAATGAATTCCTACTGCACTTATCATTTCATAAGTTCTAGGACGCTTGGAGCCTCATTAACGTGCAATTAATTTGTTATCAAATATAGTAGGGCTTGAGTTTTTCGAGGCTAGACGTCTAGGAGACATCGCGAGACTTTAGAGAGAAAATTTAGTTATTATTTTTTTATTTTTCCGGGCAGTACCTAGCGCAGAGACCAGGTAGCTAATTGCGAAGTTCGGTGTTTTCGCTCCTCTAGCCATATGCCATACGGCGAATCGCTGGTACATATTACTTTACAGCAAAATGTAGAGTGCTAAGTTCGCTAGAGAAGATTTCAGGCTCAATAGTAATATTTCGGCTATGATTGATTCCCTAGTGAAATTATCTTAAGAATAGAGCACTTGATTATAGATGGAAGCTATCCAAAAATGACATAAATACAGATCTCGTCGACAATTTTGTTAATTATTTTACTTCAGGTTCCAACGTCCACGAGCTCCAAAAGAAAACTTATAACTTTTGCGAGGAAATAGTTTCAAGTATGAATAGCTACTCCTGGTTATATTTTGTTTCGTGGATGTATTTGAGGAGCTTTTAGGAATTAAAAGTTAGATATGGCTATGGGTGTATACCCACTGCTACACGCCACTGACGGTTTTCAGTGTCAGTATGTGAATGTAACAATGTAAATTTAACCTTCCGCTGTTAAGAGAATAGGGGATTTAAAAGTAATTTTCAGTAACCCTAGAGAGTAGCTCCACCTGAAATTTGTTCAAAATACAGTTTGAAAATACTTCTCAAATGCCCTCGACTTCTAAGAAATTACCCTTCTAGCCAGCTGACCCTCCTTTGAGCTTCACATACATGACAAACTCAAGTCATGGCTTAATCTCACCACAGATCTTCCGCACATTAGCAGAGCATTTTCCTCCCTTATGCTCTTCTATGCCAATAAATGGCGAGATATCTGATAAGAGTTGCCACTTCTTGCAAAAGCGACTGCCATTTCCTTTCGGTACGGTCGACGGCACCCGCAGGGCTGTCGGAAGAAGCCCGCGAGTGAAGAATTGTTTTCTTTAGCCCTCCGAAGTAACAATGGCTTCGTTGTTGACAATGAGTGTAGGGTGGCGGGGGTTCTGATGGGAGTTAAAGTAGGTTTGAGGCCATGGTGTTGTCGCAGTGTTTCCTTAGCGAGGGTGTTGCTTCTCTATTCCCGCGGTGAAGGGTTAAAGAGTTCGATCTTGTTTCCCCAGGAAGTCCTTTCTGTCTCCCTTTTTCTCAACAGAAAGAATGTTTTGAAAGAAAATGCAAAAGGGAGACGTTCCTTCCGAGTGTATGGCTCACGCCTATGATTTTTCTCGTCTCATATTTTCCCAGGATGTAGGTTTTCTCAAGTTGTGTGAGGAAGTACGGAATGTCTTCATTGTATATGAGAATTAAAATTATGAAGGTAATAAAGCTACTATTGATATAAAGTGTATATTATATACATGAATTTCTAATTAACCGTTTTTTAATTAATCAAAACTATGAATTACAAATATTCTTGAAAACATTGAGTAATTATAAGCATTTATGTAATTATTATCAATATTATATACCTCTGCTTTACTTCAGTATATACTCCCCATTTTATAACAAAATTATCAGATATCAGATTTACATGTGAAACAATTTAATGCAGTTCATTTTCATCATCATTAGTGTTAAAACAAAGAGAATTAGGAGTAATTTTCATCTGTTAGTGCTCCTACTTGCTATTGTAGTTCAGGATAAATAGGAATTTAAGTTTTCTCTCTTTATTTCTCATGGAATTCCATTAATTTAAGGGACGATAATCAATATTATTGTTATTATCGTCACCGTTACATAAAGCACACCACTATTCTGCTTTTAAGGTTTGGGCAAAAGCAGTAACCAGATGATATTGTCACGTTACTGAGATTAAGGGACAACACCACTGTGACCCCCTGTTTTTTTCACATTTTTCAAGAATTTTTTTGCGGTAAATAAAAGAGATACTCGAATCATTTTTTTTGGGGTTTTGTTTCTTGTTTATTAATGTATCAAAAATCATTTTTTTTCACATTTTTCACGCAGCATGGTAGCGCTGGGAAAGCTATCGCGTCAGGTGCTGTCATCTCCGCAGTGGTTCGCGGCACTCAGCAGAACTCTCTTCATCGTCGATCTGAAAAAATATACCGAGTGTTTTCGTTAATAATATGACATTTTGAAGAGAAGTACAGCTAGCAGCATAAAAAAGTTACCACCTTCGATGCAACCAGCATAACTCGAGAAGGGCGAGTCTTTCAGATTCTCTGTTTTGAGCGCACTTTTCGTCTTCCTCTTTATGCCTGGCACGTTTTGAAGGCTTTTGTGACGATATATATTTTATAAATAATTGCTGAAAGTCATTGCTTTTGCTGCGGTTGAAGCAGTATTGCATTATGAAAGTATTAAATTCGTATTTCGTTAAATCGGCTTGAATCTCAAGCGTAATTCGCTCTTCTTCATAAAATATTGGACATGAATTACTTTGGCTGCTCATATCTCCTCCTAACATAAAATATTCCATCAATGCAGATTTAGAATGAAATTGGTTATTTCAGTTAATGCTCCACATGCCCGCAGGATGATCGTTTTCGTAAAGATTATGATACGATAATTAAGAGAATATGAACTACTGTAAATTAGGTCAACGGAAGAAGGGGAAATTAAAAAAATGTAATAAGAATAAAAATGGGGTAATAATGAAACAATACCTGCTATTAAAAATAATGATATGTGATAGTGGAATTCAAATAGGAAATAAGTTGCTAGTTTTCATTGAAAACGAATTTGTGAAAGTCGCCACGTTGTTTGGACGCCATTTACATTTGCTGGGAATTTTGATTTAAATAATTTAAATAGTAGCACACTTTATACTTTATGTGAGATGATATCAGTATAGGCCATCTGTCCTCGCTATAATCTCGCAATAATCTTTTCGCCATCGGGCTGCGAAAATCATTATCGTTGAGAATAGGGTCATGTTGTCGCGTATTTCGTCATGTAAATCACAGCTAAGGAATATATCAAATAATTATTGTCTATACAGAGTTATATTCTTGAAGAATACTCAGCCGAGGGCTCCGGTCGTTTAGGACTTACTACTATCGAACCTGTAGTCTTTTAACAAACCGCTTTATATTGTATGTGCGAACATTTCTTTTGAATAATTAAATCAGAAGGACTAGTCGCGCAGAGTCGAGTCAAGCACCAAAAGAATTGAATAATATACTTCTAATTATTTAATTCCTTTCATTTACACCTTCTCCGTAATAAATGTTTGAATGCTAAAACGATTAATAATTTCAACATTGGAAAAAGGTATGAGCCAACAATTTTAGACATAACAACTCCATTTTTAAAATATACACGTAATGCACTCATGCATGAATAATAAATTTAAATCTGCTACTACGGATTTCAGCGGTCAGTCCCCTTTGGTGCTATTTCTGCTCTCCTTGTTTTCGTCTACATAACGGTATATGAGTGCCATTCATACCGGCCTTCTCGACGAAACAAAGGTAGCTTCTCCGTGGGGGTGAGAGAGGAAAGAAAAAGGGTCTTCCATGTAGTGGTGACAGGATACGTTTTCAGTCCGACTAAAATTCGACGCATCTCTTAGGGTATTTGTGTGAGATAGAAAATTGCTTGAAAATGCCATTCTTAGATGCGGACGGAAATATAATGAAAAGTTCGTCAATGAAGGAATATGAATGGTGTTACAGTTAATTACTTATATATTTTTTACATAAAGCATGGAGACGATGATAGGAAAATAAACAATGGGGATATGGAAAATTTTATGCTTACTAAGAAGAGAATGCTGATTCTCTTCAACACTAAGGCAATACATCTAAAAATGTAAAGATAATTTGGTAAACAGGCTCAGAAGTGATGTGCACAGATCCTGGGATGTAGGCTGTTTATAAGATTGAGAAAATGGTTCAATTACATGATTGAGAAAACGATGTAAGCTATTTTAAGAGAAAATAATGCAGGTTAGAAGGTGACCGGAAAAATATTTTTTCAATGTTTCAGCCAGAGAGAATGTAAATGAGATCAACCATTCGAAAAAGTTCCGATTTTTGTGGCAGTGTTCAAGTTTCATTTTCCTTACCTACTGCATTTGGTGTTATGTGAACTTACTTCTAAATCGTTCATTTACATCCAAAATTCATAAACCATTAACAATAGACCTATCATAGTCGAAATTATTTATATCACTGTAAATTTATTTTGCTTCGAAAATTAGTAGGATATAATCACGTAGGCATATAAAAATATGCATACAATTTGCATACATTCATGCATATAATTAGAGCTTTCGCCAGTTAATCATAAATGCCGAGGAATTCACACATTTAAATTTCTGCACCTTCAAGATATCGTAAATGTCTTCCTTATCTTATCTCAAAAAGTTTTAAGGAAGAATAGGCGAGGCCCATGAAACCAGCATTAATATTCAGCAGTAATAGATTCTCCTGACAATAAGAAATATTTCCCCAGAAGGGAAGCTTTATCCATCTTATTTAAGAGTAATTATGGGTAATAAGTATGAGATGTCAGTATTTCTAGTGCTGTATCTGATAATGGCTGATGGACTTAACTGGCCTCTCATTAAAAAAAAGGAAAGGGAAAATACGAAGCCTAAATTCTAATTATTAAACGGCTGTTACCGATGTAAGGGCAACTCAAATTGATTACGCCTGATTTAGTAGTTTTACTAAATGTAATTTCCGTAAAAATATAGTCATTGCTCAACGACTATAAGAAATGGCGGAAATAACTAAGGAAAGATTCAAAATTTCTTATATAACGCTATTTCACAAAGTAACGGCTTCTTCAATCAATTTGACTATAAGGAAATTATTCAGAGAACTTGAACCAAAGAAAGCTGCATCCATTGCGAAGGAAATTGATTACAATCATCGGGAAGGGGTAATCTGAAGATTATTGATATTCTGGGCAGGCAGACGTTTAGAACTAGTTCCCCTTAATGGATAAAAGAAAGTTTAACTAAATATTGTGACCGGGTGTAATCGTTAAAATTCCGTAAGCTACGCGTATAATTTTATCATTGAGAATCTTCAAGGGATCTGAGAAGAGCACACAAACACTGGGAACGGTCTCCCAGACTGCCCATGTCTCGGACCGTCTCTGCTTTCAGCAGTAGAATTAAACATATATTAACCATAGAAAGATCACTCCCGTAGAAACTTAAGCTTCGTAAAATGCCAATTCCAATATTACGTTCTCAATATTTACATTCAACTTTTCAGGCCTTTTTCGCTATTTCTTCTAACCAATGTTTTTCATAAACCTTTGGGACATCCTTACAAATCAATCAACAACAAAACGGGAAAATTTAAGAGATATTGAGAAATTTACTGGAAGCCATTACTTTGAAACGATATGGAATCCATGGATCCAATTTTTAGGACAGTGGTTTCATCAAGCTATTTATTATTATTTTCATTTTTTCCACATCAGATAAACAGTGAGATCTCGTAAGTTTTAGGCCGAAGAACATACAATATTTCTAATCTGTTGCTCTGTAGTCCCACTTTATGAGAGATTTATTTCTTCGAGTCATTCTTCTAATTGCGAGCTAAAAATTATACATATATCAGAGAAGGCTAGCGAACACATTATTTTAGATAACATCAAAATGAATCAAGCAAATTGCAACCCAAATACTCTTCTCCCAACGAGAAAGTTTTTCCTTTCCATTCCCGTTTGGCAACAAAAGGATTATCTTGCCCTTCTCCCCCACCTATTACGTTTTGTCCTGTTTAACAGTTTTCCCGGTATTCTACCCTTTCAAGGGCAGGTAACATTTTTGTTCCCTTCTTTTCTCCAGGCACATGCCATATGGAGGATCGCGTATTTATGTAAATGTTGAAGATAGTGATAGTAAGCGTCGAAGCTAATTGTGTGAATTTTTCTACAGTGTTGTTATCAGGATAATTTAATTTTACAAATTAATGGATTATACAATCTATAGTAGTCACGAGAGTAAGGGGAAATGGTAATCTAGAAAAGAATATTCGTTATTTAAATCAATCGAATGAGCTTTAACTTTGAGGAACTCCATAGGTAACTAAACACAAAGAAATAAATAATTTTGTCAAAGTTATACGACTTTCTGTGTGGAAGTTTTGGCACTTTTATTTCCTTGTGTTTATTCCTTACTTATTTCTCTTGAAAAATAGAACGATTTTCAATTGGGAAAGTTAAACGAAAGGTGTCTTAAAGCAATCAAATTACAGTGATCTACCGAATCATGCACATTACTTATATATTAAAATTCAGCCTGCGTATGTTTGTGCCCGCAAAACTCGAAAACCACTCGGTCGATTGACTTGAATTTTTTACAGAACATTGCATTCAAATATATATATATATACGAAAGTGTTTATATTGTAAAAAATGGTGACACTTCGTCCTTGCTTCGATCCCAGACGAGTCAAAGCATTTCCGTGAGAAATGCACGTAAAGTTCATTTTTGTCTCTGCATGCTTCATTTCTTTTGCAAAATTAAATTAAAAATAATAGTCATACGAGATTGAGACAAGAACCAATAGCAGAGTAAATGAATAGAAAACCTTATTTTGGTCGTTTATTGTTGTTTCCGAATTGAATTTTTGAGATATTTTACGGAATACACGAAAAGTTTTGTGAGTATAAACAGCCGGTCCCCCTGACGACTAATGCCATTTTTGAATCCGAGATCCTGCTTTTTGGCCTATTTGAAATTAGGAAGAAGAGAAAAGTTGCTGGTTTCGTTCACATTGATGAGCATAATCAATCGTTGGAAGTGATTTATACGATCGATTTTCGAAAAACGAAATGTGAGTTAATTTGATACCGAATGTTGTATTCAGTTAAATTCATTTGTATTGTTTTGGAAATGATTTAATAATCTGTTATCGAAAATTAAAGTGAGAGTGACTTTGAATGCTGCATTCAATTCGATTCATTTCTTTAGTTATCTTCCAGTTGATCGTCGTCAAATTAAATAGTACGCGTTAACACATCAAATGTTGCGGCAGATAATGGATAGTAGTAAATGATCATTATATAAATAACGAAAATTCATCATCCAAACGCGAGAGCCGAGCTAGCGTAACGTACCATGTTCTCCATCTTTCTTTTCTCTCCCTCCCTTTTCGAGAGAAAGGCTCGCCGGCCCGAATTTTGGACTTAGAATTTCTTGGTGGGTCAGGGGTGGTAACTTTTTTTTGCTGTTAGCTGTACATAGGGATTTGGAAAATATTGATTTTTAAAAAATAGGCACGCCTTTGAAATTAAAGAATGATTTTTGAGCAAACTTTCTCGTCGAAAATAGGCTATAACTTTTATAATTATTGAGATATCAAAAAAATCCTATGTACTTCTCTAGATAATCTATTTTTATTGATAAAGTCAAAATTTGAAGTCGATCGAATAAAAAGTGCTCGAGTTCTGCTGCGTGCCGCACTCAAAAAAATGGTTTTGAGAAAAACGCGTTCCAAGTTTTAGGTTTGTTAATTTATGTGATAAATTGAAAAAAAATATTTAACTTCAATCAGCGATGCCGGCACCATATAGCTGGCCTTTAAGAAGCAAATCGTTGTCTCCTGATTCTTTCCTCGAACTTGTTAAGGCTTTTCTCGCTTCTTTTGCAGCATCTGTGAGCGAGCGCTCCGCGAGCTGGATCCGCGCTGCGTCGGTCTCAACGTAAAAGTTGAAACAATTTGGGCCGATGGTTATCCCCAACGTTTCCAGTACTTTCATGAGACTTCTCAGGCCATCATTGAACATTAATACCGCGATAATAGTTGCAATATCAATGCTTTTTTTGCTTCCGGACTGTCACTTGGGGGCTATTGCCCAAACTGATTTATTGTAGCTTTCGTTATTGTTTTGCGTATAGCCGCCCAAACAACGCTGCAGCAAATCGTCCCTGCTCAAATTTTCGAAGATTGGCTGAATTGCCTCCAATATTTACTGAGGAAGATATATATATGCACCGCTCCACAAAATATTCAATATCTACGAAAATAATTATTTTTTCGACCTGGATCCAACGGCATTTCAATCTTAAAAGTATTTAAGATTTTTTTAAATGGTTTTCAAAAAATCGATTTTTTGAAGCCGTCACAGTGGTGTTGTCCCTTAAGTCGTATCAGTATGTATGGCTCTACAAGCCACCACCTGAAATTGCTTTTTATTAATTCATTTTGGTATTCTTTTAAGCTGTTTTTGGATCCAGCAACGTTTTAAGACTTCAATATGAAGTCCTAAAATCTCACTTTACCGAAGACAGTTTTAATGTTAATTAAACATCCCCGTACAGGTACTAGGTGCTAGTTTTTTCAAGTTTGGAATTAAAAGCGCTTCACACTAATCAGCTTAGTTATATTACTCTTTGTCAGCAAATATAAATTAAAGAGGTGTATAAAAAAAAATCTGAAAATATCAAGACGCTCTTATTAAAAATAAGATTATACCCATCGCATTTAACTAAGGCTGTCCCATATCGAAGTGAATTAAGAGGATGAAATACTAATATAATTAAGGATAAAGTAGAAGAATTCTGGAGAATTCAGGGAAATCTAAAAATGCTTCTACGGTTAATTCGATTCGCGGGAAAGTGATATCACTAACGATAAGGAGAAAATTAGCAGGAATTGACCGTGAGATAACCGACTTCCTTCACTAAATCCTCTTATTAGTTTGTTACGGCCCATAACATTATCGCAGCGTACTTCGTGGAATTCGTTTCGGCATGTTAAACGAGCCTCTCTTTCAATATGGCGGATGTGAGTTCTTCAAAAATGTTTCACTTTAAAAGAGCGAATCGTGACCTCACACGTACCCGAAGGCATTAAATCGCTGAATAACCGCGGGAACTGGTGATGTCACATCCGCCTTCGGCCTCCCGCGCGAAATACACATCCGCTGACTCCATTTTACCATCGCGCTTTCCTCTTCGCGCTCATCGCCCGCAAAATTCGCGCCCTCCGGTGCGTGTCACCGGCCTTTCGAGTGGGGTTCCGCGAAATATTGCGGCGAAAACGCCCTTTTCCGAATTTGCTGTCGTGTGTGGTCGAAATACCCTAGAGACAGAAGGGGAACCACCCGAAAACCTAACACATTCGACGCTGCACTCTGCGAAGTGAGTTGCGGAAAAGGGTTGCGGAGATTCCGGAGAGAGATTGTGTGGACACGCGCTTTAGGTGTTTTCGGAAAGGTACAAATGACCGGACGCTTCATCCGAGGTGAGAGGGGAGGTCCCTGGGGTGAGTGGAAGGTAGAAGAAAAAAGGATGGCTAACCACTTGAGGGTGCATGCAGCTAATGGCATCACGGAAAGGTAAAGTTTCCAGAATTCTCATAACATTTCGCCAGTAAGTGTAACACTGGAATTCTCCAATTTTAATCTCAATGTTTCGCACGAAATGTATCGTGGCTGTGATTCTAATACTTAACCAGTGGTAAATACTTTCTTGAGAAAAAGTGTGTCATAGAAATTGGAAGGGAAATATGGTTTTTATCAAATGGAACTTAAATCTTCATTGCACTAGATAGAAGCATAAATTAAAATCTTTCGTAGATTTCGAAATTTTTTACCAAAATTATTACGAATGATTTTTTTCCTGATTCTTCCCTTGGTTTACTATTAATTTTTCTCCTTGATTCTTAAATAATAAATTTATTTTATAAGAATGGAGCCACAATTTTACGTATGGCACCATGAATTTTTAGTCTGTATTGACTCCCCAAACACGAAATATTCTCGCACATAACTTTTGCATTATTAAGTTGACAACGAGTTTACCTTCTACTATTATTGCCAGATGGTAGAAAAATTTGCTGTTCTCCATTAAGAAAAACTACGATGAAATATTTTGTCCAACGGGATTTGATTGCGTCTTTTCAGGAATATTTGGGCTACATAGCAGCCTTGTTTTAATCTTTCATATTTTATTCATTAACGTTACGGTTTTAAATAAAAACTTATATTATATACTTCTATCACCATCGTTTTTATAACATAATAAGTCAAGCGATTGACATCGTAGATGTGTCCATGAAGTGCGAAGCAAGAAGGATATGATCCGTGACTCTCAAATTGGGATTTTTATCAAAGTATTCATGATCGAACGAATTCTCTGAGTTCATAAACGTAAAAATCAAAATTTACGAATAAGTAATTATCATCAAAAATTCATCAATTTCCAATCTAAGAATGCTCTTTCAACTTCGTTTGCTTCATTACACGAAGGTAGTACGAATTATAATTTTTAAGAGTTTCAAAAATCCTCTTATTTTTGACGGACTAAGAACTCAAGGTATTCAATAACTCATTTTATATCAGTTATAAAATATGTTGATAATTAATGTTGCTCTTTTATTGATTTTCTCTTCTAAAGAAAGCAAAAAGGTAATTTATATATATTTATGCCATGCTAAATTACCTCTTAAACTATGCTCTAATAAGAGACTTTTAAGTCCGAAGTCAATATCTGGATACATAATTCACATATAAAGCGATATTTATGTGACCAAATACAAAGAAAATGAATATTTAGCTTTAAAACTCTATCAGTTTAATCTAAGAACTGTTTCCATTTACAGATCAGGTATATTGACGGAAAGCGAGCATTTTATTTCAAAAATTTTATTAAAACAAACGATTTCAGTCAGCCTAATGTCGCCCTTTGCATTTGAAACGGGCGGTTGGCAAAAAAGCTAGAAATTCAAACATATAATTGAAATAGAAACAGCAACAAGGAGCCATTCGATACCTTGGCAAGATCCAATTTCTATAGTAATGCATCTATAAGTACGAACGTTCATTTGTGTATCAAGAAACCGCCGCCGCAGAATCCTTCGCCAGTAACGGTCGCATAACGAACTCCGTCCATTCAAAAAGCATATCGACCCCTCTCCTCCCACGTCCCGCACCCCCGAGCTCACAACGAAAGGCAACCCGTTCTCAGAACGCCACCTCCTGCTCGCCTATGCTGCCCTGCTCCCGTTCCCGGAAAGGGAAGATCCCAAAACCGGAGCTCCGCTCCCCGGAGAGATCCTTCCCATGGACCCCCCCTTTCCAACAGCGGAAGCCCTGTTCCGGACCCCTTTCTGGCTTCCTTTTTCTCTTTTCATTCCGTGGAGTTTTCACATGCGTTATCACTTTACGGCTGCGCCTCTCTCTGTATATGCTTGCTTATGCTCCAGCGATACGCTTGCTAGTCTTTCGAAAGGCTATATCACGAATGGTATAGCTGTGAGTATTCTAATCTAACTGAATAAGTGGAATCTATGAGATTACAAAGCTCATCGTACTGTACGTCACTAACGCTAGCTTGCATTTTCTCTCATGGTCACGGCAGACTTAAATGAACTGAGGCCAGCTAAAGGCAACTCCACTAGTGTGGCCTCTCACAATTCTCCTTCCTTACGACTTTAGGGACATAAAAGAGGGATTTGAGCAAACCAGAGATAACAATAGTGTAAAATTTAGTGTAGCATATAGTATTAATTAGAAATATCCGAAATGTAAAAGAGTAAATTGAATAGAATCGTTAAAACGTTTGTGAAACCAAAGTTTGTAAACATTTGGTGGGATAAGCATTAATTTTCAGGAAAAACATGTTCACGTTAATAGCCATATTATTTGTAGACATATTGAGATTACAAATTATATTATTCAAGATGTTTTCAAATATTATCGCAGCTCTGTTTTTAAGTCTCTCTCTCACTGCTTTCGTGAAGAAACGCAATATAAGGAACATTGTTGAATCATCGGCTATAGATAATATTCCTCTGAAATGGACAATAATATGCAAGAAAATTCCTGAATTATTCGTTGATATTTCTAAATCATAGATACTCAAATAAAGCTATTGAAAGATTAATCGAAGATTACAGTATCTTGTGAAAGTATGAGTAAGAATGAGCAATCAAAGCGACTAATTTGTCGAAAACTTGACTGGAGACCCCATAGATTTTGAAGCCCTAGGATGCCTGTCGAGACAATCGGTTAATTTGTTCCGGTTCATGGTGAACACATTCAATGAAGTTTTTGTTAAATATCAGATTTTTTAGTTTTTAGGTTGTCCCTCTGTTTTCTTGATTAGAACTGATTACTTTTTGCGTGATTTTAATCCTTTTGATGCTCTAACATAATCTATTTTCCTTAATCTAAAATATTTATGCAATGTTGATTCCGTCACGAATCGAGAGATACATGACTTGTGATATCATATCCAGCCAATATGTCTTATAGTTAATAATAATCGTGTAGGTAGTCTAGAAATCACTCCAGAAAATTAAATTAAAACTTTATATTAATTATATTTTGTATGATTTTGTTATTTTTATTCTCAGTAGGTAACAGGGGGCGTAGCTCAGATGGTAGAGCGCTCGCTTAGCATGCGAGAGGTACCGGGATCGATACCCGGCGCCTCCATATATTTTCCCGACCTCTTGTTCAAATTCTATTTAATCATCGGACACCGGGGATTGATATTTGTTAGTGTGCGTAATGTTAATTGCCATTGGTTGATTGCAGGGATAGTCTTCTAAGACTAAAATTCACCCTAATAAAGATTATTATAGTGATTGAGACAGCAATAGTGTCTCAATCAATAGAATTTTTCATCATAAACAGTATTACCTATTCTTGGTAAATTTATAGTTATCACAAATGCTATGAATACTATGGTCTTCAAACGAAACGCAATTTTCTTAGAGTAGCGGTTTTCTCTTACGTTTCAAATAAATAAAACAAGACCAACAACGATTGAGTTATGTGTAATCTCAAAGAAGATCACAAAACGAAAACGAATTCTGGAGACGTCAACAGACACAGAAGCCAAATGTCCTCAAGACTATTTCTGTTAATTTTTCATTCTTTGGGTATGCAAGGTATTCTCAAGATGGAATGTAATAAAAGGACTGCGTCAAGTTCAGTTAGACCTGCCAGCTCTATTGTAACAGAATTATATTATATCTCGTAAAGAACAAGTATAAAAATAAATATGATATCAGTAAATCAGTTATCCTTTGCATATAGTCCTTCATTATTTGTTTCCATAGTAAATTGTACTTATTTATGTATCAAAGCCCCCACTGACTACTTCCTCCCACCCACTCGGAAACGTCGCAGTGCAATTTTTAACTAAATCTTGGGAGAAAAAATTGAAATATTTTGGATCATAGGAACTTCTTTAATAACATTCAAAATACGTTGATGAAATCGACAATTTTTTTAATACTAAAACATTAGGACTAGATATTTTTTAAACTTTTTCGACGATTAACCACAACATTCCGAGGAATATAAATTTTAATATAACTGAAGTAGTGAAGAAGCAACTCAGAATAAAGTTGCATCGCCATAAGATCTTCCGATTCTTTGTTCATTCATGAACTCTACCTATTGGTAGGTTCATGCACAATCAAAAATCCCTTGCAAGCGCCATCCCCTTCATTTCGTTTTAATTAACCCCAACTCTTATGTCATCCAACAGCTTTTGTCTTTGTCTTCCCCTCTGTTTTTTCCCCTAAATCCTAACCTCAATCACAACCTTTGCTCTCCACTTAACCTTGCATCTCCCCTCAATATTTGACCCACCCATTTCTTCTGACGATGCTTGATCACGTCAATTAAAGCCCTCTCCTCCCCAACCATCTCCAGCACCTCCGTTTGTTATCGACTTTTGAAAATTGTGTACAAGCATGAACTACCAAAGGTTTTTACTTAGGGTACCTTGGTTTATGTATTCATTCTTGGCAAATACCTTATATTTCCACAGATAAGACGAATCATAAAAAGGCCCCCAAAAATACAGGGTTTTCTTATAGGGCTGGCGGCATTTTTATAAAAGAATAATCATTACGAATGTTTCCAACAGTCAAGAAAGTGCTACCAGATGCAAGAAAATATGTTTTTTCTTATGAAAAATTACGAACGTAATTACGAAAAAATATTGCTTAGATCTGCTTTGTCTTTAGCCGCAAGCAAAAAACTGCAACTGAACCGAAGTTCAAAATTTCCAATCAACTTGGTTGAAAAGACGGCGATTACATGAGGAAAACTGCGTTTGAACTTCGCAATTTTCGATGAATCTGAATACAATCATTGAGGTTGGAAGCCCCGCAGACTCCCAAAACTCCGTACAGTAAAGTTTTCTCCTCAACGCCACGAGAACTACTAAAATTCCACGCGTAAAATTTTCATCAGGCTGGAACCACCTAAATGCGCGTTTAGATAGGCTAAATATATATTTTTGCTGGTGGAAAATAAAAAATCGAATACCGAGTGAACTCTGCGGTAGCTCCTCCCTTGCTAATCGCGCCTCGATGCAGCCCCGTCAGCCCACTAATTTATGGATGCTTCACGGGAAGCTGCCGATCGGGCAGATACGCTCTGCCCTCTGATTTATGGAGATGTTGGCTCGAGGGATATGACCCATTGAGAGGTCCTAAATCATTCACCAATTGATGCAGATCGGAGATCCTGAGGATGACACTCCGACGTTATATATTTAAAGCCTTAAAATTTTTCACATGAAAAATCAAGTTGAGTTGTGCCCTTATATTTTAAGTTAAATTCTGTTAGAACCTATTTTCCGCGTGCTGTTTTAATTTCCAAAATCAGCTATGATAAAGCATTAATATAAGGAGAATTTTGACATATCCCTTCAGGGCCCGAATGGCTTTCGAATGGAAATAAATAGAACGAGCGACTCATAATGACCGTGATTTGAATTGTAAAGCATATTTTAACGCTCTTTCTTCTCGCAAGAATCAGATTTGGTCTTCATTTTCGAAATTAGGAGATAATTTCAATAGTCCGATAGAGATTATCCATTTTTTTGGTGGCACTTTAGTTGTCAGGAGCTGACAAAATTAAAGCTTCGATATTACTAAAGTTAATGGCTCGTATGATAGATAGTCTTCTGCGCGGAAGGGAACCAAGAGGTGCAGCTGTTGATGCAGTTAATGATTATTATAATAGAATAATTGTATTGTTCACTGTCGAATATAAGTGAAAGCGATTATCGTCAATTATCATTGGCCATAATCGATGATTTCTCAAGGAAAGAGGGCACTTTGCACATAAGGGCGTGCACCCAGGAAAAATCCCGTCCCTGTCAGACTTTTTTCTAGTCCGCTTTTCCTGATGATTTCTCTTCGCATAATTTTAGATAATATTCAAGTCTTATTATTTTCCTTTGGAACGTACTTTGTGTGTTGATTATTTAATAATACTTAATAAAAATAATTAATAAAAGACTAACTTTGATTTAACTTCATCTATTCTAGTGTTATTTGGTAGAGGTTATCCATTACGACAAGAAGAGAAAAAAAACGAGGTTTATTCCACAAAAACATATGTATTAGTTAAACTGCACAATGGGTTCCATCGCAAAGCAACATCATCAGGTATTGAATACATCAATTTCGTAATAGGCATAAAGGAAGGGAGTGGTGCAGGGGGATTAAACAATGAGATACCAAGATACCAAGTAAGGCAGTACAAATAATTTTAAAAAATATTATATTCAGCACTTGATGACGTCGCTTAGCGATTTAACCAGTTGGGCAGTTTAAGTAGTAAATATATATTTTTTTAATTAATCTAGTTTTTTCTCTCCTTGTTGAGCATTGAATAATTCTTAAAGTCACTACGTAGCAAGTTTGGTCTAAGGTGAAGAAGTATTTTTCAAGAGAAGTAAAAAATAGTACATGATCTGGACTCGAAGCCAGGTATTCCACTTTGCGACAGTTATTCTAACCACTGAACTACCATGTCGCGGAAATCTCACTTCTGTTAAACCGGCATCTATATCAAGTATTCGCCAGGAATTTCTTGAAAAAGAAACACCAATTACCTTCGTGGGAAATCTGATAGCATGCCATCTTACTGACCGACAAAATCATACTCTTCCAAAAAAATGTAATTGCCATCGACCCGTAAAGTGGGACGAAGAAACCCTGGGGAAATATCGCGTGACCATTCATCGCACTGATTCCGAACAATGAGAGGGATACAGAGACGTCAATCCGAGTAATTAGGCAGCCACTAAATATTAGTTCCGCCAAATCAACCAAGAAACATGGTCTCGAAGGATTCGAGTGAACTTCCCAGAGCGAAGGTTAACTACCGGCGTGATAACGCAAAAGGAACGAGTTGCGGTAAAAAGAACGAGGTATGCGTCCCTTAGAACTCCCGTGAGAACGCCGATGATGCATGAATTATAAATTAAATTACGGTTGGGAGCGATTATCCTCTTCGCCACTCGACGCAATAACTTTCCTCCCATTGGCAGGCGTTTTATTAGTCGATTCCCATACACATTCGTTCGAAGCCTTCACTAGGAGTCGTAATGCTTTCCTGGTGCTGTACATCTTATATTATTATCCTTTTTATTCCATTTTTCTCAGCACTGCTGGATTACACAAGGGTACGGGTATAAATACTAAGTACTCCCAGAGAACAATATTTCTGATATTATGATAATTATTTACAAACCAAAATTTAAAAAAATTCCTTAATATACTGCATGTTGAAATGACGACAAACATTTGAATTTTTTTATGAATGTTCTGTTGTGAAGTTAAAGTTTCCAGGCTATGAAAGAGTTCTTTTGGGATTATACCAGTGGCCAATAACACTATGGGCACTATAATAACTTGTTTCATACACCAGATACTTAATATTTGATTCACCGATTCTTGATATTTGCTTCTCTTCTCATGAATTGTTTTTTCTAAGTTATCAGTTAAAGAGACTACTATATCTATCAGAAAAAAACAATTTTGTTTTCTTTGTCCGTTGAGGTAATATCAGGTCTTTTGTAGTGAATTGTCTTATCTGCCATTATAGCGCGATCAAAGTATTAATTATAATTATTAATGCTGTTACAAGGATATTTATAAGCAAAGAAAGGAAAAAACATACAATAGGAAGTCGGAAACATGTTATCTATTATGTGCCATTTTTAAATAATAATTATGATAAAAACTAATGTTGTGGTGCCTTCTGATATTTAATAAATTGCCAAATCATCTTAATTCTTTTACAAGTACGCCACAAACTAAAGTTAGGATAAAAGACTATCTTTTCAGTGACATTTTATAAGTGAATTTAAGATTTTAGAGTAAACATTCTTAATTCTTAATTAACTACTCTTTAGGTCTGTCATGTAAATAGTAGTATATTTGAAGTTGTACATTTTATATTATTTTTGTTTGAGTTATTTTTCTAAATAATGCAAATACGTCATTTAATTCTTTAAATTCAGGAACCACCTGGTGAGCCAAGTAAGGCTCAGGTGAACCTTATTAGTAATTTTTTCCTTAACTTCAAGGTACATAATTGCTTTTCTTATGCAATAAATGTAACTTTCTTTCAAATTCATCCATTTCCACTAATGTGTAATAATTGTAAAATACATGCTATCTTTAATACATATTTAATGATTTTATATATACTCTTATGTGTATAAGTGTGTATATAATTTTGAACATTGTATGTGTGTACCTGATCTAATGAATCATTATATTTATTGGCAGACTATTGTCAGGAGGCAGCCCTTACACATGCAAGTAAGACACAATATTTACAAACTCTACAATCCCACAAGTACCAAACTTTCAAATTAAAATCACTATTGTCAAAATGTAATGTAAAACCAGAGAAGGTTGGCGAGGAAAATTTTCCTAAAGATGCCCTCGTTGAGGGCGAAATACGTATTAGAATTCGTAAGTATTTGTTAGATGGTTTTTTGAGTCCTTAATATTGCATTTTGACTATTATAGCCATCAGTGGC
The DNA here is from genome assembly GCA_947579665.1 of Sympetrum striolatum. Taxonomy (NCBI): domain Eukaryota; kingdom Metazoa; phylum Arthropoda; class Insecta; order Odonata; family Libellulidae; genus Sympetrum; species Sympetrum striolatum. Next base: position 42,034,959 of record OX388349.1, read on the forward strand.
CGAATATACATTCAATAACATTTCTTAATCATAAACAGTAACAGAACAAACTCACAAATACAGTAAGACTCAGTTCATAAATTATACCCCCGGTATCCCATAAGTAAATCCCGTCATTACAATTACCACACAGTTTATTGCAATTGTCATTTACACAAGATAATGTTCAATACATAGCTAAACCAGCATCCATAACATCATCATTACAGTTAAACATAGGATACTATTAAAAATATTCAAAATTTAGGATTATTATATTGCATTTATTATATGTATGCAGTATTATTTACATTATTACAGCAATATTTTCGTTTATTTACCTCGTTATTTACAGTACATCACAAATATAGTCATGAAATATTTCTGTTTTAAAGGAAGGTTTTGAACGCCACTATTCGTAATGCGCTATTCTTTCCAATGCAATTTCAACCCATTCTCTCTCCCTCTATAAATCGGGGGATACCTCCCCATTATCATTCAAATTGTGGCGAATGCAACCGGTGATTGCACCGACACTCACGGGCGCACTTGAGATGGATTTCAATCTCGGATTTTTATTAATTTTCTTCTCGAAGGGGGGTGCTTATAAATAGCAACCGTCTCAAGGCTGTCTACTCCGCGGGATTTTGCTACAAAGCCCAGATTCCTCGACGTATCCACACCTCTATAAGATATTCCCTCTCTAAAGAGTATTATTTATTCTCTTTTGGCGGATTACCTTAAATGGTAATGAAAGCCATTGTTCTCGATTTATACTAAAACTTTTGGGAGAAATCTTTCACTCGTCAAAAGAATGCGTCATAGTAATTTTTGTTAAAGATATCTATAAAAACGTACATATTGTTAAGTTTTCATCGTATCACTCGTTTTACTTTAAAATATAATGCCACTTTTACTATTGCATCATATAATATCACTCCTGTTATATCAGATATTTATCAGAGAGTCATACTCGCAAGTTATAGAATAAATTGAATGTTACCATAGTGAATGAACTTCAGTTATTGATATTCAAAGAAGTGATCATTTACTGTTTAACCACCAAATTTAATTTACAATAAAATAATTAACTATTACATACCACTGATTATATATCAGTAAGTATCATTTTTCTCTGGAGTTTACAGTCTTAACACACAAACGAGTTTCGCTCTGCTTAGAAGGACGGGAGGTGGTTATTTGTCCACTGCCCTTCTCAGTACCTATTTTATTATTGCTTTGCTCCTTGGAGTCATCTATTTGTTTATTTTAGGCACATCTATAAACTTATAGCAACATTATATTACTGTTTTACCATCGATCAATATCGAATATTATAATTCATAAACAAATTCCTAGATACAGCAAAGAGTTCATTATTTTCACTATGCAGGGCTTTTAATATCAATCACGCTCTACTCATGTTACTTTGAAACATCATTTAATATATGGTTTTTAATGTTATACATTATTCAAATATATCCACAGGAAAATATTTCTTTTCAATGGAAGAAAAAGGGCAATATTTGGCTGCCAGCCGTCATTCTAGGTATAACAAGATGTAAAAATTACTGCAGTAGTTTTAGGAAAATTTTATTTCGTTAATATTAAATTTGGGATGGTGTTATTTATAAGAGTTTCAAAAAATTGAAAAATATTTAACTTAAAAAAAATTTCGAGGTAAAACGCTGAAAAGTGGTCAAGTGACTACCGCCGTCCTAGTGTTAAGGGCGCGGGAAATTTTTCGAGCGAATCGAATCGCGCCAAATTACGCGGTTAAGCTTTTGTTTCCCGCCCTTGGCGGTTACCCGAGCGCCATCTTTTTTTGCGCTGCATTTCGATCTGTTTTTTGGAGGATTATGGAGGTTTATTCTTTTTGAAAGCAATTGATGTCTCGGATTCGAGAATCGCACGCTTAATTTTTGATTTCATAGTGCGAGGGTGTCTCCCGAATCGGTTTCGAATTTGGTGCTTTGATTTCCCTTGTAATTGATTTTATCCGGTGAGAACGATTCTCATTCGAGATATGATTTATGCCTCTTCAACGTTTCAACGTTTGTTCAGATGTGAAATGTTAAAAACTGCATAGTTTCTATTTATTAAATTAATATTATTGATTTAAATTTATTAAATATGTTATAGAACGAAATGCATAGTTTCAAGGTTTAAATTAGTATGTATAAATAATTGTATAGTATTGTAATGTAAAATTTAATTCATATGTTAACTATAAATATTTATGAATACGTAAGATATAGCTTAACATTCTAATATAAGTACTACCATTTCAAAAATTAATGAAAGTTTTTGTATCCCAGTCTTTCTCGCACTTCCTGTATCCTCAGTAGGAGCTAAACCATTGGTGTCTATTTTTGTATTCAATTAAAAATTTCAGTTCGGCCATGATGATACATAGTTACGCTAGTGGAAAGCCTTAAATGAATCGTTACCTTTAAATTTTACCCAATATTCTCTCAAAGTAGCAGGTTAACACCCCAAAATCTCCCGGAGGCAGTTCTTATTAAGAACAACGAGGATATACATATTAATAAATTTATGTATTTGAAACATAAAATTGACAAATACAGCTTAAATATATCCATACACAGATAAGACATTTATACTCCTTGAATAATGGATAAGAAGTAAGATGCGTGATAAATAATAGTTTCTATTGAACGCATAGAGTAATACAATCATATAGTTACTAGGTGATGGAGCTTATAGAACCGTTGATAAGAAAAACCTAAGATCACATAAAAATTTAAATCACTATATATTTATCTAATATAGATTTTATTATGTGTGAATTCTAAACATATCGATAACAGTTGATCTAATCAATCTTAAATTCATTAATTAATTGGACCTTAGTACAATCTTTAATAAAATTACAATTATGCAGGCAAATTTAGAAAAAAAAAACTTTTTTCTTTTTTAAGTTTTACGGTAAATAGAAATCATGGGTACTCACTACCAACGACAGAATAAAAATGGTGTCACAATACTCTTCGCAATCAAAGTCTTTTTTCGAGATAGGCTCTCTTAAACATATACAATCACACTCTATGCACATTTGAAAATCTCCCCAGCCATCTGTTACGTAAATGTTTTGAAGACCGTGTTCCCCTGAATCCTGAAAGAAGCAATCGAAAAGATTTAAAAACCTATATTCCGTGATGAAGGGCTTTCCAACAGAATCTCTTAGATGTTGCTTTGAATCACGGGACTATTCCAAGGTCGGGGAAAACAGATTTTGACACGTTTCCGACTTAATGACCCAATTACTGTTGTTATTCTCTCAGTAGGTCTAATTCAACCCTTGAGGTAGAAGCCGATATTTATGGTGGTGGTTATCTTCCGAAAGCAGGTAATCTTGCTTTTTGCTAGACATCTTCTTGGGTTATTACTTAGTGAAGAAGACACGTAATATCCGTGGAGAATTCAACTAAAAGGCGCATCTGGATCTAAACTGAGATTCTTGATCTGTCACGTCAGAGGAAGCTGGATATTTTTAGACTCTTAGTCAGGAAAATTCAATTAAGAGGGTATTCTTGAATACAACTGCCCCTCTAAAACAATTTTCAGATTCTCTATATCCTAGGAAAAATAAAAACTGTGATATATAAATATGTTGCGATCAAGTTTTTATATTAATACGTTCTTACTTTTATAGAAATATGAAAATTTTCAGTGAACCTTCATCTAAAATATTTTTGGAAACCCTAATATTGAATGTATGTGCATAAAAGTTATAAATTAATATAATCAATGAAATTTGCAGATTTAGTAGCGAAAATAAATTAGTTTACTGATAAATTTTCCTCTTGTTTTCGTCTTACAGAGTAATTAACTCCAGTCATAAGTAAAATATTCCAACAAAATATTAAAGTATTTTGAATTACAAATAATTTCTCCTTATTCAGTCTCAGATGTTGTTGGTGGGAATGTTCAAATTCTCTTCCTATAGAAGTCCCATGCGATTTCTGTTAATTAGAAACGTAAAATGAAACAAATCGAACTATTGGCTGAACTTCTCTAATACTCTTTATAACTTTTCCTCCATTTATAATCATTGAAATAACAAATACGTTTGAGGAACAGAGCAAGTTTTTTATTCGTTGAATAACCAGATGACTGTAGTTGTATTGTATCAGCCAATCTATATAAATTAGGTGCAGTGGCGCAGCGAGGGGGGGGGGTTAGGGGATCACCCCCCCCCCCAAGAGTCAAGTCCTATGACTAGCTCTGAGCTTTTTTTTCTGCTGCTTTTAGCAGAAAAACCCCAATCATCTCTCAAGTCTAAGAGATACACTGCTAAATTCAGCGAAAGCTCCGCATACCCGTAAATATGGCTCCGATTTCCGTTAAGGTGATGTTTTCGGTAGCAGAGCAGCCGACATCGGTATCAATGGGACACTACGATACCAGTGTTTTGCACACTATGTTCAACGCGTGCACATCTTAAGCCTATCCTTTAGTTAGATGAATCACACCATAAGATAAGATTCTCGTGAAAAAAATTCGTACGTGCTGATTCGTTTACTCCTCGCAAAAATACAAGGGAACATTCGAGAAGTAATTTGAAACTTTCACCATAAAAACAGAGATTACGATTACATTTAAGAAACAAACAGATTGATAAAAGTCTCAATTTGATCTTCTGCATGTGACTGTTTTTAGGGTGTGAATGTTAAGTTAGGATAGTCAGTAGTGCTTTTGAGAAATTCATAGCTCGAAGGAGAGTTTAGTTTGGATTTCATAAGGTGCAGATAGACATCCAAAATTTTTTTTTCACAATCCGCGAATAGCTCAAGGTCTCTATCAGAAAAACATAAGATAATGGCTTTGTGTTTTTTTGTGAAATGACCATTATTAGATGCACAAATTAGGATTGCCTTTTTTGGGGCTGTAATCTGAGGGCACACCTGAAGATGAGCTTTGCGACTATTCTAAAGGCACTGGTTCCTTTATTAAGTATTTCTCTTGAATGATGATTGCTACGAAATTCCACCAAGTTAGGATTGACCACATTACTTTAATTGAAAAGTTACATTTTAAAAACTATAAGCTCTCTTCTATCTCTAAGCGATACGATTGGAAAGATTCTGCGCATTAGCAAGGAGAAGAAAATAAAAAAGTAACTCATTTGGTACATGAGTAACTTACATATACAATTTAGGCAGGCAAAAGATGACGAAAGCACGACAGAAGGTGAGAGAAGTTCGAAAATGAAAGAGATGGAACGCGTAATGAGAATTTAAGGTATGAGTCGGCTGAAAATAATTCCCTGGGCTCGGACGCCAGATGTTAATGGGAAAAGAAAAGCTTGGCTTGAATAAGGGAAGGCTTAGATTATCGAGACGGAAAACTCGGGAAACGACCGAGGAAGTCTATTTTTAACGAATCACAGGCACAGTTTGGACCGATTTGTTGCATCCAGCAATAGTTTAAGTCAACATAATTGCTATTAAATTTGACAATGGATAAATCGCTGCTATTATCTCCATGCCATCTGGTTTAGTAGTTTCTCCCGACAATGCGATAAAGATTTATTTTTCCACGTTTGAGTAGGTTTCAACATGGCGTTTGTTGTGTATTAGATTTTTTTTGGTTGGAGAGTGAATATTTTTTTTAGAATTTAAAAGATGGATGGACGCGTGATTTTTATGAGAAATTGCTATACTTGTAATTATTTTACGTACGAAAATTTGCAACTTTAAACATGAGCATTGAATTATTGTGTTCCTAGGTATTAATTTCCATAGTTTCAAAAAGTTTATACAAATTTAAATACAACACATTTTGGTCGCCATTTTGCATAGAGTAGGGCGTGAAAGAATTGTGTTGCGTAGATTCTAACTTCGTCAAAATGCTGTTTAAATTTGACTAGTCTCAACAACTATTTACTTCGCTTTTCAGTTTAGATTTTAAATAACACAGGATAACTCCTTCATGAGTTCACTTATACTGCCATTTACTTTAGTATGATAATTTTTTAGAAGATTGTGTTTATTCTTACTATCCTAACTGACTTTATACTCTCTTATTATGACTTTATATGTCTCGAATATATAGAGCTCAAATTAGATACATATTTTGCATGCTATTATATTGCATACGAACAACTCTTGCCCTGATTATGAACCATTTCTTAAGATAACATACAACAGTAAAAGGAAAATGAATATTTTAAAATTAGGCTGGAATAAAACATTTTTCTAGAAAATGAGAAATTATTATTGGATCAAGAGCTAGAATTTGGAAGTTGTCTGTTTCACAGGATCACTGATAAAACTGTCGTCAAAAAATATATCTGATATATATTTTTATGCTAACTGAAGAAGAATTACTCTTGTTGTAATTGCTCCATGAAGTTTAAACTTTAATAATTTTTACAGACATTAACCTTGACCGCAAAATATCCTGAAAAAAATGTTGTAAAAACTCATTACGTACTGCGTTTCCATAACCTGGGGAGGCTCGTCTCTTCGCAAATATTCATGGTAATTTTGAATAACAATAATAGCTATTACTTACCAATTTCTCCTTTTAAATAATATAACACACTTAAAGGTGCGTAATTATAGTGATTATGTTAACTGTATTTACTTGCTTAAGCTAATATAAGCTTACTTATATTTTTATATATAATCAGGCATTCTTCAGGAGATTTTCCAAGCATTCATTCTTCTAATCACTACTTTAAATAAACGTATATCCTTTATATTTAAACAAAGTTAAATTCTATCGTTAAAACGTAAAAATAGAGAAGACAGAGATTTGAAATTTGGCCTTGAACGCTAATAGATGAACCTGTTGGCCCACTACCATTAGAGGGATTCCATATGTCATCCTAATAGAGGAGCTTCGTGCTTGGGCGAAGGTCTATAACAGATGGTGACTACGCAGACACAAGTTGCTCCTTGCATACCGAAGAAAACATTAGGGATCATCCCTACACACCACGCGATTATTTTTCTCATATGAAGCAGAGAGAACCTTTCCATCATTCACATATAAATAAAATATATTTTTGGATAAACGTGAAAATTTTATATTAATTTATTTATAATTAGCAAGATTGCACATTGATTCTCAACAGGAAAATAAAAATTGACAAAAAGCAGTGTAACTGCCTTAACTGTGACACATGCATCACAATTGTAGGTAAATCGCGAATTCCAGGATATTCTTTCCAAACCAATAAACCAAGAAATGAAAGTTATAATTAAAAGTCTAAAAAGCTAAATGAACTCAATATTCGATCTCATATCTTTAAAATAAACAATTTCTTCAATCAATACAACGTTCGTTAAAACAATATAAAAATATATTCAAAGATCACATTAGGATAAACACAACACATTAAAGGGGACATTTTCAGAATGGCACAATGGATAAGGATAACGAATATTAAACATAAATCACAGAAATAAATTATATATAACTCTTAACCACCAGTATATATTATTTGGGGAAAGAAAGTGTTTTTGGAAGCTGACTCATATACCAATGCTAAAATTCGCTCTGTAAACACGGAACACAATCAAATAACACAGACGTATATGATTCTTATCCGAGAAAATAATTAACCTAATTAAATAACATGAAGAACTGTCTGAATGGTCTTGCTCCCTACCTAAGGAAATGAGTTGTAAAGATGAGGCTCCAACCACCGATTCCCATTGATTTATCTGCCGAGAAAAGCATCGAGTCGAACAGCTCGATCGATAAATCGATCCCGGTAACCGATAACCCCAGTTTAAGTAAGAGTAACTTATTTCACTTCTTCCGCATGAAAAACGATACCAATCGAGCATCCACAGCACGTGTAGGCCCCTTCTAATCTGCCAAAATCTCCGAAGATACAGATTCTACGCCCGCAACCCAACCCGCCCTTCGATACATCGATAATCGATCGGCATACGTGACTGGTAAACTCGTAAAGAGGCCCCCAAAACACCGAGCGGGCGGTGGGGTATAAATTTTCGCCACTTCTCCCGTCTGCCGTTTAAGCCACCCCGAACACAAATTCCGTCTGGCTTCCAAACCATAAGCTCCCAATTTTTTTCACCGTCTCATCCTCGTACCTCCTTCAGAAACCTCCCTCGCATTAAGCCCCGAAAATCCCTCACCCTTTTTCTCCCGGACCCATATCGAAACCAGATCTCCGCATCTCTGCATCCCATCTGTTACTTCGCAGCCCGACGAAGGTATATGGCCCGTTAATTTCGCGCCGATCCCCCAGACCTCCCACTCTTTCTGGGAGCGAGTCTCCGCCGATGTGGAGGAAGGCCATAACGTCTCGATGAATGTGTTATTATCTCTTTCCCGAAAAGGAATTATTTTCCAATTTCCACCGGCGTCTAATCTATGGGGTTTTTGCGGTCGCTTCCGTCAGAATCCTCCCCGACAGCGATTTCTGTTAGAAGTCGATTTGATTTCGCTTCCGCTTTTGTCCATTGTTATTTACGCGTCGCCTTGGAAAATGGGTCGAGGTCTTTAATTTTGTGGAAGGCGTTATTTTCCTATTTGTTCCTCGATCGGGGCTGATAAGGGGTTTCCTATTCGGAGGTTTAGGGTGCCCACTTCGTTCATATGGTGGTAAACGTGTTTGGCCGATTATTTATAATCCTTTGCCGTTTGGTTGAAGGATTCGCGCGTGGTGATTTCGAAATCAAAGGAAAATTTTCATATACCCCTTATTATATTTAAATATTACATTTGGAAGAGTTAGCGATTCTGCTATTAGACATATCTGTTGGTTATTGGTTGTGATTAGCAGAAGGTATTACTTCCTTCCCTTCCCAAATAGTTCTGTCAGCATTTTCTTGGCAAAAATTTGTAAGTTTTTTCCCTTATACCCAGTACTTACACAAAAGCAATGATTATTTATGTTCCTTAACTTAAGGATGTTCTCAGAGAAACGATTACATCTATACATATTGGATTTTTTCAATTTCCCATTTAAATGTATCAATTAGTGGTAGATAATGCGTAAAGTTCGTCAGAAATAATAGTTATGGTACTCAAGAGGATAATTCCACTGATTCACCTCAAAGCTTACCAAATTGTTGAAAATAATTCTTTTCATTTTTTGAGACAGTATGTGGATGGATAAAAATAAATATTTAATATGGTTATAAATGGAATTTTTTAAAACATCGAAGTATAAAGGTAAAAAAACAATCGAGATTTTTTAAAAGTGGTTGCATTTTGAATAATAATATGCAGCAACCAGTGTTTCAGAGCCATTATTCATATTTTAGTCCAAGCGTAAATGCACGTATATCCCATGGAGCCGTATAATTATTAGTTTTAATCGTAGACCGAATGTTTCGTTAGTATAAATCCTTCCGTTGCATTAGTTTTCGCTGTTAATTCTCATATAAATATTTCCCAAATCTAGGAAATTTTTTATGATTAAGTAGCGAGTAATTTAGTCCAGAAAATCGATCATCAAAGACTAGAAGAGTCCGCAAAGAATAACCCATGGGTCCAATTTTGCAGTTTCTAAAGAGAAGAATCATTCCCCTCGCCCCTTGCTTCCAATTTAAATCAGCGTGGGGGTATAAATGTCTCAGTTCGATGCCTTAGACAACGTCTCCCCACCTAGCAACAACAACCAAATCTGCTCCTCCGATTCCATCACTGATTTTTTTCCCTCCAACCTACACCAACTCGCACGCAGACACTAAGGATCCCTTTGGCCACCCCCTCTCAGCCCACCATATGCTCCATAACGCCGAAGTGTCTGCGTCGACCTCTCAAACCACTCTTCCGCCTCAACCATCTTCCCAAGCTGACTACCACCCTTCGTTCCAATCTTCAGACCTTCCCTGATGTTTTCATCCTATCGCATCGGCCTTTTATCAAGGAGTTGCGGTTTTCCAAATGAAATGGGATTGTAGATTTGAGAGGTAGACATTGAAGCCCTTTGGAAAATCACGTAATATTTCACGCAGTTTGAATTACGTGCAAATAGTTTGAAAACAAAGGATATCAGCTTAACAATTAAATGAAAATCGTGATTAGTCTTGCGCCACTTATTACTTCTTAGAGGTCTATTGTCTTTTAGAATTTTTATCATATGTGCCATCTTTTAGAAATCATTTTTTTAGAAACAAATTAGAAGTTGTGGTACCAAAAATCTTTAATAAATTACCAAAAAATCTTAGGTCTTTGACAAGTATGTCCGAAGTGAAAATAAAAATAAAGGAAAATTTTTAGAATATTATTGTATAAAAGTATGTACAACTATGTTATATTGTTAATACCTATGCGCCTATTTCTGTTATTAATTATGTAAATACACAATATCTCTTAAAACTCGGGAACCACTTGATAAGCCAATTATTGGCTATGGGACCTTAAAGTATATTCTGAAAATGCATGTTAATCTTATGTATATTACTGTATTATTAAAGCATATTTTTTATTTTTGTATATTTAAATGTGTATTACTGATTTAATGTAAATTTACTTAATAAATACTTATTACTAGTATTAAGAAAAGGAGGTGTAACAGACTTTAGTCGATTACATGGCTTTTAAGTGGCGTTCAGCATATTGCGGAAAGTTTATAATAAATCAGATTCCTTGTTTCTTAGGGAAGGAAGACAAGTTTTAAGTTTCTATTTGATTAAGTAAAAGGAATTTCACTAAAAATTAATTTTTTTTACAAACTGGGAGTATTTTATATCGATTGAACTATTCGAATGAGATATTATTCATGGGCGAACAATTCTGAAAGAGATGGGAATAACTATTTATCAAAACTGCTTCCTTCATTCGAGAAAGCTGCCGGAAATATAATTATCTGTATTTGATTGATTCGAAATAGAGAGTATTAAAAAAAATAAGCAAGGTTCACATTAGTTTATAAGCATAAAATCTAGACTGAGGGTCTGAGCAATATTTATAGTGGACATCATAAGTTCTATATTAAATCATTGTCATAATATCCTTATTTTTTCTTCATAATGTAGGAATTTCATAAAGATGAGTTATCATTATGATCATCTATTAAGAAACTTATTAGGTATTAGGGAAAATACTAAAATACAAGGCAAGTGGGAATTTTGGTCCTCTATACCAAAGGTTCCTAACTTTTATGGCCTCGATGATCACTTATGCTCTTCTCAAAACAGCATCGTTCCACCAAGGATAGCAAAATGTTTCTTGCTTCTTAATTCATTATTTACTTTTCCGATGAATGGAAGTGAATTTCTCGTAAGGCTTGTTAACAGTGAATCAATCGGTTTGTAAAATAAATTGCTACAGTGAATAAAACATTAAAATCGGTTTTTTCTATTCTTATCTAATGGCCTCAAAAGGCCCAGGAGTGGTGCTTGCAACAACGGCCTAGAAACATTGCTTTACAGATTCCTTAAACTAATGTTCATTCTTGCAATTATCCTTTGTAAAGCATCTGTTACCACCTTTTTATATAGGCAGATATATTTCAGCAAATTTTATTATCATGAGAATTCATCCTAGTTCATTATTGCCACGCGAGAGGAAATTCCTCAATTCTTCTTCGTAAGATGACGTGGAATTTCAGGTACGGGGTCTGACACCAAATATTTCAGTTCCAGGGACCGCAAAGTAGCATCCCTTCACACGTTTTTATATGGAATTTTGCATGAGGATGCATCCTTCCTCTCCTTTGCCTGCATTCTAAAGGATGATAATCGTGAAACGATGCTCAGAATATATATACTGTGTAACACATACCCAGGAAATTTCCGCTGGGAAATTATGGGAATATTTCCGGTGCCCGTTAGAGGAGAAGACATATTTCAAATTCCTATTCGTTCTTCATTCCCTATCTTATTCGATAACACTATCAGGCAATTAAGCTAAATATGGGTGAGTTTTCCAACTTCGACATTTTTCCAGAAAAGGTGGTGATTGTCAATTTTACAACAATCGCATATCTAAAAATCGAAATTTACTGCATAAGCTCGGTGGATATATTTAATTAATAACTTCAGGATAAGTTTGCTAAATACGTCCTTAGAAAGTACACTCTCAGAAGATATAACTGGCACAATGCAACTTCCTTAGTATACAGCCCGTTCTAATACTGCAAAGAAGATCAGGGAAATAGGTGCTAGAACGAATAGATTCAAGAATTTATTTTTTCCGCAAACGATACGCGAAAGCGGTCAATTAGAAAATTTTCATTGCGCCTGCAGGGTTCTTATATGGACAGAGATTATTCTTTGTTACAGTCACTAAAACGTGATAACATTTATACGAAACCTACCAATTTCCACTCATGTAGTGGATTCTAGTCCTTCGTGAAAATTTCTATGGTACACTCCTGGCCAAAATTAACGCAGCACCTCCCTAGCGATCCTTACGGCCGGTGCTGCGTTAATTTTGGCCAGGAGTATACATACCTAATCAACACTAATAAAGCGACGGGCACAGAGTTCTTCCTTTTTTTGGTGAAAAGTCAAGCTTCGACAAAATTCGTGATCTGTGATCTCCCATCTCACTCCGTAGCAAGTGGTTTGGGATGAATTTTTTGTCCTCGTTGAAATTTACCCAACCGCTCGACTGGAACAACTGAGCGAATCCCGTGAAATGTCCATGGCGAGGATAGGGTGTCCAATTTTCGCAGCATTACACTCTGAAACATACTTCACCAGTGGTTCGATATCCTGAGCGGCATATGGCCCACGTCCCTATGTTTGGAAGCTGTCTTTTCTTCACCACCCTCATGAGGTAGATGACTCGTGTCGTCACGTGAGGAATTTCACTCATCCCAGAAAATCTTCGTCACAGCAACTTGTTCCCCATTTTTGACAGTATCCCATTCTCCCGGCGAGACGAAGAGCTTTTTTTCTCCTTATGCAGATAGGGGTAAGATTGATGCGAGAGAACGCAGACGGGTACCAGAGACAGTCACCCTTTCTGCTTGAGGAAGGCTTGAAAACGTCTCTTTCTTCATCTCATGTGAAAAATGTACGGTGGAAAAACTGTAGATTGGTCTAATCAATACACAAGCGATTCTCATGGATATCGATGTTATCACAACAAAGCCGAAATGATGGTTATGAGGTTTCGCATAAAGATTTATTTCTTCTTCTTGAACTCGGAAAAACGGATTCCGCTAGGATTTAAGGATCTTGCAATTGTCTTGCATGTACACTTGCTCTGAATGTATCAGATGTGACAGTAGGTGATCATTGCTTATTCATTTCTACCAAAGAATGTAGTAGATTTTAGCCAGTTCAAAATTCAACAACTTACAGTACAGTGCAATTAAATTGTTTATTATAACTTTAAAGAATATATCTTCGTTAGCCTCGAAATCACTGTCTTCATTTCCGTTTTCTTTTCGAAGGAAAAATGTCTATAAAGTGAGATTTAACATCTTTCTCCTAACTTTCTCCCTATATCCATTGCTAAAAATATCTTATTTTTTATATATTCTGGGGTGAGTTACTACTAGATGGGCTTTATTGCTACATTTAAAAATTTATTTCTTTAATATTTTTAAGTCCAATTGAAATACTCGGTGAATTCCTCCCCCCCCCTCAATTCCCGCTTAGCTTCTAAAAAATACCACCGGAATTTTTCTTTAATTTGAATAGCAATAGCTCCTATTTTCGTAGCTTCCATACTGTCTCAAATATTTGATTGATACTTTTGCAATGGGAACTACTACGGAAACATTTTTTGGTATTTGTCTTAGATTTGAATTACTGATGTATCATTGCAAATCATCCGTTTGTTCTAAAAATACTTTATTCAGAATAAATTATCATAGAATAGAATTGAAGACAGAATAATAAAATAGCCTCAAAGATTGTGATGAAATTCAAAAATCGCAGTTGGAAAGGTAAGGAACTTATATTGCTTAAGGAACATTTGATAAGGTTCGTTTATCTTGTACAAACTTATTTTTATAGTTTATAAATTTTTGTTCAAATTATTTTTTCGTTATGAAAACACAACAGTCATATAGTGACGAAATAATATGTATCATACGAACTTGTAATAAAAATTACTTATTCATTATTACTTGGCAAATTTCGAAAAACTGGAACTCAAGACTGTCTTTCCGCCTGGTGAATCATCATAAATCATAGATCATTGGACACAAGTTCTCTCAAGTGGGTTTTAGTAATGCCACTACCATCGAAAAAACATCGCAATTTCCAGACTCCGCAAAAACGGAACTCATTCTCCGGAAATGCCAAAAGTGTATATCACCATAACGGTCGAAAGATGCCCAATTTTGGCCATCGATTTTCGAATCACGCAATTTTTTCCACCGAGTCGATCGGTTCTTTTGCGAGCATTCACCCCTTTTATTTTTCGGCCTTCAAAACCTCGCGCTTTATTTACGAACCTCTCTCGCCCGTTTTTTGCCCCCCGCGATCCATATAATTCATTCGGATCGGGTTTTTCTTGCGCGGGGTGGTAAAAATGGATTTCGCAGTTTTTTCGAGTACGTGATGGCCCCGGGGAAGGTTGCCGGCGGAGGTTCCTCGTGGCCTTGCCCGGAGAAAAAGATGCCCTCCCGCGGAGTACGTCTAAGGTACCCCCAATTTTCGTGTCTGAGGAAGCGATTGGAGGTAAACAGGAGAAAGGTTTGCGGTCTGGAGCGATGGATAGACCGGGAGAGGGGGTGAGAAGTGGTTGGCTGAGGTGACTATGCCTTTTCGGAAAGGAAGCAGTCAGATGGGCTAGTTAAAGATGAAACATTATCGAGGTATATCCTAAGTATATCTCCACACTTAATTCCCTAACTGGTACTTCTACTGGGTTGCAAAATAAAATTAAGTATATATAAATTTTATTTATCATGGAATAAATTGTTAATTTATTTCAAAGTCAAGATATTTAGCAAATAACACCCAAAAATGGGAGTTTCCTCATTACTTCTGTTTTGCTTCTATGTCTGTGTAAGAGCCCTGCAAGCCACCTTTCGGCGTGTGGTAGGGGGTGCAAGCACCTCGACTCTATTTTCCTAAACGATTGCTTTCGCGTATACTTCGCGAAAAAAATGAATTTTTGAAACTATTCGTTCTAGCATCTATTTTCCTAATCTTTCTGGAAGTATCAGAACAGCCCATATAACAGGGGGTCGCATTATATTGGTTACATCATCTGAGAACGTAATTTCTCTGAGCTTATTTAATAAATTTATCCTTTGAATTTTCTTCTATCTTCTAATGATTCCCATCCCGCGTTCTGTAACATCTGAGTAACACTCGCTTTTTTATCGTAGCAATTCTTTACAAATCGTATCGCCTTTCGTAGTACAGTTTCTAAATCCCGAATATGACATTTCTCGGCGGGGTCCCATACACTACATGCATACTCAAGGTGAGGCCTAATTAACGCAAAGTATCATTGCTCGCGAACATTTTCTTCGCTCCTACCGACTATTCTTTTAACGAAGCCGAGTTTCTCCAGTGCTTTTCCACATATATTTCGGATGTGGGCACTCCATGGTAGATTATTCATGAGAGTTACTCCAAGATACTTCACCGATTCTACTGTCATTAGGTTTACCCCTCGGAGGCTGTAAGAATTATCATTTATTATAAATTTTCTTTCGAAGAAGTTAACTACCGAACATTTTTCTACATTAAGCTAAAATTGCCAATGATCGCACCAGTTCATAATTCTATCTAAGTCGTTCGAAAGGGTTAATCTATCCTCTGAACTATCTATTTCCCTGTAATTTCTTGCTTTTGCTTCGGTTAAAGATCATCTTTAATTCTCTTGTATTATCGGTAGGTACAATGGCTATAATTTTTAATTATAAAGCTCACGATAAGGATAAGATATGTTAGGCATGATACTGGTTGTATTATTGTTAAATTTGCTTTAACTCCTAATGTGATTCCACACATATGGGCTCACAAGTAATCAAACATAGTGTTACTTTTATTGAAAAAGATTTATAATGTCATCAAATTAAACATGAACCTTTATTTAAGCTAGACAAAGGCATAAATCATAAAATAATCGGAACATCAATACAGTTACTTCTGGTCGTTCTTTCCACAGTCTATTTGAGAAGTTAATAGAAGATTACGTGGGGATGTTGGTGTTACTACACTCCCTCCAATGCACCACTGGCGCCTAGTGGTTTGTTAATCAAAATCTAGTCTGAATGCCAATACATTCGCTTTCTATATGTTCTAAGGCAGTTAAGGAGTTGGACCACCATTTTATCAAATACTCGCCGCTGATATAATCACGAAAAGAGTTAGGTGGAGTATAGAGGGTAATTCTGAAATTCTCCAAAGATAAAAATAAGAGAAGTGTGTACTAAAGGGGAAAGAAGCGATGGAAAAGAGAGAAATACGAGGGAAGAAAAATGGAAGCGGCATCGCACCACAAAGAGCTGAAAAAACGTTACGGTGGTGGGCGTCAAAGCGAAAAGAAAATTGAACATGGAAAGAAAGAAGGTTTTCGGTGCTCGTTTTTTCATCTCCATCCGAGAGCCCGGAATCAAGCAGCTCAGCCACGGGTGACGCTATGGACCATGGTGCGGAGTGATCGACGCCAGCCTCTTGATGTTTCACCGCCTTCAAATGAGCCATTTACTGCGATGCATTTTCGGAGTGGAGCTTTCGTCGAGGCAACAACATCGACGTATCTGATACCGTGGATGGATGTTTATTGTCAAAACCTCCCTGCTCCCAACTTGCAATTCGACTTTATTCTTAGATGCAGAAGCATTCTTGGCGCTACCCGTAATAAGAGGGGGTAATCAAATTCGCCAGAAAGTTTATCGTTAAAGTGCGGTGTACATTCACAACGATTTATCTAAAAATCTTTAATCTTGATGTGAAGTGAATGGGCTGATTCTACTCACTGATTTTCAAATGAAGTTGTTTTACCTTGGGCATTTTAATTGCACCGCTGTATTTCGGAAGGTTTTTTCTTGATGAGTCACTCGGCCCCATTTCCAAAATATTATTTAGTTTGGGATTACCCATTTTCGGTGAGTTAATTATTTAAGAATTGATTCATTTATACTTGGAATATTTATTTCAATTTTCGATAGTTTTGTTAGCCAAATAGTGTTCATGATTATTCACTAGAAATTATTTGATTAAGGTAAATAGATAATAAAAATAGAAAATATTATAAATATATAGAAATAGAGTGCAGCATTGACTATGTGAAGGTCGGCAAACAGCAGCTTGCGAGCGACATGGGTGGCTCATCGTGATGAATGTTTTTATTTCTATTTTTCCTGGTTTTCTGTTGCTTCGCTACAGATCTGAGTCGTGTGTTGTAAGTCTTACTATGGTTTAGTAGATGTTTAATAGGGGACAGAATTACTTTGTATTTCTACTGTTCTATTCCTCACTTTTCCGATAGCGAGGACTTGTTGAAACTTGTTGGAGTGACTGCCTAATAAGACCATAAGGAAATGTATTTATTTTACGCAAGGTTTGATAGCTCGTTCCTTGAAAGTATCAGAATTTGCTTGGTATTATGTAACTTATTTTTGCTTATACACATTGTCTATAAATTAGTTGATACCAGTCGTTTAAAGTAACCCTTCGGAAACATTTTATGTAATTATTTTATTGAACGTATTAGATATTTAATTACAGATTCAAATAAAAGACAGAACTGAATTTCTATTCGGTTTCACTCTCATTCAAGTTTCATATCCTCTGAACTTAAAAGAGGCATCAGAAAATCTCAAGTAAGTTATAAAAAATTAAATGAATTACCCAGAGTAATATCTGGTGGAAATTTAAGTATCTGTTCCGTATAATAACCATGTATAAGAAAACGAAACGAGCATCGTATGTCCATGAAAAATGAATCTGGTTCTTATAAAATACAGTTCTTGTATCTTGGGGGGGCAACTGCTCTAACGAAACGTCTTTATCGGACCATTTATCTCGGATTAACCTTCGCATCCTCTCATTGTACGTAATTTACGGCGATGTTGCCCCTCTTTTTTAATATCATGCTCTTGCGGTATAAATAAAGCAATTTGAATCGTTCCGAAAAGAAAGCAATATTTTACTTCGGACGCATGCCTCCCGAGCAAGTACGTGACGTCTGTGGTATAAGGAAAGCTCTGCCTCACATTGATGCTATCATCGATTTAATACGTGTATCGTCTTACCTCTAATTAAGGTAATCTAATTAAAGCGATACTCTTGATCGCCCGAGCCAATGAGCTTAATATCGGATCAATTACCTGGGATAGAATTTTCCAGGGGTCATATCTTGAATCGGATGGGTTACGAAATTGCACGGTTTGTGAAATACGGTTCAATTACGACATTGAAAATTCTTCTTGCGTGATTGAACTTGGGTCTTGGCTAAGTGAAACACTTGCGTTGATTCCAGCAACGGAGATTAAAAATTAAATCCGATAAAACTTAAAATAGATGAATAAGAAATAGATTTTATGAGCAGTATTCCAAAGAATACCGAAAGATTTTTTGATGTCATCACTATTAGGAATTTTTCTACATATATTGTTCTAAATCCGCGAATAGTACTATCTCATGTAAATGTAAATGTATTTTATGACAACAAATTCTATTGTTTCGTGAATCAGAAACTATTCTTCCTAGAGAATATCTACAAGTATGTGAATGAATCTTTGTGCCCAAATACGCCAGGCAAAAAAAAATAATACCGAATTATTATTTTATAAGTGTCTTTGTAAATTCAGTTATAGTGGATTCCATTATGAGTTTAAAAAAATAAATGAATTGAGGGAGATATTTCATTTGGCCCTTTTTAAGGCATTATAATGTGCTGTGGATACTATTGGTGGCAATGTGGTAACTATGTGTTTGACAATTTACTGGTACGTGAATTTTTAAACCTTCGAATTTCATTCCTGTAAATTTTCATCGGGAAATTTAATTCTCAGCCATCTAATATAATTGGCAAAATCCATCTTTAATTCATATCGGGATACGATGAATCATTTGTAGAAATAAATTTATGAGGCACCCTTTTTGTCAAATCTTAAATCTAGTAAAAAAATGCCCTATTTTTTTAAGGGTCGAACAAGATTTATTTTATATGTCATCAATATTAAATCTAAATTACGCGACGCAACTAATTAAGGGTTAAGGTTACGCAACTAATTAAGGGTTAATGAAATAATAAAATATCTACAGATAAATATTTTCGCGAAATGCGATCATAAAGATTAGAAAAATAGCTTTGCTCCCTTTTGAATACATAGTAGAGCGATATTCTTCAGGATTACACCCCATATCCTTGCTATGAATACACAAAAATCTACAGCTGATACCCTAAAACCAATTTTTTTTATCCGGTCACCCTTGCATTGTGAAATGCTTGGACTTCCCACCAGCAACTATTACGCAAAACCGCTGTGGAAACAAACGCTGATGAAATCGATCATCCATACACGAAATGGCGTCCGCGATTCGGGTCCTAAGACGTAAATTATTTGGCCGGGACAAACCGGCTTCATCTTCAAAAGGCCAAGTTTCGGCGACTTTGTAGCGCGCAAAGCCGACGAAAGCTCTCGGTGACCCCGAGGAGAAACCTGCTCGTTAACAATGTTGCAGTGCGGTTACGAAACATTCGTACGAAAAGAAAGAGTCGCACAAAGCATCTTGTCCATCAAATGATCGGCTGGGCGTCCTCTCACAATGCCCTCTATTTTTTGCGTCCCGAAGTTTTTTCTACGGCGGCGTCGGAAAAAGAGACCAGCTCATCCGCAGCGCAATTCTCGAAGATCGCAGTTTTTTTCACCCTCTCTCTCTCTCCTCCCAAAAGCGTACGGTCCGATTGTCGTCGACTGCCTTTATGGGAATAGCATCGGAAAAAGCGCCTTCATTTGAGGCACGTGCACTCACTTTGTGAGGGAAGGGAAAAAAGTGTAACGCCGAGCGGACGCGCAGGCACTGCGACGATCGCGAACTTATCTCTCTTTCGCACAAAGGAAGATCGTTATTTTTTGAGGGGGCGGTGCAGAGAGGACAGGGTGTAAGTACGGTGTTGAATATTGCATTAGGGAGACACCGTGGGAAAATTGAGGAAAGAGCAGGAAAGAGATAACAGCTCTATTTTGTTGATTTGATCGATACATGTACAATGATACTAGTGTGTATTGGGAACTTTCAACAGGAAGGATTACAGACAGCAATTTTAAACAAATTTATATTATTATTGTATGTATTAATTACTACATATCACAAATCACTCGTTAGCTACGTTATTTTCAGATAGATTACTAAGTTAAACAACCAATTCAGAGTTAGTTGAAACCTCAAAAGCTAATTAGAACGCTAATATAAAAGCAAGTTAAAGCCTAGTCGATCAATGAAAATTTGGTCGGATGGATGGAATATTGTATTTTGAACAGATCTCAGCGAGTTGCGTTTGACGGGGTTTTATCCGATGAAGTAAACATCACATCAGGTGTACCGCAGAGAAGTGTCCTAGAGCCATTTTTATTTTTAACTACATTAACGACCTATTAGGTATCGTAAAGAGTTAGGTTATATTATTTACCGATGACACTCCCATATATAGATAATTCTAAATTAATGGCGATGCTTCAGTATTTCTGGCATTTGATGCAGGGGATAATAACACCAACATCACTACCATCTCTAAATCTGAGATTAAACCTTCATATGATTCCAAAATCTTGCAGCGGTATTCGAGATACACAAACCATAATATTCTCTCGCTTAATGTGGAACGAATTTGCTGTTTTTTACCATTATAGTTATGGAGCCTTACCATAGCATGCTTGGAGATTCTGAAGTAATAATGAAATATTTGACGCATGAACTAAGAATTGTTAATCACCCCTGTAACCAATTGAGTTATAGTACGGTAAAGCAATTATTTTCGATTCTGTGAGCTTTGGTGGGAATTTTTCTCAATTCAAGTTTCCGGCTCACAGGATATATTTCACGTTTTCTCAGTATTAGAAATGCAGCCTCAAAAATAGGGTCCATATTGTGGTCCAATCTAAAGCCCCAAAATCGAAGAAGAGATTTTTCTACCGTAGTAGCTCAATAGGCGAGAGCCACGGCCGCACAAATGGGATATCTAAGTTCATCTTCAGGTTAAGTTAGAATTTTATCCTCCTGTTTTTCTTCGACATCAAGCCCATGCGCATTCATTACTCGTCTGTTATTTATCTCTCTCTGGTTGAGAAATCTTTCCTTTATCTGCTCCCACATGTTATTGTCCCTAACAGAGTTCGTTTATTTTAGTAGAACATTCGGTACGTGCATTGCGTACCGTAAGCAGTCATACCGGCTTTAATTTCTGAGTATATGCTTAGAGTTCGACATTATTTTACTATTATATGAAAAAGGCATCTGCATCTTTGATGACATTATACCAATTGATCAAAATTTCGAATTAAACCTCAGTTCGAAAAATATGTTCGGTAAACTTATTTGTTTAAGTTGAATTTGTACATTGCTTATAACATTAAAAATTCTATTGAATATTTAATTCTTTAACAGTATGAGACGCATATGTTAAGCATAAGTATTGGTTTTTAAGTTCTTTAATGCTTGTAATATTACTAGAACTTGCGGTTAAGTTGAATTGTATATAAATTTACTTCAATCTCATGTATGTTCTTCAACTTTGCAAAAACGTCGCTCGTGGAAATTCATTACTTCCCGTACTCCCTTGTATGACTGCTAGACGGAAAACATCAATTACAGTTTTAATCGCTAAGGAACTCCCCTAAATGTTCTCACGCTCCTATTTATGCAAATTAGCGACAAATTTGCTCCTTTCTGTGGAGTGCAGAGCGTGCCTAATTTCTTTCACGAGGTAAAAGCAATCTTCACAGCTTGTTTATTCGCACTCCAGCATTAGAAAACCTCCATGTAAAGCGCTCAGAAAAAGCGCCACTCCATCAAGAAAGGCTTTGCAGCACGCGCTGCACGGAAACCGGACAAAAACCACGGCATCTTTTTCCTTCAATCTCAGCTCTCGATCCGAGTTTAAGTGGCGGAAACCGACGCGATGCTTGAGCCCCGTGCTCATTTCCTCCCCAACGTAAACACCTCACACATATAGTGGTTCCCCAATCAAAATAAAAAAAATATCATTCACTGTTTTCCATCGAGAGGGGATGGCCTTTTTCCCTCCATGTAAAAACCCCCCGCGCAATCGTACTGCTTGCGGTCGGTTTGTTTAGTTGGTCTGCAGGCCGCCTGTCGGTTGCGGCGCTGCCGTCTGTTATTCCGGTCTGGCAGATTAGAAAGGAGGAACGGAGTCGGGGGTGGGGATGTTTTTTCTCATTCCACCCATTTGATTGGTGGGAGTGAATCCATAGAAATGGTCGGGTGGTTTTAAGGGGCGAAGGAAAAACTTGAAGAGCGATTTGCTTCGACGGCGCCATCAAACAGTCGAATGTTTTCCAGGGCCTGTTTTTCTAAGATTTTATTCCACCGCTGCTTTTTTCTCGACCGTTCTCCTCATCGATTTATTCCGTGGAAAGACATTAACTGTTTTGGGGTTTAATGCAAGTCTTTTTTGTTATAAATTTTTTGAACTAATCAGGTTTGCGGGGAGGTTTTTGCTCCGTGTGATCTATATTCAAAGTGTTTTCTGGTTTATTTATAACCCACGCTCTATCAGCGAATCGATCAGGTTCGGTGGATGCCGAGTTCAGTCTCTCTCCTAGTTTTTATCTATATAGTCATAGGTATAGTGAAAGGTAATAGAATTAAACAGTTCTTGAAATTAATCTATCGGAAGGAATGATTATCTTTATCGTTCAGTGGGTGATGCGCAGGTGCAGACATATACGTAATTAAGAGATTTTTTTTAAGATCATTAAACTTTTTTCTATTTCATTTATTGAGTTTGATAAAAGTTATGATAGTATTCTAGTGGGTAATAAAATCTGGGATTGATAGATGCATGAATATCTACGCCCTGATTTAAGAGGGCTTAAGTAATGCTGTTAGCTTGAGGAATGTACAAATACATGAGATTCTAAAATATAATTATCATATACCATATGGTATCCTTTATCAGCTATTAATGTTGATTAAATCTTCCGTAATTCATTATTTTTTAGTTGAGATGTGTTAAAAATATTCTCAGTTTGTTGGGTGGATATTGTTCCTGCATGCATGTGGTATGAAATATTGGTTAGTTTATTGCCTTTCAAAACTTTTCACCAATTAAAATCGAATTCTCTCGACTTTTGGTTAGTCTATCAAATGAACTCTTAAAGACTTCATACTTAAATTGTATTTCATAGATTGAAATGGAAAGTTTCCACTTAATATTTAAAGAAAAATATGAATTAGAATTTATAAACCATAGGGTATTTATGATAGCTACTGTCAATATCTACAAAAAGAGTGATTTTGTTATGGTTAGCAAACCAATAATCATGAAAATGTTCTTTAACTTAGAGCCAGAGAATGTACAATTTTAACCCTTAACCAGTGACGTGCAATTTTTGTCACACTACCAGTGACGTGCGGTCTGGGAGACCGCAATTTTTAAAATATCTTTAAAGTTACTAAATGACACATTTAACAAAGTTTAAAAGCCTTAATAAACTAATCAGTTATTCAATAATTTGAATTCAAATTTAATTTTATGTTTATATGAACAAAATTTCAATTATTAATAATTTTACGAAGATAGTCAAAAATTTGAATGAAAAAGACATATCCTATCAAAATAATGTCTCATATTAAAAATCAGGTGCCTATTTTTGTAGCAAAGCCTTTAATGTATTTCTGGGATGATAATTGATAAAACGTTCTTGAAAAATATTTCATTTATTGTGTTTTTCATGGATTCTGCAAACGTTCGATATTACATTTTTCGTGAAAAATGTCCTACCCCTCCATAGAAGCACAGCTCTTGCAAATATTTTTTGTGCATTATAAAAATACTGGTTGTCTACATTTGGACCAACAGAAGGAGGTTTTTCGTTTTTTTCATGGAGGGCAAAGTCGGCAAGTCTTCCGCTTCTCTAGTTTATCTTCGAAATTCTGAGGTTTTTCAACTGTTAGGTTCAGAATTCGGCCTATATTGGCTCTTAATTGTGTGGGAATCTTGCTGTTTGACATTATCCTCTTTAATTGTGGCCTTACTCACTCCGCTGCAATGCATTTAATAAAATCGTACCTATTCAGATACTTCTTGCCTTTTAGAGACTGCTGGAACACAAAAGAATTCACCAATGAAATGTCTAAAATCCTAAGAAACACTGCCATTGGCCATCTCCTTGTTCTTCGACTAGATGAGTAGCTGCTGCACATTTTATGTAGTGTATCTACTCCACCCTTGATTGAATTATAGAAAGCTATAATTTCAGGTTTCGTTGTCACGTCATCAGTGCTCTCTGTGGTGCATTGACGACGCCAACCAAAGAGTCCTGTTTCTCTTTGGCACATGAGGAACTAGAGTCATGTTGTCGTATATCCATACAACGAGGACCCTTTTGTGCCTTCTTTTGAAGGCCCGAACTCATTGGATATTTCCCTTTAATTTATTCTTATCGTCCCGACATAGGTCCTTTCACCCTCAGCTTCTAAACCAGTTCAATTGAAGTGAACCAATTATCAGCTGTAATATTTCGATTGGAATGAAATATTGGCTCAGTGAGACGCGGAACTGATTGCGTAGGTTTCGAAGTCTTTTTGTCTTCCTCTGACAGACCTTTTCCGTTGTTCCTTTTCCGGCGTACAAATAGGCATTATACAAATAGCTATTCGATGTATCCGTCAAACACATCATTTTGAGGCCATACTTAGCTGGCTTACTCAGGATGTACATTTTAAATTGGCACCGACCCCTGAAGGCAATTAACATTTCGTCAATACAAGTTGTTGTGCCTAGTGAATAGCAACAATGAGATTTTTTTACGAAATGATTTAACAAATCAGAAATTGGTGCAACTGGGTCACTTTTGTACCGGACGATTCGGTCTTCATGGTTATCAAACTGAAGACATAAAAGGAGAACAGCGAATCGTTGTCCATACATTACTAAACGAAAAATTTCCTTTCCCATGCCATCTGCAGCAAAAGTACTACAAATATCTTCATCGTTAGATTTAAATATTGCCGAATATATTAATAACCCAAGTAAAGCTCATAATTCAACATAATCTAAGTCTTGGATTTCTGGCCTACTCTGGTATACTTTTCTCATAACTTCTGAGGTTTGACATTTGTCCAACACAAAATCAAATTTATTATATCGTCGTCAAAAATAAGCGACCAAAAATGGAGAGGTTGCAGTTCCCTATCTAGAGGTATAACAGATTGCTTCAAACCTGGTTTTTCCGCGACAATATTATGCAGACGAGTGTAAAAGTTTCTCTTTGGCTCTTTAGGACTATTTTCCCAGGCAATTGGTTTTCCTGCCGCCATATTTGCAAATTATTTTACAACAAAGATATATTTTAGAAAGAAACGAACTTACTGAAAAAATATAACTCACATGATTCGTCTTTCAAAATATCCGTGTAGCAAGATGATTTCTTGGCAACGAATAGAGAGAAACTAAAGAAAGCAGTTTGGGGAAAATCCGAGAAATACGTTTTCTTTCACATCTGGTCATGTACTGCTCGAACATTCGCCTCGGGTTTTCCCCAGGATCACTCAACCCTTTCCATTGGGGGTCCATATTCCGCTGACAATATGCTTCACTAAAGGTCATTCATCCAGGGCTAGGCACAAATGAGTAGTGGCAACAAAGAGAAATTCTCGCAGGATTTCGTTATTCTGAGTTTGCCGCCACTTCGGTCGCATCCGTAGTAAGTGACATTCTAGTGTCAGAATCACAGCGAAATATAAAGACGAAAAATTCGGTTCCATACACATAAGGTGTTTTAATGCAAGTATGATTTAATATTTTTCTAAAAAGATTTTTACTGTTGGAGTTGATATTATAAAATAACCAAAACAATCAGTATTCTTTAGGACGACCTCAACATTAGCCTACTATCATAAAATCCATATATTTTGCCTAATTTATGCTTTTCAAATAGTAATAACAAAGAAATGTGAAAATAATAAACAAATGTAATAAATAAAGTTGAATTTTTTAAGCCTCCGTAATAATATTCACCCATATTACGAATTGAGTTTTCCCGAATTAGTGACGTGCGGTCTCTCAGACCGCGCATGAAATTAAATCGCAACTTAATAGAAATGCAAGTCAGATAAATGAAATTCGAAGAATTCTATATACTACGTAAAGGTATCTATGAAGGTACCATAAATAACAGATTTGTTAAAAATCAAATAATTTTTTTATTCGCAATAAAAAAATCGCTGCGGTCTCTCAGACCGCACGTCACTGGTTAAGGGTTAAGAAGCCTATGTCATCTTAACTCAGGTAACTCTGAACAGATAAAATCTATGATGAAGAATAGGTACATCATTAATACTTGTGCTATTTTACACTCAAGAAATTAACATATTTTCAAAAATGGCTTTAAATATATGTCACTTGCATTATGAAATTTTAAAACAAATATATTGACAATAAAATGATAGTTGGGTCTTAAAAGAGGATTTACAAGTATTGCTGCATTTTGCAAATATTTTTAAATCGTATTTTAATATCTTAATTACTCTCTTTAAAATTCTGAAGGACTCATTGTAAAGCTTATGATATCTTTTTCCAAGTGCTAGTTTGTGAATGTTGAATAACATTACAGGTCTGCTATATAAGAATTGATTTTTACCGAACTCTGTGAAGTATAGATGGTAAGGATTTCAGGTATGTCGGAGAAAATATTTCTAGTTAGCTAGTTATAATAATAATAATAATTTTTATTCATCCAAGGACATGCATATGCATGTATAGGATAAGTCATCAATAATCACACCGACACAACAAAGTCAAATTTACATTACGAACACTTTACATAGAATTATAATACAGCAAAGAACAACACACATTACAATTATAATACAGCATAGATTTTATTCTTAATAACACATTTCATCTCTTTAACATAACATAAAGGCTCCGATATAGTTATAGTATATAAATTTACGAAATAATAAATAAATAAAATAATAAAATATATTTATGAAAATATAATATAACTAAAGAAGTAGAGGCATAAATAGCATCAATAATAACGGAAATATATGGCATCGAAACATTCAGACCTTGTATTTACCTCCCTTAAACCAATCCTGTCACTTTATAAACGATCCCATAATTATGGCGTCAATCGGATGATATGAGTGGTGCAGACGTGGCGTTAACGATTCCTCCCGTGACCCCGAAGACAATTCTTCTCGCTTTTAACGGTGATGCTGCAATACGGGGTGTTCGCTCACCTCATCCGAAAAGAACCCCCACTATCACCACCTCATCACCCACACCGTCGGGACACGCTCCACCGAGCTCCCGAGCTACCGAACTCTTCCCCCAGGCACTCGTACTAACACAAAAAAGCAAATCTGCTTTGTACCCAATCTTCTTACCGCTTTATCTCCAAAGCTTCTACAGATCCATAAAGCACAGATAAGACCCTTTTAAGAGAAGTGGCTGCCGGGAGGGAATGATTTGGGAAGGAATTTATGGTCCATATTCTACGGACAAAGGAAGATAAGTTTAGCGTCCTGGGAATAAAGTGTGAAAGAGCTAGAAGAAGGAGGGGTTACGAGATAAATTCAATTTTGTAGTTACTCTTACATTTCCCTTTTGATTTGTAAAAACTTTATTGAAACCCTATTGGTTCATGGGTTGATCAGTACTTTAATCTAACAACGATGGTTTGTCTTTATCACTAACCTTCTATTCCTTCTTTTTCTGAAAGTCTTATCATATTTTTAATTCAAAAATTTAATAAACTGATTTCTCGAATAATATCTTTGATTTAATCCATGTAATATTTCCTGACAAAAATGCATGGTATTAAAATTAAATCAATGAGATAAATACCTCGGAGGAAAACATAAAATACATTCATCAAATTTTCATAAATAGTTTATTACTCTTAATCAATTCCAAAATTATTACTATTATATTTTTATGTTAAAATCAAGAATCACAATGAGTAGCTATTTTCAAAATAATCATCGGTATAGATATGCATCACAAGAAAAAACTTTAACCAATAGCTGAAGTTCTATTAGCAATAATAGGATTTTATGAAGCTTAAGACATTTTGATTAATGGACAAAACATGCTCCCAAAAAAATTATAATCGTCAAATTTCATGAAAAATCGTCGTGAAATTTATGTGGGAAAACTGAGATTTTTGTCCCGTTGGAAATTTTAATTTAAAAATAGGAATAGTGATATTGATTTATTATGAATAAATTAATGAATTACGAACATTAAATTTTAAATTTTAAAAATTATACAAATACGAATAAAAAAATTCCTTTTAAGGTTTGATGATTTAATCAACTCCTCAAAATTTGTCAAAACATCTCAATCGTAAATTTTTAACGGTGAAACGGTGAGCAAATACAGACTGAGAGGCTACAATAAATTCTTTAAATAAAACTTAGATAAAGTAGCAATGAGGAAATTAGGATTCAAATTTAATACTTCCAAGTACGTTAGCAACAGAAGCAGAGAATAAACTTCACCGAGTTAGGCGAGGTGTTGTGGTAATCAATAATGGAAATAATCTTCGAAATATTTGTACTTTTACCACAAATTTATTTATAAAAAACAAAAACACGACCGGTTTCGACGATTGATCGTCATCTTCTGGTGAAGAAACTCTGTAATCAAAAGTTTAAATAGCTAGTATTTAAACTTTTGATTACAGAGTCGTGTTTTTGTTTTTTATAAATAAATTTGTGGTAAAAGTACAAATATTTCGAAGATTATTTCCAGAAGCAGAGAAGATCGTTAGGTAAAAAAGAAATGGAAAATCGTATTATGAGAGAAAATTGACTGAAATTAAGCACTGAGAAAATGCACGCTACACATGGTTTACGCGCTTACACTGATGAGGTAGAATGAATCAAGAACCGAACAAGAACCTCATCAACAGTACATTTTGTACTAATCATCTGCGGGTAAAGAATCGTCGATGGAGGCAAATAATCCCATCAAGGACACACATCAGCAAAAAAAAACATTAATTTCCTATGGAATTCCTTAACACATCGTTTGCTATGCGCGTGTAATACCTCCGGTATCCCGAACTATTTACGCAATTGTTTCCCTCTCCGTAAAAAATCGATCACTTTAAAACTCGATCATTTTCAGTCGACCATCCTTTGACTTAAAAATAGAAGCGATCGGAGTCTGCTGAGAAGGCAGGTTGTGCGTTTTTTCCTCGGCGCAAGGTGCCACGAAAAAAACGGCCGAGATCCCTCCCAAAGCTCACGTTTTGCTTCTCATTATTCGTGGGCGAGTTAAAATCTCCCACGCCGCTCCTCGCTCCACTGTCTCGGAAGATTGGGTTTTCTTCCCCATCGTGTGTGACGTCCTCACGTTCGCCTTGTATCGGTGGCACAATACTAGATCTAGGCTTTTTTGTGGATGTTTTGAATAGAGTAAGGAACCATACAGTTTCCTCCGGAGCGTGGACGAAACTATGGTGAGGTCACCCGGGGTACCAAAAGCTACTGCGGGAAATTGGTTCTTTGAGAGTTTCGGTGGCGAAAATTGTATATGTAAGCCTGCGAAGCTCTACCACCGACCAATTAACGAATTCCTTGCGCACCAATAGCAAATAATTTCCTGATATTTTTATACATATTTCTATCCTCGACATACACATTACTAAAGCCGATAAAGTTGATATTTGATGGAATCGTACCTAAAAAGTAAACGATGCCTAACTTCAACCATGATTGTGATTAAACGAGGAAGTAGATATTTACAACGGAATCATTCACATTCATCTGCGGCCCGCGACGTCAATAAGCGGCTCATCAGATCTCGTAGGAAACTTGAAAACCCCAAATACATAGAAAGTAGGAAATACTCCTGCCAATTCCACCTTCTCTCAGAATGGTGAGCTATTTTAAAATACTCAATTTTTATTATAAATAAAAAAAAACAATTTTTTCACCAAAGAGATATCTATCTTTACAGAATTTAGTGGAATTTGGTTCCTATGATTTTTGAATAATAAAAAAATCTTTCATTTGTCATGGCATTGTTAAAGATGGAAAAATAAAATTAATAAAATATAATTTGGTTTTAATGATATAGTTTTACTCACAGTGTAAAGGAATAAGAAAAATGAGTGGACACTAAGGCAGGGCATTAATAATCAACTGAGATAAAACCAAATTGTTCTTCTAGAATTGGGAAAAACTATTATGATGAAGCATTATGGGGTTTCAAAGCCTGATATAAAAGGCATTCGGTGACCGACGGATTAAAATAATCTCCAAAATAAATGCTAGCACAGTCTCCAATTTAATAAAATTTTAGCAGTTTCAGTTACAAAAAGTTGGTTATCTTCGCTCAGCGTGTTCAATTGAATAATTCATTTATCTTTTACCTTTTTTGTCTTTTATTCGCAAGATGTAACAGTCTTTCATTAGAGAAGAATAATTCCCTGTCTGAGGAAGTTCATTTTCCTCTCACTAACACCTTTCTTTTATTCAGAAGATACCCAATTGAAATCCGATTTTAGGTCGTACGTGGTTGAGGATAATAATAGGCGAGACTTATTGTGCGACTCAATAACACAGACTCATCTCGTTGAGGAAGCGAGTAAATTATGGGAAAAGTGATTCCGTCGGAAGTTTGAAAGGAACCGGAAAAGAGTAATGGGGATCCCCTCTGATTCATTACCTCAATTGAAGCGATTTCTGGGAAGAGATTCGACTCTCAAAAATAATCGCGACCACAATATACACTTCCAAACCTGCGTCGTTGAACTCCGAGAGTAACCTTGAATCGAAGGAAAATAAAATCCTTGACCTCTAAGGCATCGAGACGTCCTTAAAAATCTCCGCTGTCGTTTTTTATAGAGCGAAGAAAGTTCCGTGATTGGGATTTTTTTCGAGGTTGTTAGCGCGTGGGCGATCGGAGGGACACCTCAAGCGAATCGGGCGGTTTAAGGCGCCACACCAACCAAAACCCTCAGGGAAAACCCCATCTCTCGCCACAAACTACCACATTCGACACCCGTCACCTGTTGCTGTCGTTTTTGCTCCTTCTTTGATCTCCTCCGTGCTCTATCGGCAATTGCAGCTTTTTCATCCCATCCCGGTGAATAATTTTACGACACCTTCTCTTCCGCAACTTCTGCAGTTTTCAGCACCTTCAAGGGTTGATGGCCCTTGACTGGTTCCTTTAGCTCTTTAAATATGGCCCACGACTGGGTGTTCCTTGGTTCGCCATCGCAAGTACCTTATATTCCATGACATAATATCGGCAAGGAATCCTCAGTAGAGTATTTCGATAGAGTCCTGCCAATGCTATTTTTTTAAATGCTTTAAAGTATAAAGAATCATACAACATATCCGTACGTTACACGGTAAGTTCATGTCAAGGAATAAAGTTCTTGGATGTACATGTTTCATTCTATAAGACTATCAACACTTATATAATTATTGATGCATATCGTGGTTTTTTATTTAAAATTTAATTTTTGTTTTTTACTGGATACCTTCTATTTATCTATTTTGGTAGGTGGTATTAATTCAAAAAATACGTGTCCTGTTATTTTTACAATTTTCCCCCTCATATTTACCAAACCATTAAAAAAAATCCTGTCATGACATTTTGAGGATAAAAATATCTTCCTGAGAAAAAATAGAGTAAATTGAATATATTCCTTCTAGTTATACTCATATTGTTTTTATTTTATCGCGCGACAAATTGGCTCGACGACCTTTTAGTTTTACATAAACAATTAGTATGTGCTTTCTATTAACTGAAACACATCAATGAATTTTTCAACCGAGCAGAAGTGAATTCTGAAAAAATCATGAAATTATCCAATGAGTGGAGGAAGTTTACATTAAAGACAGATTAAAATAAGGATAAAATTTAGAGATTCCTACCTCTCTAAGTATTCCTTTTGCAAAATAGAATAAAGCTTTTAATTCACCGTAAATGCCATAAAAGCAAGTTTATTTTCATTTTATACCCTTACATAGATGTATTATTAAGTACTAGCTACCGTTGCCGAAACAACTCAATCTCAGGGGTTAAAGTAAGAATTTATCAATTCTACAGGTTTTGTCTGCATATCATGTATGTATTTATACTGCTATATAATTTGTATGTATGTATGTGAAAAATCTGCCATTCGGTAGGCCCTTTGTTATCAATTTGGAATCCTGATTGATTATATAGCAATAAATACAACGCAATTTAAACTAGCAATTAAGTAATTTCATCATATACCCCGAAGCAACGAATAATTGGAACTATTGCTCTATTAACATTCGTTTATCTGAAAATTAAGAACTACAAAATTTGTGGGCCCTCTCATGCCCAACCTATGAATACCTAGCAATTAAAAATTCCACGCAAAAAACTAAAACGAACCTCTTAAATCCGAAGGAAAACAAAGCAAAAATTATCCCCCTAATGAGTAGCTTTGCGAATTTCCCATCAATTTTTCCTTTTGCTCCAACATCACCTTCCACTCCCACCTCCATCTCTGACCCCGCCTGACTTAAGGTCAAAAAACTTCCCCTTGTCCTTCCAAACTGACTTATCCCTCATCTCCCGTCTCTCAGAAAGAGCAAAACGGCGCAAAAAAAGGCAAAACCACCGTCGCCAGCACCGTGGTCCATCAAGCGGCAACAGTAGTTTGGGTCGGTGGTGTATATATAAGATTGTTGGCGAGCGCGGTGAAATCTCGGCGAAAAGAAATGGGATGGGAAGCCGATTGTGCCCACTCTTTTCCTCTGGAAAGAAGAAGGATCTCTTCTATTTTCCAAGGAGTGGGAGGAGTGTTTATTTTCGTACCCGTTTTTTCCACCTTTTCAGTTGTTTTCGTTTCGCTCACCAGGCGGCGCACCTGAGCTTTGTGCACCGCGGTCGTTGGTGCGTGGTATTTTTTCTGCCCCGTATTCCTCTTGATTTTGCGGGAGGCTCCGAAAGGGTTCTGTTCGGTTTTTTCGAAATTATTAGGCTCTCGTTTTATCTCGTTTTAGTGCGGCATAATCCCAGACGCGGTTCGTGGAGCGTTGCCTTGTTTTTAGTCGCCGCCGAGATTTATTTATAGGGCTCGGATTGATTCGGAGGGATGGCAAGAAGTGCTTCCAATACCCGTCATTAAGAGTTTCTTGCTGCGCTATTTTTTGTGCCTTGAGGAGTTGTGGAAATTCGTAGCACGCGATTACTGAAGAATTAGTTGTATGTTGTTTTTTAGTATGGGCTTTATCGAATATTTATATGGTTTATGATTTGTTATATTAACATATCACTATAAAATTTGTAGCATATTAGATTGCTTAAATTAATGCATCAATCATTTTCTTGAAAGTAGAGGTTCGACCTTTCCCTTGACCATCCTCAACTTTTCATACTATCTGAGAATATCATTGGAAATCAATTTAAAAATAGCGTTACATTTCTCAATATACTCCCTATAGTGTGTTTTACTAATATATTCCTATCAGAAAAGTCTATAATTCACTTAGTTTAAAGCGAATATATTTACTGGTTTGCACATTTGATTTTTGTAATCATTATTTATGCATTCTAGCAAAAGTGTTATCCTACGGAATAGATGATATCAAAGGTTTCACGTCAGTTTACTAATTAATGAGAGTTAGAAACTTATTTTTTTCTTTTAGTAGTAACCAACCCCTGGTAATCATGAATTTCCTAAAAATGCTTTCCTTTTTGCTTTCGTGGACAATGTGAAAGTTGGTGATAGAAAATGTTGAATTTGGAAAACCTTAAACGATGATTTTTCAATATATTACTGATACTATTATCTTATTAACAAATGCTCCAATTTGTTTGCAAATAATATACACTTATCCCCTTTTATCTCCACACTCTGCAATTCTTGATTTTACTTCCTTATATAGTTACTTTAGGCGATGAACTCTTGGCTCTCAAAATCTCATCATGATTTCACTGCTGACATCTGGGAGGTTTTAGTTTACAAACCTCCATTTTTTAAAGAAACAGGGACGATCTGCCTGATATTTTACAAATTAAAATATATACGCTATTTTACCAATATATTTTGTAGGTACTATCTGGTAACAAACATTTACAATTCCATTATTACCAATTTTGTGTTTTGTGGATAACTTGCACTAAGGCAATGCATTACTGTCATTAGAGATTACGTAATTCCTGAAAATTTTCATTCGTACTAAAAAATTCGATTTTATTTTGTCATACATTTAATTGCAAATCATGGATACAGATGTGTTTTTCTCACAGAATTTTGAGGTGAATTAAGAAGAGGTTGAAGTTCACCAAGTTAGCAGACGGAGTTTCAAAGAAGACCTCCCAGAAGCAAATGGCTCCGTATAATTCATTTGTTTAAATTGCTGCGTGAAAACTGAGCTGTCCAAAGGTTAATTGCGTGTGATAATTCAAGTCCAAGCTCATGGTAGCCATAAATTAAGCAATTTCATAAAGTTCCACGAGGAGAGATAGAAAAAGTCAATCCGCTAATAGACAGGGCGGGTCTATTCCACGTAACGTAGACAACTTCATTATAGAACGCAAAAATTTCTAAACAGCTCAATTTTCGGAAATTAACCCATCGAGTTAGAACAGAGAGAATCGATCAGGAGCTTGTATAATGTATCGGACTCCCTCATACAAGGTACTTAGTCGCCGTAGGGATATAATCACTAATCATCTATTACCGCTAAAGCTCGCATAACAACCCTAATGCTTATCCCATCTAATTTACACTCCTTCTCAAGGTAGTCACGTTTGGTGCATTGTTCCCGAGCATTCAATTCCCTCTTCTCGGCACGCCTTATCCGTGATAGACACGCTTCGCTACGTGATCTTATACGAACAGCTGATCTGCTCATTTAGAATCCGCCGTCCCACCCACTAGCTTGTCGCCTCATCTCCGAGAGCGATTCCACGCCCATTTCGCAGGCCATCCATCCTGAAATAGGAGTGATTACTCGTCGGGCAGCAATCAATTTCCTCGCGATCCTCTCCGCTCTTTATTTTCCTTTCGTCGGTCTGGTTGCCTATCCACAGGAAAGAGGATTTCAATTTTCTCCGAGGGCGGCGGTTGGAAGTGGCTGGCGTCTCGTCGTTTTTCGTTTGAATGTTCGGCTCTTTATAGGGCTTTAGCTGAGAAGTGCTGGTATTTTCTGTTTGAGGAGCGGTTGATGAGTTTCCTGATAAATTGTTTTTTTTTCAATTATTAAAAGATTGTTTGCGTTGATTTGGATTTTTCTCTCGCCCTTTATTATTGTTATTGATTCCTTTATTAGTAGTTGTAGCTAAGTAAATAGTTCTTTAAGAGTTAAATTTATAATTTCGTGATATGAAATGGTACGTGGTATTCATCTCAAAGATATTTATCCAAATTATCACCAAATTATTATTAATGTTCTCTTATGATTCATTAATCTTCCTAGAATAGTAATAGAAATACATTTTTCTGTTTAAATTGTTTACACATTATAAATTAAGATGTGAAAAAAGAAACATATTAAAACATTACTTCTCAATAAGCGGCATTAATCAACAGGTAGTTTTAAAATATTATTGATATTTTTTTCTTGTGAATGCCCAAACTCTAGTTTTTCCTCGTCTCCACCATTGGGTTATTTGCAACATTCATTGATTTTTATAATCGTATTCAGATTGAATTATTAGAGATGTTTTTAAAATAAAGCCGCACATTGTTTTAAGAAGGAATGAATGCGGAAGTAAATTTTAATAAAGCCACTGTTATCAGATGTGTGCCTTGTTCCCTGAATCGAAAATTAATCTTCTTAAAAGACATTTCTTAGAGTTTTTATTCCTAAATAAGATCTAGTTTAGAATATTTCTATTCTCAAAACTAAATCGAAAATAGTTTCTTAAAAAATAATACCGTTCTTGTAAATAAAATGTAAAATTTATGTTATTTAATGCTTCACGCTTTAAAAGAAATTTTAACCTTATCAGGAATATAAAAAAAAATATTTTTCTAAATTTAGGAAATTTTCAAAGTATCCAAGGATACCATTTCCAATAACTTGTCTCAAGAAAGTCTAATGTAAATCATGAATAGCCTACGAAACCTGAGGATCCACTCATTCTCCGGGGACACACTGCCGCCAGAAATAATTCAGCGAAACAGTCAACCTTTCAAAAAATCATCATATATTCCGCGCAGAGACCCTATACATTTGCACCTGTCTACAGAATATAATTTCTGCAATGCGGAAGCTTGCAGTTCGGTTTAAAGCCAACTTATTCCAGAGAATTCGAATTCACCCCCTCATTTCGTAGCCAGTATTTTTCCAAGACGCAAAAAGGACATCAACAGTTCGTGAATTACATAAAACATTATCGGAAAAACCTTCGAATCATCCGTGTACCCTTGTGTGTATTCCAAATCCACGTCCTTATGGAAAATATTTTTCCCATACCACTGTTTTTTCCCGGGACGAATCTCTCCTCCTTCGATGCTCATGCCCAGCAGACGCCGGGCAAAACCTCTTATTTTCGCTTTGGTCTTTTTTTACTCACTTCACTCATTGTCCTCGTCCCCTTTCGACAAACACTTTCCCTTGGGCTTCTTACATGGCCTTGTAACCGAAAATTCCCGTCCTAGCCATCGAGTCGCATATTTAATCTTAGAAGTGCGTTGTTCGTCTCCAAACACCCTTCCCTCGACACCGAGTTTCTGAGGCCAGAATTTTTCCTCGAATTTGGTACGAAATTTGCATGTTTTCCACGTTTTCTAAGAGTAGCGTTTCTTAAGATTGTTTCACCAATCAAAGGAATGGTATTTTATGGGTTTTATTGGACTTCTCTAGGCGAGCGACTGCCGTATACCGCAGAGCTGACTTTCTAGAAATTTGGAATATATAAGGAAAAGGAATTTAAAAATTCGAATTTGTTTATAATTTGTTACTTATTGCGAATTTATTCCATTTTCATGATTTTATTTAGGAAATTTTCCATAAAAAATTAACAAATTTTTCCATGTTCTTATAACATTTGGTACTTTAGTTTTTCAAGTCCTTCCCAAAGGAAAGAAGGCACGAGGGAGGTACACTCTTTACTCATTGAACGGTAAGGCATACTTTATTGAAAATATACAGAAATTTTAACAAAAAATACTAAATAATCACGAGAATTAATGAATAAATTATCTAATAATTCTCTCAAAACAAATTTATAAAAATAAAAATTAATTCTCCATTGTAATTTTCAATTATATTTGAAGAAATTTAACTAATTTTTTGAAAGTGGTTGAATATAATCACAGTGGATTGTTTAATTTATTTCTGCCATTTTGACCTCATTAGCTGGTGTTGATAGTTCAAAAATTGGTAATATTAAAATAAACAATTTTAAGTGTAATTATATTTTTATATAAAACCATTTGAAGAAAAATGGAAAATATATAACTCCTAAGTAACGATTAAAATTATTATAATAATTAAATTAAAATGAATTTAGATTAAGATTAGCCGAGATAAACAGAAATCTACTCTATAATTTTGTATAAATCCACAAATACACTCATCAATGTCAGTCGAAATTGTTTTGGCGACAGAACCTGTCCAAGCCATCCCCTAACGTTCTTTTAGACATTTTTACGACCATTCGAACACATTTATTCCCCACGTTAGGAAATAAAATTTCGATATCCCTTGTTCATCAGTATTCAGTGGAAACCTTAAAAGGCTCTTACCACGTATAAATCCGTCTCTGAGAGACTTAATCTCTGTCGAACGCATGGTCCTTGGATGAAATATCCCCATTTGGCTTCCTAGTTACACATCCTTCGGACAGCCACCCACTCGGCGACCCGTGCGACCTCAGGCATTCCACAAGCGCAGGAACCCTGCCACCCACGCCGTGGACACCCCTCCACGTCCGGAATCTCCAAAATTTCCCTTTTCCTTCGGCCAATAAATTCCTATTTGTGTCACAGACGTCGTTCGCATCCCTTCAATTCATCACTTTTGCGCGTCCTCGGATTCCACTTAGTGTCTTCATTTCTCAACTGTCAGCTACTGTGTTCCCATACTAATGACGTAGCTCATCTAGCCATTCTATACGTTATGAAATCTGTTGGCGAGTTTGTTAAAACCACTGTCAAAGTCATCCGGGAGGATTTATCAATAAGGTACAGTCCATCAGACGCTATAGATTTATCACTTAAATAATTGAATTCAAAAGCCACAGGCGAAGAATTGTGCCATGTGGCAATGATGGTTAAGATGCAAGACGTGTTGAATTCCACTTGTGAATTTTCTGATGGAAATAAAAATTCTTAAGTAATTCTTTATTTCCCAGAAAAAATATTCCCTTGTGAAACATACTAAATCCTCTAAGAAATAAAATTTAATCCGTTGGTGTTTGGAAAAATCTTGATTTCAATCTTTTTAATACATGCTAGAGGAAGTACAAAACTACGAATTCACAAATTTAAAATGAGAATGGAGAAATTAAAAGTTAATGTGATTTCTTCATCGTATTTCGACCAAGTCAATGAAAGTATCAAATATATATATATATAACTCTTGATTATTATCAATTTATGCTATGTTATGGTGATTCGCAAAGCACAGCCGTCAAGCCTTCACTTTAACATTACGCAAATAAACTTATCGTATAGCACAAGATCATTTATATTTCATTATATTATATAAAAACTTATGGGATTATTCCAATGAAACATTTAGCAGCACTTT
The DNA here is from genome assembly GCA_947579665.1 of Sympetrum striolatum. NCBI lineage: Eukaryota > Metazoa > Arthropoda > Insecta > Odonata > Libellulidae > Sympetrum > Sympetrum striolatum. Next base: position 42,073,718 of record OX388349.1, read on the forward strand.
TTTCTTGAATAATTTACGCAAGTGAACATTTCGTGTGAAAGGCAATTTATCTTTCATTACATTAAATATCTCAGTAGTTTATTCCAAAGAAATGTTTGCCCCATCCTCTCCTCTCCGAATAACATACCCGGCGATAACTTCACTTTCCCATGAGTTTGAGGTGCTTCGACTTGAACTTCCCACCCGCCAAACACAGCAATCATTACACGTGTAGACAACGTTAGGTCGCTGCACAGATAACAGTAAGGAAACTACAAACCCTTTCAATGAAGATCTTATCCCGAATATTACCGTCATAAAGCAGCCCTTTTTAAAGCCGGAACCTGATTGGAATGATTTGATTCGTGTTTTATGATACACACAAGCAGTAATTTCAGAAATAATGTATTCTTATCGCCTATTTTTCCATGTAGTTGCTTTTTGAACGATTTTATCTCGCTTTTCAATCACGCTGTGCATATTAATGCTAGGCATGACTTATTTCCATTAGCCTTTATGAGGAGTTTCTTTGACATGCTTTTCATTAATGCTTGAAATTATAGTACTGAAAATGTTAACGGCATATGTTATAATAAATTTTAGAAAATTGGTCATCGAATTTAATTCTACGAATATTTGAAAGTTCTTAAAACAGTAGAATTTCGTTTGATAATTCAGCATCGAAATTCGTTAATATTGAAGATGTTTCAACTTTAGAAAAATGGTCACCGTAAATTAGTAAATTAGAGGATAAAAAAATCGAAAACTTAATAGTTATCTGATTCATAAAAACGCCATTCATTGAAATTGAAGTCATTTCGTTTGCAGTTATTAAATAATTTTTGTCTCTTTTGCGAGTACAATCTTGCAAATGTTTCATTTCTTCTTCTTCAAACATAATTAAGTGGCACAATTCTTCTACTCGTTATATTTTTTTAATGTAACAGCACCTAACTGTGGGAGTTATACCTTTTACCCTTTAATATACTGCATTATAATCCATCCTAATCATATTTTTGCTACTAAGGCATACTAATATACGAGTAAATATAAATATAAATATAAATAGCAATTGCCTAGCATTTCCATCTAATGCATCGTTATATTTTGATTTGAAAATTAACTTAATCTCTGAATAATATATCATATCATAAGGTACGATAAGAAAACAACAACGATATTCAAAAATGGTTTGGAATCAAGTTGTTCTACCTTCGTTGTTAAGAGCTGTTTTTCTTAAATATTTACCTATAAATAGAGCCATTCTATGGAACAGATGACAAAATTTGACTCAGGAGATTATTACCCCAAAGAAGTGAAAATTCTCTTCTACCAATCAAAGAGCATTTTCATGAATGAAAAACAAGACTTGTTTGACAAAACAAATCGAAATGCACCACAACATTCGGGGAATTACACAAGGCTTTCCCTTTCAGGAATTACAGCATCAAATGACGTCCTTCCGATTTTATCATAATCTTCAACACCCCAACATAACGAAGATTACCAAAAGCTTTCAAGCGCAAGAGAAAAAGGAACACCCTCACGAAACAAGAGACAGAGAATTAAATCCCTTTTCTGTCACTCCCTCCCGATTTCCTATAGCTTCCTAGAAAACTTTGAACTCGACATTTACGGAAAAAACATTTAACCTGGGAGACGACTCCCTGATCCCTCCACCCTCCACTGCTCCTTAGCTGGTCAAGGGGAAAATACCGAATACCGTCTGCTTCCAAGCCGTAAAAGCAGGAGATGGAAAAGTTCTTCCAGGAGTGAAGGGGAAGGAGAATTCAGCCCCGTCTTTTGATTCCCTCCTTTGTTTTGATCCTCTTCCAATCCTTATTCCGTTGATCAAATTCCTCATCCAAGGGTACTGAGTGTGCCCTTCGAAGTCTGCAATTCTCGGTACACCTTGGACCGAAACAGATGCTGGCGACGCCAGCGGTCTCGGGGAGTCTGAAGGTTCTCCGCATGACGGACGTGGGTTCGAATCTCGGATAATTTTTACACGGTTGGCAGCTGATGGTGTCCTATTGAGGTTGACTCGCCCTTGATGGGATATAAGGGGATTTATTTCCTTGTGTTAATGACAGAAAATTTTTCAGAGAGCAAATTTGAATAGGGATGATGGTAGTATTATATTCACAGTAAAAGAGAAGGTAGAACTACGAATGAACCCTTTATTAGCGAAATTAGGCCCATGTGGGTCTATGTTTTACTATACCTCTTACATCACCGTAAAATTTACAGCAATTAATGAGAAAACTAAATGAAACGGTGAAAACATTAGATTACGTTTAATATAAACAAAACGACTAGAACTCGTGTTCTCGGAAAGCCCCTGCAATAAATAGGTTACGTAGTGTGATTTAGAACTTCTTTTAGTTAGTTAACTTCTTCAAGTACTGTAGCGAGAAATGCATTTTACCAGGAAAAATAGAATAGCTAAAGTTATACTAAACATTAAAAAAAAGAGAACAAAGAAATTGTCTTCATTTCTGAAAATACACAACAGAAGGACCGATTTTGATAATTAGTATACACCGACTCTAAATCGAAATATTTACGTAGTAGGAAAAGTAACAGACCCTTAGCAAGCTCCAAAAAATATTCTTAATATTAAGAAATATTATAAAAAATATATATTAGTGTAATAATAAGCCTAATCAGTGATATGTTTGGTGAAGTAAGAAATTTTTCAAATATATTTAAAGAGAATTCAGAATTTATCAACTTTAATTTTTGCTGGCAGTTTGTTAAAGACTATGAAGAATAAGTGATGAGCTTCTTTTAATGAAAGTATGATTCTCAAGAAATTCATGAAAACTGAGTGAAAGAATTATTTTTCTAAGTACTAAATGCTACATTAACGATCTATGGTGTGTATCAAAATCCAATCCATTATTTTCAATTAGGTTTAGCTTATGCATTGCATTATTCCAAGCTCGTCCAATACTTAACGAGTAAGAAAGAAGAAACACGTGTGTTTCTCCCGATCAGTGGAAGAAATTGCGATCAAGTTCTCAAAGTTATTGATTTTTTAGTGCCTTTAGTTTTTACCTATTTGATGCTGGAACAGCTTCGACGGGGTTACGTATCCCATTAGTCACGCTTCTGATCCATAAACGCCAAAACTTTCCGGGCTAATAGTTTTGAGGCATCTCCCACGCCAAGCCTCGATGATAAACCAAGCGAAGAATTTCCCGGGACTCGGAAAGATAAAACTCAGTTTAATCATCGGAGCTGGTGATACTAGGAGAAAAAATAAAAAACACGCTTCAGCGTCCTATCTAGCTTTTTCAGAAAATTGGAAGGCAGAAACAACGGCCATTAAAGACCCTCATGTTCCTGCTATTCTTCCCTTGTCACTCCGTAAATTTAACTGAAAAGATTGACAAAAACCAGTTTTGTGGAATAAACTCGAGATTTTTTCGCGAGAGTCGTTGCCTTATTATAAATAAAAACTCTTGATGCCCTTGAACGGCAGATTTTGTTCACTGAACCATGCAGCATATAGAGGCGAAAGACAGTATACCTAAATTGGTATTTTTTCAGATTTGTTTCAAAGGATACTTAGGAAGTGATGTTTCCGGTGGAATTCCAAATTCGATTTCATTTTATCCACATCTTTAACCTACGCTATTCGATTAAATTGTTCTCAAAGATTATCAACAAGTAATTGGTTTTAATTACTGGCTGAAAGTGAAACCTTGACCTAAGTCCAAAGATTTATGATTCTCCTTAAGATTTTAGTGCAAAGAGACGCCAAGCCTAAGTTACTTTATTTGACAATTTTTCTCAGCATTCTTTTGAAAATTTAAATTTTAGTAGATTAAATCTTTACGAGTACTAATATTTACTTTTTTAAATAGTGAGTCAGTCAAGCACACATGATTGACCGTAAGAAAACCTTGTTCATCTCCTCTATTATTGGAAATATTGTCTTACTGTGGGAAGAACATTATATAAGAAATATCATATGAATAATTATTTTGATTTAACTTTTGGTGCAGAGTTTTAATGATGTGGACTCCCGGATTCCCTAGTGAGTAGCGCGTTCGGCTTTGACGAAAGTGACCTCCGGTTCGATTCCGAATGGAAGCCCATGTGCGAAATGACCTAAGCTGTTGAATGAACTTTAAAAATAACAATAGTAGTTCTAATGGTTACCTCCAAGAGATTTAACTTAAAATAATAAGCTATACAAAATTTAAAAACATAAAAAATTCACTCCTAGCATTTAAATTTAAATGTTACTGGTAATACCATATCTTGACGAATATACAAATGAATACCCAAAGTATGATACGAATTGATGTAAAAAAAATTTACTTTCTATTTATAAATCGAAGGCTTCAGAAAATTTGCGAATATCAGTATTTCGCTTACAATTAAACTCTAAAATGACAATCAGCTTTACGCAGCCACAGATGATTCTACGTTTTCAAGGAATTGAATTGTAGTAAGTAATCAACAGGTTTTATCGTAGATGAAGTTACTCAATACAGGCCAGATCACATTTCCAAGTGATGAAACAAAAGCCTTTTAATCTACTTCCAGTTGAGCTAACGACATTTCATAAAATTAGGTCTTTGTAGGCACGATTCCACCTTTCCACGACACATCCACGTCTCCGTCGAGCGAACGAGGAAAATTGCCGCACTTCCTCGTATAAGACATCCCTCCTTCAGACGGATATTTATCTCCCAAATAACGCTCTTCTTGAGTCGCCCCCACGCCCAAGGCGCGCGCCGTACACACGCGCCTCTTCCAACAATCGCCGGTGGCACGGGCTCTCCTCCCCCACATCTGGACAGGTGCTCCAGATCGGCAGGAAATCCAAACACATAAGAAGGGCGGGGGAGGACAAGAAGGATCTTCCAGCCACCCACGCACTGGCAAACAAGAGAAGATCGAACACCTTTCGTCTTCCCCTCCTTCTGGGGCCTTCCTCCCCTCGTCGCTATCCTGTTTCGCCTTGCCTGCATTGGCAATTCCGTCGGATGTGAGTTGGAGACTTCGACGCCGGGCGAGGTGGGATGGGATTGTATACAAATGGCTGATTCTCATCGGAAACGTACATTTCGAAGGGACGACGCGAGTAACCACTTCTGATGGGATGTATAAACCAGGCTATCCCTTGTTCTCGGGTTGGTATCCCGTCATAAATGTTTCGCCGCATAACGAGGCGTAAGTTATTAGGAACGGTTTTTACGAGTGTAGTTAGTAGTGCTCCATTTCAGGGTGTTGGTGCGACGATCTTGGGTTGGAAATGCAAAATGAGTGGCACCGTGCCAGTCTGTCCTTCTCGGTGTGACTGGGTCTTTTAAGACTTGGAAAGTACGGTTTAAATTTCGCGGAAGTTCATTTATGAGAAAATCAATGGACAATAAGGGAAATGCTGAAATTTCAATGAATAAACGCAGTAATAGAGAGAGAGAGAGAGTTTGTTTTATATATTGATATTTAAAATAAATCATGGATTTATTATAAGATTAAATACAGGATGTACAGAAATTCAAAATTATCGGAATATATAATAATTAAAAATAATAATTGCGAAACTTTAGAATTGTTCCTTTAATTTCAAGATTGTTTTAAATACTATTTACTTCTACAAATATTTGAATATAAAATTTGTATAATAATGTTTTTAAAGTGGCAATAATCCCATTTTCTACAAAGCATTTCTGATGTTATAAAATACAATTCATCAAAGTCCTCAACGTGTCGCATGTAAACCAGAGTGCAGGCTAATTTTTAATTGTTAAATAAGTTCGAAATTTTACTGCATTTTTTACAAACTGTACCCATGATAGGATTTGCTTAACGAAATTTGGAAGTTATAACATTCCAAATTTTCAGTCAACATTTAGTTTTTTCTTACTTTAATTTGAATTAAGAATGGAAAACTATAAGAGGTATGACCTTCTGTCTGTGAATATCAGATTTTTAGCTGGAAAGTGGCTACACTCAAACATATATTATTCCCACTAAAAGCCTCTACTCATCTGGTGTACTTATTTGGAATTCGCAAGAATACAACGAGCTGAATATCCAGTTTGCAAATCCTTTAATTTTGATCTTTATCCCTCGCATGATCGCAAGTCTTCTTCTTTTTCCTCCAGATATTACCACCATGTCTTAAACTCTTACAAAAACATGTTGGCTCATGGGGCAAGTCTCCCTCTCCCTTCATTACCCCTTCTTACACTCTGTGAAGGTTATTTACATTCTTGGTAATCAGTAAAGTAAACGTTCGAAGATAAAAGGCTTGGAAGGGCTGTCGAATCTGTTGCAGAAAACCTCGGATATCCAGATAAAAGTACCGTTCAAACAGATGCGCGTTGCGTTGGATGCAGCCAAAAGGGTACAAAAAGATATCCATCATCCAAAAATCCATGGGGAACCCTCTTTCCAGAAAAAGGGGTTCCCTCAGAAAGTCTTTTCATAAATCCCACATTATAGGTGCGAGCGGTAACGGGAATTCGATCACCTTTGAGTCTCCCAAAAACCCTCAATAGTTCCTCCAGAGTGAAACACCGGTCGAGCGGCGGAGGCGCGGACATTTGCCAAAGAAGAGTCGAAACCCGTTAGGCGCGACTCCCGTGATGGGCCGGGTGAGGAAAACGTTTTCACCTGCGGTTTCCAAAAAGGAAAAAGGTGACAGGAAGCCTCAGATTCCTATTGACGTGGATATTCCTCCGAGATGGCGGAGGATGATGCGCGTTGCATCATGGGAAGCAGATTGCTCCTCGCTGATTGCAGGTCCGCTCCCGGAAACTTCCGCAAGATGCACGATTGTTTCCTCTATCTGGCCAGGTTCACTACATGCATTTTTCATAACATTTCACGAAATCGGAAACGTTGTTGGGGAAGGGCCAGGTGATGCTACACATTATGTACCGTTAACGGGGTCTCCTGCGCTTAGTTGAATGAATCTATCGGATTGTTCGTGAAAGGGTGTTTTTACGCTGACAGCCTCGTATGATGAATGAAGTGGCGTTACAATAGAATAGGATTATCTAATAATAACGGGTCGTTAATGATTGGAGCCAGGCGTTTGATCAGGATCTAGGATACCGTGTTTCAAGATGAGAGCCTTCGAGTTTCAGTGCCGCTGATTCAAAGCGTTGACTGCACCGCAGCTAAAAAGTAATAAAAAGTTCTCCAGGTGAGAGCACCTTTAAATGGTTTTGTTACAAAGCTAAACTCCACACATAGTGCATGTATTTAAAACTGATTCTATCTATACCAACATCTCTTAGGCTAGAGTCCATAATTACAAAACGTTAATCTGAAGCAAAGCTTATCAACCGGGGTACCGCCAGGATTCTTGGTGTGCCACAGTATTTACGAATACAATTCAGTTTTAGGAGACGTCGTTAGGAAATCTATCACGTAGAAATGAATAGATATTGTAATTTCTCGATAAAAATGTTTTGCTACGTAAAAATTACAATATCTATTTATTTCTACAATATATCTCCAATGGATCCAACTGCTTTGAATATAACATTCCATATATAAGTAATGAGCTACTCATTGAAAAAAAAAATAAAAATCCCAAAAAGTCCCCAAAAAAAAAACTGAAAAAGTCCCGAAAACGGCTTGTTAAAATGTCCTGGTCGGGTAGCCTAGATGGTTAAGGCAGCCTCCCGGTTAGAGGAAGGTCCCGGGTTCGATTCCCGGCCCGTTAAGACTTTTTTCAAGTCCGTTTTTCCTTGGGAATTTTCCTGGGTGCACGCCCTTATGTGCAAAGTCACCTTAACCCTTTCACTATGAGCTATTCATTGTTTTCGGTACAAGATAGTAATTCTAATTTCTATTGTCTTATACAAAGTTTGCTTTGAAGTAAATACAGGATACTTTGTATCAATCACAAGCTGATGGAGAGTTCAACGAATTAATTTTGAAAAGCAAGCGTACGATACAAAACAGCTGAATGATTAATCTAAGTTTCAAGGCTCTCTTTGGTTTAGTTATTGATCTTATTATAATTTCCTATCATTTACGTTTATATCTAACGCCGGGCGTTATTTATGATGCTAGATTTTAAACATCAAGGTGTTATTATTTGGCTGAGGCGTTTTCTGAAGAAGAGCCTTTTTTATCCTTGTTTGAGGAATTAATATACTATTTAATAAATTGGCAATATAATGGCTGTCTGAGAAAATTCGGAAGGAAACAGATGAAATTTGGCAATCATTTTTACTAGAAATGGTCAAAAAATTTGTTGAATACAAACTTTAGTCACTCTATTTTACACGCAACCCACAATTCTCAAAATCATCAGTGGTTACAATAACTTCTATGAAAATACCATTCACATAAGCTGTAGAAAACTCATATTTGGAATCGCATAACCTGAATTAAGAATCGATTGCTCAAAAATTGTAAGTATAGTGTAAGATATGTTAAATATTTATAAAAATCATGATGATGATCTATTCCATAGTCCATTCCAACCATTGCAGCCTTCAAAAAACGTAGCAACCGATTCGAATTTCTAAGCTCGTGGATACATTGATGCGTTATCTGTGCGAACGACAGTAAGACCAAAGCCCAAACGTCTTAAACGTGCCATCACAAACATAGACCGTTACCTTACGTGGTGATGACTGCGATTACGGTAGGGTATTTTTACAAGAAAAAAACAACGCAATATTTTCTTATCCCATGCGCAATGCGTGGATTCGTGCGACGAGCCGGCATTCGAACGTTCGTACCACATAACAGCGCCGTTCATCTTTTTCTCCATTGTCCTAACTCGTGAATACTGACTCCATCTCTATGAATATTTCGAAAAGTTATGATAATTTGACAATGATTTCCTTCTCTGATATATAGAAAGGATTCTTATTGTATAAGACTGGAAATATTAATATCAAGGCTTCCTTTTTACGACGAAACGTTATGATTTAGAAGTAATAGGTGGCATAATTTTCTCTTCTAATAATTGAAGATTATAAAAATAATAATTATAATTAATATTTCGCTTTCAAAAAATTAAAACTAAGATCCGAAGATCGATTGAGATTTGTTAACGTTAACATTGTGACTCATGAACAGAATCTTCATGAAATTGATTATTCATAAATTTATCGTTTGGTGATATTTTTTAACAATGTTTTTCTTGTTGTTTATATTCAAAGTATAACAACATATTGAGACAAAATTAACTCCCTCCGTTTAGTAAAAATATAATCAATTGTGAATGAAAGCTTAAATACCTCAAAAATTATATAAACTATAATATATAATAACTATAATATATAATAACTATAATAATAATGCATTTAGAAGTTGAAACAATTTCTTAATTTCGTGGTATTAGATATGGATATTCAGCTGGAGATTCAAATGAGGATCAACCAAATATGTATGTGATAATATTTTGGACAATAATCATGAATTGTCCTCAAGGAAACACATTCTATTGATAAAATTTTCGGAGTGGAATAACCTTATCGCGCTTAACGTGCTTATATTTTAAATGCTTCTCCCTTACCGGGAAAACCAAGCCTCCTCAAGGAATCTCATTCTTTTTTGTGCCAATATAATTAGTTAAAGGGACTTCAGATTCGCGATTACCACGAGTCTTCATGCCCTTCGCGTAGCAGAACCGTAGAAACATCACGTGTGCAGGGCGTTGGTCTCACCCACGCCGCTGCTTAGAGATGCGAGGGCTCTCTAGGTTCTCGGGCGGAGCTAACATGCTTATCGACTACCTGTTGCTGCGATCAATGCTACCGCCAAACACGGCTCCCGGTGTATCGGCATTAATCTCTTATAGATGGACGCACGGATTTAGAATTAATCCCTCATCGCCTCTCAAAGGTATTCAAAGCAGGCAAACACATACGAACTTTCTATCAAGCGTCATCTGCATACGTAAAGAAAGCACTATTATCTATATTCTACCAATTCAAAGCCTGGACATAGCTCTAACCAAATGCTCGACTGCAAGGTTTTCTAGTTTGAGCATACTTATTTGGCCTTTTATATGGGAAGTAATTTCGATCTTTCCAAATACTCGACTGCAAGGTTTTCGAGTTTGAGCAAACTTATTTGGCCTTTTATATGGGAAGTAATTTCGATCTTTTAGTTGAAAATTTCCAACTTGACGTAATCATTATATTTGTTCCTACTAAATCTCTTCTCCGGGCCTGGTATATCCCAGTTCCAGATGCGTGGATTGACATACAACTCGCGCAAGTATTGCTACTATTTGACTTAAATCGCAATCCATTCTCTTCAACGCATAGTTTTCTAGACATCCTTTACATTTCACCCTTAAGAAATCATTTACTTCTGGATATTTAATTTATTTCGCTTTCAATTATAAATACCTTTGATAATCCAGTTGACCTAACTTGGTTTAGAAATTCTTCATTTTGTTGTTGACGTAAGGATGAAGTTTATATGGGGTTTGATATACTGTTATTGATTCAAAATTCTTTCAAATTTTTAATAAATAGCTTCCATTTATACCTATCTGATTCCAGGGGAGTTTCACACCGTTACGGCTCTGTCTATCAATATTCAAAAGCTTTTTCAGCGAACTGTGGTGTTGCTTTTTAACTATGCCACGGATATAGCGGTTACTGCAAAGTATCTGAAAAAATAACTGTAAATGTATGGGCCATATTTTATTTCTTTAGAAATAATTCCTTCCAAGTGATATCATAAGAAATACAAAGCATTTACGCCTATAAAAAACATAGCATGGAAACTTGCTCGCTCTATCAAGTGAAAATAGCAGACTACATAGGTGTCCCTGAAATACAAACGTCACAAAAGTGAGCATTCTAAATCATAACCGTCCAATTCGAAATTCATCTAACGCTCTACGACTCATAAACGGATCTCGATGCTTCCTTATAGCTCTTTTTCTGGTAGCATTGTTGACGTCCTATCTTCAACTCTCCACCATTCGTGTCACGTTAAAGAGACCGATGATGGATACCATGAGACTCAGATAGGGATCTGTGGATGGCGTCAAATATTGGACCTTGACGTGGGAGAGTCACCATGCAACTCGCACCGAATGGGGAGAAATAGATTTTCCAAGCCGGAGAACTTCTTTAGGAGGTGCGTACGCGCAGCGTGGGATACTGTGCGCGTCGGTGCGTAAGGGAAAGCGCTGTTGTTGGGTCTGTGGGAATAAAACGTCGGATTCTTCAACGGAAGACTATTTAAGTATTCGCGAGCGATAACACCTATATGCCCATGACTGCGAATGCGGCAATTTTCGAATTTAATTGCTTGAGCACACACGGTGAAACTCGCTGACGCAATGATGAAGTTTTAAAAGCCAACGTGTGAAAATAAAACACCAGCGCTCGCCTTTGGAAAAAAGAGCTAATTAACAATTCATCGAAGCATGATTGTTCTGTGTGAATTGAACTATGTGCATATGTACCTATCTATGATATTTTTTCGCGTTTTGCATTCATCAACTATCTTAATCTCAACTTTCTCAAGGAAAAGTTAGGAAATCCAATCTTGTATATTACACCTCAAGATTATCATCTCGTCATGAGAATCCATGGGTAGTTATTGGTATAAATCGAATAACACTACCCATATATTGGTATATGCATTTTGCGAAAAATATTTTTATATCTTTGAAAACTTCAATCCTCAGGTGATTCAAGCAACTGCCCAAAGTATCGTGTACCCAAGGATCTAATTTAAATAATTAAATGAGTCTCTAGTTAACTACAAGTTTTAGTACGCGCTTTGAAATTCAACGCACAATGTCCCTTCCTTGTTTTCTAATTTCCCATGCCTATGTAGTAAATATTCATTATTTAGGTTTAAGATTGTTTTATACATTTAAAATGGGTTAAGGTACGCTTCCTCGTGCTAAATGAAAATTCAGTTTTAATTATCTTTATACATTTTCCCTAATTTTTCGCATCTCATCTCTTTTTCTAAATCAAAAAAGAAGTTTCACATAGAAATTTGGAATAAAATATATTCTTTTTTACATGTAAATTGATAAAGTAAAATAAAGAAGATGCAATTGAAATTTTACTTAACTCGAGAAAGAACATGTGCGCCTTAAATCCAAGGTTGAATTCGGCCTCAAATTGGATGAAAATGTGCATGCAGTCAACGAAGAATGTTGTTTATTGGGCCAGGATTAATGCTGCATAAATTATTATATATATATTAAAATACGCTGAAATTAATTATTCAAACACCAAATCTCTACTAGTAAGATGGATGTAATATATTTTTATTTATACATAGTATAAAATTTAATACCACCAGTTAGCGCCTTCTATTTTTTTAAGTACAATTGATTTCTTAACTTTGGGTATAATTATTGAAAGTTCATTGCACATCTACAAAAATAACCAGACAAAAACTAGCGAGGAAATACCAAGGTATGCTTAACTACTAATAAATTAATTATTCATGCTTATTCTTGGGGTGTGGTTATCTCTCAACTAATTTCACATTTCACGGTGGTTTTTTTTTAGAATCGTCATCAAACGCCACAGGTCACGTAAGCCAAGAAGCTTCTATTTGAATAGGAATTCTTTGATTTGCTTTCGGTAGGCGATTAGAAAGTCCTCGGAATCTGAATAGGGCTTTACGCAGCCATAAATTAAATGTAAATAAGTCTTAAGGTAAACTAATTAAAGAAAATTATCTATAATGGGTCGGCATCACTCCCCTGCCACTCTATCTTCACTCTGCTGGAAGATGTCTATTCAAGTCAACATCCGAGCCAATTACGCAGCAATCATAGCCTAACGTAATTATAGTGTGTTAATAAGTGATTTTTATGAATATATATCAAGATTCCACAGGTAGAATTTCCTACTTATCCCCTAATCCTGCCTTCTTAGCTGAGAGTGGCCAATATATTTAAAATCAATTTCCTCATTTTCTCCGAAAAGCTCTCTATATTTGCCTTAATGTCTACAATTAACAGCCGAAAATTTATTCAATCTCAGCCTCAACGGTGTTTATGCGGATTATTTCCTCATTTATTCGAAATATTTCGTAAGGCGGCAGTAAATTTTGAAATACTTAAGAGCTCCAATGCCACGGCAGGAGATAAGAACGTGGCATAAAGATTCAATGCTGGCTTCAGAGTTTCCTAATCAGCACCCATAAAAATCGTAAATGCTCCTATGCGATGCTAACAAGGCATAGAAATTCTCTTTAAACCTGGATGGAACGGAAGGTAGGAGAATGTTGCTGTGTGGTCTCTCATCAGTTCAATATCTAATGCTGGGTTTGCATTCGAGATAATGTAAGAATAATTTAGATTTTATCTGAGGGAAAATTAGCAGACCATTCGGGGCACACTAAAGCAAAAGGTCTGAATCTAAACAGATATTATTATGATACGAGCTACAATATAGAAATATATACTCGTAAGCTACGGTGAATTAAGTATCTTATCATAGGCAACTTTCAATGAAATGCATTAAAGGTAGTATAAGGTTTGAGTTTTAAAAATCTCCTATAGCCGTCCTTGGAAGCTCTCCACACCTCGTTGCCGCCGGTTTTCGGAAACATCGGAAGGCCCGGATTACTGATCTTCTGAGACTCACCTTACGCACATTTAAATAGCTATGTTATAATCTTCAGACGTCAAAGAAATCTAACTGGAGCTATTGCAGATTTTTCAACCTATAATTCATAAATAGCTGTGTTCTAATTTGCTTCCCCTACATTAATAATAGTTCAAACGCAGGTAAAAATGAGGAACGCTAACTTTTACTTTCATATTCCAAATAATTCTTCCTTTGAGCCATTGGAGTATATATAATGTGTAAACAACGAGATAATATTTGATACAACTCGATAGATAGAATATGAGTCCTTTCTTTTTTTGGCTCGTGGTTTGAGGAAGGTATAACTCTCATTCTTTGTCATAAGAGGAAAGCTATTTAGTAACGAGTGCTGCTGAGAAATTACATTCATTTATGTCTCTCCTCTTAACCCTTAATGAATTTATTACCCATATGGACATATTGTTTTCTTTATTTATTTACAAAAAGCATCAACATACAGCCAGTTACTGCTGATGATAAACATTAGTAGAACAGTAAGATCAAAAATATTAAACAATGGTGTAAAGTATGAAGTGGAAAAATTAAAAATATAGAAAATAAAATCAATTGACGAAGCTGTCACTTTATGGAACTCCATAACGTAGGAAAGGAAAAGAACACTTTGTCTTAGTTCTTTCTTTGCCTTAGTTTCTGGCCAGAAGATGACTAGACCTTAGTCGAAACCGGTCGCACAATAAATTTACTGTGGAACTAAGACAAAGTGTTCTTTTCCTTTCCTACGTAAAAATATAGAAATATTATGTGGATTAATCAGATGATATTACAGGGATCAATCTCTTGCAACCAAATTCAGTATTTATTTTACAGAAGGATAAAAGGGAGCAATTGTTATATTGGAAGACAAAGAGTTGAAAATTGAAGATATTTTGAAAAATATGACTATTGATTTTTAGTTTTACAATTCATAGATGTTGATTACTGAAAGAGAAGGTATCGAGTCGTTCTTAATGGAACCCAAAAATTATAGAAAGAGAGAAAGTAGGAATTTACTTAGACTTTCCCCCTAATTTAATACCGGGTCAGTAAGGAAGGGCAAACTAAGTTACTTCTCTCACTGTCCATCACGTCGTATTCTTTTCCCAGAGCTTTACGTTCGTAGCGGCGAAGGCGTTGTGGATTCAACCATCCATCAAATAGAAGACCACGCGATGACGGCCGACGACTGTCAATCTCCCATAGATATGAACACAGTAGGCAAATATTCCGTCCCCATAGCTCTATTCTACGTGCCCCATTGTGCGACTCCTTAATTGCGTCTCATTACCCCGCAGACAATAAATACCAGCACGTGACTTCTATCGAGGCGATTGTCAAAGGCTTTGGGGGGCTTAGCGTCGCCCGAGCACGGCTTTTGGGCCACCGAACGCTCCGTCCCCAGACCCTCTCATCAGTACGACCTCTCCGTGGGAATCAAACACGTGCGCAGAAAAACCAAACAACCCTTCTCTCCCCACGTCCAGGCACGCACGCCTTTTTCCATTCCCAACGGACGCGCGTTAACTGCCGTGTCAATGCGCGCCTTGCATCTATTCTCACGCTGCGGCCGACGGTTGAGAGAATAAATAAATGCGAGGGCGTCGTAACGAGGCTTTTGGCGATCGTGCGAAAATTTCGGGTCGGTTTTTTCGCTCCCCGTTTCCGACGGAAATTGCCGATTCGCTGCGAAGGAGTTTTGGGGGAATGAATAGGCGACGGTGTGTTAGAGGAGAGTGTTATTTCAAAGGGGATTTGGAGAGTACGACTTGGATACATCCTTTCAATTTTTGCTTCGATTTATTATACAAGCGTTGGTTTTCATTAATCACTGCTGATACTTGCTAACCATGAAATTTTGGTTACGATTTACCCTTTGATATGATAAACAACTCCTCTTTTTGATATATTTCGGTCCATTGCGTGTTAAAGTTTTCTAATTAGTAATAATAAGTACGACATAGATTCGTCTCTTCAGTTTTTGCTTCAAATTAGGTTAAACGTTCTGTATTTCATTACTCACAACCGATAGTTGCTGACCGTGAACGTCTGATGACGCTGAGGATTATCTCTTTGATACGTTAAACAAATCTTCCTCTAATTGGAATATATCGGTCTATTGTATTACAGTTTTATAGCCAGTATTGGAACAACGACATAGATCCGTCTCTTCAATTCTTGCTTCAATTTATAATACAAGCGTTGGTTTTCAATAATCACTGCTGATACTTGTTGACTATGAAGTTTTGGTGACAATTTACTCTTTGATATTATAAACGACTCATTTTTTAATTTATCTATTTCGGTCTAGAGTGTGTTCCAGTTTTCTGAACAACGACTAAGATTCGTCTTTTAAATTTTTGCTTCAATTTAGGTTAGACGTGGTGGTTTTCATTAATCATTGCTAACCATAAAAGTTGAGGGATGCTAAAGATTATACCACATGTATACGTTAAACTATTCCTCCTCTAATTCATCTATTAATAGTGTATTCCTGTTTTCTAGTCTGTTGGAGCAACGACTTAGATTCGTCTCTTCAATTTTTGATTAAATTTATGTTACACGCGATAGTTTTCAATGATCGCTACTGATACTTGCTGAGAAAGAAATTTTGGGGACAATTTACTCTTTGATATAATAAACAATCTTCATTTCAATTTATATATTTCGGTCTATGGCGCATTTCAGTTTTCTATTAATTAAAATTGGTTAATATGGGGATCGAATCCTATGTTTTTCTTTGAATTTTAATATTAGCTTCATTCCAGGTCTTGTGTGGTGGTTTTATTGAGTCTTACGATTTAAATAACGATTTAATTCCCATATAGGATTATTTCTATCTAAACTGTTCAGCTATCACACTGAGTACAAAAACTGGGACACAGCACAGTAGGCAATTCACACATATCGTGATAACAAACAATCTATTTACGCTTTGGTAAAGAGTTGAAACCGTTCCAACATATCGGGACGCTGTATTAGCTATTCTTTTATGTACGCCGAAAATAAAAAGAAAATTCTTGGCATCTCATTCGTGAGCAGTCACAGTTTTTGGCAGATCAGTCTAGTTGAGCGTCAGACATGAGTATAATAGTGGAGAAATTGAGGTTAAAAGGAAAATCTTCAATATAATATCTAAGACTTAACAGTTATGGCCAAGAGAGAGGTTTCGAGACAAGCGATTATTGAGTAACCGCTACGATATTTTCTCGGTAAAACTAACATTGCGGCAGCAAATTTATTTACGAGACGCAGTGATTACAGTTGCAGGATTCCGTTTCTTAAATTGCGCGTGTAGAATCTTATATTTTTTGTAGTTCAATTAAATACTGAAGCACTACGCATATTAGAAAATGCACTTCCTGATCAAAGAGCAAAGCTCCTGCCTTTATATGGATAGTGGAATTAATTATTTTTGGATGATCGCTAGGGATTCCTGCTAAACAGCAGAATTTTTTCCAAAACTAAAGTATTTAATCCATTCTGCGGCATTTTAGATCCGTTCTTTCTTTTTTGTTACAAACTAAAAGCTATTGACAGCAAATTGGTTACCTTAGCGCTGCCCAAATGAATGATTTTCAATGTCAGTTATGCTTTATCAAATACTGTAGGAGTTTTCGTCCGATGAGATTCACAAAGAATAAAAAAATTCTTTCATTAACTGAAAAGTGTTTTATGCTCGCTCCGTAACGTTTTGGCATCATTTTTGTTTCAATTACAATTTTCAATTGCATAATTTTTTTCTGTTAAGTTTACAGATTTTTTGCGTTAGTGATTTTCTCAATGGAATTATTTGCAGTAGTTGACTATGAAAACATATGCAAACAATTTTTTCCTCATCAGTCTCAGGGATAAGTAAGTTTGTAACTTTCTCGATTATTTTTATTTATTATTGAAATAGAACTTATTAAATTTATTAAAATATAATTTATTTCTATTAAAATAGAACAGAAATGAGTTAGAATCCTGCGTCGGAATCACAGTTTATATTCTATTTAGATATAAAATAAATGAGTAGTGTTGTTTTGGGAAAGAGAATTAATATATTGACTGTTACCAAATTGCAAGATCTAACTAAAGTCATACCTCCTTTGGTTTAGCAAATATTTTATCGAACTAAACAACAATATAAGAGTAAGTAAGCATAATGTTTTACTTTTATCCTTGTATGTTTTTTAAATACCAAGCATATCAGAAGGGACTCAGTGCTAACATGTTAATGTGAGCTCCTCATCATTTTTATGCATCTAAAAAATCTGCATTCCTTTAATTTGGAGAATTCCATCAAGCATTCTAATGGTAGGCAGCACGCAAACGAAAAAATACTAGTCTCCCTATCCCCAAAACATTAGCATAAACTAAATTGATTTTTTTCGAAAGGCAGCCGTTCAATTTCGACATATTTGCGAATCCCATCTGATTTATCTGCTCTGCCTACCGCAGTTGCTCGCAAAACACACCCTTTAGCTTCCAATAACAGAGAAATTTGCGGATAGATCAATCTATAGAATCCAATCTACTTTGAAATAGACGTTAGCACGGCGTTTTGGAACACTACCCTTCAATTTAGCAACTGCTGCATCTGTTTTAGATAATGCGTCTATATCTAACCAGCTATCGGCGAAATAGGCAGCTTCTATGAGTCTGAGCGAGCAGACACTAGTGATTCTAGACATTAGTAGTTCGCGAACATTTCGCAAAACACACCCAGTAATCGAACGATCAATTCGGCGATATAATCCTAAACAGATATTGATTCTAAACTATAGAGTAGAACAAGACTTTTCGCCAGCTTCTGGAAAGACCCCATATCTAACCCATCATTCCTCATCGATTAACATAAATTCGATTTCGTATTTGCCTATGGAAATGTTATCGACCTTCAAACGTTTTGCAGAATAGCCGAAAGGGGATAATAGCATTGTTTTGCCACTGTTAGCGAACTGCTTTTTCCCCGAGAGGAGGAATAAAAGGAATTTTGGTGTATTTGCCGAATAAATAGCTTAACGATATCGAAAAACAGAGTAAATGTCCGTTTTGAATATGCATGCTTTATTCTTTTTTCTACCTCATCCCAGAAATTTCCCCTGTTTGCTTTTCCTATAATTTTGTAATAAACCTCAATTTGGACATAATCCGAGATCGTTCGCCTTTCACTAATAATTCCTAAGAAACAAACAAGCCGCTTATATTCCATTCGGAATCGTATATCTCAACCTTGAGAGATTCTGTTTTAATTCCACCCAACAATCAAACCCTTATTCAATTAGTCAAAAAGGCCGCTACCGAAGAATCTCTTGTACGAATTCCTAATCGTGCGGTTGGAAAGGAAAGTTTATTAAAATGCAAATCCTCTTGGAATGTCCGTCCGGCAGCATTTTGTGGTCTGGATTCCTCCGGAAGGGATCCTATTTCATCGTTGGGTCTCTAATAAGCCTCATATACATAGAAATTGGAGAAGGAATACACGAATGGTGGACACCCTTCGGTAATATCCTTCCTTTCCGATCGGAAGACGGCCTCCCAAAAAAATGGGAATATTTCCATAGTTCCTCCGGGGCGATCTATGATGGCGTGGTAGGAAATCGTAGCTATTTAGATGCTGGAGGGGATTTCTGAAGTAGGGGAAGGGAATCGTGAAAAAAAAATATATTTTACGAAAACGCAACTGGAAAACAATAATTTAACTCCACAAGGTAAGGCGTTTTGTGAAAAATCTCTTTTATGAACCGGCTAACGTTACGAAAATGCTCTCCAGTCTAGTTAGGGAATCCTTGCGTGAAAAGAGATCCAAAGTTAGGTGTCGTTTGTAAAATAATGCGCGGATAGTACCTTTTCAAAAATTAATATAAGGAGTATACACCCTTACCCTGTATTCTTACCATAAATTGAAGCTAAATAAACCGTTCATTATTCCTAATAAAATCATGCTAGAACCGATTTGTCGCTTATACCCGGATCTAACAATTGTAAGTAGGAAATGAACTGAAATTTACCTTTATTACGTATGACATGGTTTCATAACGTTGCCACATATTCAGGTCTTCTTCATTATAAGCATGAATGATAGTATATTTTGTCAAATTATCATTGGGTTTCTGAAGAGTCATCTCATCTAATTAAGATGATTATGGGTTTAAAATTCGTGTGTGGTCGATGAGAATGTCTCTCTTTCAAAGGTGAACCCCAAAAATGTATTCACCCCACCATAAATTGAGTTTTGGTTAAAAATCTCAGTTATTGTTTCCTTAGAATGTAGTTTAGTGGTATTATAACGATAAAATAAAATATACTGCAATTAGATATTTCAAGCATTAAAGTTTGTTTAAAAGAATAAGGAGCTCTTAGATATACTGATTTTTTAGATGGCACTCAATCCATGCATAGCTTTATAAGAGTAATAAAAATTGATAATTCACTGGCTTACAACATATTAATGTTAATGAACCAAGATAATAAGGCATCCTCCAGAAAGCGAAGTTTTGAATTGGATCATTGTCTTACAAACTCATAAAAAGGATATTGCTATTCATAACCG
Source organism: Sympetrum striolatum (assembly GCA_947579665.1). NCBI lineage: Eukaryota > Metazoa > Arthropoda > Insecta > Odonata > Libellulidae > Sympetrum > Sympetrum striolatum. The sequence goes on from OX388349.1 coordinate 42,093,812, forward strand.
ATTTATCATTAAAAAAGAAAGTATATTTGAAATTCATTACGCTATAGCAGCACTTTTTTATCTATGAAACCTCTTAATTAATCGTAGCTTCGAATATGAAGAAAAAATATCAAAATTTGGAGAATAAATTAAATAGTCATACTGATAGATTATAGTCAAAATAAAGTATACTACAATAAAATAATTCCACCAAAAATGTTTCTTTAAAGCTGTATAAAGCTCCTGCATTTACTGAGAATTTTGTATGGCGCTCAATCTAAACATGGTCAAATATTAGTAATGAAAACTGATTATCGTTTGACTTCAATAGGTGTTTAATGAGCCTAGATAATTAGATACTCTAGAGATAACCCAGTTTTGAATTCGACCATTGTCTTACAAATATGTAACAAAGGTTATCTCCATCCATAACTGATTCTTCACTTTTAAAAGAAGTCCATTTGAAAGACGTTACCCTATAGCTGCATCATTTTATCTATGAAACCACATAAATAAACCGCAGGTCCGAATACGTATTAAACAAATATAAAAATTCGGAGAATAAATAAAACGGCGATAAAGGAGCGAAAGAGAGGGTTGGGAAGGCGAGAGGCAATAAAGACGCCATCATCTCGAATCTCCTTTGTCTTTTTTTTCCCTTCATAAATATGCATCGTCGGGGCGCCACGCGAATGGCTGGATGCTCAAGGGTGTGGTAGTCCAGGTGCACCCGATTCTAGAAGGCTCCACACCTTCCTCCTCCGAGTCCCCTATCTTCCCCACAAAAAACACCACCCCCGACTTGATCCTTTATCCGTGGCGATACGCCACCTACGGATGGTTGTAGGATGTGTGTACCTTGGTATTTGCCTCCCCCCTCCCCTTACGCACCTCCCTATCTTCCCTACCCCTATGCACCCCTATCTATTCCCCCCACCACTCTACTGAGCAGACGCCAAAGATCCAAGCACCACGAACTTAGCAGCTGTCGGAATTTGATTTTCACCAACATACTCCTCTTAAGAACGGTGCCCGGTCGTGTTTTGTTTTTCCATCTCCATCTCCTCCTCCCCCCTCGCGTCCTTAAGACTAGAAGGACGGTGGTGGTCATTTAACAACTTTTCAGCGCTTTACTTAAAAATTTTTTAGTTAAATATTTCTAAATTTTTTAAACTCTTTGACTTTGGGTGTTACCATCCAAAATCTAATACGAACGAATTAAAATTTTGATGGCACTAATGTGATAAGTTTTACAACACGTTACACCTAGAAGGACGGGAGTTGTCAGTTTACCACTTTACTGCGTTATACTTAATGTTTTTTAAGTTGAATATTTTTCAATTTTTAGGAACTCTTTGACTTTGTGTGGTACCATCCCATATTTCTTATGAACGAATTGCAATTTTTCTATCACTAATGTGGTAATTCTTACATCATGTTATACCTAGAAGGAAGGCTTGCAGTCATTTGACCATTATCTCTTTTCACACCAAATATTTACCTTTTTCTCTTATTTAAAAAAAATTTCCTGTAGACATTTATATTTGAATTATTCATTACATTAATATCAATATAAATTATGTTTCAAATGAACTTTAATACAGGGTAATTATTATTCAAATCCATATATAGTGAAAACTATGAACTCTTCGCTGTTTTTAGACATGTGTTTATTAACTATAGATGGATATAAAACAATAATTTAATGTTTCAATAAGTATATAGATATGCATGCAATATACATTAAAATGCCTCCAAGTTGCAAAGAAGCATTAAAATAGTTGTTGAGAAACGAAGAGTTCAAATGACTACTTCCCGTTCTTCTTGGCAGGGCGAAACTCCCGCCCTTTCAATGTTAAAACGCAAGCTGCGTTTCGTTTTTTTATTTCAAATGTCCGATATTCCCCGAATCAGACCTTGGTATATCAGGCCAAATCATCGTGTCCTTCCTCCATCTCTCCCTTCTTATTTTTCCGCGCATTGTCATTCAGCATAGCCGAAATGCTTGACGGGAAGTTTAATATTCAGGAGGCTATGCACTGAGGGGGAGACCGGGTCTGCGCCTCAATTTGGGCAAACCATTTGCGGAATCTTGCCGATTTCCGCGCACCTTAATTGCATTTTTGGAAGCAAAGACTTCGGGCTATGCTTTCCCTGCACATTTATGGGATTAATTACGGTTAATGAAGCTTCTTCCGTGTAGGCGGTAGCGCGGTTTTAGATGTAGATAAAGGAACCAACGCTGTTAGAGGAAAGGTATTCTTGAGAAACCGCTAAACCTCGCCATGAATTCCTTCTATGGATAAGATTATTAGGAGCTATTGAAGGAAACAAAAGCTTTGATCTTCATGGAATTCCACTCCGGTGTGTAACCCCAATTTATCTGTGCAAATTGGTGAGCTATCTACTGTTTGTGTTTTGAGTTAATATTGAGTACTTAAGAAGTAAAATACAGTAATATTTCCCGCAGAATTTATTTTATATAAAGGGTGACTAGTTTTCCTTACAAATGCACTTCTCCAACCAATAAATATATCGAATGTCCTTAACCTCCGTTCTTTTCCGTTGATAACTATGCCCCCCTCTTCGCGTATCCAACAGCACGTTTCCCCTTTCTCCTTTTCCTCTTCACATATATGATAAGCTTTCGACATATATTTGCAGCCTGAAGATGTCTATTTGTTTACAATACTTATCCCCTTTTCAAAAATTTATTACTTTGTTTTACTAAGTTTGTTTTACTACTTTCGTAAGACTCCCTTCCAATAAGTTGAACTTAGACGAATCAGAATAATGTTTCATCTTATTGAAATATATATAAAATATGCAGATAAAATAAATCACAATTGGCACGTTTGGCAGTTAATGAAAGTATTATGCTACCATAAATTTGTTGTTAGGTTCTAGCATGGACAGCTATCAGTTTTTCCTAAATTCCTTTGTCCCCTGTACGATATGCAATGCATAATACATCACACAATAATCTAAATATAATTTTCTAGAATTATTTTCTAACAAACTTTGAAGAAAGAACGAAGCATATCAAATACGATAATATTGGCACATTTGGTAGCATATGAAAATAATAGAATGCTCCCGTAATTTTTCATTGACCCCGTAGCATCAGAAACTATCAATTATTGCAAAGTTCATTTTGGCTTCCCAAAACATATTATCACAGTGCACAATTATCAAACGATCATTTTCTAGAACCGTTTTCTACGAAACTTTACGAAAATGTATTTAACCTGATATTGTATCAGGTAATTATTGCACTTGGATAAGGAGATGTGATATGCGTTATGGAATGGGTCCCTTTTGCCTTCCCGACTCCAAATTTGGGCTGAGCTTGGTTAACTAGCGGTAACCGGAGGGCTTTTTTCGGTATGACCCTGACAACGAGAAGTTCGTAATCAACGGGCGGAACGGTGCGTGAAATTGAAACTCTAATTGATCCATCACCACCGCTGGAAAAAATTATCATTCAGCCCCTTACTCTGTTATTAAATTGCCATACTTTCTGCAGGGATTCATCTTAATGAAACCGCAATTGTGATTGCGAGCAATTTCCTTCTCCTTCGCATGTTGGAGAGAATGAGTGACAACTTCCAGGAAGGAAATCGCCATAGCGACTATAGGGGTGATTTCTCATTTAATCATTTTGGATTCCGTCCCTAGATCGCATAATTGCGCAGAACATACTTTGCATTAAATTTTTAATCATTTATTTCAGCTTAAGTCAGTTAAAGTTTCTATAAATTAAAATTATAAGAAACGCCACGATTTTATCCGTACTTTGCCAATATTTTCACGTATAAAACAACCTGATGTTTATAAGAAAATGTATGCCACTGATGTTTATATTAATGATTGATAATATCAGCACATACCATAATAATTTAGCCCACCGCTAATGTGCTACTTAACCACGAATGGAAAAGACTTTTTACATTATTTCCCACTCTGAAAATGTTCTCTAGGAAGGCGAAATGTATACAAATTAGCGGTAAATTAAATTTTTTATAGTTTTTGGTGCTATTATTCTTAATTACAATGTTTACTGGTAAAAAAATCGATTTTCTATACCTAATCACTGAATCGACTGCTTTTGCCGTGACTTCGTGGTAAACTCCAACAAAGCAAGAGTATAATTTTTACTATCAACAATATAAATTATTTTAAAACGACCATGGTTTTTGGCCAATGATGACTTATGAGCCAAAACCTTGGTCGTTTATCAATTTATCATTTTGTGGTTTTTATAAATTATTTTTCTTTGCTTCAGTGCAATCATTTTTTGAGAACGTTTAATTATTGTTGTAAGCAGCGTAATCGTTCCTATCAAATGGTAACTACGCACGAATATGATTAAAGAATATAAGGAAGTTTCTTACTGACAAGTAACAAATAAAAAATAATAAATAACAATTTACAAATAAAAATTAACAAATAACAAACAACTATTATTAACAAAACATAAACAAAGAATATGAGAAAGTTTGTTACTTACGAGTATCATAACGAAACCATTCTTTTCTGTCCTTCTAATCGCAATAGAGGTATCTTCCATATTTGTGCCCAGGATATTTGCAACACCCTCACGTATTCGTTTGATAGATACGCTACCTAACAGCAGGTACGATGTCCCATCTATAAAAATGGCATTCCAAGAATGTCACGCACGCACACCGAAGAGTACAATTCATTGAAGAAACTTGCACTCCAACCTGTCTTCGGTAGCGATTCCATACGTAATATGTGGAACTTCTCATGACCATATTTCATGCAGATGTGGTGTGAGAACGCTCGTGGATGGAAACCCGTAAGAGGTCGTCTTGCCGAAGTGGATAGCATACCGTCTTCTTTCTCAAACTTGGAAGAATCGAGCTTCTTCGCGTACAGGCACTTACCTCTTCATCCCCTCCATAAAGAGTCGACATTGACAGATTCATCGCCGCAGACTGACAACCTCTCATTTCCCAACGACTCTTTCGTGTCGGCGTTCCTTTCCTATGCCTTTGGGGATAAGGAAACTGCTAAGATGGGCATGGATGGAAAGATCGACTTTCCCCCGATCCATATTAGAATAAAAGAAACTCCCACTTATTCAAATTCGGAGGCTCCTCCTAAGTTTCGGGTTTCCACAACGATTTGGTTCTAGTTATATTTTTTCTTATACTTTTCGGGAGGGTTTTTAGGAATTAAGGAGGCGGATTTTTGAAATCCAGACGGAGATGGGACCATCAGCAGTCCCTGGGGACTTCTAAATTCCATGTGAGTTAAAGAATGGAATGGCTCGAATTTGCTGGCAAATTATGTACAACTAGTGGCACGTAGGCTGTCGACACAAGATGTTATAAATATAATGAGCTCCGTTTAGCGAAGGTCGAAGTGAATGACATCTACCTTATCGCGCCTAAAGTTTTGCCCTGAGTATTAGAAGCAATATTCCTTGATTCCAAAGGCCGATATTTTTAAAGTGTATAATGTCGTCCAATTTAGTGGTCATCAGTAACACATTGCTCTTCATTCTTCAGTTACGTTTTATATACGTTTTATCGACTGTTTCATCATCATTGTCGCTACAATAAAAAATGGTGCTTTAGATCTTTGTTAATTTTCTCTTGCACTGTCTTAACAAATAACATTGCACAAGCTTATTTACTCTTACGTGTAAGTATAAGAAATATTGTATTTATATTGTAGCAATGCTGCATAAATAACAATTACAGTAATTATTAACAGATGGCGTAGTGCTAAGCATGCCAATCTTTTAACGCTGATATCCCGGGTTCGAATCCTGGTTAGAGTATGGTTGTCTACGCCTTTTTTATAAAAATGGATTTATTGAATCAGTGTTCATGGTTGAATAAAATGCACCCAATAGGTAAAGACTAAGTATTAATGTTATTATTACTCTATGAATTACTATTTGCGCAACAAGAGATAATTCCACATAAAACAAAGAGTGTCGCTAGTATACGATGTATTAAGATTAAAAATCAAGAATATTATCTTTGCCTTCACCACGAATTCGTTCTTAATGTAGATACACATATTTTCTCTCTAATACCTTTCCTTGGATTTGGAATGCTAATAAATTCAATGCTGAGGTTCGTTGAGCATTAATGGAATCTATTTATGGAATTTAAGGCTCAGAAAACATGTGATTATTATTTTCTAAAGTAGTCCCATTCCATAACGGGTCGTAAAATTGCAATTGTACGAAACTATATTATCTCCTTATACGCTGGAACATGCATCTATGAATTTTGAAGAATGTGGCAATTCCCTCTGCGGAAGAGATTAATACTGTAGATCATAGGCTTCCAATGTATTACGACCCTCGGATCCATAAAGATTTAAGAGGGTCCATGTCAGAAAAAATAATTGGGGAACCAAGATTTTTTTAAATTTTAGGAATTTTTAGAGTACATATTTAAAAGTCAAAAATCTCGTTTTAAAGAATGATATAATCTAATGGAAACAAGATGGTGCTTTTTCACAGAAAATTAACAGATAAATTCAATTACAATTGCAGTAGGATCCAGGGGAAAAATAAATGTTTGGGAAGCTATGCTGTAGATGGTAAGATTATTTTTTGCTGAGATTCACTCAGAAATCCTTGTCCAACAATACATTATTTTTGCGTGGCACGACAAAGAAGCGATCTTTAATGCTAAACATGTAAAACTCCAAGTGTCCCGAAACCTGTGATCATTTCTGTTAGGGAAAGTCGTAAAATAATCATTTAACGACATTCCGTCTGTGATAGTGACTCGATATTTTTAATTTACTTGCTCTACTCCAAAGTATTTCTGTACTCCTGTAGTAAACACGCCCTTTCACTCTCTACATATTTAGATCCCCATTTTATACGCTTAAAAATGTCCTCGCAGCGTGAAAACCAGAGGTAAGACTTCTTCCTGAATATACACAGCCGAGGAAAAAACCGAAAACACGGGACGATAATTGCATCCTACTCACGTTGCGCAAAGGTTGCATTCGTATGGAGGGACTCTCACGCGTTTTATGCTTCGACAACTCCCTTGCTGAAGGAGCGATTTTCGATTGATTTACAATATTGTTTCCGATAGCCTCCGATTATCGCTTCGAACGAAGGAATATTTTCACACCTCCGAGACGTGATTTCCCGTAATGCCTATTTCACGGGCATAAAATAAATACGGGAATGTGAATATTTAAGGAAAGTATCTTTCTTAGGAGCGTCGCGGTCGCTTCGTCAACATGGTTTTCCAGTTGCGGACAAGTTCCTGCGACACGCATTTCGCTGTTCGCTGCGTTATTGGTTATTCCAGGAGGTCGGTCAAGCGGAAGATTTTCCTACTACAGCAGCTAAGCCCATAATTGGATTTGTTTGGGTTGACTGCTGTGTACAGAACGTATGTGCGCATAATCGAGAAGAGATATCAAAGTGAAATAGAATAAAATACCAAGTGCATGAACCAGGTTTAGCGTAAAACGATCAGAAATACAAGGAAGATCAGATTTAACACACTTTAAATTTCAGATGATTTAAAAATCATGATTGATGTGTAAAAAAGCAAAACTTTCTCTGAAAAGTATTCAGCCCTATGGTTGGATTGATCCGAGCTTTAATTAATATAGCCCTGTAAAGGTGACGAGGCATACTATTCGAGATGAGGAGTGTTGTAATTTTCCTTTGCTTTCCTCACTTAGCCAGAATATAATGAATGGCAAATACCTCATAAGAGCTGCACAACGTCTCCCTGATTTACACATAGAGTTTAATAAAGATCAACTAGGTTAATTGATCGTATTCAGTAGCCATGAGTAAGTCTAATACAAAAGTAAATGAGTGATGCAATTTTTGTTTTTATATTAAAAAAAGGAAACTACTCCATTCATAAGGATAAAGGAGCATCAACCATGATGATATCATATGCTTTTTATCGTTACGCATAAGATTCTTATGACAGGATAGCATGCCTAGGTAACCTTCTGGAAAAGAATATCATGCTTTATTATAATGATCCATTGCTGTTAACAAAGATAAATTTAAGAAAGTTACTAATGATTTGCGATATCTGAAATATTTCTATTAATTTCAGGAATTCATCGAATTGATTATTTAATAATTAAGATGTTATTCCTTCGTTCATTCTGTACCACTCCACTATAAGTAATAGTCACTAAAATTATTCATCACTAAATGAAAAACACTCAAGTGTGTGTAATAGATAGAAATGAGTAATTGAAAAAGAGGCTGTAAAGCTATTATTCAATCAAACTCTTAGGCTTAACTCTACAGTAAAAGATTTTACTACACATTATTCTTATTTTACAAAAGCACATAAAATGGGCAACTTCTCAGTGGTCATGTCACAATTAATACATATTTACACACATCCAGTCCCAATCTAAAAATGTTCATATTTTTACTTTACTTTAATGTGTTTGTTAACGAGAAAGCACAAAGTACCTTTATTTGAAATATTTAATTTGATGATTTTTATGATTCAGAATTATGGAAAACAAATTGAGGCAGATAGACGAATGGCAACCAACTAATGTTAAATAGTTATCCACTTTAGTAAATTTTTCCAAGAGGTACAATAAATGGAAAGAGTTCTACAAGAAGAATAGTTTAGCCAGACATTGACCCCTCACCTTGGGGCTATCCTCAGTTCATTCAGAATAAAATCAAATATTTTTATAGGCTTGTTCCCGCATTGGTCCGAGGAAACTAGCCACTGAAACAAAACATAAGGAGTTTCGACAGGGACTAAATCTTTCCCCCTCCGATTGAATTGCATGCAGCGTCTGGGAACCCCACTACCGTGCAGAACTCCCAAACGATCCCCGCTGCACACTCGGGCGACATTCCTTGTCCTCCTCTTCTTTTTCCCGACTCACTCTTCCTGGAAAAGAGAAGATTCATTTGTCCCTCCCTGCTTCGTGCACAAGACATCGCGATTTTTATTTCTCCGTAGCCGGCAAAAAAGGAAAGGGTTGGCGACTTGAACGCCCGCTGCATTTACGACACGGCTTTTAAAAATACCATTCCGTTAGAGACAATAGAATGGCTGGTTCGATAGATCGATGGCGACAATCGATAGTAAATAATAGGGAAGCCTTTCATTTGACGCTAACTGCCCAAAGGTAGGACATCTTTTACGAGTAAAAACACAGTGTCCCGCTGATATTGATTTCTGTCATGTGTTTTCTTTCCCATTTTGGTCTCGTAAACGCTCGCGGTGCGTGAATTTATGGTTTTTGGATGCTTTGACTGGAAAGTTGTCTCATGTTTGACCATATTTATGGCAGCTTTGATTTTATCTCGGTCTGCGTTCTAAGTTTGGATTTCTATGAGAAAACATGTGTCCAACTAGAGCATTCCTGTATTTTCGTGTTTTTTCTTATCGTCGAAGAGGTGATGTTTACCAAAGTAATGACAATTTTACAGCTAAATGTGCAAGGAAGAAATCCACCATGTTAAATATGGTTAGGTTTCCGTAAAGTCCTCCTTTTTCCTGTTTTGGAATTCCAGCAGAACTAAATATTCCAACCTCTGTATATTGAAGTAAAATAAGAGAAAATTTTTTTAAAGTATGGAAATATAGTTTTCTTATAAATTTAAGAGAAATTAACCAATTGAAGACTACTTAGCTTATCTTAGTTTATGGTGTAATTAAAAATATTTAGATTCGTTATGATCGACTTTCTATAGTGAAGAAATTGACATAACTTTCATTACCTAGTCTCTGTGGCATTCTATTTAATAAGGACAAAAATTGTAGGTATGAGTTTTAGTCCTTAAAAGTATTTCTGGAGTTTAAAACTTTCTTTTAATGCTGCGTGCTTTTTCAAACATTAATAATATAACCTACTCTTTAATAAATCCTTAAGAAAACTCCTTAGTCAAACGAAAATTAAATGCTATAAGAAGATTAATGAAGTTAAAACCAATTTGGTAAAGACTTTGAAGTTGGTCTTTCATGATAAATTTTAATAACTAATATATTTATGCTAACATAACCTTAATCTCACAATATAACCTTTCATACATACGGTTACATTGCTGACTTGTATAATGGTATCAGTAAGATAAATTACCAGAGTATTTTGTCCCCTCTCAAGGAAACAAAGGGCGGAATCCAGTTTTCTTTTCTTTTCTCTGACCTACTCTCGGGACGCAGTGGGTCCATGCAGCTGTGCACTTAGTGCATGAGCATCACGTCTCTTTCAAAAGTGTCCAAATTAAGACAGGTCCAGAAAGAAATCGGCGATTTCCGCCAGTCTTCGCTATAAATTGAATGCTTTTACAAGATAGCTTATCCTTTTCGCTACATTTACTTGAAGGGAAAATTCACTCATAATTGTAGCAAGGGTTGCCATTCATTTTTAGAGCATCTCATTGATCATTACCGATTTTTTTATTTTAATAACTCTCCATTAGGGGGGAGCGTTTCTATAAAATATATATGATTTAATAGAAATTTAATAGAATGTCTAATTTGGACAAATTTGTTTATAAAATGTATTGTAAGAAAAACCACGAATTTTATACATGTAATGTATTATTTTACTATGAGATGACTTGAATTTAGCAAATACTGATTGTTTGAGGCATGAACAATAAAACAGAGATATAAAGCGGCATAGATTATAGCATAGCAGTAGCTTGGATTTTATCATGAAAGAATAAAACCTCTATCAATTGTTTTAGGAACGTTTTTGTGGAACAAATGGAACGGAGGGACTCTATAAAGTAAAGAAATGAATATTTTTAGTTTATTGACGAGATATGTATGCTAAAACAATTTATATATATTGACGAAAAATTTCTCTGCCCTTGCTTGATGATGAAGCAATGTGTCGAAATCTAAGTAGAAAATATAAATTATCTCATAGGTACTTATAATAGTGTTATCTTTGTATCTAACCGAGTTATAACAACCTCTTACTAATTTTAGCAAATGATGGAGATGAAGTTTTACTAAGCTCAGGAAAGCGTGTAACTTAAACCCAAGGTTATACAGGAAGTGAAAAATAGTGACTTAGCTGGGATTCGTATCCATATTTACAGGAATGTTATTTACAGAAGTGAGAAGGACGTAGCTCGGTAGTTTAGTCGGTAAGAATACCTGGCCGGAAAGTGGAAGACCTCGGTTCGAGTCCCCACCAAGTCACTTATTGTAAAACCTCTTACTAATAATTTAACCTTGATTAGAAGTCTTAAGAATACCGAAAATAAATATAATACCTAGCCTTATATAGAACTTCCTAGAGAGAAAAATGACGAGCAGCTTATAAAAGCTAGATCCGGAATATAAAGAAGTCAAAATTCTAGCAATAGAGTAGCTATTCTTGAGGAAGATTTTGTTTCAACCCACGTGTTTGGTATTTTAGCGCTACCAACTGTGAACATAGGAGCTTTCTCCACCAAAATTCTAGTAATTTGATATCGGAAATCTTCAGATGATGGTATTACTAAACATTAAGATGCTGTTTCGACCTTATTATGTTATCGCGATGACCTGTTACATCCGGATGAGCCCGGCGCTACAGTTCTCTCGATCTCGCGAGATGCCGCAGACAAAAAAGTTCAAGAATCGAAGTTTTATAAGGGCTTAACAGTTAGAGATTCCTCATTTTAATAAGATGATTCCTCGGAAGCATTCGGATATGGAAGCAATTTCGATGCCATCGGGCAATCCCAATGGCTCGCTTCGACAGCACCTGCCCGTCTGCGCCTGTTCGAAGATCTGAATATCAAATACGAGAGGCTGTGAAATGAAATTCGAGACCCTCTCCCTTTTGATTCCTCTTCTTGCGGAGTTCTTCCAAACGTTTCAACACTTGGAGCGGGATCGCTTTTTATTGATGTGCTAGTACGTGATGATCCGATATGATAACTACCCGTACAGCTAAATCGCTTTTCGGCATTATATAAACCATTTTATAGAGCAGTATTTTATTAGCGTATTTGCAGGTGTGGGCTGATAGAATTTTTTGTATATCAATTGAATTTTAAATGCAGTTATTTGCTGTATTAATCAAAAGAAGCGAAGGTACTACGTGTAATATATTTCAATTGATTTTATAACTCTTATGATCGATTGAGCATTTCATACATACTTTTGATAGTACTAAAAATGTCTAATGACATTAATAAACATAATCTACAGTCTATAGATGACGTAAGTTAAGGTAATATCCGTAAGGTAATATTTTTTCATCGTAAATATCTTCTAAAGGTACCCCCGTGGTACGCATCTATAAATAGAACAGCAATAAAAATATTAAATGTAGTTATTTTTGGCACAATATGGTTGAATTCTAATTATGGTGGATTTAAATCTTAAATTATTCTGCAAATTTTGAGCATTGACTTTTTTATGGGGTTCAGAAAAGCTACAACATTTTAGTTTAGGTTCTTCAAGGCGATTTATAATATTTTAATGATTTACATATAAATTCCCTCTGATTGGTCAATTTTTTCCTTTTGGAACTTAAATTTAAATAAATGAAGCAACTCTGTCCTCTTAAGGACAAGTAGTCTCGGTGAAAATTTTATCTCTATATATATTGTTTATAAAAATACATCCATATACATACAATAAGTAAACATCCTCGACAAATGTGCATTCAGCTTTGAAAATATTCAAAAGAATTTCTTTCTATATATGTTGAGATGAGCAGGACCAGAGGAAGCTCAAGCTTGAAGAGTGTATCGTATGTGTTGCACTGTCATAAGTTGGAACCTTTTATATTAAATATAATTATCAGGTTCTAACTAACTAATTAGTTTAACTGACTCCAAAAGAGGCATTCTTCTTGGCATTCTATAAGGAGAAACCTTAATCACCGACATAATTCAACACCAATTATACCTCAATGGCTTTCATGTCATTACAGCCATGAACTATTCAGTAGTAAATTAACACACCTTTCATATCTTTAGTTTTATGTTTAGTCAAGTTACTGAAATGAAATCCGGAAACATATAAGTGGAATTATGTTTTGAATATTTGTAAAGCATATCACACGATGTAAGGAACATCTCAACATGTATTACATATTTAATACGTAATATATTTCACTTTCGGTATACTCTCGAGTTTGGTGGTCTTCGAGATATTGGTGTGTTCCTATCACCTCAACTGACAAAATCCCCTAACATGGGATTTTGTAAGTTGAAGTGATAGGAATGCAAGCTAACGATAACTAACTAATTATTTTGTCCTAGGTAACCAATATTTTGGTTTCGGAAGGTTGCTGATGTATTTCTCAAGCGCTTGGACCGCCTATGACGATTTAGGAAATCCTAATACCAACGAATGATGTAATAAAAATGATTAATATGTTTATGATTTTGAGAGTGACCAATATGAAATATTATTCGGTATAATTATTTTAATGGCTGTCATCTAATCCCAGTCTTGAACAATATTGATTCAAATGCCGTAGTAATGGCTTAGGAAACTCTTCTCTTCATCAATCATAGTTCCCTAGCGTAACATTCAGTACCCTTTAATTGTGTAATGCTTTGAGAAATTATGGATCTGCAAAAATCACCCAACGCTAGAAGAAAATCGGCGGACGATGTACTGTTAGGAATCATGAAGCCACTAAGTCAGTACACTGCACTAATTACGCCGAGAAAGAAAGGAAAATGAAAGGGAACACAACTCGTTACCGTAATTGGAAGATTCGGGAGGAGATGCATTTTGATCGCGAGCTCTACCAGTTGATGGCCCTTTTTTTAATTCGAAAACAAAACTTTAATCGCCATATCTCCCGAGATGATTTATCGGCCCAATTTCCCCATTCCGTTAGCCAAACCATAAAGCGTACTCGCGGTGATTTTTCGCTCGAATACCCCAAAATAACAACGGACCCTTGAGCCGATTTTAATCCCTCGTATTAAGCGCTCCGCTCGGCCAAATGCCCGTCTTATCTCCCGCAACATATCCACCGACTGACTTATCTCCGTACAAATCTAACGACGCCGCAGTGGAAATAAATTACCATTAAAGGAAGGCGGGCGGGGATGGGCGATGGAGGACGTTTACAAATGGCGCAAAGCGTCGACAACCGTTTGGAATAACTGGTGGCTTGCGTGTTTTTTGCGTCATTCCCTTCCCGAAGATCGTAGTTCGTTAGCTGTGAATGTGTGTGAGAACCCCATTCCGAACGGGAAGTTATTTTTTGAGAGATTGATCGTAGGGGCATCCGATTAATCAAGCCCGTGTTAATCATTGTTTTATTAAACACAAGACTTCAAAATTTTTGAAGCTGTTTTTCAGTTTTTGAAACTCTTTGACTATTCGTACTACCATCTCGAATTTAATATGAACCAATTAAAATTTTGCTAACACTAATGTGGTAACTCTTACACTAATTTATACCTAAAGGGACTACGCTGGTTATTTGATCACCTTTTAGTGTTTTAGTTCCAAGTCTTTTAAGTTTTTAATTTTTTCAAACTCTTTGACTTTGTGTGTTACCATTTCAAATTTAGTATGAACGAATTAAAATTTTGCTAACATTAAGAGGGAATTTTTTACAACATGTTATACCTAGAAGGACCGCTGGTGGTTATTTGACTATTATCTCCTTTGAAGCCAAATATTTTTTAAATAAATTCCTTCAGATATTAATAATTTAATAATATATTACATTAATGACCATATAAATTATGTTTCAAAGGAACTTGAGTAAAGCGTGATTGTTATTCAAAGAGAATAACAATCACAATACAGTGAAAATAATGAACCCATCGCTGTATCTATAAATTTGTTTATAAATTATTATTCTATGGAAAAACAGTTATTTAATGTCGCTATAAGTATATGGATGTGCCTTATATAAGCATTTAAACTCTTCCAAAATGCAAAGAAACTAATAAAATAGGTACAGAGAAGCGAAGTGGTCAAATTACCACTTCCCGTCCTTCTAGAGTTAAAGTGTAACGAGCGGAGGATTTTCCGAGGCCGTGAACTCCATGAGAGATATTTCTCCGTAAATTACTCGGAGATGAATGCTTGGTTTCGAATGCTTTCCAGTGCAGTTATAATATATGGTGTTCAAACCTCACAAAGGAGCTCTCGAAATACGTGTGTGATATATTTTATAGATTTGCATTTAAATTGGTCTGAAGTTGTTCCATTTTCATCTCTTTAATTTATAATGTGTAGTAATTTCAGAAGTCATTTGAAGATTTGACTCGTCGTACACATAAAGTTATGGACTTGGGAATTATATCTGAGTAAGAAATTTCTCTTCATTGAAGAAGAATGCAAATAACGAACCACAACTTCTTACATCATAACAGTAGATTAATCTTACTACGTCCAGTATACAATTAAATTGCATCTTATGATATACCAAGCACCATCAGCTTTTCGCCAAAAATTTACAAAAAAAAATTGTAAATTATATTCATGAGAAATACAAAATAAATTTACCTTCACTGAATAAGAAAGTAAATAAATAGTCACTACTTCTTGCGTCTAAACAGTAAATTGTTCTTGAATCATTTTGCATACTATATTATGCCGTCTATGCAGCATTTAATGGGTATTATCTTTAAGATATATTGATCTCACCTTCCGTAAGATTTGGGCTTTTTCTTTGGACCCTATGTAGCAAGCCCTATCCTATTCGCTCATTCTACAACTTTTCATGAATACTAAATGAATATTCCTACTGAACAATGCCTGGCAAAGATTCAAGCCTAAATAATGTGTAGCCTGACCGAAATTATCCAAATCAAAATCTGGAAGATGCTGAGAAGTGGAGAGACAGTTCAGAGAGAATCTTTCTCTTATCATTCAGCATCAAAAGTATGAATATTTATTAGGGCACTCGCAAAGTCTATTCAAAAGCAATATCGAGATATTGACACCTTGATTCCGTCCAAAAGATAGTGTCGCATCATACTCTTTCCTTTAGATATGAAGAATCATTCATCTTATTTCTATAAGAATTTTTCTACAACGTTCCATCTCGTTTTGCTCTGTCAATTGGCAATACAATTATTTAACCACCTAAGTATGAGAGAATTAGAAATAAATATTACCTTATTTTATCGTTCGCTAAAGGATTGGCTTATTGTGCGTTTAATATTTCCTCTCTCACATCCGCTAGGTAATTTGATATTTTTAGGGTATGAAATGAAAATTTATTTCATTAATCATCAAAAAGTGGTGGCTCTTTTTGGTAAAGGTTGTACCAAAACATTTGACAGTTGTAATAACCTCTACACTAGGTTAACTAGAAAGTGAGACAATTTACTAAAATATATTCAAGCAATTTAATAAGATTTAATTTTGGAAGAATATTTGCTAGTAAAATTCAACCGTCCGAAACAGTTCTTATGTGGCATTAATACAGTATAGATATTTTTATGGTTGAGGGTAATGTTGATTCGAGGTTAAACCTAAATATAGCATTCCCAATATTTCTCTCTTAACGTAAGTCAATTGTATATCAATTTTATTTCAAATTTAGGTGCTGGAGATGTTGAGGTAAAATGAGATAAAATCTGTGCAGTACAGAGGCAAATTCTTCGAAAAAAAATTCCACGTGCAATACACTCAAGCGAACCCAGCTTCAAGTAAGCTCATAGCTTAACAGAATAGAAGCTGAACATGAAATTTTACTTAGCACGAGGAAGCGTGCGCTAAACGCCCAAGGTGTGAAAAATTGTGACATGACTGGGACTCGAACCAAGGTCTCCCACTTTCCGTGTAGGTGTTCTAACCACTAAACTTCCATGCCACTCCAACTCCACTCTTGTTATAGGATATTTCGAGGAATCCCCTCAAAGGAAACAAGAAAGAACTTGAACATGAAATTTTACTTAGCACGAGGAAGCGTGCGCTTGGTGGTCGGTGCCACTATGTGGAGCGCCACATAGTGTCTTGAACATAAAGCATCCCTTTGGGGTTGCATGGTAGTTTAGTGGTTAGAACGCCTGCCCGGAAAGTGGGAGACCTGGGTTCGGGTCCCAGTCATGTCACAATTTTTCACTCCTTGTTTAACCTTAACAGAATAGACTTCAAGTCCGAATATGTTACTTTAATATAAATTTAGGATAAATTTTGGTTCATTAGTGTGATATATTTTCATATAATTGGTCAATCAAGGAATTGATCTTTCAAAGAATTTGTACTCCAAAAGCCTGAGGTTTAATCGTGCGTGCCATTCATACAGTTAATTGAACCTGCCAATTACCACCCCCAAATATTTCAGGATACTACTAGATCACAAGCTATCCCCTAGATTCTCCCTAATCTTCCAAGCCATGAGCTTCCACACACACTTTCCCTTACAACACAATAACCCCTTCCTCTTAACTCACAGCGTAACCGAATCCTTTTGAGGATCAACCGCGAGGTAGCAGCGAGTGAAAGTTAACAAGAGGTTTGGAGCCGTTTTAATAAAACATTATCCTCTCGCGAAGAAAAATTCACGTCGACCGATTAAGCGGCGCTCACTGGGTGCATGAGGAAGTCCGTTTGAGCAGGGGAGTGGCCCTTTTTGAAGGGCGTGCGGCGCGAATTCCGCGTGTAGTGGCGCCCTCAAGGAGGACGCGGGGGATGAGGTAGTTGGAGACAAAACGCTCTCCAACAAAATAAAAATGATGTAGTTTTTAAAGGGGCCAGCTGCCTCGCACCTTGGCCCCTCTTCGCGACAATGATAAAATTAATGCGCCGAGTTTCTTCCTTTTGCGTCTCTGCACGAGCCAAGCAGGGCGTGCGCCTTCTGGGGCTTTCCATCTCCGCAAACCCACGCACGTTCCGTGGAAGGGGAACGCAATACCGGTATCGCATTTTCCTCGGTTCCGAAATGCCGTTTGCTCGGCGTGAAACAGTGCTGTCGGGAGAGTCCAAATTGATCAGTGGTTCGCTCGGAAAGACATCGGATGTCTTTCTTCATAAGGTATTTGTACCTGAGGTGTAAATGTACTCTTTGGTAATGTTCGACGTAAACGATGCTACGAGTGTTCTTTTTCTCTTTTTATAGTTTCTTCTTTTGTAAGCTTGGGATATTGGGGTAAGACTAACAACACGAGTGAAATTCCTCAAAAATTATAATTATATTTCGTTTGTTAGTTCATGAATTCTATCAATATTACCGATTTTTCATAACATATGTAATTATTTTAATGAAAGTTAAATGTTTGAAATTGATCCACTCTTCATTCAATCGACTGGTCTTCTCGAATTATTTACATTGATTAATTATTAATACACTCTCTTATAATTGATACAGAGAACGAGTAAATATTAACCCTTATGTTATTCGTTTCAGTAAAAACGGTCGATGATAAAAGTTATCTGTGATAGTCGTCTTTAATTAATTTCAGTTTTATTGTGCCATATTTCCATGGTTTAAAATTTGTTAGTTTCCTTAAAATGAACCCCATTTTTCGGTAACCAAAATCATAGGAAATAATATTTATAGTCCATCTTATAAGGAATAATCAGTAATTTCTGAAATATTTTCAGTTGATTATTTTTGTGATTGTGCCAAATATTACGAAAGTAAATGGCATTTCATTTTTATTAGATAAAAGAATAAACTACAGACTTGGTGAACATAAAATGGCTTCTATTATTGAGATATTCACATAATTCAGAGGAGAAAGTTTTCTTTCAATTGGAAATCATCTATTTGTCCACTGACATTAATTGCGAAGTATAGATGTATTAATTTAGGAATATAAAGTAACATAAAATAAAGTAATAACGCCTCATTTATTTACAGGCTTTCCTTCTAGCACGCATAAGAATTTTAAGAACATTCAATACCGATTTAAATTAGCAAATTCTCACACTACTCGACTAGAAATGTTTGTCTTATACGCAAAGATCTCCTACCACAGACCGATCTAACATTTTCTATTGGACCAGCGTAAATCGATTCGCGGCCAAGAGAAAAGACGCGTTTGTGGTGGGAGGCAACAGGTGTCGCCTTTTCGGCGCTGCGCGATTTTCTTTTTTTTTCTCGAGAGGGAGAGTGCGCCTGCGACAAGGAGGTTGAGGGACTAAATTTCTTTCCCTCTTGTTCTGCAAGGGCGTTTATTGTAATTGCGACTTTTTTCCTCCCTCTTCTCCGCGACATCTGTCTTTCATTGCCCGTATTCGCTCGCTTTCGCTTTCGGCCCAATTGTTTTTTATTGTCTTTAGGGGCGACGGTGGTGACTTATTCGAGCTGCTCCCTTAAGGTGCGTTCACACGAGGGGACTTTTGACGCGCGGGTTTTATGGTTGAGGCCGGATGGGTTGCAGCTCGCATTCACACGGAGGAACTTTTTGAGGGTACGCGCGGCTTCTAACGGTACTTAAATCTCCGCTGCGGCAAAGCCGCGACGCTGAGTTGCAAACCTGTTCACACGTAGCAACTTGGCCCTCCTGCATCATCAGGCGCCAGTTCTCAGTGGATGGGATTGGAGTCAAGCGGAAGAAGGCTATCAGTTCATCTAGTTGTGTAGTGTAGTATATAGTAGTGTATTGTGTGGTGTAGTATATTGTGTATGAAGTATAGGGTATTGTGTTCATTTTTGTATTTACTTGTTTAATTAGGTCCTTAGTTGTAAATATGCCATCATTTATTCTTTTCTTTGATTACAACTTACCAATGTTTCTCTTTATAGGGGAACCTCCATTAATCATAATTGTTCACAAACCTTCAAGAAACCGTATTTGAAATATTCTTGGAGCTTTGCGAACAACTCTGTGAACAACTGTCTCAACAGCCGTGTTCCTTTTATTCCAAAATTTTAATTAACTTATTGACAGTATCAATAGCTTTTTTACAATTTTTCACTCGTTATAAATCTTTGTGACTCATTTCACGCTGACGCATACATATCCATATATTGACTTCGGTATTAGTGTACATCAAATTCGATCGGATTTTTTATAAATAGGGTATACTTAAAACTGTCCATTATCTGAGGCTGCAATTGTTCGATTTGCCTTGATTTTTACTTGGTTTATATCAGAATGTTTAAACCTGCGAGAAGGTTGGTGTACGCAAGGGCGAGACAGAGTTAAGGATGTAATTAATTCCTCATACTTCATTCATAGAGGGTATAGTTTAGTGCTCAGAATTTAAGAAAAAATAATGCTTGAATAAATTGGGTAAAGGTAAAGAATAAAGGAATACTCAAAGGAAGTGAAAGTGTCATTCAGGCTTGGGAGTGGGAATGCATTCCTAGAAGAGATTAAGAGACTGGGTTTTTCTCACAATTCTGTGTGTTCAGACTATTGATAAATTCTTTCGAAATAAGGTTGGCACAAGGGTCTACGAACTCATTCAAAGACAGGAACGATAGCTAAAGATAAGACATCCTACGAATACTATAGGGACCTCCTGCGCAGGAGGTGGTCTACCTTTTCACATTTTACTTGTTGGGAAGGATATACATCCTGCTGAGGATTCTCTTACAAGATAATCAAAGCTACTGCCGACACTTTCTGGTTGAGATGACGACTATTTTAAACAAATTCTTTGCACCAATCTCTTAACCCGTTTTGAAAAAACAACTGAGTCACTGATGACATTATGAAATCAGGTCTTCATTTAAGAATGGAAGGAGAGCATACGCGCATTTCGAAAGCATTTGGAATAGAAGAAATAATGAGAAATCTTAAAGTTAAAGTTCATTTATTTATGAGGTTCACTTTGTCATAAGTTTAATTTTGTGCAAATGTGCGAGGTTATTTTCCGAAATTTTTACTTAGAAATATAATTTCTAAATAAATAAAATAATTTTTAAATTCAGTAGTGAGATAGATATACCGATGAGAATAGTCCCTCCTACTGCTATAGCATTCAAACTTCATTTTTATTTTTTATCTGCACCACTATCCGAGTGGTTTAACACAACGCATATTCGTCAACTCTCTGCGCGGCATGCGGAAAAGTTTCAGCCGGTTAGAACTTTGCGTCAATGTTGCAGGAGCCTAAAAAGCCCTATTCACACGGAGCGTCTTTGCCGCACAAGAAAGCCGCAGACACCCGCTCTCAAGGTCACAAAAGTTGAGCCGCACAGTCGTTCACACGTCGCAATATTTGAGGCGCGCGGCATTTCGGGACGCGCTGCAAGAAAAGTCCCCTCGTGTGAACGTACCTTTAGTCTGCCGGGAGTGGCCGACGAACAAAGGGCTTTACATTGGTGATTTCTTGCGGACAGTGCAGTCCTTTATCAACCTAGTAGAAAGCAATCTTTTTCGAGAAAAGCTAGACTACCTACTCCAGGGGGCCTGGACCACTTACCCAGCCTTCTATCCCTGCCAAATTCACAATTCCTAATTCATCCACACTCTTCCTTCGACCTTTACAATCCCAATTCCTTTGTCTATAAAGTATTCAGTCCGATGGCCTGTTGGTACCTCATCCCCCCATATGGGAAATGGTGCTTACTAAGCAGGATGAGGAGTGAGGTAGTTTGCTTTAGCATTCCTCACTGTGCCAGAAAGTTGTGCATTTTTACGTGAGTTAAGCACAATTGCTTTACGATAATATTTACTTGGCATTCCATAAGGAAAAACTTTTATTAGTACCGATAATTAGCGTCAATTATTTTTCAGTAGCTTTCGTTTTATCACACATATATAGAAAACAATGATAAAAGTAATGAAAGATATATTTTTCTGACTAAATTCTGTACTAAATGGCAAATGAAAAATAATCCATCATCAGAATACAGTAGCAGGATCCTCTATATCTCTTTCTCCCTAATTATATCCTTCCGAAAGTGCTGATACATTAAAAAGATTCTTGATCACCGGTCGATGAATAATCAAAGAATGTATAACAAAACTGAGAGATCAAATAACGAAAGCTAGAGCGTGTGAGAAAAAGTTCCTAAGGTTTGGAGAAGTTAGTGCTTCGGAGGATTTCGCGCGAAGCATTCAAAGAAAGGGGTGCACGAAATACAGGTCACCTTCATTGTGGCTTATTCTTACTCAGACAATAGATTTTCGATCATTCATCGTTGCGTAGATTAAAATAGACTGCGTAGATAAAAACCTAAATTTAACACCTGTACTTTGAAAATTGTACTTAAACTGCAGTCCTTCAGCTTGATTAAACGCCAAAAGCATTAGTGGGTCAAGATTACATTAAATTTAAACTTTAGAGGTCGATGTATTTTACCCAAAGATGACCATTCTTACAATTTTTACGATTAAATTCTTACCAAAACATTTACTTGATCTCTTTTGAGAAGCTTACTTATTACTTATTATTATTATTCAGAAGCTTACTTACTTATATATTCAGAAGTTTCCTACATCACCACAGATTTACTCATTGAGAATAGCGGCAACCTTGTCCATAATGGGATGGTCATCATTTATCCCAGGTAATGAGAAAGGAGAAATTCTTATTTTCGTATCTCCAATGCAAATAAAACATCCTGTGTTGATTTCGTCAGATCCTCCAATCCCTGGTTAACCCCGTGAAATTGGCTATTCTTTCCAACTCGTATTTTTTAGTAGACTCTGACTCTGATTAGCTATAGCCCATTATCTTCGAGGAGAAAGTAGTACTTATTCTTAACCAGCAATTTGATGGAAGCGCTTGAAGCAAGAGTTGATTCTCACGGCGATAACATCATTGGCGAATTTATGAAATGAATTCGATTTTCTTCATAAGGTCCAGTGGGCATAGAGGTCGAAGATAAAGCTTGGATCTGCACAGTGTCACGGTACATTAATCAAAGTTTTCATCTATAGACGACTACCCAACGATTAGTAGCAATTATTAAGCTTTCCTCTAATTACTCTAGGGATAAGGAAAGGAATTTATAATAAGAGTAGCTAATTAGTGCTTATTGATCAAACAGGATTTCGAATAGAAAATATCCCGTTATTTTCCCCACTATTCATGCTGTTCTTTAGTTTTAAACTCAGAATTGAAACTCAAGTTTCAATTTTATTTTGAAAACGATAAAGCTTAACTAGATAAACAGTATGATCCAACCTAGAGTACGTTTTTTATATTAACTCATCTTATAAGTAGAAACAAATAATAGGTGAAAAATTAACATACTTCATATAAATATAAAAAAACATTTTCTACTGGAAACTTTTTAAAATGTTTATAAACGGATTTATATTTTGTCAGAAATGAGCAATCAGGAGGGTAGGCCTTGGTAAGGAATATTTTTTAATCATGGATATGAAATTATCGACAGATTCTCCCATTGATAAATTATAATTGGCATGTCCCATGTATGTCTGATCAATGAACTCCACAAATAAAACGTAGATGATGTACGATTTTCTAAGCGAAATAATACCAATTGATGAAACTACATCAACAGTTATGATTAAAATCAAGTCTTTTTCAAATGAAACGGCAAATATTATTATAGATTAAACTCTTACGAATTATTTTAAATATAGCCCAACATCTTTTTCGAGTGCTCAATATTTATGTTGAAATACGAATACCATTAGTTCATACCTTTTTATGTCATTATTTATTGCCCTTACCATAATGAAATCACGTAGTTCACATTGCCATTTCATTGATAAACATTTTTGAAGGAGTTTACTCTTAGCAACCACGTTATAACCTAGGCACCCATAGCAATTCTTTCTTCGTCCTAATATCATAAAAAATAGAAGTAATTGAGATAGCATTAATATTGGCAAAATTAGAATATCCCCAAGAGACTGCTAGCATTCGAACTTGGATTACCTCCGTCTACACTATCGCAACTGCAGGAACGGTAAATGACGTCTGGACCCGTATCCCGTCTCCCAATTTACGATACCTTTCCTTCTCCCTCTATATAAGGTCGCACGTTCAGGCGCGTGCCCAGGCACATAAATATTGATCACCTTCCTCGACATACGTCATTATCATTTCGGGAAGACAAAGAACGCCATTTATCCCCAATTCCCGGAGTTGAGAAAAAGACGTGGAATTGGAAGGACTAATTACCGAATTGAAACCACCCCACGCAAGTGAAAGTTGACCTGGTGCAATTGCATCGAGAAAGCGATGACCGAAAATCCGGAACCGCAAGTATCATAAAAGAGGGGCGTGGCATCTCGAAAGATGCGGTTCCGCGGAAAGGAGCAGGTGCCTCTAGCAGCCTCCCACTCTTCCCGAATAGGTAGGTCACGACGGAGTCCCATAATGCAACGGAACGGCATCGGGTCTGAATTAATAAAGACTTCCATCTCCTTTCCATTCTACTTTATTCTTTTCCCTGCGAAGGTGAGGAAAGATATCGACATCTGCTTAAAAGTTTTGTCGCACGAGGAGGTTGCGGTCGCGTCGTTTTTTCATTAAGACGCAGCTGCTCGTTTGTGGGATGGTTATTTATGAGTTAATGCATTGGGGAAATTTGTTCATTGTATTGCCCGCATTGTGGTGTGGGTATGTGGGAGTTGTCGATCTTACGAATCTGACCGTTTAAGTGTTATAGAATAAGATAGGTGAGATAATGGAATGACGTTTTTATGGTAGTAATCCCTATGAATGTGGGCAGCAAAAAGTAATAATTATTAAATAAATGATAAACAGAATTACCATTCTGAAATTATAATTTGAGAAACGCTACATTTATCTGAAGTAAAGAGTAAATATTTGCCCAAAAATTATATATCTTGATTGTAACAAAAATTTACAAGTTGGTCGAAGGAAAGTCTACATTATAGATACTCCCTCTGGATCCGAGGGTGAATTTTGATCCAATTCTTGTAGAACCAGTTGATTGTATGTTTTTACTAATTCACACATCTGTCTAGGGCTGCTATCAATAAATGAAAAGGAGAGAAGTAGGTATGTACTGATTAGCAAGTCATTTCTCAAATATGCAATAGAACATGTCTAAAAGAACAAACAACCATTTACTTACAATTCCAAATAAAAGGAAGTTGTGTGAAGAATTTCAGCCATTTCCAGTAATTCTTCCTCAATTTAGAATGATTATTTGGTATTCGTTGTCTTATGGTTACAAATACTTAAGGATATTAGGAAGATTTCATATCTGGAATTATTGTCTTTCTTTGAGGTGGTTTAATGACTTGCCATATCCTAAATAGGTTTCCTTGAAATGAGATGCAGGGATCAAGTCAGTTTTCCATACCCTTTACAATATGCGATTCCGCAAAGAAAATAAGATGCAAAATATGAAAAACAGTGCAGGAATCCCCTGAATAGAAGACGCCCTCGACATAAGTGCCACATTCACTCTTCCAGAGCGAAAGATATCTCTTCTTCTAAGTCTTTCGTAACAACTTATGGTTTGCATTAGAGAGTATTTACCCCGCAAATATCATTGGTCTTTTCACGATCTAAATGACTTCCTTCGAACTAATTAAATAATAT
Organism: Sympetrum striolatum; assembly: GCA_947579665.1. Classification (NCBI taxonomy): domain Eukaryota; kingdom Metazoa; phylum Arthropoda; class Insecta; order Odonata; family Libellulidae; genus Sympetrum; species Sympetrum striolatum. Next base: position 42,119,143 of record OX388349.1, read on the forward strand.
TAGTAGCTACCCTATATTGCGTCTTGAAGGATAATTGGATTCGAATTGAATAAGAAGGGATGAATGAAGACGGAGATGAAGAGACAGTGTGTGAGAATTGAGCAGGATATGAAGAGAGGCGACGCGAGGGGAAGGACGCCAATGAGGGAGAAGACCTTCGAGAATCCTCTGTGGGCACGTCCTTCGCGAATTCGTGCGGGTACTCCTGTCTCGCGACGTGCATGATCAAAGGTCTAACGTGTTCACCTGCATCACCACTATCTGTGTCTCAGCAAAAAGAACATCGCCAACCGTCTCTTTCAACGACCTCCCGTCCACCTTCCTAATCCTGCCATCTCTCGCGATCTTATAAAACGCCATTCGCATCTGTCCCCCATTCGGACATTCCCGGCTCGTTCGCCGCCACTTTGCGGATATTTTCGGCGGTCTTTCTCCTCATCCTTGGGACCCCTTGGCGCCGATGGTCTGTCTGCCGCTGTATTCGCGGGGAATCTTATTACCGCGGGCACGCGTCGAGTGCGCGTTCCCCTGCGAATTCGGGATAGGGACAAATAGGGGAGAGGTGGAGGAGATGGAGATAAGGGGGTATAAAGATGGAGATAGGGTCGGATGAGGGATGGAGAAACTGATAGATGGAAGGAATTGGGACTAAATTGTCCCACCTTTTATAGGACTATGGAAGAAGTGAAAGGGAATAAAGAAGGGAGTGATATTAGATTACAAACGATAATTCTTTTTACGAATAAGATGATGTAAGTTTTTTAAGGCACTAAGTACGACCAATATCTAAGAGGAGAATTAGAAACGAATGGAGAAAGATAAAAAAAGGAAATTACAGCAAGAAAGAGTAATGGATTTGAGAAGTGACTAAAGGTTTCTATGCATTTGATCTTTGAGATAAAGCTTTAGAACGAGAAACAGAGACCAACATGTGGGTAAACAAATTAAGGAGTAGGAAAGAAATAGAATTAAATCCCTCTTCTTCGCGAAGTAATTTATAGCACCTAGTGTATTAAGATAATTAGAAGCTGGTAGATTATATGCCATCTAACATTGGGAGTAAGAAATAAATAGGAAATGGTATCACTGTGACGTACTTACCTTTTTCAAAAAAAATATTTAGGTATAATTATAAAATTCAACTTCTTATCAGAAATGTATTCTTTGCAAAATGGAAAAAAGCATAAAATTGGTAATCACGATACATTTGCTTAAATATATTAGGTACTTCATGATGCTAAAAATGATGGAAATTTCCCCATACATATCAATTCACTCTTTTTAGAGAATGTCGCAAGTCGTCTCAGAATAGTTCGCTTATCTTTTTAATAATAACTACAGATTATTTCATGAAATTAATCTACCCAACTAATTGACCTGAGTGTAGATTTGAATTAGTTGACCAGATGAAGTATTATTTGAAGAAAAATCTACAGAAATGTATGTTAGTATTTGAACCGTTAAAAGTGGCAGATCATGCTCTAGTTTAACAATTTCTGCTATTTTAGTTATTATTTTACTCTTTCAGCCTGTTTATGCTTAGCCATAACATATTACGACTTGCAAATATGGTGTTGCTGAAGAGCGATGATTAAGCGGTTATAGTTGACAAAATAATTAATTACTCGTGGAAAGGGGTACAAACAGGAAGAATGGTATGAGTTGGACATGGGAAAAGGGGGATAAAAAAGAAGGATAAAATAATATAACGATAAATTTTGAGGGGTAGAGGGAGCAAAAGATATAGAAAGAGAAAAGCAAAGGCTGGTGGGAAGGAGGGGAGTTTTTGTGAATTCCCATCTCGGCCTCTGTTCGCAGGTGCTTTTAAAAGGTGTTGCCAAAGTGATGCGGAGAGAATCACAAACGTGAGATGACTTATTTGCGCGGAATTTTCGACTTTTTTCGTTCAGCCGCACTCCGGAAGTGTGTTTTGCCCGTCGTTTTGTCCCCTCCAATAGGACTTTTTTGCAACCCTTTCTTGTTTCTCGTTAATTAAATTACGGGGCCCCTGCGTCTCTTGCAGGCGACGAACGGCATCTTGGTGGTCCATATAATTAAGCGCTCTCTCATATCTCTCTCGAGAGGTGTCGCCTAATTTATTTAATGTTTTGAAAGAGCAATCTTTTATCCTCTGGTTGGGAAATTACATTTTTACCGTAGCATAGGACGTCCTCCAAAGAGGCATAATTCATAAGACTTCACTGTCTTGGTTTAAATTGACCGATATCATTCGCTTGATTCCCGAGTTACATTTTTGGCTAGATAGCCAAGATTGTAGGAGTAATTATGAAAAATATTATCTATTATTTTTACGAAACCAAAGTGCGGCATTATAGGATAACATATAAAAATATTTATCCATTCTCTATTTAATAAATAATAGAATAATGAAAAATCAAAAATATTTTAACGAGATATATTAAACTATAGAGTAACCTTACTTTCGTTACTGATAACGTATATTGACACTAATTTTTGCTATGAAAGCTGCCTCTAATGTATACATTTCTCAATATTACAAACAAGCGGGTCACTTGATTATTTCGTGTTGTCAGTGGTTGTGATAGATGTATAATTTTTCCTTCACTCTCCTCCTAATTATCCATTTAATTGGGAATTCGTATCAAATGCTATCCACAGGACTCGTATAAATCTTTTTCGGTTTCAAGTTAAGTTTCATCGGTGCATGATTGCTAGTAATTCCTTTTTTTGCACTCATTTGCAATGTTTTCATACCAGTCGATGTAGTGCAAAAACAGAAAACTTTTTATGCTATTCTTTGAGCTACATCCACAATAGAGCATCTTGGCTATTCATTACATTATGTCTATAACTATTTATATCTGAATAAAATGTGGTTTAATTGATTTTAAACATTATTTCGTTATTTATTGTGTAACCTTAGCTCGGAAATGGTTCGATAATCCATCATGTGGTTAGAAAATTATTATTTCCGTTTAATTTTGCATTATTGCTTTCAGTACAAGCAACGATGTAATTATTCTACGTTTTCTTTTTTATTTAAATATTTAAATCAATAAATAACAAATAAATAACCAGATTAATTGCCAAAGAAGCTCTAAAATAGATATTTAAGATAGAATATAAAATTCATTTTCGAATATACTACATCAATGTGTACTTAATATGATATGATTGATTTGAAAAGCTTACAAATATTTTTCTCGTTCCATATAATTTTTCTCATAGTTTTCTCTCATTTGCAAGTAAAGTTAGAAGTTAACAAAATATTTAGTCCATCTTAAAGATTTTATTGGTCATAGGTACCACATAGAGATGTTTAAGAGAGTAAATTCAGGCAAGGTTTCCTGTGGTTATATTATGTTTCTGTGAAATAAATCCATTGATTTCATTATGAACTGCAACACACCTTTCACTAACTGCATTCAAAATAAGAGTTTGCAAAATATCAAGTCAATTTCAGCGCGAAGTAACGGTGTTTTCAACACCCTTCCCATGCAAAGGAGATATAAAATTTAAATAACTGCAACTCAAGCTCAAAACTGCAAATAAATAAAAAACTCATTCCGCTTCTCGCATTTTTAGCGTCAGGCTGCTTTCTAGGGATATAATTTCCCACAGCTAGCTTTATTGTCTCATACTATTCGGTCTTCATGCACATTTTATACCACTTTGATGAGACCTTCGCGATGCAGTGACTTTAAAGAAAATCCCAATGGTCAGTAAGGCGTTTTTTACGGCCTCGAAAACACTGAGGCTGCAATAGTGACGGTGTTATCTCGCTGCGAAAATGACTTAGGTCATGTTGGGATGATCCTCACTTGGTGGCCGAGCCAACTTAACATGGACCTTGTACCGTCATCTACAGAAAGTCTTATCCTTAAATAAAAGTGTCTTCGTTGGAATTAATGACCCAAGAAGTGAAGCTCCCAGATTTAGATGCATTCACTCCAAAGAGCGAGGTTTTATTGGATGCAATTCGGAAGAGGAATTGCTCTCCCCATCAAAAGAATATAGTTTTCCTCCTTTATCCTCAGATGCTCTTTCTTAATCTCCCTCATTATGCCATGTTGTATTTTATTGGTGCCATACAATGCAATGTCTGTCTTTCGTAAGCAAAGTTATATTTTATGATTTTGTGGAACTGAGAGATTATTACTCAACTGAATTACTTCGAGGTATATGCTTAAAAGGATTTTCCATTGGGCAATGATCGAGAGCCAAATAGTATAAAAGAAAATAAAGTGATGCTGTGTTGCAATATTTAAGATAGAGATAACTACATAATACAAAATAACATGAATGTTATATCAGTTTGCCGATAATAGTGAAATGGTTTACATTGCGTGGCCTAAATAGTCAGCGATTATTGAAGAATGTAGTGAGTCTTATTTATAGATTATGTTGCGTCACTTTAAGAGTTATAATTATATCTTTGAAATATTACTTCTACATTATTTACGAGAAGAATTTCCTTAAACAGCTCTAATTACTCCATAACTACATTATACGTACTACTAAATACGTTAGATGAATTTAGAGTTAAAGAAATTTTAAAAAATACTAAGCACACACTCATGTCAAAGCATAGGACTTTATAAGAACTAATTTCATCTGGAAATAAAGAAAATAATTTTGGAACTGCACACGTTTCTCGAACAGCAGCCGATAATTTTCCCACCGTAGATCCCCCTTAAAATACTTTCTAATTACACACCATCAATCATCCAATTCTCTCGTCCTTCCGCTGCAGCTCGTGTGCGTCAACCATACCCCAACGACTTTATAAACGTTTTTCCCCCTTTACGCTGCCTTGGGTTAATTTGTCTCCGTTGATTCCGCCCGCCTTCCTAAACTCTTAACTTCGAACTTCACGCGGTAATTTAGCTTCGCGTACTATAATCAAACCCCCTTTCCCCTGACAAATTCCCCATTCTATGGGGAATTTGTCCCCCGGCCCTTCTCCCATCTTGTCATCTCATAGCTGCGAAGAGCGTTTCTCCCAAAAAAGGTAATTTATTTCGGTGCAGTTTTCTTCGAGGACTGCACTCGATATTCTGCTGCTACTCTCGAATAATTCTTAAGTCATAACATCATTTTAAGCTAATGCCAAGAATGTGAATTTGATATGGCTTGTACCTATTTGCAATTTTGAATAATAAAAAAATAAATAAATATAGAAATAAATAGATATGTAAAGTTACGGAAAAACACAATGAATAAGGACTTCCCGTTCTAATTCCCCTGGTTTCGATTATTCTGTTTCAATTTAACGTAAGATCGGATAGATTGACTGCCCTTTACAAATGAACATTTTCTCGTTCCTTAAGAAATTATCTCCAAAAATACTTAATAATAAAGGTAAGGAAAAAAATTAATCAAAATTTTTGATTTTATCTTTTCAAAATACATAAAAACTAGAATCAACTTCATTTGTTCTGATGACGTCCGCAAGTTCGGAACTTGTCTTTGATTCAAATATTGTGGAAAATACGACGTCCAGCTGTTAATAATAAATTGAAATTCCTTGAATTCAGGTCAACTCCTTCTGATTACAACTCATCATAAGTCATAGTCTAGAATCCTGTATCCAAGCTATCTACAATGACTCCTCAACTTCTTCTTACTTGTCTGATTTTTTGGCTTTATTACCGCTTTGAATGTTAGTTTGGGAAATAGCGAAGCTTAGAATCAGCTTCTATTTGAAGTGTGCAAATCCTTAGCCGCTATATCAGCACCGGCATCCCGTTCCTTTCGTAATTTCCCTTTTATTTCAAGGTTCCTTATTCCATTCCCTCTTCATGTTACAAGTATTCAGAGATATTTACATATATGAACCCGTCTTCCCCACCATCCTCACAAGACCTCTTCATTCTCCCAATATTTTCCTCTCTCCTCGAACATATCCCCTCCTTCCCTCCAGCAATCCTTTCTTTCTTTCTCAGAGACGGTTGACGAATAAAAGCGAATATCCCGTATGATATCTAATTCGACCGCCCCTATGGTGGCCTCTTCCTATATCTACCACTGATGGAACATCTCTCAACGTACGGTTTAAGAGGCCGTCCATTATCTCTCCCCATTGTTTTTTGGCCATTCTCCCACCACGGTTTTCGTCTCAATCGACTCGCTCCTTTTCTTTCCCTTCGTCGTCCTTCAACAGATTTCTTTCAAAGAAATCGCTATGTTCTCAACTTGGAATTAAAAGTATATTTGCGACCGCCTTAAATTCCCACCCGGAAGGAGATTGAAAAATCTTCACTTTTTTCACTTCTGCTTATCATCGCGTAGGAATTGTTACGAATTAATTGCCACGGCATAGGTTCAAGTTGCTGCTCAAGAACTATTTTCTAATTGCAAAATTACTACGTCTCTACATGGTGGCAACGAAGATATCTCCACGCGGCAGCAAAATGTTAGCCAATTAACGAAATTCGTCATAAAAATAGTCACTTTCACTTCGTCATAATCTTTGCTATGCCTTAATCATACAGTAGGCATAACCGCAGCGTTTTTGGTAAGTATAGTTTGTTGTGGTAATAAAGGGGCTTTTCTTTCTACGAAAACATAGACGCGTAAGTGGAAGAATGCTACTTCTTACTCGTAACAAAAACTATCACTTTCCTGCTGATAACATAAATTAATTTTTGGCCTTGGTTGTAAACTATGATTACCCTGGGTTATGTGAATGACATCTAGTTTTTGGTTTAGCAGTTATAATTTTATTGTAATTACACGAGTTGACGCCAAATTATACTTCCTGTTTCTTTACGTTCACAAAGTCTCAATAAATGTATTTTATGCCTAACGTATCTTTAATTAGATTACCAGATTTTCTAGGAAATGTTTTTCGGTAATGTATGCTACTTCATTAAACTATTATTGAGATTTCTTATGGTATTGTTTCATGATTTAATGGGTGACTATGAGTTGTTTGCGATGCTTACGGACGGTTGAAGTATAATCAGTCAAAATTCTATATTTGTATTTCGTTACAATTACTCTCTTGGCTTAAAGGCGACAATAGTCAATATTTTGGTATCGAAATTTAAATTTTGAATTCATAAAATTTCTCAAATTTTATTTCTTTATATTCATAGGATTATTTGCGTCTTCATATATTTTTATTGGCATAATTCGGTTGAAGTTAGAGTTATTACGAACATTTTCGTAACGGTTCAATTTAAACTTTCCGAAATATATATTATGGCTGTTGAAAAATACTCAGGAAAAATTTCCATCTTTTGATCATATTTTTGAATATTCAACAAAGTAACAGTATAACCATCATATATTTATGTTGTGCGAATGATCGTTGCTTTTTTAGAGGAAAAAATTGGAGACTTAAAACTTTCAGAATTATTTCTTCAACTCGAGACTGTTCTCATTTTTTCGTCCAATTTCAGCATAAATTATTTTTTAAATATTCTCCCGAAGGCTGTAGCCATCTCATTAACCGTGCCGTATAAAACACATTCAAAGGTGATTATCTTCAAGTAATGTTCACTCTCTTTCTCAGTGTATGAACCGGACGCCATTCGTTAACTGCTTCAGATATGAGAAGTTAAGAAAAAATTCCATTTAATGCAAAATAGTGCTCATTGAGATCCTGTAATCGCTATCTTTCGAATACGAATATGCATCTTTTTTAAATTCAGAACGGTATTTCTTATCATATTCTCTGGGTAATTTCATAATTAATCATCACATATCCCTTAGTAACCTCTTCTGTCAAGATATTAATAGGAAATTAAAAATGTGTATTAGTGAAAAAATATATTGAAAATAATTAGCATGAAATGGTTAGCTAGTTATAACGGTACATTGAAAAAAATCACAACGAAGTGAGCAGTTGCGTCTTGCTAATTGAGGATGTGCGTTTCCTTTGCTTATGATTATGTTCCTATGTGCGCTAACGTTAGAAAATGTTGATAAGTTAATGATCAATTCTTTTTTTCATGCCATCTTACATCGCAATTGCCGACGCAGTGAACAAGCCTCATCAGTTCTAGAAGAGGCTGTAAATAGGGTCTCCTGTTTTTGTTAAAGGAATAATAATTAACAGCATAGAGTACATGCTGTATAATTACTCTATGGTAGTACTAATAAAAATGAGCTCAACATTTTACAATATTAGATGCTTCATTTGAAGAAAGTCATAAATTGCTACCAATGGAAAAAGGGATCATTTCTACGATTGATATGCTGTTGTTACCACCGTAAGGTATTAGAAGATTCTTAATACTCTTGTGAATCGTTGTTTTGGTTTCATATTAACAATTTACTTCTACGTTTGCGGAATACGTAATTAGTATTAAGAATCATTCTCCAATTTCTGTCGATCCGACATTGTGCATAAAATAAGAGAAATGCATTCCAAGTAAAGAAATTTTTAATTAATTATAGTTAGTTACAACTAGCTCAAACGCTCGGCCTTTATGCTTCCACCCCAATAGTAAAGTACAGTTTACAATTCATGCATTATATGATCAGAAAAGCATAGTACATTCAAATATTTTTTTGGTATTCCTATGGAACGGAAGTAAGCATTTAAATATACTTCATGTAAGTCTTCATCATTTATGTATATATTGTTAGGATATAGTCAAATATTAGCTAAAGAAATATTAAAAATAGAAATCAAATTATAATGAAATCATGATTTACTAAAATAAATACATCCATATTTTGATGATTTATAAAATTTGGCTATGAAATTTTCACTTTATCTCCTATTATTCGGAACGCAATGACATCTTTTTAGAATTGTTGTTCTTAAATTCTAGCCATTAAAATTACAGACGAATAAATGAATCACCTATTTGTAGAGACCTCTACCTATTTTTATTTCCTATATTATTAGGAGATAGAACTCTCCTAATTCACCATTTTATTTACAATCCTTATAAATATATATAAATTATGCATAAATATTTCCTACAATTATGATGAAGCCAGTGATGACCATCTCAATCTTAATATCAGTTATCGAGCAATGCAAGATATTATCATTACCCTCGAATAGGTTTTAGTACCGAGAAGATTTCCTTACGTTGGAGACTTCCAGAAAAGGCCTCGCTTCTAGCGTGAATTCGCTGAACTTTCCTATAAAACTTGGCAACATGATGCCCGTGATTTTCAATTATGGAGGACTTACTCTAAAATTCGAAAAGATATACTGGCGTCATCACTATATATTATACAATATAGATCAAACAATAACTAAAGTAAATCGATGGTAATCATGGATCAACAACCCGAAAACCTACAGGGTGAAAATGTTTATTTCTACTAGATACTGCAATTATTATAAATTGGATTTTGAAAAAGAAATTATATTTTAACTTTTATTACAGCTTTTAATGGACTATTTCGAAACAACGAAACACTGCTTTTATACTTCAGAAGCTCTTACCTTAAAACATACAAAAATAATTGTAAGGATTCTAATTTTGGTCTGTTTTACATTGACTCTATCATCAGCAAGATTAACAATACCGTTAAAGATAGCTCGCGTTGAAGTTCTTCAAAGTGCTTCCATTCTGTTCAACATGTTATCGAAGGAAGTTTTGGATCGTGCGTTTTTTCGCGTGCTGCAGGAAGTATAGTAAAAATCACATTTGAAATTCTTCAAATTTCTCACAGCAATCATGCTATTGAATAACAACCCATAATTCTTTCCATTTATTCGTTATTTGACATAGGATGCATGCATTTTTTCGGCGCATTCTGATCAAAATCTCACAATTTTACCGTTCCAGAAGTCACCGAAGGAACGAGGGTGCAATAAATCTCTTTCAGGTCCTTCTCGAGTTATAAAAGTGGAGACAGCTAGACGATGACTGTTATGATATGTATATACAACCTCATATAATCTCGCATTGAACGTCGCACGGAGTTTTCTCTACTCAAAACTCTTCTTCTTCTCTCCATTGTCCCGAAAAACTTCCTCGCACAAAAACTGCGGATATGTTTCAAAGCAGTTCGGGCCTCAGACCATTAACTGCCATCTCGGGTAACGCGTCACCTTTACACTGCATTTTACATCGGACCTTTCTTCCCCACCGACTTACCACTCCGTCTTCATTCTCGCGCGGAAGATTTATTTTTTTAATAACCGGCCGAGACGCTCCCCATGCATTTGCACCTAATGTAAAGGGCCCGGGATTCTTCTTTTCCCTCTTTTTCTGAGACGATGCACGATGACGGTCGTTAAACTCTTTTCTCCATCCCTGGGATGCAATTTCGAATGCATTCTTCACCAGTCCCCGTGAGAAGATGTGCTGGAGGTGGAGATCCAACCGCGTATTGAGTGAGCCGTTAAGGGTCACATATTTCACCCGGAGTCCTTTCAAGACCCTTCATCCCGCTTTTCCTTTTGTGGTCGAGATGGCGAAAATATCTCAGGGAGTTGCCTATCGCTTTTCTTCACGGTGCGGTGATACTCTTGAAAACGCAAGGTTTATGCACTGCTATTTTTATTCTCACATTTATTTATGCACTCGATCTTTTATTTGTTCTAGTATTAATATTACTAGAATTATATTTACAATATTTTTAGTATATAGTAGCAATATAATATAATATAATATTTATTTTAACATATTAAAGTAACTAACCTTAAGTTTAGCTCCACATGTATTTCATTTCACAAAAATATAATTATATATTGTGTTAAAATTAATTTCATCCTCAAATACATCGATATATATCTACTTCATAAATCTTTCATTGGCAATTTTTTTTATAAAGATTATTGAGTTCAATGTGTATAGTTATTGCAATATAAATCTTACCCGTATCAGCTGAAGGAGGGTTACAAAAGAGGAAAGAAAATGTATTCGTAATTCGTATATTTAGGTTGAAATTTACCTGTCTTCACTTTTAACTCTCCAGTTAAATGTAAGAACGATTTTGAAATAATATTTAATTGTTACATGAATGCATCGTCTAAGATACCCTGTAATTTTCATCAAGAAATCGTTAAAGCTAGGAATAACATTGCATGCTATTAAGTATTTCATTATTTATTTTCTATTGTTAAGTTTTCATACACATTGCTAGATCAGATATTTCTCCAGTAATGTTTTAATAAATGAACTGCTGAATTGCTTAGTTCTCAACAATGCACCCAAATATATATGAAGAGGTAGTTAATAGTATTTGAGCAACAGTAAATGAAATATTATAACTAGATAGATAATGAGTCGATAGTAATTATCCTAATAAATGTTTCACCATCACAAAATTATGGAAACATACGTTTAAATGATATCTAATCAACATCACACTAGCATCAGAATTTTCTAGGACGCTGAAGATCCGGAAACCACTCTTTTTAGGATAATTGAAATTTTAATCTGGGAATCTCGGTCATTTAGGGAGCAACATGCCCTAAGTACTCCCTCAAAGCGATGGCCAACGCATCTGAAAGCTGCTCGGATTCGGAGTTAATTAAAAAATTGAACATGGACAATAGAACAATTATCCCCGCGTTTTTCCCCCCATTAATTGCCCGTACCATAACACTTCGCAACTTAATTCAACATCCGAGATCCACACAAAAAACGTACACAGGTCGCAGCAAACCGAGAACAGCGCCGCGATCCACTTTTTCTCGTAAATTTCTCAATCAAAACGCCACGAAAAAAGCGTGTAATGTTATCGAGAGAGAAAAAAGACGGATATTTTCCCTTCCCTACGGAATGATAGTAATCTGAACTCTCTCCGTAATATTCCACCCTTCACGACCTCCAGTACGCGGCAAAAAATCCTGTGACTCGTTAGCGACTCTGTCTGATCACACCCACGAGTTCTTTCAGTAAAAAAGATCGTCTTTTATGAGCACCTTCATCGTCTTTTCACGAGCAAGGGGAATAGGTTTTATCTACGCTTTTCACGCGTCTTCGAGCTTTTGAATAATCCTCGTTCTCGGGACTCATCCTCGCCGGACCGCTATCATCTTACGGGCGCGAGGCTAAGAATGAACCGGGGTCCAGTTTCTCCTCCCACGCATTTCCATCTGTCCTCCCTCATCTCCCTCATGCGTCCCTTTACCCATAATTCCTAGCGAAATTCTCCTCTCTTAAGAGCGTGGCTTATTGCCGTCGCTACCGATTCCCGTCGATTTATCTTCGTTGTCACGCTGCTTCCGAGGGAGGCTGTGGGGAAGGGGTTGGAGCCCAGCGGGAAGGCGGGGGTGGGATGAATGCTTGAGGTTTTCATTGAGTCGAGTTCGGTACAAGGGGTGGGAAGCTCTTTGCCTTTTGGCTTTGTTTTATTCGTGATGTAATAGTATTGGGATGCTTTTTTAACGTTGCTTTTCTTATGTTAGCTATTCATGACTCAATACATATTTCTGCTGTACTAGGGGTGCCGCTTTGTAAACTCAGCTTTTTTTAACTCTGATTTTTTTAAACTACTGTTGCCCTTCACCAGTGAAGTCTTCCTAAGCTCTGATGAACTTACCAGGAATTGCTTCACCGAGGCAACAGCAGCAACGAACGCACACAACCATTCCCTAGTCGGAAAAGTCCGATCAGCCGGAATTCGAACCTGGGACCTTTCAGGTGGAACGATAACGTAGCTGGATTGCTGTCCAATCGGCCACTCAAATTTAATTTTAATTCTGGAATAGTTCCTCCTGTTTTCGCATTAGTTACAGCAACATTTTTACTTTTAAGGATTACTGTGGCTAGTATTGGTTATTAGATAGTGCATAATGTATATATTTGAGTAATTAAGAGTTTATTTTCTCACTTTGTGGAAGGAAGATATGACGAAAATTAAACTATACTTTGTAAATTTCACTGTTTATTTTTTTAAATTCAGATTTGTGTATCTTATAATGATTGTTTTTTTCTAGTGGTTAATTTTTTCTAGCGAATAATTAATATTTTTACTCTGATATTTTATCTGATTTTCAAGTAACCTTTTGAACGTTTACTGTGTATTTCACTGAATAATCATTTTTATTGATGTTTTCTACGTTTTTTAAACCTCTTTTATGTAGAGGTTTTCCCGCAATTAGGGTTTTTTTCTTTATCAACCTTGAGTTGCAAATATATTTTTCCTACTCTATAATCTTTCCTTTTGCTTTTATGTTAGTACGGATTTACATGAAAGAAGAGATGTAAGAGGGACCCACATGGGCTTAACCTCGCCCATGATAGATCTATTAATATCTCTATCAATCCTTTCCTCACAGCAAATTCAGGTATTAATTCAGACTTCCTACAATAGACGCTTGCTATGTTGTATGTATTCAATTGACGTCGAATCAATTTCAATGGATGAATTATTCTAAATTGTCATCAGTGGAGTTTCATCAAACGTTAAATATCAACACGCAATTATATTTTTTTCCAAAATCAGATTCTTCCAATACTTTTGGAAATTATTCAACACACTTTTCTCACGGCCTAGAGGTGGGCCACGCTTATCGTTTGGGTAATTAAGTAATTGCCAAAAAAAGATTTTTCCCAACTGTGAATTAAAATTTTCCCATTGAATCCAAAATTAATAAAAACCACGTCTATCTTCATCTGATTCTAATTTATCAGGTTTACACCGCCCGAATTTATGCAAATCAATTTTTTTGGTTGCGTGAAATTTCAGATAAGGAGTTCAATATAAGTATAAAATTACCTCATTTACCGTATTTACCGCATTAGTAAGCAAAAGTTTGGTGAAAGCGTGAGATTTACTAAACAGCATAAGAAGCAGTTGATATAATACTCTTGAACGTGTTAAATTCTCCAATAGGGTAAATAGATAACGACAAAATTAACTATAATAACCAAAAATTCAAAGCTATTTAATAGATCTGTTGGTATTCTTCATCATGTTTTGATTTCGAAAACGAATGAGCATATATTCTATTTTAAATTAGCTATACAAATTCATTCCATCTATATAGTTAATGCTTTCTGACGATACTTGATGGAACTTCTCCATAATAAATTGGAAAGAAACAATCTGTCTGCTTCCACAAATTTTTATTTAAAAAAGGCACGACTGGTTTCGAGTTTAAATCATCTTCAGGTAATGAAGATGAGTTAAACTTGGAACCACCTGAAGATGAGTTGAACTCAAAACCACCTGAAGATGAGTTAAACTTCAAACCGGCCGTGCCTTTTTTAAATAAAACATTGCGGACGTGGACAGATTGTTTCTTTCCAATTTATTATTCATTCCACCCCTAATTTCACAACTTTTGATGACTATATTTCCCTAAACCGGTCATGTTTATTAAATTCAGTGAATTCTTTTCTTAATTATTTTCTTTGACTGAATATCTCTTAGTTTACCTCATTGGACATGAATGCTGAAGGTGGAAAAAGATCGAGTAAACCCACGACAATAACCCAATGAACAATTCCATTTATACAACAATCCACATATAGCATTCAATATGGAGTTGCCAAAATAAATGCCATTCTTCAGCGCCACCCATACCTCAGTAACTGCATTCAATAGCAAGTGAGCATGATGAATGTCACCATTCAATACCGCCAATAATTAGTAAGTAGCTTTCCACATACCACAGGGATGAGCAAGAGTTGAAAACGTGATTGAAAGTTACATTGGAAACTGCATTCATAAAGACATGGTGGAATGAATGAAAAAACATTAATCAATTGAAAAATAACAAGATCGAAAATGTTGAAGGAATGCAAGTGGACCAGTGATGTAGAGGACTGTCTTTCGCTGTGAGCAGCAACGAAGAAAGCAAATGAAATGGAATGAATTGCGCAATGAGCCGTTGGCATTTACAAGTGCGTGGGGTTGTAAATTGAACGGCGAAAGGGAATGAACGAGTGCTTTCCTCGGTACGGGTTTGCTGGCGGCACACCGAAAGGATTCTTTTTCGGATGTCAAGGGCGCTAATTGTCGGTGGCTAAGAGACTAATCGTCCGCCTACTCCTCCCGATTAATCCTCGTATTTATAAGAGGTTTGGGCGGCTCGCTATTCCTTTGGAGTCCGTTCGAAGGTCGAGAGGGTATGGGAAAGCTTTTCATGTGGATTTTCGGAGTGAAAGCTGCATAAAGAAAGCCACGAGATATGCCCAACGTTGTTTAATTAAGGACGGGTTTGAATAGAGAATATAAAAATACAGGTATTTATTTCAAAGATTCTATTTGACCAATTTATGCTGTGAAAACTTTTACATAATTTTTTTAATAAGAATAAATTTAATATGGTGATGAAATATGCGGGTGAATTAGAATTTATGGGGTTGACGGGAGAAGTCTTAGATTTAAATTGTTGTTTAATGTACACTTAAATAAAACTCTCATAAAATTGCAAAATAATCATGACGGGGTATTAGTCATACTTTATTAAACTTTTACCAGCTTGAAATTTATTCAGATTCCGACGAAGATAACTAAAAATGAAAAAAGCTTGAGCAAAAGGTGAACTTAGACGAACATTTTTGATTCAGCTTGGATTTGCTTTTACCAAACTCGCTTTAGTATTGAGAAGTTAAAATTTATTTCAAAAGTAATGATTAAATTTATATTAATTACGATTTTTAACCTTCGGTGTTTCCACTACTCGAAAGTGTGTTAACATTTCGTCTCGTGCTGAGACATAACCATTATGTATCGTATTACTGTTTTCTAAACTAAAATCATGTAGGAATTTGATATTTACCTATACGATATTTCTAAAATTCTCTAATTTTAATTTAGTGTGAATAATACGATGGATATTTGAGTAATTAGGTAACGATATGTAGCATTTAGGGAGGCTTGTACTTTTACCACAGTTATATTTCTATTATTGGAGGAACGCGACCAGGTTTTGACGAGAAGTCATAATCTTCATGCCGAAGGGAAATCAGGAATCAATCATCGGGATGAATCTTGTGGAAAAAGTACATCGTCCCCAATTAATTCTGCATGATGAATTTTCACAATACCTCGCCTCTTACTATGAATCTTACCATAGGTATATGTGATATGATCGATGTGAGGAGGCGTAACTTTGTGGAAAGCCATATAATAAATAAGGCAACTTTTTAATATCTACAATAATCAGCCTAATACATTTTTTGTTGAAATTACGAAGTTGCCTTAATTATTATAGTTAGCGATATTTTCGCAAAGTATGAACATTATAATATATTACTATATTAGATTGCTAATATTTCAATTATCTTTGATTATTTCCTGATAAGTATAGTACGTAATTTATCATGGAAAGAAGTATGAAAGAAGTTATAAGGGACCAAAAAACCTATTGTTCCATATAGGCCAAGGATAACAAAAAAAGTGATCCTCCGGCTATTTCATAAACCTACTCTCATGAGGGCTCCTGCTCCCATGATTCCCCACTTATTTACATGAGAGCGCTTTAAACCCATACGTGGAGGAAAAGGACATTAAAAACCTTTCCTTCCATTAATCACTCCCCCGCGCGTCACCGCGTCCTCCCGGAGGAAGACAGTGCCCAGACGGCGTCTGCAGAAACCCTCCCCAACTACCTGCATGGTGAAGACCAAAGGAGTCAAACAGACGCTGAATGAAAGAGAAAAAAGACCGCGGGGAGGCGTCTTGTTTTGACGAATTAAGACAGAGGGACCTTCCAATGGAAGTATTATATTCGTGACACAAAGGGAAGCCAGTACCAGGATCTCCAGTGGGACGAAAAAGAAGACATCCACAACGACCTCAAAACCACCCACGCCACTTCCCCCAGCTCGTTTTGAATTTTTAAAATCCCGCATAAAAAACGGAAATGTGGATAGTCCGACTGTCTTCGTCTGCACCCCTGCCGAGTGGACGCTGTCTCCCCGTACGAAATCTGGGAGAGCGCCCGCACTTTCCTAGTGCGCTAGGTCTGGGAATGGAAGGGTAGGACGTCACGCGTGATTGGTGGCTAATACGGATACGCCTCCGCGGAAGGTTTTCCGTCATAACTCCGTGTTCCATTAATAACCCTCAGATTTTACGAGCGGTGAAATTTACCATTTTCTTGGTCCTTTCATACCCGATGAAATACGCTTTCAAATACGCAATTTCTTTTCAAACGTAAATAACTGGTTAGTACTAGTTGATTCCAGATACCAGAGATGACATCCCAGAGATGAACATATAATAAATATACACCAGTGTATAAATACCATTTAAAGTGTACCAGTACTATACACCATAAATATACCAGAATTATCAGATATTCACCAGATGATAACCATTATTCGTTGAAACCGGTCGTGACTTGATAAAAGTGTGAAAATAGTACTCATCTGTTCCTATTTTCTTTACTTGTGATACAGTTCCACAAAGCAACGTGCGTGTAATCATTTTTGTATGTACTTACCAATCATTGCAAACAAGAAGCAATTGCCCCTTCAGGAGAGGATGTATTTCGTCACTTTTTATCAAGTTCTAAAACATTATGCACTCTAGCGTTAAACCAACATAACGGTATCATTCGCTTCGAACTGATTTTGATTAAGAAACACCATAATTGTTCCACTTTCTTCCGTTATTATAAACGGAACACCTTTGAATAGTTGTGCACTGTGTTAGGAATTCACGGCGTTTCACTTCAGTCCTTTTCCACTGCGTTTTACGTCATCAAGTAGATGGTAATTTTTCGAAAAATCTGAGAACGAAATCACTAATTTTATATTTTAAACGCATTTCTTGATCATGAATACACAATTTATTAATGCAACGGATAATAAAACGCGGAACGTAAATGTAAATATATGACGTAAATACTCAATTCAAATTAATCTTTAAAGTATTCAGTTGCATCATTACATAATAAAAGTAATGAGGGTGAACGCTAAGGCATAAATTTCGAGAAGATATGCTAAAAAAAGTCTTTGATACAGTAAATATTTGATGTGAAAGGAGATGATGATGATGTATATTATATTTTAGAATAATCAGCAAATACTTGAATAATGGGGATATTTCAGAGAAGTGTGTTCAAATATGTAGTATATAACTAATAAGACCTATACTGGTCGTTAATAATAATTTCGTTGATAATAGCCTAACCTTCCTTCACCAAAAGAAAATTATTCTGTTACTACATGTTCATGCTTGAAGAAATTCCCATCACATGGTACTTGAAAAATGTAAATTTCTGAAAAGTGATAAAACTGGGATCCATCCGTCATGACAATTTTATTATGCATTTTTGCATGTTTATCAAATTCTTTAGGAAAAGAATTTAATGCAGAAGAAACTAAAGTTTGGTAACCAGAATCTGGTATACATTTTGGCAGTTTCCTGATAGGAGATCCATGAAATATTTCTATTTCTGCATGCACATGCGTAACCTCCGAACTACCTTTCGGGCTAAGGATATGCATTATTCAGAAATATATTTTCTCTATGAATGAATACAGTCGCATATAGTTAGTGGTAACTTATTCTTAAAATGACGAGCTATAGCGTCGTTTTCCATAATTTTTCTTCCAGTACCAGATCTTACCACGCAACACGGAAGAAGGATAATACACGAATATCTCCAAGGAATATATTTATTTATTTATTTAAACTCTGCAAGTTGGTATTAATACCTTGTGGCAACGGTTGAGGGGGAATAAAAATACAATCTGTCCGGCATTCGCCCAAGGACGGGAGGGAAATCCCCGCCATAAACCTCCCGTAAAATATTATTTATTTATTACTTGAGCTCGTTAATCTCTTTTAAATCTAGGACTCTCATGCACTAGGAATTCTCAAGTGGAAACTAACTGTTCAATACTCAAAGTAGGGGCTAACTATTCCAAAGTAACATCGCTTATGGGCTTTTTCCCTACTGGATATTCTATTAGCAACATCGACTATCTTAGGTTTCCTACCATGTATTTGATGAGAAAGCAACAGATTCACTTTAGAAAGCACTCGTTTGCTGGCCCTCTTTGGTCCCTTGCGAAGAAACAAGACCGAAATTTCCGTTAACAAAATTTTAAGAGTAAAAGTAATTCGTCTTCTGGAACGTGTAATTATTCCGTCTTAAGAGTGAGAAGAGTCGACGATCCATCGATTAAGTTTTCCTTTATATTCCGTAGCTGTGAATAATCAGGGAGAAGTAAGACATTTTCGGAGGATAAGAATAAGTAGATGGGTGGGATTTCAGCGGTGATTTTCCACAGTAATTTGGCGCCGTATCCATTTCCAGAATTCGGTTATAAACGCTGATTCGAATCTCGTTACGGCCCTTGGGATATATTCTCTTTCACGATCGTTAAAAAAGGTCGGACGGAAATTTCTCGGTTCAGCTAATGTTTAGCTACGCAAATCGCCATTCATTATTAGGCTCGTCGGAGCCTAAGATATGCATCACTGTTCGATGTTACACCGTTTTCCATGCCCACGCTCCCATATCGCTGCACGTGGAAGACACTTTATGGATTGGGCCGTACTAAAAATAGCAGGCGATTCCGGAAGCGATCGCATAGCCCTTTTTGGAATGTATTCAGATTCGTTGGTTATCATACCGATCGATTACCGCTGCGGATCCGGTAAATTTTGGTCTAACACCAATCGTTTACATTTATGAGTTTGCATTATGTATATTATTCATATGAAGCTATGGTAATTGGTTCTATTACGACGTTGCTACCTGTTGTGTAGAATTATCTATAGCTATAATCATTTTTGTGGATTTATGTTTAGATTAATATTTGTTTCGATTTCATAAATAGGTACGAAGAGTAAAAAATAAGTAAGAGCAGAGTGTAAAAGACAAAAGGGGTTATTTTTCTTGAATTTTAAAAGAATTACCACATTTACCATTTCAGATTAATATATGCGTTTCAAATAACTTGAATATTTTTTTCCAAGAGCTTATTGGTCTTGTTTTGGGAAGATTTTTTGTGATTTTAGAATGACGCTTACGCGCCAAAGCTAGTCGTCATACATAACAATTTCTTTCTGTAAAAAACAATGTATTTCTATGTATTCCCTATGAATGAATTATTTTCATTTAAAATAAATTTCCATGATCGTATGATAATATAGTATACGTAAAGTTTTTCACGTCTAGTCTATATCATTTACGACTGAACAATTCCTTCGCAGGTATTTTTACCAAACTTTGGGAGAGGAATAGAATTTTATCGATAACTTTAATCGATGAATTTTAGTAAAGAACTAAAACACGCTTGGTAATTTCTGCAGAATGTATTTTTTGAAAATGCCAGTGGTTTTGTCTACCAGTAGAAATCTTCATTTTATACATAACTAATTGGTGTATAGACTCAGTTGATGAATCTCCCTCAATGAGAGCAGAAATTAAACGGAATCGTCTCGGCCTCCCATTCTGTGGTCTCTATATATTAAAAAATATTTTTTCACTTCTACTTGTTTCATTTAGTGTTTTAGTTTAGGAATATAAATGATGAGTAGGTGATATTACACCTCAGGAAAATCAATAATGATATTCAAAGGGAGCATTTTCATTATAAAGAAATGATAACTTGATCTTCATGTTAGGTTTTGTACCATGAAGTATACCAATGTTTTAGGCATGAATGTCTTGTCGGTAGTATGTAAATTATATAATTGACTAAGGATATTGAATTAATTAAAGGGAATTCAAACTTTTCGACTGTGTATAAACCCTGATTGTAAGAAATACGTAGAATTTTAACGGTAAAACAAGTCCACCCTGATAGTAAAAGATACGAAGAATTTTAACAGAAAAACAAAACCAAGACATCAATGAAATTTGCGCATTAAAATTTTGTTGCTATTCGTCTGATTTTGACGTCAAATATTGCGATTGCATAAACCCTTAAATTAAGAACCGCGTAGAATTTTAATTGGGAAAACAATCCCGTATCCTATTGAATATATGATTTTTTCGAATTATAATTTTGTTTCTATTCATCTAATGTGGATATCTTGAATTTGTTATATACTCTATCCGACCGTGTAAATGAGCGCAATGATTCATTTGAGCAGCTTATTCGGGAGAGAGCATTAAAAAATATATATTCAGTACAGATTAGGGGTTGCGATAGGATCATAGCTGTTTCCATGGTGATGCGCACGGACAATGGCGGAGCCAGTTTGGAGTGTGGGTGGGAAAATTTATGTAAGATCGGAGGAACTAGATAAAAAGCGGAGAAAGGCAGGGAGAAAGAAGGGAGAGGAGCATCATATAAAAACAGGTGAAGTGCTTTTTGTATCCTCAAGGTCGAATTTAATTAGAGGAAGACTCCCATTACGGCGAGAACCAAGCCTCTTGATGCCCGGACAGGATACTAGATCGGCTCTTTTTCGCATTTGGTAGCAGGAAAGATGGGAAAAAAGCACGTTGGAATTGGCGGTCTTTTCAAATCCCGTTTGCCGGAAACTTCGTAATGTGCGGACGGAAGGAGATTTCCCGATTTGACCGCCAGGTGGCAGGGCCGCGGTCGCGAAAAATGGCGCCATATTCATTGGTCTGAGATCACGCTCGCGGATACGGACTCATTTGGGGATGCGATTAAGAGATGACCCAAAGAGGAGAGAACGTGGGAAAAGCGGGAACAATGGGAAGAAGGTAGCGTTCGTATAATTGGATTTTTCGGGCCCCTAATTAATCTCGTGATTCATGTTATTTCTCCGAATTCGTATCTGTTATCTGGACGCACGTGTCTCACATTGGACGTAAAAATAGAAATAAAGGAGGATTGGAACAATTGCAGTCCCGATATAATTAGGGGACGATTTCCTCTATGTTTATCGTCGTAAATAAATTGCTGGCGTATGGTCAGCACGCGGGGTCGTAATGGGGATGTGGAATGATTTATATGGCGGTTTTCAAGGATGATTTTCTATGCTGTAGAAAAGTTTTCATTGTCTCACTTAATATTTCTTATCAATGCTGGATAAAAATTGGGAAACCTTCTCCCCTTGAAATTTTATATAACTTTAAACTTTGTTCAAACATGGACTTTGTTTGGAAGTAGGGGGCGAAGCTTTCGTTGTTCATGCATCGATTGATTCTATTTTAAGGGAAAGGATTACATACATACATACAAACGTCTCCATTATTGGGCGATATTAAGACTAGACAGTCCCATCTTACATTTAATCCACTAGGAATATATACAGTAGGATTAAAAATAAACCAAAAGGAACAGTTACAATTATGACAACAATTATTTGAAATAGTACAATAATACATATATACAATGGTACAATTCATTGAAAATTAAAAGATCAATTAGAATTTAAGAAATTTTAATTATAGCTTAAAATGATTGAATGTTTAAAAGGAAATATTAATAAACTCAAAACATATTAATAAACTTATTAAGGTAAAATTGCACATTAGGGCGTGCACACAGGAAAAACGGACTTCTGAAAACGTCGTCGCTTCAAAGTTTCAGTCATCGCGGTGGAATCCGAAAGATATCATGGGAACAACGGACTTCTGAATTCAATTATAATTCAATTTTATTTGAGATGCGCCATATGAACTTCCATGATGCGCTATTATTCATAATACGTGCTTTGAACTATATCAATATCAGTCTTTTAACTGCTGATGTGTTACAGTTCATGAGAAGCTTCTGAGGGGTTTCTCCCGTCTTTAGAGGAAAATTCCGGACAGATTACGCCCCCTTCTACCGTTGCCATCTGATCAAACGAACAAATCGCGACGTATTGCGAAATAAATATAAACACTAAAATAAATTATTTGATTGATTCTTTTTATATGTTAAACTATTTGCAAACGTATGTTTATGTAGATTGTGTTGGAAAATAATCCTATATTTTCTCTGGATTTAATTTTTCCTGTAATGATAATCATGTTATGCACCACTGTTGATGAAGGCTCCATAAGTTAGTCATTCCTGATTTATAGTTTATATACCATTAATGTAGACAAAACAAGACATAAATATGCAATATATAACATTTTTTTGATTTAATGCATTCCTATGAAGTTCGGGAAGTAGTCTAGAGGAGCCTTAACGTGTTGATTAATAAAGAGCTAAAATAGACCGTTTGTTGCTTACGACTTAAAAATTAATTTCCTTTTTAGGCGCTTTGGGAGGCAACCAAATTTATGCTTTGGTTGGCATCAGTCGATGAATAAATAATTTATTCCAATGATTTCAAAGCAGAATAAAGAGGCATACCCCGCTATTATCTCAGCATTCCTGAATTGTAAAAATGTATGATAATATTACGGACCCGAAATTGCAGTTTGTATGGGAATTCCGCTTCCAACGTTTCCACTTGAGTTATCATTCATTTAAACACACGATTTTGGCTCTCTTTCTTCGTGCATCGTGAATTTTGTTCCCGTAAAACTAAAATTATGCGAGGAATTTTCCCTTTCATATAACTTTGAATATTCGTACAATATACGAGTATATTCATTCTGATTCGATGTATACGTTAAAATATTAATTTTTTGCAGCGATCTCCTCTTTTTAGTTAGTTGACATTTAAATTGTATGCATTCATTCCTCAGAGTGCTTCAGTTTATCAGTGAAAACACAATCATACAGTAGGAATACAATCGAAATGATTCCACGGAAGTGAGAATTGCTTCTTGGAATTTCGAGGATCACCTGTTCTCTTAATAGGCTATTCAAGGGCGCCCGGAAACGCAGATGAGTATTTGCGAAGATGCACCAACAATGCCCTCCGTATGACTGTTCACTCATTACTCCGAAAATTGGTTGGATCCTCAGCACCTTTGCAATTAGTTATCAAAAGCGTTGGAGAAGGTATGAAACCAGATGAGGACTGTAACATCGTGCCAATTTTTATTTAATTCTTAAATTTTTAATTTTTAATGAGTTATTATTTTTTCTTTTAATGATGTTTGTAATTTTTAAATTAGCTAGGTTCTGTAGGTTTTGAAATGTTGATTTTTTAACGTTTGTTGGTTGTCATGTTGTGTAAATAAATAAGTGATTGTTGAACGTGAGGTAAGGTAGAAAAGGATTGGAGAAGAATTGCGATGTAAGTGGAGGATACGGAAATAGAGTTTTTGGGAAAGGAAAGACTATGTTTTATGGAATATCATCTCGCGACGTCACAGCTGTGAAGAAGTTAGTTAGTTTTCGCTAGTATCATTCGCTATAAATATTTACATAAAACCATTAATGAAAAAATACCTAAATAATAATAATAATCGTCTTTATTTGGGCGAGATTTAGACTAAAAGTTTCTTCTTCCATCTAACACAATTAAATAATAATACTTCCAACTAAATATTAATACCTTATAAGAATCAAATACTATTTTACTTTACTAAAATAGTAATTACAGCGTAGTAGAACATTAAATCTCCCTATCCAGATGCTTCAGATTGATTCAGATGCTTTAGCTTCAGACTAAAACAGACTTTGTTAAAACTAATTCACCTTAAATATTCCTTTAGAACAAGTTTATGATAGACCTTTTTTGGTCTCATTGAGGCAAACATGCCTTAAAATACGAATTTAAATTGGGGGAGAGATGATTTTCAAAACATTTGTTATGATAGTATATGTAAGAATATAATTAGAATTACTTCAAATTAATTAAAATTATGCTATTCATATTGATTTCAACTTCATAAAGCTTATCAAAAACCGATTTTACTACCTGTATCCATATTTATAAGTACCTATATATTTGTTTCCAATTTATTTAGTGAAGAAATATTGATAAAAGAACATTTTTCTATGAATATAATTCTCATCATTCAAAAATATAATGTAGTCATAGATTGATAAGAACTTTCACTATATGAAATCAAATTAACTTTGTATTATTTTCTTTTGTAAGACATTTATTTTCAGATGCGATATTGGATTTTTATATTTTATTTGTAATTCTTGTTTTCTTTTTTTATTTTTCTTTAATCCGTATCATGTTTTATTTGTAAATTTCTGATTATGTTTTTTGGATATTGGCAAACTTAACTTATGTTATATATCTGTGAAAAAGCATTTCACAAATTACAACATTTCGTTTTAGATAGCTCAAAGTGCAGTGATTTGTTTTTTCGTAAATATGTGATGAATTTCGAATACCAGTTTATACCAGTAATATTATTCTGTAGTATTGCACTATTTATTTGTACTTGTATAATTGTATTATATTATTAAGTTGTATCTGAAATATATAGATTATCGAAATAAATGATAATATATATTAATTTTTATAACCGTCCAATGAAAGCTTGATTATTTGATTTAATACTTGTGGAATTATCATGCTAACATAGAGCACCCAAATATAATAGATGAGTAATTAAGAAATCCATTAATTTACCTGCGCTAAATAACGGTGCGGGGAGACGTAAATGAAACACCCTTTCGCGAAAGTGCCTTTCAAAGTTTTTACGCCTGTCAAGAAAAAAAGCGAGCAGCGCAACAGAAAATAATTAATTTACACTTACCTTATCTAAGGGAATAAAAAAGTGAGCCATATTATATTAGCAAAGCGCTCATTTGCGGAGCAGACATCCTTTGAATCGATCTATGAATTCAAAACCCATTGTAATACACTAAGCGGCGATGCGTCCAATTAACTTACTAATGGAGATGTTTGTCTTAGCGTGTAGATTTCGTTCCAAAGCTTTAGGGCCCTTACCGTTAAATTCGCAAAATTCTCTAATATACTTTTTTAAACTGTTTTATTTACTGTTTCCTCACATCTTTTCGTTGTTACTGAATTGATTTAATAGCTGCGTCCAAAAACGTAGAATACATCGGGAAATTATGTGTTAACCACGAAAGTAAGATAGTGCACTCTTTATTAGAGCAGTTGGATGAAAAAAGTTGCATGATTTATTGGGTGAATAACATCAGCTTTTTTACGCTTTGTATACATATATATTTTTCCATATCAGAAATCCAAATGGCGGCTTGCAAAATACACTAAATATATCTATTTACTTTTACAAAAATTTATTTTGATTTTTTTAAATTGGATCCTTTTATAATTTTGTAGTTTCACAGCCTTTGTCCTTGTAATTTTTACAGTATACCATTTATTCGGGAGTATATTTTTTGCCCTATATCTGAGGGTATTTTCCCTTAACGTGGCTTTTTTCCTCCGAGGTTGAAGATCAATAAACTACGTTAGCTGAAGTTAAATCACGTTAGAATTTTTAGCAATTTATATTTTGTAGAGTATATATTTGTTCAGTGTACTTTTTATATCTTTAAGATTAACTAGCTAAATTGCCGTAGATTCTCTACGGTGGAAGTAGGATTAAACTATCTCGTTGCACTATTTGTAAAATAGACTCCAACTCGTTTGGCTCAATAGCACAAGTGATAGAAAAAAAATTTTAAATTTAGGAATTCCTCCTAATTTGCATCCGAATTCCAGCATCGACGATAAGAATTATAATCATTGTAGATATTTTTATGAATTTCGCTTTCTACAATTTCGTATCGTTAACAATTAAGAAAAATAAGATTCGCAAGTCAATATCATTTGGAGCTTGTCTGGATTTAGTGCAACTTATTAGTGAAAGTTAATTTACCAAAAGAATCGAAGCGTGCAACTTGTTAAATAGACTTTAAATGTATTTCTCATGGGAACGCTTTGTTTGGTGCCGAACCGTAGACGATCTTGTAGTTGAGAAGTAGCCTATTTTCTATCCAGAAATGACGTTCAAAAAACTTTAAATTCTGACTGATACCGTCCTAGTCGTGGTTCTCGAGTTTTTAGCAGAAATACACACATACATACAAACTTTCTACTTTATTTAAAGATAGTGCTCTTAATTGGCGATTAAATATGATGGAATTTCGATTGAAAACCATGCAAAATATTCAATTAAAACTTCTTCCGCTTTAATTAAAACATCATCTAGCTTTTAACGGTTTACCCAACTTCACGCAGGGAAGAAAACGTCTCCTCTTTTGTCTCTCTCAATTCCGAAACATAAAAGGCGTTCGGAACGGTCTCTTCCAGGTGGTGCGGCAAAACCTTGAAAGCGCTACATTGTCTATTAGCCCAGGATGTGTGATTATGCGTGCATTTTAATTCCCGGAATCCCTTTTTAACATCTTCAAAGGAAAGTCCGCAGCGGCCTTGGAAATTCGCCTCAGATCCTGTTCCGAACGCCGACGATTGTCTGTTGTTCTTCAGGGATCTTCATTACCGTTCTTGAAACCGCTCTTTCTCTGTTCCCCTCTTTAATCCTTGGGTATAATGGACAAGTCCGGTCCGTTCCTTCGTTACATATTCGCCCGCCTTAACCACTGCCACGCAAGTCGCCAATTACTCGCCTCCCCTACGATAATATTCATGCGTAGGATTGTATCTCCTCTCTTCATGCTCGCTCCGTCTTATCGTTGCCGTTTCAAGTTCTGCCACAAGTAATAAATTTTATAATTCTCTCGTAAACATCGAAGAAACTATCTAATAGGTCGTATAAGTCAAGGTAAAGGCTTATCTACCCCAATAATTAATATAATTCACGGCGTGTATGAATAATGCTTTGATTTTTTGCTATCAATTCGCGCCGTTAAAATCCGTATGCCTTTGCGTGTTTTGTAAACACTGATGAAATATTAGTGTGCTTCTATCAGCGTTTCTTGGGTTTCAAGTTTTAAATAGGTGTAATTCTGAAACGGAACTAGTTTTTCAAACTGCGCTGAAAAGTCGTCGGACCGCATGAGATCAAATGTGGTCAAATTTATAAAGCTGTGGAAATGCTTTTACTTTATCGTCCATTCATAATATCTTTTATGTGTAGAAGCTTATCCGAGAATATATTAAGAAACAATGAGTATTTGACTTTAGCAACAGAGAGGCTTAACATTTTGGCGACTACTTCATGATTGTAGTCGTAAAAATGTAGCCCCTTTCCTATGTAACTATCTTCTGTCTCTTAAGATGAATCAAATATATTTTCATTAAACTCCTGCAATTGAAAATAAAAAATAGGTTTTTCAATTAAAAAATTTGATTATAGCTTCAAAGGTGTTGTACTCTACGTAGATTATAAGCAAAAAATATAATAATGAAAGTGATAACCACTTTAAACCCTCGTTTGCTTATTTGCAGGTCCGAAACCTTGAAAAAGTAACCTCAAGAGAATTGATACGAGAGGCTCATCAACCGTTAATTCGTAAGTCTCTTCATTATTATTTGTCCTGCCTCACGTTCTACATACAATGTTAGTAAAAATCTCTGAATAGACTTAATGGTTAATCGTTCCCATCGATCATTAGTGCTGTATTTTCTTTATTTGATTCGATCAATTTTTATCGCTTTTGCACTCATTTGTTGAGCTGAAACTTGCAACTTATATAAAGTATTAACTGTAATTTTCCATGAATGAATCTTTAAAAAAAATTTCAGACTAAAATAATTACCACCCTATTTGTAAAATATGCATTCCATAGATTTGTTTGAACTTCATGTCCTTCACCATTAGCAAGCAAAAGCCCTGGAGAGGCAGTGAGACATACCAGATAAGATGAAGTGTCTAGTAGATTGATCTTGCTTTCCTCAATTAGCTATAAGACAATAAGTGGATAAAGTCCACGAAAGTGTAGCACAACGAACCTATTACTAATATTTTCATAGTATTCCAAAAGGAAGTGACTAGGGTGAATGTCACTATTCAGCACCAATTATATTCCCATAGCCTTTAACGAGATTGAGACAAAAGTTATGAAAGATACCTTCTCCTCTACGCTGTATCGAATGACAAATGAAAAATGTTCCATTCATCGCGAAACGATAACGAGAACAATTATAAGATGCGAATGATATATATAAATTCATAATTTATCACTCACCACGGTGCAGACCATAATACTAATACGGTCACACTTAAGAGATAGCCAACCCTTTTAATCTCGCAATGAATGCATTACATCTAACGACGAATGACTTATGATGATTTCCATCCTTTCCTATTCGCCATTTATCTCCCGGGAGCGCTGCACCGAGACCCCACCATCTTCGCCCGTTACCGGTACTTAAAAGTCACGCTATGGGAACGGTCTTGTCGAAAGTGCAAGCGAGCGGTGTTCAGAGCTCTGTTTTTAACTCGTCACGATCTTCACGCATGGCATATACCGCCGGTAGATTGCCTCCACGGGCGTGAGGTCGCTGGTTCGAATACCGGTCTGCGCTCCCCTGCCCGGCTAGAAACCATTTTTCAACACCCATTGTCTCGTAAGCGGAATATTCTGCGAGAGATTATCAGCGTGGAATACATTAGCGAATCGCGCTGATACAGTTAATAGCGTCCGAGTGTATCGCTGGCTAATTTCCTCCGGGTAATTTTACGGGATCGACTATCTGGAAGTAGGCTTAATGCAGGGGGAATCTCTCTCCCATCTTTCGCTTTACAGCCGTCGGCTTACGCTTCGCATTAAAGACGCTCTCTATTTTTAGAGTGAGAGAAAGTGGAATTAAAGAGCGCTCAAGTGACGGATGCGTGATTGAAGGAGTTGAATTTTCCTTGAGTGGAATTCACTTCTCCATTTTGATCGATGGAGTGATTGAATCTGCCTGCCGTATTTGAAATTCTTTTTTACTTATTTTATGGAAAATGACGAAAAATAAATTTGAAAAGGAATTTTTTATTAGTATATGCAATGAAGATGGTAAGTTGTTCTAAAAAAACAGATTATGATAAACTATCGTTCCCAGCAGTTTCTCATAGCATATGGCTCTATTCTGTGAAAGATTAAACGAGAAATTAAAAATGAATGAACTGGGATTAAAACCTGAGTCTTCTACTTTACAGGCAGGCAAATCGCCAGTACTTCTAAAATGTATCTTAACTCATTTTATGTAAGACGGAAAAAATATAAATAGAAGGATATTTTAATTAGTATAAGTAATGGTATTGATTAGCTCTTTTTAAAATAAAGACAGGTATCGACAAACGTTCGTCCCCAGCATATTCGTATAGCACCTCACTATGTTCTGTTAAAGGTTTAATGAGAAATAAAAATAGCGATAAGACTGGGATTCAAACCAGAGTCTCCCACTTTCCGGAAAGGAATTTCGCTATTTTTCACTTCTCGTTTAACCTTAGATTTAAGTTAAAAATTCCACGGGCTTAGTCAAGTTGATTTCACCATCTTGTTATTCTTCCTATTTTGAATCTATCCTAAAATATTACAAATTTTAATGCTAAATTATCTTTAATAATTACTCTCCAATCTTGACATTGTTTCTGCATCCTCTGAGACAATTTAAGTATCGATAAGGAATTTCTTCACAATGTATCAGCTAAAGCCAAACATAAAATTAAACTTACAAACTGCAACTGCAACAAACTGCTATTATGTAAACAGGCACCGGTAAATCAGCTAATAGACGGATGACCAAGTGGCCTAAGATGAAAGTGGTTCCTGGATCGACTCCCGTTACGAATCCCTATGTTAGATATCTATGCTTTAGAATATCTCTAAATGATTAATTTCTAGCCTGTGTATGATCTTGTTACGTATTTTGCATTATACACGATATTTATATTATAACGTTACTAAAATAACAAATTTATAACATGACGCTAAATGGAATGTTTTATTAAAAATACCGAAATATTTTATTTCGTGTATGGTGTTTTTCTACCTGTGATTATCCTCTTGGTACGGCGCATACCACCAAAGAGTACTTTTTGTCTCTAATGTTACATACATGTATATTCGTTTTATTTTATGGCTTAGCTAGATGTAGATATATTAACAGTTAATTCCTATCCTATGAATAATGTTCTCTTATTTATCCAATCGAATAATTCTGAAGTTAACAACCTTATGGTATAGAGGTCGCTCCCTCCAAGTTAATGCGCAAGTCCAATGAAAA
The DNA here is from genome assembly GCA_947579665.1 of Sympetrum striolatum. Taxonomy (NCBI): domain Eukaryota; kingdom Metazoa; phylum Arthropoda; class Insecta; order Odonata; family Libellulidae; genus Sympetrum; species Sympetrum striolatum. The sequence continues at coordinate 42,149,890 of OX388349.1, forward strand.
AAATAATAGAGAAGCATTGCCCTCGATGAACTAGCCTCACTCCATGGAACGTCATCTAAAAATTCCACTTATTAGTTGACAAAAAATTCTCGGCAGCATTTGCCTAGGGTTTTCTTCCCGCGATGCCCCATGCAAAGCAAGGTTATGCGTCAGACGCGATCGCGTGGTTTGTTAACAGAGGTCGATAAGGTTCAGTCTGGAGGAATTAACGGTTGAAGGGCTTCGAGCCGTATCTCTCGTAAGTTCGCCGAGTAATTATTGTTAGTCTCCCAGGCAGGGGGTCAGGGAAGTGGTTAATATTTATTAAGCACGGTTTTCTATGACCAGCGCGTGTTATGATTCCTACGGATCCGGCGGAAGCTTGACCGCGATTCCCTATCTGCTTTATAACATAATCGCGACCTCGCTCATCCCTCATGCACTTTAAATTACCCCATATAATCCACGAGCGAAAATTTGCCATCTCCCGCCTCCGAGATAATTGTGGAATTCATGAAATGAGCAGCCATAGTCAGGGGTGGAATTGTAAACGGACTCGAGGGCATCTATCATAAAAATTAAGCGAACCCCTCGAGCCCCGATAAGGTTAATTCCCAGCCGTTGGTTCGTCACCGCGGATTTCGCCCTCAGAAATAAAAAGCAATGGCAAAAGTTCTATATATATTTGGGTGAAGTAAATAGATATGCATGGATATTATAATAGAGACCACTATATATACTTTTATGCTACACATATTGGCAATCACATGTTTCGTAAACACCTTAAGCCCCGATGAAGTTTATTTACAGATGCCGTTCCATCACCGCGAATCCCGCTATCGGAAATAAAAATTAATAACAGAAAGAATCGGCTCGATATTAACTATAAGTGAAAATTTAAACAGTTATTTCAATTTCACTAGTGACAAGTTCTTTGTAACGTGAGAAACAAAAATAAAATTAGGCGACACACAAATTGGGCTGCATCAACAAATTTCTCCGAGACTGCGCTTCTCTTCAACAAATTTTTCCTAAGTTTCGTTGTCTCTAAATAACTAAATGCCATGTTCTAGTTGAAAGAAAGAATGCTTATTCCCACATTTGGTTTATTATCGGATTAATTTCGTCAACGGATTGATATTTTCAGATTAACCGGTTGACATTCACCTGAAGATGAAAACCCGTTGACTAAACTAGTCGAATAATAAACCTGCGGTGAAGATTACAGAGCATTCTTTCTATCAATATATTTCAAAATTACTTATTTAATTACTTATAATTAGCTTGTTGTTTGTGTTCGAGCTAATGATGCAAAGAGCAACTGAGGGGAAAAACCAGAATATTATATTGGATTCGTAGAGAGTATTACCAGTTTTATAAATGATCACAGATGAAAAATTCGGGATAAATGTTCATAAACCTGAGGTTTTATACAATATACACAATTAAAAAATACAAAACACGCATATGTGCAAAAAACGACTTTTCCTCAAAGAGAATATATGTATGTAAACGTATGACTAAACGAAAATAAGCTTTTTTAAGATTCTCCGTTTTTGTCCCTTTTTTGCTACAAGTTTTAGTCAATTCTTTTACCTCTTGATTCAGATACGTCTGAAGGCGTTGAGGGGCAAAGTGAATTCATACAGAGTTCAATTATGGAATAGTCTTCACCCATAGTCTTGGTCTTAGCAATCGTAGCAAATTAAACGAAAAGTGCACTTTCCTCTCGAAGAGGGCAATTATGAGGAATTTTCTCTCTTTTCCGAGATAGCCATCGCACGTGCGTATCCCCTTTTATTATTTTGAACACAGAGACACGGAGGTGCTATTTCAGGCATTTAGTTTTCATTAGCGAGATCGGATAAGCAGAAGTTTCTTTCACGCTGCATCATATTTTAGACGAGATCTGCAAGAGGCAAATGGAGGACATTCACTTGTTAAACAGCTAGCTCACGTAGACTGGAGGCCATTAGTCCCCTGTAATTTCAAATTAATGGTACTTGAGAGAACCAGCAGACATAATAATTAATGTATAACGTGAATCATATATGAATACAGAATAATCATGCTCAAATACAGTAGAGTCTTGCTGGTCAATGGAGAACCACAAAGTGATGTATATTAGAGGGTTTAAAAAGTTATGATGCGCGAAACTTACGATTTATATTTAAATATAGCACGTTAAAACAATAATTAAAGACTCATGATATTTTAATTAGAACTTCAAATAACTTTCTTTGAGCATTTCCTAAACCCCATTCTCTTTATTACTCCTACAGTGGAAATACTTTTCTTCAATCAAATATAGATTTATTTTCCCCACAAAACCATTCTTTCTTTAGTATTTCATCTCTATTTCTTTATTACTTGTTAATTAAACTGTACTCATTATTTTTAATATTATTGTTTTCATGTGCTTGAGATTTGAAAAGGATTGAATGAGATTTCCTTGTCCCAAATTTGCTCATAAAGGCGTTTGTATGTTTATGTTTCTCGTTCAAAGTAATCCATTTATTCTAGAAGGAACGCGAATGTAAACATTGCTGATGTGACTTATATTTCATGGAATTTACATGAGGAAATCATCCGTAAAGTCAACTACTCCAACTGGAAACTAGATCTCGAAGTTGTGTGGGGTATGCAAATTCAACGATTCCGTGATATATTCTGGAGAAATAGTTTCCAATATTTTAATTTTATGTCAACAAAACACTTCGCTCCATTCTTTTTAGTTTTACATTCAATTCTTATCTTTCCAGTAAATTATTCCCTAGAAAAATCGTTAAATAATTTCAAATCTTCACCTTCATCCCTAAACACTTTGTACCTCCCAAACGGCCGATTTATTTGAGTGCCTGGCTCATTCCTCGAATTCGGCTTAAGTAAAATATTTCGAGTCGCTTTTAATTCAAGGATGGTAGCCCTGTAAATGGTCGATCCACCTTATCATCAACCGAAGGTATATAATTTTTTATAGATATTTTTATACACTCCTCATACTCGAGAACTATATCTTATCTCGCCCCCGCGCTATTCCATTTTCCCGTGGGAACTATGGGAAATTTACACCGATGGTCTATATATATAAAGATAATGCGGATAGCCAGATTATATGAGTGTGTGCGTACACAAAATCCTTAAGGGGGAACCTGAGCAATCCTTTCCGAGCAATCTCCGCTTTTATATGTTTCTTGCGTCGATCGATATAAAGTAACTGTGCCAATAAAAAGGAACAGAGCGATAATGGGTTCCGAGCTTTATTTCTGTTCCTAAGAAATATGGGGGAGGGTCGCATCAAGTGGCTAGAGAGGTTTTCCTTGATAGGGTACTTCCTTAAGTGTGTTTGCTGGGAATTTTTCTGAAAGAAGAAGAAGATTGTTTAGCTATCCCGCAATGAAGCAGCTTACTGATAGTTCATTGATTTCAGGTTAGTGACGTTTTGGGTCAAGGTTACACCTCATTAAATTTTGCCATTTTAAGATGGTATGGGTGTTTTACTTTAATGAAAATTATTCTAAAGCGGATAATGATTATAATAAGATAATGCGTATGGTTATTTTATTCAATAAATACCTTTAAGATAATACAATAGCATAAACTCTGATGGTAAATTATATTCGAAACATGTAATTTAATTTAATTGTGATTCGATTTGAAACAGTTATTTTATTATAGTAAACAGTGTAGTAATATTATGATGAAAAAACTAATTGACGATTAAGTGTTGAATGAGTGATGTTGAGATAAAAATGATTGGTATTATTGAATTTGTATTTTACTTTATGATGATATTTTTAGTTTAGGTTTGATGATGTTTTAATGTTTAATGATATATTTTATTTAACAACTTGCCTTTTTTCTGTTGAATTATATCTTTTCATTACTTGTATTTATGGCCGTCATAGTACGATAGCAAACCCTGCCACCTGTTTTGTGTATATCTGCAAAATTAAGGAAATAATAGTAATAATAATAATAAAACATGGCTGAGTTTGAGGCAATATCCGAATAGTATTTACATAAGATAATTTAAATCATAAAAAAGCACATAATTTCATAGAGCATACTTGATGCCAAATTAAAATTTGAACGAATACCTTAGGTTGTTAACAAAATAAAATATCAGAGGAATTAATTACGTTCGTTCGTTAATTAATTAATTGGTTCGAATTAATTCGATTAAAAAATGTTTGATTTCACTGTAGGAATAAAATCCCTTAGATTATTTATTGAATATCCTAATCAAAGATTGTATTAATAATCTAAGGTGTTTTATTAAATATGGAATCCATCGAGAAAATATTTTTTTATTTTGAAGTGAAGTTCGAATGAGGAATGTAAAGGTGAGCTACAATCTCACAATGTAAAATTTTAGGCTTTTATTCATTCCTAAGATTAAAATAAATGATGAATTCTAATTATAAATAAATGAGATTAAGAAACTGCATAAAATATTACGAAATCATGCATTCCAAGCTGAGTATTTTGGAGCACAAATTAAGAATTGCGTAACCTAATATTGTAGTTATTTAGGGAGGGACGAAAATTTCAGCCCAAGGAAATATATCTTCTTTTTTGCCTTTTAATTGCCTTGCTTTCTCTTTGCCACCTATTTCCCAGCCTCAATTAATGTGGGGAGATTGATGACCATTGATTTGTGTAATGAGGAAAGCAATGCGGACAAGGATACTGTTTTTATATCATCCGTCTCAAGGGAATTATCGCCCTTTGGGGTTAACTTTTTTCCTCCCTCCATGGTCCGGAGACTACTATCTGAACTACTATTGACCGTAAGAGGGAAGATATGTAGGTGGAGAGATGAAGTGTAGTAGGTGGACTCTGAGTTCTTTAGTGCCCCGTTTCAAAGGACGGAGGGAGATAGCGGTAGAGTACAGGTTGCTTTCACTCCACCCAATGGGCATTTTATTGCCATCAAATGGAGTTTAGCCAAAATGATTTAGGACGATATGAAGTTGTCCTTTTACTTACCTGAATCATCAGGTAATAATTTTGGACTGAATTGATTTCTCATTTCCTTAAAAATTTATTTATGTCAATGAAAGTAAATTTGGTTTTTAAGCATAAAATTTACCAATTGAAATCATTCTTCGTCAAACTTTTTACTGACATCAATCATCAGGTAGCAACTGTCGTTCAGTTAGTTTTGTTTTAGTAATTTCGATAACTGATCTACGATACATGTATCACAAATAAAATGCAAAACATGACGAGACTACAATTTAAATATATGCTTTTTATCACGTATTTTGGTTTTATGAATTTTAATTATAAAAGCGGAAAATGCAAAAATTACTAATTAATGTCAACATTCTCTTAGAATTCAAAACATTCCTCAACTTCTTTCTTGAGTAAAGTTAAAGATGATTGTTATATTTTTTCCACGGAAAGAGACCCTACGTTCAAAGAGCTATCGGTGCACGGCCTTGTGTGCAATGTCATCAAAACTCTTTCCTTATATATACATATATATTTATTGATATTTTAAAGCTATGAATTGTGCAAAAACTCATTATTTTAGTTTTAGTCAATTTTATTTAAAATGTATATCCTCTACACATCTGCTCGAAACTGAGCTTGGCTTTATTTCTTCCTCAAATTCTATATCATTTCAATAATATGGCAAAACTTTTATTCAATTCCTCCTTAAAAAATTAATAATTATTCCTCCAAATTTTCAAAAGTATGCCAAATAATTTTAAAGTAAAAATATAATTCGTATCGAAATAAAAATATTCTTAAATCTTTAGAAATATCTCTTAGGTGGTACAGTTCCATATAAAAATGAACTATATGTTGAGTAATCTCCGAAGCGAGACTAATACTTCGATGCATTCAATTTTCATAATATCGATAATGCTTTGCTAGGAAAATAAAAATCCCTCATAGGTTATATACGTACCTTTAAGCACTACAGTTCCCTCAAAATTTTTTTGTTTGTGCAACCTATTTATGTCTTGCAGCTTATTTGTGTGAGGGTGACTTTTGGTTTTTTGGTGGCTTTCAAAAGAAGGGAAAATCTTTTAGGCAGGGAAGTGGCGACATTGAACACGAAGGGGCATCGCGTTGGGGATAGGCATCGAGAGAGATCGGAAGGGTTGAGTCAAGTGGAAAAAGCCACAAGCACTTGTGCGCGTGGGTGGAGGTCACCAATTACTGGGAGTGAAGGGTAGGAGTGCTCCTGACGTCTGCTGAGATAGTGGGCGTTGAAAGGCGAGGGCGTGCGAACGTGTTTCTTATGAATTGCCGAAGAGTCTCTTGTTGAAGCGAGCAGATACACGGATTGGGAACATGGTAAAGTGTTGTTTCTGGTCCGAGTAAAAGCTTTTTTATGAGCTAAGAGAGATGCTCAACATGATTTGATAACGGCACGGAGGCCATTTGGTGTTAGGGGACTTCGTGGTCCCATCTGGGGGATGAGGACGTCGAAAATAAATTGAATTAATTGATACTATCGAGGATCTTAGTTGATTTTTCTTGTAACGAATTTTCGCTTTTAATATCGTAATTCAAAAATTTATAGCTTGATATCTATATACCTGAATGGTATATACTTTGGAAAGAAAGCATACGAACTCGCGAACAATCCCTTAATTTATGATATGTGCGGGCGATAAATTGACCATGGATAAATTTTTTATATAGTCTTAAAATTCAACAACACTTACAATAACGCAAATAACTATGTACAGATTCATGTAAACTAAAATTGAATTTTACTTTACGTCTCACAATATGGTGGATAAAATTTGATTTGCAGTGCATACATTGCGTAATAGGAAAATTTTAAAATGTCATATTGAAGAATGTAACCAAAGTTGGAATTTATAAATGTGCCTGATATTGTAATTGACATTAATCAGGTAATTCAAAACATTCGAGCAGCATTACCTAAGACTTTAGGTTTTGTAAAGTGTTACCTCCTGTTTACGTATTAAGGTTGTGCGGATAGCTGTTCCACTAATTTTTGCCTCCTGAGGTTAACGTTCTTTGGCTATAAAAATTTTCAAAAGCATCAAGTATCAACTTGCCTTGAGTGTGGTGAAAACACTGTTGGTACATACTTGTATTTCTTGTGCCTGCAATATTCCACCAACTCCAATTCATTTAAAATGAATAAAACCATTGATGGAGCAAATTATTATAAATAGGGTGACACACAGATACCACCAAAACCTGTTGTGATAACAGGTAACATACCCTATGCAAATTTCGCCATCAATGAAGGCATCTGCAGGGGCAAGAAATTGATTTATCCAATTCTTTTATCGAATTCATGATACAGCATAAAATATAGGTTAATTAGCCAGTTTTATACGGAGGTTGAATTAAAAAGTTCCATTAAGAAATAAACGTAAATTGGTACCATTGCTATCGAATCAAATATTACTAAGAGGGACTGAAACTCTCGATGATTCAGATACTCATACCTGTGAATATGACCACTCCACTAAATCTTACGAAAATAATGCCCCAACCCACAAATTGAGGATCTCCTTACTTTAATCGACATCCGGAACCTCCAACTCACATCGCTAGCCATAATGCTCTCCGATATTCCAAGCATCAATCATTAATCGGCATCTTTCCACAGAACTCATTCTCCCCGGAATGGTAACCCAAGACCCGCAAAAAGGATTTGCATGCTCAACCAACCCCCGGAACCGCCGCCACAAAAGCGGATGATTTGCATGGCAAATCCGGGAGTAAATCCCTTTTAAGGCGAGCGATGAAACAGCGCACAAAGGACCTCAAAAAAGAGAATACCGCAATGAAAGGCAAACGCACTCTTCTCCGTAACTCGATACGCCCTAACAAAGCGATGAGTAATAGCTACTAGAGCGAATTGCTCGGCTCTTTGCCCGACTCTGTTTGATTATCCCTTTGTAGCCCCCGGGGAACCGAAAGGCGGGGAATATTTTTTCTTCCCTTCAAAATCCATTTTGAGTTCTAACCCAGCGTGTCGCGAGGTTTTTCCCCTCCCTTCCCCCAGAAGGTCGGGCCGAAAGAGCAGTAGTCCCGCGGTCTAAAAAATGTCGGGAGTAGAGGCTGTCCACCCGCATTTCTGTTATGATGGGAGATGAGAGATAGGGGACGAGGAGAATGGTGTCCTCGCGGTGGGGGGAGGGACTGCGAAGGGGTTGCTTCCAGACGACTGTTGATGGGAAGGGTAGGAATGTCCCTGTGAGCCTTGGAGGGCCTAACATTTTTCATCTCGCACCTCCATGACGAATTGCGCCTCGATGTGCGACTGTGGATGTTTTGTGGAATGATATCAACGAACTGGTTGCTACAAGGATTGCCGAGAACCCGTTTATGATGTGCGGTAGGCTCCCGATTTCTCGGCCTTTATTGAATAAGAGGATAGTATGAAGTACGGTTAATCCGAGAATCTCCGAAATTAGAGGTTTACGTGGTACAAATATTTGCTCAGTTCCGATACTAAATCCCAAACCCGATCCCCAATCGAATCTTGTGCCCTAAATATAGGTCTAAGCCCAGAAAACCAATTCCTTAACTCAGCCTAATCGTGTTCCTATATGCCTCTGAAATTTCATACTTTTTTATTATGAATGTATATTGCATTTATTTGATTGTGTCGTCTATACATATATACTTTTCATAACATTATTATCTCACATTTATCTCACAATCAGTTACCCTGTTCCCTTTCAGCAAAAATATGCTAATCTCCTATAATATTCCCAATTCTCCGTCATGCTATTATATCCTTGTGCACATATTCCTCTTCAAGCATGTACTCGTACATCCATAGATCTTTACCAAAATATTCTCTTAATTTATCTTTTTCCCTCTTTTCTTTATGAACTCATTCACCATATTCGGCCAACAATTTGTCAGTTGTCCTCTCTAATTAATACCACACTCGTTTACATATTCCCTGTTCACTATCTTTGCTTTTCTTCCTAATCTACATAGCCATTTATAATGGAATTTTCCTGCCGTACGTTACAAATAAATTAAAATAAATGAATTATCACTGAAAACAAACTAAAATGGATAGGGACGAAAGTTACCAGTTCTAAAATTTCTATGGATTATTTAAGGAATGTCTTGGCAGGCATTATATTTACTTGATAATCTTGATATATATGAGCTGATAATATTATTTTGTTTACAGTCTTTTTAATATTGTTATATCAATTTAAATTATGTATTGTCGTTTCTTTTCTGCCTGTTTTCTGAGAAATACGGCCTCTTTTAATTTATTTTTATTTTCTCTTCTCTTTATTGAAAAATATCAAAAGTGAATTTTTATACTTTTTTGTGGTTTTGTAACTTTCTGGGTCATTGCATTTTTACAGTGTTTCTTCGGGTACTTTCACCACTATTTCTTGTGTTTTTTTTTCTCTTCAGCGTCAGTTTTTCCTTTTAAATACTGAAGTACAGATAGAACTCTTTCTTTCGTTCTTCATCAGTGCTTGTTTATCTCAAAACGACGCATGAGGTTAGAAAGGATAGGCCACATGAGCCTTATCTCTCCAATAAAGGATCTACCAACCTATCTGCTCTATTTCATGCCAATCTTTCCACGTTTCTAAACATGCATAAAGCACCTCTTTCATACTGGTCACTCACCCATTCCCCCCCGAAATTCATTCATTACCTAATCATTACTTCGAAACCCTTGAATTTATTGTCATATATGTCACTCTTTTTTGCCAGTATACGTCAGCAAAATCCGGTCTCAAAATCACAGATCAAATAAAGCGATATTTTTATCTGAAGTAGGTTTTTTTTGACGAATTTCTTCTCCTTGAAAGTAAGTGCGTCAGAAAAAAATTAGAAGGATGTTTTTACACGTGATTCCCAATTTATCTGACTTTAAGAACTGAATTTAAGACAAATCCATCGAAGTATTTGACTGTACTTTTCGCAAATAGGTAGTTATAGCTTACTTGCAAGGATCGGTATTTGTGTCAGAAAGAGTTTCAATTATTGACTCTCATCCCGGAAGAATGAAGTCGCTTTTAAATGTATTTTTAATTTCCAACATGGAACCGAAAAGAAATTTCTGGCATAAAAATTGGAAGTTAAATAAATCAGCGAGTATCAGTGATTTACCTCAAACTTGATCCAATAATGCATTTAAGGAAGTAGTATTATAGTGGTGAGTTAAAACTTCTATGAGAGAATAATTGTTATGAAATGACATAAAACCCACTATAAAAGCAATTTAAAATCTTGGAAAACAGACATCAATTCAAAACTGCTGTGGAATAAACTGATAGATTTAAGCAATAACATCCATGAAATTTATCAATTTTACGCGAATAATAGATAAAATAATTTTCCAAAACTTAATTTCAATAACTTGTTTCCTGAGGATAACGTGTAGTAATAACCTTCATCATAAGTCATTGAAGAACCTCTTGTGCTAAGTCATTTTTTATGCAAACTGGTTCAATAGCAATCTCCACAGGGTCATTCGTTTACCCGTGTTCGTGAATAAATTTCCCTTAACGATACCGCGCTTAACGGAAATGAAACAGTGTTCGAGGGTGTGACCTAGCTGACCGTGCAGCCAATAAATATCAATTAAATGAGCAATTTCCGCTGAATGTCAATTGTTACTCTTGTTCTACGAAGTTAAGAAAGTGTATAAAGATTTTCAAAAGTAGATTTTTTAGTAATAACAATAATAGTCTATATTTGTGTGCGATTGGTACATAAAGTCCCTTCTTCTATCCAAAACATCGTTATGAATTATAGAATAATTATAATAAAGACAACAGTATGTAAAAAAAATTATTGGAGATGTATATGAAGTAAATTGTTGATCTCAGTGGCGGTGAAAATTTTAGACAAAGCAAAAGAGTAATTCTGTATAAAATTATATGTTTCTTAAGGTTTAAATCATTAATAAATTAAATGCATTTCAATGATATTACATTGTAAGCTCGAAGGCACTGAACGACTTGGAAGTGTACTTGAAGATACGCAAAGTGGTGAGCATCTAGAGCTAGAATAGCATTTCTCTTATTTTATCGCACAACGAGAATCTAGATCACCGTTCAGTGAAAGTTTTTTCTCGATAAAGTAAAACTTGAAACTCTTCATCCATGTGCGATAATAATATAATGGATGTAGCGAAGGTTAATATCTATGTATTTATACTTTATTCAAGAGTTTACTTCAAATTTTGTCTGCAGATCAATTTAATAACTTTTGCAGGTCGTATAGTATAAGATACATGCCAGAGATGATAAGGAAATCCGTGACGTGATTCACGAAGAGGAAGAGGTGCGTAAAAACACATTGTGGGAAACCACGTTCCTAATGCTGTCATAAACGTTAATGTGCTACATCAAACTCTATTATGTACTACAGAAATGCCGAAATTGAGTTTTATTTTCCACGTCGAAATTTCTTAACAAACAAACGCATATCACGGCAAAGGATATATCTTACTGGCTCTTTTATTCTGACAATCTTTCGGAAAGATAGAAACATTTCTCGGACCCTCAGACAAAAGTCTGAACGAAAAGGCTGCCCCTCTTACGGCCAAAAACTTTATGTATATTTTTATTACGCGAGTTGGCCCGACCTTATCGAACTTTTTCGAGAGGCGAAGAGCCTACAGGAGGATGAAAAAGACGTCAAAAATAGCTTCCCGGGCTTCGGTCGGTCGCCCAACCCAAACTTTATCTACGAGAAGACGGAGCGGAGAATGGTTGGGTTGAGGAGAGACCGACATAAATATTATCGTGTCAAATCTGCGTTCTAGAACACCTTCCTCTCCCGTTCACTCGCGTACGCCCGCCAAACTTTTTTACGGGTATTAATAAGCCTCGGGCAGAATGATGGACTCCGTTCCGGCGTAATGAGAAATAAATTCTGCTCCGGGATTCCGAAAAGAATCGGGCCTTGTCACGGCGCGTGCGAAAATCTTAAATCTTGTAATCTCCTTGCCTTAGTTTATCTTTTACACCCTCTTCCGTGCCGTTTTCGACCGTTTTTTTGCGCCACGCCCCTAATACACGAGTTGACAGACCTTTTATTTTTCCCCTTTTCATTCCACTCCGAAAAGAGAATGCGAAGCTTTGTGTAAAAGCGGGTACCCACATCCTAAGATTTCGCTTCTTCTGACCACTCCCAATGTCGCAAAACGACGTGAGACCTCTGACGTCACTAGATGAAGCAGGCCTTTGCGAAAATTTTAAATGGTCCCAGAAAGCAACCTTGCGGCACTCCTGTTTTTACCATATATCTTAGTACCACGAATTCCGGGAGTATTTCATAGGGGGACATCGTTAGGGATGCTAAGAAATTTTTTTCTGTGTGGTACAATATCATACTGAAAATATTGCGAGTTTGAATTTCGGGACGAACACATGCTGGACTCCTTTCTTGTTTTACACTAAAGGATTCTATAGGTAGATAAGTTGGTATCAGACAAAATATGAGGATAATCTATCCTATTCTTTCTCTTCAACTTAACTTCTTCACTCTAAGTTATTGTTCTTGAGGCAATTCAAGGTTAAGTTATTTCTAGGTGCGAAAAAAGAGAGTTAGAGGAAGTGGCATTCTTCATGGCTTATTGTTCAGAAGCAAATATTTATAAGCCGCAGAAAAGTGGATCAGTTATCAGTGAAAGATTCAATCTTTCATTTCTAGTAATGTATTACATACATACATATTACAATTTTTGATTTGATCGAAAAAAATAATAGCTACTAAATTTTCATTACATAACATAACGGTATATTTTCATACTAATTTCTTGGAATTGAGGTTAACAATTGAGCTTTGCTTGAGTTGATGTATATGTATGTTCTATATTTCCTCACTTATTAGCACTAAAATATCGTCCATCTCTTCTAAAATTATTGAAAGGAATAATTTCTGAACGATATCAGCCACAGTTCATCAAATTTGGTTCCGTCTAATCTAAAATATATTTCTTATACTAATATCACGAGTGGTCCTGGTTTCACTTCACTCAAAAATTACATTATATTGGCACACTAGAAAAAAATTCAGCTTCGAGAGTGGCGAAATACGGATGCCTGCCCAAAGGAAAGGAAGAAAAGCTGAAGAAGAGTGTCATTATTCTACGTCAAAAGATAAGGTACGCTCAAATTGGCTAAACAATCCAATGCGTTTTTTCAATAATTTCGACAGTCCATAAGCATCTGGTTATTTCCCCCCGAAGATGAGGTGATATGTATTTACAACTTCCTACAAAAAGGAATACAAAAGCTGTGCATGCACCGAATGCGTTTCGAAGCACGTCCAAAAACTCTGAGAGACGCACTCGGTGCAATGTTTTATAATCAGCATTTTATCTTCCAGCGTGAAAGGCATACCTAATAGCGCTCTACAACGCTCGAAAACACTTCAGCTTATTTTCGCAGAGTAATAAGTCATGCACTCCATAAACTGGATGTCCAATTTAAAGTTACGAGCGATTGTTATCTGCAGCAATACCTCAATGCAAATGCGATCTCCGAAATGCACCTCTTGCATTCTACCTGACCCTGCGATGTCAAAAACGGAAACAATTTTAATCTTCCTTGTAGCCGAGATATTTATTCGGTTTCCGTTATGCATACAGATGACTCCTCTTATATTGGTTTTTGTTCATTGATGTTCTCTTAATTACTTAAACAGAATATTGGATTTCAAACTACACATTCCAATCCATATATTTTTCAATTTACCTCCTTGAAGTATGATTAATAAAAATTCTTTTAAGTATAGTATTAGGAAATAGAATACACGACTGTGTATACGTTCACAAACATTAATTCTTAATTATGAAAGCTTAATAGTTTAGCTCAACCTAACGAGTGACAAGGAAAAAAGATGACTATCCATGTAAAGTAGTGAGACTAAAATCAAAGGAGAAACAGGATTGAAAAATAGTTACTTCTCTGGAATTAGAACCCTGGTCTCTTTTATCTCAACCCTTCAATTTGTCACTATAGAATTCTATACTCTTCATATTGTCTTATAAATGACGCTAATGATAAGCAAATTCCCTATCTAAATAGAAGTTAATTAATGTCAACGTAGTTTACCTCGATTTAAATTAGGTGAATCAATTATATTATTCTTACAGTATCAGTAGTATATAGAAGTATTACCTGGAGGGTTAACTAGAATCTCAGAGGAGAAGTACTGAAACATTTTTTCCTGAAGAATAAACTATAATATCTTCCCTCTTGTTGAATTCGAGTATCTTCTTATAAGGATTTCCTCTTGGAGAGTGATTGATAATGAATGTATTCCAAGGTCTTTTTGTCACTCTTCTTGAAGTAATGTGTTGGAAATAATTAGGTTACTCTGGTGAGATCGGATTGAGTTTCATGAATCATTTGCATTTCCTCAGGCGAGAATGCTGCTATTTCTTTTTGCAGCTGTTAATTCCGAAGCTCTTCCAGCTGCTAGTGGGCAATGGCATTTCCGTTTCGCATTCCACATTCGGCCGAAGGTGCAATTTTGCGAAATGTAATTGAAAGGCACCGTAACTCTGGCCCATTTCCGAACCATTTTATTCTGTTTGGAAACAACACTCTCCAACGGTGTCCAACCAAATGTTTTTCATAATATTCGGCTAGAAATTTAAGCGGATGCTTTCAAAATATTTTAGCTAGGAACGTCACAATGTAAAATATTAAGAGAGCCACAGCTGAAAGAAAGGATATGGTATACGGTGAATTTGGATCATAACTAAAATATAAAATACGTTGGTAAAAGATAAATTTGGATTTTGAAGTAATATACGTATAAGAGCAAAGCTTTGGACACAAAATAGACCTGCAGACCTTTTTGCTTACTGATGAAGATTCGTATTTTCGGTGTGTATGTATGCACTTTGTTTTAAAAATATGACAGGAATAAATAGGATGCGTCTTTTTCAATTTTACTAGATTGTGTCAATTAACAGCACTCGTAATGGGACCAGAACCCACGACCTGCGTCGCAGAACATATTATTATTATATGACTTCCAAAAATGTAAGGAATTAAAGCTTTCCTGGTGTGAAGATTATAATGATATTTAGGTTTCCACCCAGCTAAGTTCTGGAGACATTGCTGTGGTCAACAATGGCCTACTCTTCCTCAGGACTGAGGTTGATGATGTGTTAATTGTAACAATTGACAAAATTTATATATTTTCAAAAAATAATCTTAGATTATACCGACCTTTTTGCGAGAAAGGGAGCTGAATAGTTCCTGGCTATGAAATGCAGAAGAAAAGTTGCTCTGATTAACATTTTATGGTAGAGATCTAGACCTAAGAGCGATACAAAAAATGAACACAATCGAGACAATCCCCTTGTCTACTCTCACCGAAAGTGCTTAATAAAGTATAACCAGCCAATTTCGATCATTCATTTTATTCAGTGGTGCGTATGGTTATCAATCTGGGTGAGCCATAATTAAAAAAAATCGAGTTCATTTATCAAAAAACGAATTTTTAAGTGCTGAGTTTCTTACAGAGGGAGTTGTGCTCATTCCCTGACGATTTAAATCCGTCCACGGCAAATAACGTATCCTCCTTCGGTTTCCTTCTTCTGCATATGCATCACCTTGGATGTCTCCTCAAGCACCGTTTAAGATCTCATAAAAGACGATACGCCCGAGTCATCGACTCATTCACAATGCCCACGAATATCACTTCCTCATCACCGGATTACTCTCGGTGACACACATTTTTCAATCGTCTGCACTCATTTCGATTCCTAAAAGAAAACAGGCGCCGCCGTCCCATTCACAAAGGTGCCTTTGTATGCTGAGGAGATGGCGTAATAGGAAGTCACCATGTGATTCTTGACGTCCCATTTTCGAGAATTTACCGCGGGAGATGCCGGTATAAGCGAATGGGTGGGTTCGCCAGCTTCTGACTGTTTGGGGAACAATTGACAGAGTCCCATATACTTTCTTCATCAACGGAAAATTTCATCCTCTTACGGTTTGTTTGTGGAGACTAATTGAGACTACCATCCATAGGCAGAATCCTTTCATGAATAAGGGAAATTGGTTAAGGCTTACGAAAGAGCGTAAGCCTTAACGCCCAGGTACGTCGTAAAGGAATTTCGTTCTTATTAAATTAGATGTATGATTATAATGATTTTCAGGCAGCGATCTGATATATTTTGACTGGATGCATACTTCTTAAGAAAATTATACGTTACTTTATTTTAGTTATTAAAAATGCATAATTTTTCAAGACTATACTATTAATATATAACACTTTTGTAGCAGTTCGTTGGTCATGACTGTTCAAAATTAAAATTCACGGAGTAGGCCGATGCTTTGTGAAATTCCGACATAATCGAAGAATTTTCGAATAAAACAAAATTTTAAAAATATTATTACTGATTTTAATTTTTTTTCATATAACAATTATTCGATTTTTCATAATTAGATAAAATACTATTCTATTCGTTCATTGCATGAGTAGGAAACATCGCGGTGGGTTTTCTTTCTATTTAATCTGTAACAGCAAAATAAATCCTTCCGATATCTTGTTTCTAAAATGTCACGATAAGAAAAGATACATGATTATTAAAATGCAACCGTGTCTCCTTAAATTTAGCATAACAGCAGAAGTATGTATAGTACAAATTTTCAATCGTAGAGATTTATGGGAGAATAGTTTGAAAAGTTTAAAAGAATCCGACGATTTTTGATCGTGATTACAGATAAGTTATAAATCAATCCAATTTATGCCATTAATTATTTAAATGTTTTGCTCTACTCAAAAATACATACTTATCCTATTTTCATAACTTACCTTTAATTATGAACAAGCTAATAATAAAAAGAATTAATATTAAACTTTAATGAAGTGGGATTGCTAAAAGAATTGACTAAAATTTGTGAATAAAATTACTTGTAGAAATTCGTATTTGATTAGCTCCTTGTGTTCATCAAGACGCTTTTAAAAATACTCAGAAGAAAGTACATATCCGATAAAAGGTAGTAATTTTTACGTGGAAAACGAGTGATGCAACGACTTACAGAAACGTGTATAAACTTGCGTACGATGCAGAACATTTCGCTCAGACAACTTACAAATACCTTTTGTATTCACAATTTACTCTATCATTGCATCACTAACATTTTCCTCGAATTCTATGTCGATATCTCCCAACTCTCCTCACCCTTATCAAAAATGAATCCAATTTTTATCCGAATGATAGCGGAGAGCAAGTACCTTGATCCATGAGAAACGAAAACATAAGCCCTTCCCCGACTCTTATCATTGTAAGAGTGAAAACGGGAGTAAAAAATAATCTGAATCATGAGAAAAATCCTACAGTCCATTTTCATCAAACCGTGAAATAGATAATAGAAGGTGAACTAAAAAAAGAAGTGCAAATGTTGTGTTGATATCACTAGAGTGATATCAGGTGACGACAGGTATATCGGAGTCATCGAAATTATCTCGTGGGAAATGTATACGCTGTTCATCCTGTATACCAAGGGTACTTGAATCGCAGAGGGTACGGGTATACAATGTATCCAATGCAATAATATATTCAAAGCCATTGTAAAAATCAATAAAATATATTTTACTTTGAATTTGATTCATCAATCTAAACCTAGCTCGCGTTAGGTTAGAGTTAACTTTAGATGATAGGAATTCCATACACAATTCCAATCAATGTTTTCATTGATACATTCTTATTCATTATTTCTTTTACATATCATATCCAAATTGTATGGAAACTTTGAATTGCTCGTCTTATGAAACTTTTGCAAGCGAAAAAGTTACTCTTCATACAAATATATTCGTCAATGTTATCATGTTTGCTTAAACATCATTCTCATTTATGCTCTGATCTGCTTTAATGCAAGCGATTCCTTGAGGCTATAAATATTGTTTTTCAGATATATGTAATTTATTCAAATATTTTCTTAAAATTTTACCAGTACTATGTTTTACGTAACTCTGCATTTTTCTTTATTGATCTTCAGCTATTGATATTCAAACGTTTTCTTATTTCAACCATATATAATTCTCTTTAGATTTAATTGAAAGTTAGGCTCCTAATGCCCAAAGTCAGAGAAAAGACTTGTTTACGTATGCATCATTCTATTTTCACGAGATTGTTTGAGTTGAGTCATCAAGTTAGTAAGTAGCTAAGAAAATTAACAGTCATTACTCTTGATAAACTAGGAATTTCATGAATAATTTTTTTCCTTGCGAAAAATTATCATTTTGTTATAATAACAGTAGGAGTGATTCAGGTAAGCAACCCCTCACGATTACACAATTTAACGGAAGGAAGTTTAGTCGAAAATATTAAAAGCAAATAAATGTAAAACAAGTCAGCATTTCCCACTCAATCGGAAAATGTTAAGGGATTTTAACGACCTCTCTAGCGCGAAAAATTGTATGCATAATTTACAAAGAATGCTCAACCATATGAATACTTTATTACTTCAGTGAAAGAACACCGACGTATTATTATTCATGGGAACTTTTAACTTCTATTTGATCTTATTTTTTATGGAAATGCCCATTTCTGCGTTATCACCGGAATGATGATCGAATTCAGATATCTGCAGTCGCATGACAATTTTGTTTAAATTACTCTAAATGGAAAAATTTGTAGTCTATAATCATTATTCATATTCATATTTTGGCTATCTCTCCCTCAAATTCCCAAGTATTTTTTCTGTAGAAAGTTATGATACTTTCGATTTTTCGTTAAGGCTCAATCACGGCACGCTAATAGTCGGAAGAGAAATAATAATTTTTCCTGCTTCTCGGATAGTTAATTTCCATTTCCTAAAGCCTTAAAATATTTCGTTACCTCCTCGACTCCATGCAGACAAGGGAAGATTACATCTCGAGATAACTCCGGTGCCCACAGGAATCGCCAAATTAACTCATAAATTTTGCATATAGACGAACAAGTATGAAAAAATGTACCTTAAGTGCTCCGGACCCGTACTGTGTGAAGAATTCCTCATGCGCTGTAAGTTTATCTTCCCAGACGTTGGACATCCAGAAATAGATGTTCTCCTATTAGCGAAGACTAAATTTTTATTTTCGACGTAAATATGCTCAACACCTTTGTTCTCGGCTTAAAATGTATTTATATCACCAATTTAATATCAAGTTGCACTTCCTTGTAACTTGTAAGCAAATTAAATCTTGATTATTTTAGGTTATGTCTCAATTTATCCGAAACACGATTATCTGAACTTCAGTTGGGGCTAGAATCACCTATGAAAATCCAGGTAGAAGTATTTTAATCTCCTGCAGTATGCTGAAGATCAGGGTAGTAGTATTAGTATTGTTAAAAGTGCTTCGACAGCTTAGGTCATTTCGCACATTGGCTCCCACCGGGAATCGAACCCGGGACCGCTTTCACCGAAGGCAAACGCGCTGTCCACATGACTATCCGGGAGCCCTGAAGATCAGGGTATATTGAGAAAATCGAGTACTTTATTACCTAGGTAACACTACTAAAATTATTAACATTAGTGTACCACTGATGACAAAATATAATCTATTGAAAATACCAACAAACGTTTAAGTTTTTCGATGGTTTGTGGTATTTTCAGTACACTATTTACTGAAAATAGTTTCTAACTAATTTTTATAATACAAAATATATGCAAGCTGTGTGGTAAATTTTTCCTGCTACCATAATACTATGAATGGACTATTTTCATTTGTCATGTGGCTCAGGATAGAGAAAAATGCATCTTTCATTTTCTTTTGTCCCAGTCTTGATCATGGCTGCGATAAAATGAATGCTACCGTGGTATGAGTGAATAATTGGACTAATCAAGGTCTCTCCTTACGGAATGCCAAGAAAAGTGTTACTCATAGAGTCATTGTGCTTCACTTGCGTGGACGTGTTCCGCTAATAGCATTCTGGCTCAGTGAGGAAAGCAATGGCAAACTACCTCACTCCTCATCTTACCTGGTGAACCTCATTCCTCTCTGCAAGATCTTAGTAGTTTATGCCGGAGGGGGGAAGGTACCAACCGGCCTTCAGGCTGAATACCTTAAAGACGGTGTGGTTAATTACCATTGCACAGCTTACATAACAACAAACTAACAAACATTTTGTAGTTTTAAAAAAAGTATCAGAGGGAATGAAGTCCTTTCTTCAAGTTCCTTTTCCTCCCTTCATGAGTGCTACAATAGTTTCAATACTACTTTTTGAAAATGGAAGGCAGACAAATTTTAATGAAGACGGTGACTCTATACAATTCAGTACACCGTTTAAATGAGATCGAAACAACTTATCCTGACTAACTGTATTGATATTCACTCAGCAACGAGCTTTATAGCAACCCCGACCCTCCACGTCTGAGGAAACACCTGTATCTCACGTTAGATTTAAAGAAGAGCTTTTATTTCCCCCCCCCTTCTCTTTCGTCAGCAATAGAAACCTTCCAGCGAATTTACAGCCACGTTTCCGACGTTGGCTGTAGGCGATTCTCGCCTTTACTGCCGACCGACAGTCCTGTCCGTCGTTCGATAAACCACGCTTTGCAGACGCCACGCCCTCCCGAAGACCCTCCTCATTACCACGGTCTTCTACACGTCTTCCCTTTACCACACACGAACTCTTACATTGAAGTTACTATCTTTTGAGTTTCAACTTCAATTCTTTCAGTGCGTGGGTCTTCTTACTATAATTCACCTGTCTTAAACACCAACCGTTTTATAAAATTTCTATGGTGAGGCGTGTTTCTTTGGTTGAAGCCACAGGTTTTCTTCTGAGCTAGCGAAACTAGATTGCAATGATGAGGCGTGATTTTTGGTGAAAGCTACAGGTAGAAGGTTTTCTAGTGAGCTAAAGAAACTAGTTGCCGATAATGTCTGTGAAAAATACACAGCTCTGTACTTTTTTACTGTATGTATTCTTCTCCATAAATCGTTTTGTCTATGGTATTACTTAGTTTATTTGATTAGCATCATGTAAACGTGAAATCCCAGCATGGTAAATAACTTCAGGATAGATACCACTCCAAGTTACAGGTCTGTTTCCAGGATAGAAAGGAAACGTATTACATGCGGACATGTTAGATATATAATTCGCATCTCTGCGGTATAAGTGAAATAGACTATCCGCAAAAAAACCATTGACATCTAATAAAGAAGAAGACCATGGTTTTCCCAAGTAAGGTGCTTCTGATCTCTATAGATAAAGGTTATTTCCTCATATAAAAGATTCGAGATACCTGAATTTGTACAGAATTTACAGGTAGATTCTTCTTGACAAATTATTCCTATGATCTTAAAATAACAGATTTTTTATCGAATTATATTGGTGGATCGCTGTTTTGTCAACTTGCTCTCTTCAATGAGTCAGAATGCAATGAAAATGCTATGAAATTACTACGGAAAATGTACAAAATGGCAAGAGTCGCATCATGACTTTATGAATGATAAAGGACCCAATTTAATGCATTTGAATCACTTTCTTTCAGTAAGTGGAACGCAATGCCTCTACGAGAAACACTTTTTCTGGCATTTCATAAGGAGAGTCTTTAATCAGTTCCATAATTTTTTCATACCTCAGTAGTAAAAAAGTAAACTAATGATGCATTTTTCTCTATCCTATACCAAAGAACAAATACAAAATATCGTTTTCATCGGAATACGATATTTATAACGATAACTTTCATTATCCAAAGACATACATAAGCACATATAGGACACTTCAAAGATCTATTATTTCCAGTTTAACCAATAATACGATATAATTAGATAATAATTACAGTAATACAAAACATATGAGTTACAATATCTATAGTCAGTTCAGCATTCTCATTTTATAATTGTATAGTATATCATTTCAGAACATAAAATACGTACACACAATATCAGAAATATTTCTCGTTTAATGGTAGCAGAAACTTGGGTCATTCAACTTATTAGCAACGACATTCACTCTTGATATTTTGCAAAACTACCTGCTCCCCCTCAACTCTATCATTCTTGGAAACTTACAGGATCCTCTCGAAGTGTCAGCCCCATCCTGTTTTTTCTTCCGCACACGCGAGGCGCCGTAGCAACGCCATTGGAAGATGCGCCGGTGACAACACCTCGTGTCGCACCTTCTTCCTGTCCACGCTAGTCCTAAGCCTCTATTTTATTCCCACTCCACGACTTCTTTGACCCCGGAGATAACAGCCACGGAAGTGGGTGTGCCTCCACGGGTACCGTCACCCATCAGCATACGGGGGAAAACGCCCAGAAAACTCATACCACACGTCCCCTTCCATCACCTACCGCATCTTCTCTCCTAATTGCACGGCCATTGTAGGGAGGCGTAGTGATTTGCCTGTCAGATTAGTCTCTTCCTTTTTTTACAGTCCCTATATATTTCCCTTCCGAAATCGGCGACTATTTAGCTTCGTTTTCCGATAACGGGGAGCATTTCTCACAGCTAGTCCCTCGTGTTGGGAATCCTTTATGTCTCTCGCTGTCGCGTGCCGATTCAATGCGAATCCTTTTCCCTCAGATTATTTTTTCGATAAGCGCAAATGCAAGGGAAGTGTCCCTTTTAAATTTTAAGGTGGTGGTAAATCTACCTTTCTTACGGCGCGATATGGATAATTGTCATTTTTATGGTAGAACTTGACCGTTACGGTAATGTATACGATGGAATAGGACACCCGAAAATAGATTTGGATCTAGTAGTCCTTTTCGCACTAATAACACTGTTAACGAAGATTGCACCATGACGTAACTTCCAGAAAATATATATTCGGGATCCAATATGCGTTGGTCTTGTCAGATACTATACAGTTTAGGTAGTGAAATCATTCCCGACTGATAGCCAATTAAATGGTTTGAAATATAAATCATTTGGAAGCTATAAAGCCATTTTATTTGTAATCCTAGTTAGGGATTCCGTATTTAACGAAGTACTTTTCCCGGAATAGCCTTTAAATTTTTTTCCCTTATAGGGTCAAACCTTTGATATCCATCTTCGATATCCATTTTCGATTATATTACTCTTTATTGCTATGAATGAAAAGTTTCCTTCACTGATACTAGATTTAAGGCTTATATATTCTTCTAATAGAGGATGCTAATATTTGTAATGATGTTGAGGAACTACCACTATATGTGTATATTCAATTTGCTCTACAATACGAAAAGCATCAATTTCTTGCAATTATATTTAAAACAAGCATTCTTTAATATATTGTCAGACTGAAATACATGCTTTCCTTACATAAATGAGAATATTTAATAATTAATCATTTGTTACGACTCTTCTAAGTATACTTTCTCTAGCCCAATTCGATTGAATTATATTTATTTTTACTATTTTATCTTTCACAAGTTCAAGTTGCCATCCAATATGTAATAGTCCACATTTAAAATATATACGATTAGAATAAGATTCTTTTCAATCAATTGCTTAAATATATAATTTTGTTTGTTTTATTCACGCATTAGATTTACCTAATAATAATTATCTTAAAATTATTATCCTAAATTACAATCAACATTTCTAGTACACTCCTTCAGAAAGCTTCCTTTTCTGTTATTCGATAATAATCGTAGTTTTACACTGTTTCGTTGATCATGCGTGGGATTACTACCTATGTAAGCACCTTCATTCCTTTTAAAGTCTTGGTGAGGAAAATTACTTTATTCTAAGGAATCGTCCATTATAGAAAATAACCACTGTAAAACATTGCTGCAAAATTTTACGAGCAGGAGAGAGAGGAACTACTTATCCTCAAAAGCAATTTGGCAGATGAAAATTGGTTAGCGTGCCAGTTTCCTGATAAAAGAAAACGACATAATAGAAATAGCCTAAACGGTAAAACTATTCTCGGAAGATACGAACTGGGAGCTCAAGAGACATTTATCGGCTATTATTGTAAATTTCATAGGGTGGCCGCATTTTACAGATATCTACATTTCCGATATACGGTTACGATGCATTCAATTTTTTATTGGTGGGTGAAATCCCTAGACTGGAATCCAGGCACGTGCCTATCACAGGCAGGTGTTTCCCGAAAAATAGCACATCGCCTCCCGGTAAATATATGATTGCGGACTCCAGCACCGGAAGCTGATTCGCCAATTATTCTTCCCAGTTTTTTTGGCTGCCATGTTTTACTTGATTCCAGGAAAGTCTGCCCGTAGAGACAAAGGCAATATACGCACGTCGCAAAGCATTGGCAGGTTCTATTAATCAAACGGCTTTAGGTTTTTTTCCATCTTTCCCTTCCTTAAAACGAATGCCCGCTTGACTTTTTCATTGATAGAGTCCGTCTTAAATTTCCTGGACGTTGAACACACCCGAGGAAGTTTAAATGGGAAATTTAAAATGATTGCCCGAGCTGCGTTAAATAATTATACACGTCTTCCCATTAGATATAATGTATTTAGAGCTTGGATTTTCCCTTAAATGAAAAAATCATGATGATATTACGTATATTTAAGATGTTTTAGCACAATTAAAAGGCAGAGAGGGAAACCTATTATTAGATTCCGAAATTATGGGAATTACATTTTTTTCAATTATCTGAGCACTTAGCTATACAAAGTTTCTAAGATTATTTTTTACATTAATTGCATTGCTGATGTTCTAGAATTTTAAATCAATAGTTCATGTTTACAACAACATCTTTGGGCAGTTTATAAACATTTTTTCAGAATATTAATTATTTTGACAAAATTCTTGAGATTACAATTCGAAAGTAGAATATAACGGCTAAAATAAGAATTTATTCTGAAGTGTCTTTCTTTTGGTGCTGAGTTTTATTTTATGCTTACATTACTTTAATTCTGTACAGTATGAGATTGCAAACAATAAGATAAAATTATACATGCATTTCTTATGGAGCTACTTTATAGTACCCAGGAGTCAGTGAACGATATTACTTTATACAAGTTTTTCCTAATTTTTAGTACCAACTTAAGGTATGAGACCATTATGAAAGTATTTGCATTAGTAAAATAGAGAAGTAACAACGGAAGATAATGCATAGGAATGGTTTTGTTAGTAATTGCTGAAAGAAATTATCGATCGTTCCTCAGATGCTTCAGGATATAAGAAAGAAATTTTTTTAAGACAGAAGAATTACACAGTTTTAATTTATTACACAAATTCGAAGAAAGTTTCTTCTAGAGCCAATGTTTTACGGCCAATCTGTTACATATGCCGTTGTGATACTTCGAGACGAATCTGAGAAGTTGACACTGTAACTATTCATTAAATGCCTCGATCGTTTTCGCGAACTATACGCTAAAGTGATTGAATGGGGAAGTAGAGTCAAAATACATGCATTCACCATTCCACGCTGAAAGGCGGTTCGCTGGGTACATATGTTGATGTAGAACTTATTGTTCCTTGCTATACTTAACAAAAAGTGTTTACAGATATGTAGATTTAAATAAGTCGAAGTCGTAGTATCACGGAATTTCAATAGTAAATTAGGTTCACTTGTGAATTCTAGAATTTCATCATTCTATATTTTGTGGAGTGCCTATTATTTAGATTGGCTCCTCGATTCATTTTTATGGGAATCACTAAAATGGACGAGTTGTATTGGATGAACTATATGCTAGATGCTGATTATAATATAAGATTATGAATCGTCTTTGACCAGAGAAAGAAAAATTAGAGATAATCATTCCTTATCTTCTCCTTAAAAAGAGGGAAATAAACCAGAGAGGTTAGGAGTGGAGAAAACAATTGTTCCCTGTCTTTTTCTCATTAATATCCTTCTTCATTTTCATATCAGTAACTCAGAGAAGATATTTTTAGGAGTTCAAATAATTAATAAACTTCGGAAAAGATAAAATAAAGTTATTCTTAGTTGAATTTAGGTGTATACAGAGAAAATATTCTATTACGCTCATGCCTCAAGGAGAAGATGAACATTCAGAGGTCATTTAAAGAATTTTCGAGGTATACTTTAAAAATCCCCTTACTGCGAGACAACCTTGATTTCTCGAAAAAATGCTCAAGAGGATATCCTGTTATTTATGTGTTGGAAAAAAATGAAGTAAACAAGAATAATCGCGTAGATCCCATTGGTGGAAAAGCGCGGGTAAGGAGAATTTGGCGGGAATTTCATTTTCAATCATTGGTGGAACCTGACAGAGGATATAGATCGTGAAGGCGTGGACATCTGAATGAAACCCTTTGAGTTTCTCTCAATGGTAGTCCTTGTGGCGCTCATGTCCATTGTCACCTTATTGGCTAATGCAATGGTTATGTTCTCAATGGAGATAAACATATCTGATAAGTAATCCCCGCGGCGGAAATGGCGGTATAATATGTGTTTGGCGGAAGGGCTTATGAAATAGATTGATAACAAGCTCTAGTAGGATTATAAGAGTCAATGTTTGAGTGTCATCTTCCCATCCTCTTTCTCAAATAGGGTACAACCTTACAACCAATGTCATGGTGACACAAGTGGGGCTGATCATAGTCTCCCATTCATAAGATTTCGGTAGCAACTGCGATTCACCTGTTTACGGAGACAGTTCAAGTTTTCATGTAATTCTTAATCACCATAGTACTTAAAAGTAGGAAAATATTATTGGTATTGTAACATTTTTACTTCACTGACGTAAATAATGTTAAGATTTACAATTATATCAGGGGGGAAAAGTATCCAGGCCGAGCAAATGTGTATAGTCTGAACTGAAGGAAGTTAATGAATAAAATAGACTCCGTTAGCTAGCGAGTACACCTCTGAAATTATAAAGATAAACGTAAGAGGTGAAAGTTTTTTTTCGCAGTATCATTTCAAAGAACTAAAAATGATTGGCACGTTACCATATTTTCATACATATTAATATAGTTAGATTTACAATTATCAATATCCACTGTTTCGGCCTCTAGTTTGTGGCACCCCATTATGATGAAAGAAGAACAACTTATAAACGATACTACAGTTTTTTATCAAATTAAATTATTTTAAATATAACTGTGGTATTTTGTATAAGTTGTTATTCCTCTTACATTTGAAACAATTGTCTCCTAATATAATTGTAATTAATGAAAGTCTCTGTCGAAGTATACAGAGACAGTATTCATGACAATATCTGCATGAGAATTAAATTTGGAAGGAGCATCTAAGCCGAGCAATCAGGAAACTAATGAAAAATCGATAACTTTGATTGTAATCGAGCTCACCTTTAGAGTTTCAAAGATAAAAAGGAGGCAAAAAGTATTTTTTCCAAGAAAAGACAGACAAATCGTTTATCACCTCAGATTACACCAAATCCGGAATAAATTCATGTCACCAATCATACTTTGTCTTATGTTAGTCACAAATATTTGCTTGCATAACAGCCTGAATATAAAATACTCATAATCCAAAAAATATTTAATAGCTCATAAATCAGACGCGCTACATTTGTTTGTCTATAAGAGGGCTATTCCATTCAGTAACTCCTTCCATTCCAACTTCTTTGTCCATTGAAAGATTTAGGAAGCAGCTCTTAAAAAATTTCATTCTTCAAACAGGGTGGTCCGCGGACATAAAAACGTCTTTAATAGAGATCCTTTTAAGACCACTCCGGCCCTCGCGTCCATAGGATTTGTCACTGGTTTTAACTTATCGAAACGGAATGAATCTTCGGTACAAGAGCTCTCTGTGGCACGGTCCATCAATCTCAATCCCCTCCGCCCATTCTTACTTTTGTCTTTTCCCAAAAATCTCAACTCTAACCACTCGCCTCGAAAGGTAAAAAAAGCATTTAAACCGGTCTCACCCAAAACGGCTTAAAAATACCACTTCACTTCATCCTCAGTCATAGTTGCTCACCGTCCTTTAAAAACCTCGTCCGTACGCCTCGAGTCGAAAAAAAACGCACTCCCTTTTTTTCCGAAATAACTCATAAATGCGCGGTAACACCAGTCTCGATAGGACTACCAATTAACAGCACGAGGCAAAAGAAGTTCGGGTTCAGCATTTTTTATGCCCTGCTGAAGAAGCAGCCTTCTGGGAAAGGCGGAGTGGGAAAAAATGTCGGGGAATTAAGGACTGCCCGCCATGGAAGTGGACCCGGCCATTTTTTCATTTTCCCCCTTCTTCTTTTTTTACCGATCTCCTCCTCCTTTTGTGATAATTTGAGGCGAGTGGAGGAGATGGAAATTATTTTCATCCCGCCCTTTTTAAAGAAACGTTTGGACGGACATTTCAGCTGAACGTTTTCTACGTATCTGGTTTCTCCGTACGCGAGACATTGGCAATGCCAAAACCCTGGAGAAGAAATGTACACATGGCTAAACTCCGGAGGGACTGTTGTCATAATGGGAAGGAATTACAATTCACCTCCCGGACTTCTTCGGAGCGCCCATTGAAATCGAATGGGTATTTTGGTGGATCTTGAATGATGGAGGAAATTTGAATAATCTTCTTAGCGATGAGAAGATTAAATACGTATTTTTCGAAGCTCGCGTGCCACCTTTTAATGCTCTAATGTCCCCTGTCTCGGAAATTAAGTTTTCTCCATTCGCTAACTAAGCCTTTTATAGATTGATGCATGCCACTTGAGATAGTGAAGTATGATGGACTTACTGCAACGTTCTCCGTAATCCGTTCGAGAACTTCTTTTGGAGCATTTTTCTCCCTTCCGTCGTCGTAAAATAGAAAATAATTTACCTGTCTGACAAACACTTTTGTAGATTAGTAGGCTTACTCATTGTTAACCAAATTTTTTGAGGCTTTTGGTAACATAGTCGATGACAGATGTTTACGTAATAATTTATTGCTAAAATGCCCCAGGAAATTCTAACAAAAGTTCCTGAATAATATTCCTGTACCTTATTATCTATTAGTATTCCAACACATGTACTTAGTTTAATTTTCTTGTGGTACAACCATAAATAAGACTTGATACAGATTGTAAAACAATTTCTTTGGAGTAATATTCCGACTTCAACTTTTAGAAATTCGATCCAAATTTGTGTGCAATCAATTATTTGGTCGAAAACATTGCTGTAGCTTATTCTGTTATATTTTTATTTAGATATTTCAAGGTAGTTATTATTATGCTAAATACTGTATAGCTTGTCATTTATCCCCACTCAAGGAGGGTTTATTTTATATTCCACTCCTTCCTTATTATTGTAGATCTCTAACTAAATTATTTCCCAAATTTAAAACTTGCAAGGAATTCTTCATGAAGAACTAAATCCTTTAATGTTGTGATCATTCCCTTGCAATACAGTTTTCGATTTATCATAAAATAAAATTCAACAAACTTTTTTCAATCACTAGACTTCAAATTTTATCATAAATAATAAAATTTAATAAGATAACCCATCATTCTGTCATATTTCATCACACTTTCATAAGCAAAAATAATTTAAGTCTCTAATGTATTACTCATACAAAATAATTAAAATGTCTCCGCAATTCTACAAATTTATAATTTAGACAATATTTTCAATTTTATTAGTTTAAACTACAAGTTTCTATGCCAATAATTGAAAATTTAGCATATTTAAAAATGTATTATTATAAAACGATTTAAGCTCAATATAATTCTAAAATAATAATCATGCAGGATAAATTATTTTATGCATGATGCATTTATAAATCTTTATCATGAGAATGGTAATCTTTTCAGTCTAGAAAGCAATTAATTTGAGAAAAGTTTAATTGGAGCATAAGTAATTATTTTCCAAAACTTTTAACTGATAAGAAATTTGTTGTAATTACAGGTAAAGAAAAAAGAAGAGGAAAAGAGATAGAAGAGTCCCGCCTATGAAATCATAGGACACAAGGCTCTGCGAAAATATTCTGCTAAATAGAAGCTGATGAAGAATCCCTTCGGTGAGTTTGCCTCATTTTCTTCTCATATTAACAGAAAAAGTTGCATTATTGCTCCTCGGAAGTGCGTGTGTACGTGAGGAAAATCGGATAAATCCATAACAAAACGTATTGCTTCGGAACGAGACGTGCATTTTGAAACCCCATTCTTTTAGATCAATTACATTACAGGTGCCTGGAGTCTGGACATTGACGTTACACATATGTCAAAAATATCGATTGTCGTCGTAAGTCTTCGTTGGATGCAGTGGTTACGAATCTTTTTACGTAACGTCACTTAATTTTTTCTCCTCGTACTTCACCGAGTTAAAGATGTGCAGAAAATAAGAAATAAAAGCTTTTCTCGCGACGCATTGGTTGATGACATGTCTTGCTTGCAGAAAAAAAATTTCCACACAATACACATGGGGTTATTTTCATAATCAAAGAGAAATTCGTCAAATAATTTTACGCGGAAATGGGTGATGATGTCCTCAAAACTGAATATTTATCTCCATTGTTCATTCCTCGTATTTAGTCGGTAGTATTTCGTCGTAAATAATTTATAATATTATAAATGCATTGCACGATTTAAATCCACGGCTCGTTCCTTCCGGAAGTTTTAATTATGCAATGAAATACGTACAATGCAATAAAACGTGTTTACTGTTTCAAATTAGGACCAGGAAATCCCATCGTCCATCCCGTCTTATATTCATAAAAATAATCAAACAAATCAAATCATTACAATGACATATGCAGATTTGCATCGAAAAATTTAGGGATAGAAAGAAAATATTAAAAGAAAGGATATTGCAGTGGAACTTATAAGAAAATTGAGTTAATTTTTATTTTAAAAAAGTTTAACTTCAGGAGAACACACAGAGTGAGGTGAAAAACCAGTGATATGTGTAGGAAGGGTTGAAAGAAAGAGAGAGATACATTTAAACATACGTCTTACAGTGGAGAACAGAGAACTATTGAATTCTCAATTATGAAACATCAAATGTTCATTGAAACTGTTGAGAAACGTTGCCCATGAGGTCGACATAAGATTTCCCGTGTTCGTGTCTAAGCATCTTAGGAATACGACACCGCAGAATTTCTTGATGACTGTATTCAGGAGCTGTAGAAGAACCCTTGTTCATCCATTAAGAATTGCCTGAAATCTACAGAATCCATAGTTTCCTCTATTTAGCGCAGGTGTGGATTTAGAGCATCAGAGGCCCGAAGCGCCATAATTAAATCGAAGCATACATTAAGAATCAACATCATAGAAAAAAATGTCTATTTTGTTGGGAAATATAGATACTGCATACCAACGAAAGAGAAACATTACATGGATTAAAGACAAAGAATGCGATTGATTATTTCCAATAGTCAGGAAGATATATATACAGATGAGGTCCTCAGCTATTTTCTGGTGCGCCCAATTAGTCGATCCGTCCCTAATTAAGATAGATTTTACGACTGCTAAATATGTACCGGAACTAGAGAGAAACTTTGCTATCGAGACAAGGAATTACATTTTGATATACATGTAATGATCTCAAAATATTACATTGTAAATGTTAGCCTATTTTTTGTTACGAAGAAAGTATCAGAAGGCCTTATTCCTTATTCCATCCTCCCAGAGAAAATTTGTATCTCTATGTATGCTTGCAATTAACTCATTTAGTCGTTAGTAAATGGTAATGGGCAGGGATGTGCTTACCAAGGGTGACAAAAACTCCCTTTAGTACCTTCGAAAAAAGGGAAAGTTTCAGATCAGCGTTTATTTCTGCAAACATTCCCATCGTAATCGCCGATTTTGCGTACAAAAAGCGCCAACGGATTAATTAGTCTTTCATTTTTGCGGGATTTAGCATGATATACCCGACTTAATTACAAGTGTCTTCCCGATGACGTGTAGAGATAAAACCTTGTCAGCAGGCTGCATTAACAACGGATACTCTGAGCAGGCTTTCCTTGTACAATTAGAGAACTGCTTTTTTTACTGCAGGCTCTCCGTTTAGAAGCATGAATGACGCACTTGGATTTCCCTGAGAAACGATCTCTGAACTACAGTTTTCGACTTGTATGATTCTAACCCGTTTCTTGTATAACATATTAGCGTAATAAATGGTATTTAGAGATTGCTATAATCACTCAGTCTAGAAAGAAGAGTGAAGTTATTACGGAACGTGTTACTTTTTCTTTTGAATCTGAGCCTTTTAAGACTGTTTTGATAATTTTTTCCCTTTTAACTATTATATTGTTGTTTTTTTATTTTATTAATATAATCAGGAAGATGATTTATTCAATTATTATGATCAGGATGATTATTTGTTAATTTATATGGTCAGGAAGGTAAAGACAATGACGAATCTTTATCAATTTCTCATTGCCTTCATGTTTAACCATAATTTATAACTCCCTTGCATATAGTTATGTGGTTAAATTGCTGTTTTCTTTAATGGGATTCAAACAATTTATGGATCAATTGAAGAATGATAATCCAACGGATCCACTATAAAATTTCATTACAGATGTTCAACTATACTGGGTTTCATTACAGATGTAAAACTATTTGTAATTTCTTTAATTTCCATTCAGTAGGCTAATAACATCTATAATCCTCAATTGTAGTGCTTACCATATTAAAAATGGACACACTCACAGTTCATTTCTATTTTGAATCCCGATGATGAAACTCACGACCAAGAATGGTTCTACATCGTAAAATCCACCACATCCATCCCACAGTTAGAGGCATTAAAGACATCGTATTTTGAATGTGGTCATTCACTGACGAGCCTCAGCGAAAAACGATGTAGGAATGAAGAACGGAAAAGTAAAAATTTGATAACATTCATTTGTGAGCAAAACTTTTACGAAGAGAATGGTGAGTGTAATTATTATAATTATTTTGAAAAATAATCTCTTTCTTCCACTACTAATAATCTCCTAAATCATTACCAAAAATCTCTTAATCCAACACTCTTAATTTAATCATTACCAATAATCTCTTTCTTTCATATTCGAATACTTTATTTGTATCTCTAAGTTATACGCCATATTTATTTGGTTATTATTTTTATGTTGTAAGTAATAATGGCTTCAAAAATTTAGTTAGCTTCGCACATTTATTATACACCGAACAACTTTCATCCACCTGCCGACCCTCCTTGAACCACTAATGTTCTCTGCGAAAGATTAACGAGCCCAATTTATATAATTCATGTTTTGTTTACACACGTTATCGAGATAATTGTGAACCACCGAGTAGATCGCTTAAAGCTCTCCTCCGAGGAAATAATTCGGTAACAGAGTGCACTCTCCGAGAGGTCGATCCCCTAATCAATCACCCCTCGTTAATCGACGAATGCAACTCCAGATTGAGCTGTTAAAAGTGCATCACGATCCGTGCACCCCCTTCCGCCAGCCCCAGAGCGCATCGACCCCTCTTTTAAACGCAGCGCAATCGTTTAGCTCCCCGCAACACCACCACCCATTCAGCATAATGACACGTTGAGGGTCCCCGTAATCATTCTTTAATATCGCCGACCATTTGTCCGTAACCCTTTGCGGATGACATTGAGCCCTGGGAGAAGGTTAGTGGACAGTCAACGCACTGCGAAGACACGCCGTAATTGCCCCTCTTAAAAACAAGAGCGAGTTAAAAATAAAGGACGAGAGACGGGCACGAGACAAAAGGCCATTTGTAATCCTTAAAACGATCCCTTGCGTGTCCCACCCACCCGAACAACCTCCTTCATACGTGCCGTCTAGTACGAGATCCTTCCTCCGCGTGGAACATCTTTTAAAACAGATCCCCGCACGTGACTTGGAGGGAGTATTAAGGAAGTCGCATCTCCCATTCAGAAAGCACGGAATTTCCACTCCCCCATAGCTCCCGATTTGGGATGCTGTGGTATGGTTCCCGCCCTACCTCACTGTGATGGCGGCAGGGGGCAGTCACGTCGTCGTGTGCTTTTCCCGGCCTGTTTTATGGGAGGCTCGTGGTCACGGAGGATTGCGACGTCGCGGGAAACGAACCGAGGCCTCCAAGGCACGCTTACGACCCCTCTTTTCCCCCGCGTCCGCTTTGTTCATCCCTCCGAAGCACGATCTTCGCCTTTCAACTGTTTCCCCGTCTCCGTTAATTTCTTCGCGTCGCTTGCTCCAGCTCCTTTGATGTTTTTGGAGGGAAGATGTCTAACGAAGAAGTCCCCTTTTTGCCCAAATAGGAAACTCGCCGTGGATTGAATCTCGGCGCGGATTTATTTTCGGGCTCCTTTTGTTTTCTTTCGTCGCGCATTCCGATGCTCTATTTTTTTGCCGTCATCTTGCTTCCGATTATGTCCGCTACCAATTACGGCGTCTTTGTCGGTCGCTGGCGGGTCTGGTAATTAGAAAGTCTCTCGAAGAATGAAATATCTCCCCGTCGGGGTTGTTTTATTCTGCCGCTATCCCCGCCGATCTCGATGCCTATGAAGCAGTTAGCAGCCATTACGGGAGGACTTTCCGATCGGGCGCAATTTGTCGGTGGCAATTTGGTTGGAGCGATGAAAGATTGGGTGCAATGACGGAACCAGTTCAAAATTCGACGCGCGTTGTCTCCTGTTTGTCTCCTTTGTTCTCGGATTGGATCTTCGACGGTTCATTGAATTTGGTGACGATTACTAACTCTGGTGAGAAGCTGGTGGAGTAAAAATTACAGGAAGAAATATGACGATGTCATCACTCCCTTAAATGCGGGAGATCACTCCGCGAGATAAATGCATGACTATTTTTGTTGATCTATAAGGTTAAAATGTACTCTCAAATGTTTCTTTCTGAGCAAAGAATAATTAAGATATTCATTGTATATTTTAGCATTTCTGATGTGCAATTCATCAATCTTTCATCAATTATGGAATCAAGGAAATTATAAAGAAATCTATTCACCCATATCTATTTTTAATTAATTCTCACACAGTTAATCCGTCTATTCCAAAGAAAAGGAAAATTTTCATTTTGAATAGCTTAATTTACATGTAGTTTCAGAAGGCATCTTAATTCATCTTATATATCCAAGGTTAACTTAGAATGTATTCGTTTTAAAATTTAATATTGATCTCAAGAACTCAAAAGATACTCTGCTTTATATAAAACGCTCAATTTGAAACGGTATTATTCAGAGGTGATAATACTTAACTAAATTATAATGAATAGAATTTAAAACCGATATTAAACTGTCAGGATTTTTAAGTGTCAAAATTTGATATTCGAAGATAAATTCATTTTGATAAACACTAGTATAGAGAATAAACAAATATGAAACAGGATCTTTAGTTCAGGTTAAATATTATTCGTGATAATTCAACACAAAGAGAAAATTATGGAGTTATTTAATTTTCGTAGGCTCCTGAATCTCCTTTTTGCAAATACTCTCTCCTAGCAACATTTACGAATTGATTTGTTGGAATACGTAGGCTGCTAAGAATTGAATCATTTGGACACGTTTATTACACGTACTTTTGATGTAATCACTATAAGTCACAGTGATTGTCACGTTTTATCATCCTTATATATATTCCAATTTTTCACCCCACCGTATCCAACGAGTCGGGGAAACCCACCGCGTAGCATCGATTCGCTTGAATTAGTTCACCCAACAAGCGTCCTCTATGAATTATTTATCGCCGAATCGGAAACAAATTTTTTGGTAGCCATGAAAAGGGCCGTTTACGGAAGGCGGAAGTGTAAAAAGTCCATCCCCATTCAGTTCCCCGGATCGCAATAAAAGCCGATTAGAATAATCAAGGAGGGAACCTCATTTGAGAGGGGAAGACCGTTCCGGGAAGAAATTAAATCACCCGTGAAGACCACGTGCTGGCTCATATGGGTTTCCCTCGGGAGCGGTACCACCTACGCGACATCGGGTCACGACGAATTACCCGTCCAAAACCTTAATTATCGGGACGGGGTTGAAAAAAGTGGGACTACTCTAGCGAGGAAAAAAGGAATGGAAATTCTTCGAAGTGGAAAAGAGTAAATAGAAGCCATTATACTTCTGCGGTTTCGAGAGAACTTACAGTCGCACTTCGATATCTACGGCGATTGCTCTCGGAAAAAGTCTTAAACCACTGCATGTATAAGAAACGTCGGCGAAGTTAGAAGTACTGAGGAAAAAGTCGCGTAACCCTTAACGATGTGTTATTACGGGGAAAAAATGAATTACCCAGGAATGCGTTCGTTCAATGATCGGTGTTTTCATATAAACAGTTAACGGCGTTTTTTCTCTGATGTGGATTTTTTTGCTCGATTCTCCTATTAGTTTCCTCGTTTTCTCTGTGTGTCTTCTTAAATTTTTCTTCAATTTTATTGGTTGAATATTCTTCATGATAAGCATGCATATTTTATAATTTCGGAACAGAATTTAGAAACACTTCAGCGTTCTTAATCATGCTCGAACTCTTAAACACTACTTCACATGGACAACACACAAAAATTTAATACCAATCTAAAGAAATTAGGATTGTATTAATTTTTGAATTGATCAATAAGTATTCACTGAGTAATAATAAACCAACTTAATTTAAATTTTAAATTATGAATTATATTAAACTAATGAAAATTATGGATTACTTCTGGATATTTCGGAGTATTATCATGAATAATAATGAAAAACTGTGAGAGTCCTTCATATACTTAGGGTTATCATAAAGGCAAACCTTATAAATGGCATTAAAAGTTTGACCTCGTTTTAAGTGCATCCAAGTACCATAAAGACAAACTTCATAAATGGAATTGAACTTTTGACCTTTTTTTAAAGTGATATCAAGTACTAATGTCAATCATAAGATATTGAAAGTAGAAAAGAGATCAACCATGGAAAGTTACGTTTTTTATATCTAATCAGTTAAGCTACTCATTTTAGACGAAGCTAAAACTTTTCAATGAGCCATTAACATTTCCTCGAAATCATTCCTCACTTGTAAAGGAAATATCAAACGAATGTTGTAGTCAAATAAGAGCATGGAATAAGCAAAAGAAATCCATACCTCACTTTCAATAACATTGCGGTGTGGTCAGTTGAAAAAACAATTCAAGAACGAATGTTTATAGTTCGAAAAATTGCGGTCAAAATCGGCAGGAGGAAGTCCCCTTCAAAGTCTGATAATTTCGCTCTTCGAAGCAGATATCTTCAAGGTGTACCGCTGAAAAACAACTAAATACAACCTGCATCAAGGTCAGGTTTGGATAAGGTTATTAAGGAGATAATTTTTATACATTTTCCATTTTCTTTCCTGCTTCGAAACGTGTCTGATAACCAATATAAACACTGTTCTTTGTGACTAAGCGTCAACGAAAGTATTTATAATCTGCAAGGCGAAGGTCAAAATTAACCTAATCATGAAAATGATAACATGAGACCTACCTTTTACATTATTTGTACGATTTGTATGTTCCCATCCAAGGAAGAGTTGTTGGTATTATTATGTTTTCAACGACTATAAGAATGTTTTATCATTAACCTTGGTTTGACTCGTTTGTTTATAAAATAGCTACATTTAGAATGCAAATAAGGCTGGAATTGATAGTTACAAACCTCGGGAGTTACTGCACAAGTAAAGTGATTCTGGGTTCTGGTGAAGTTAATTTTCAAAAATCGTATTAAAATGAGTGAACAATGGATTCTATCAAGTTAAAACTTATATGAATAAAAATAATGCGAAAATATTACCGTAAGTATAAATGTATACATATTGTAACATTCATATACGATATACGACATTCCATTACATTTATTTCCTGGATTCTGTAGAAAATCGTACAAAAATAATGCTAAAATATTACCGTAATTATGAACGTATACATACTACAACTTTTATATATTTTATGTGACTTTCCATTACATTTTTTTCCCGTATTGTACCCACTATCACCTGCAATTACGGATTATCTTATGAATACCCTTATAGAGGAATTTCCCAAAAATAATGATGATACTTGATGTAAAGAGTGAGTCATAAGAACATTCTGATCAGATGGCTGAATTTATTATGTCACGACATTAAAATGTTCTCATTATCATATCTTTTCTTTTTAGAATTTCATCTTTTTCTTCATATTTTCCACAATATACCCCATTCTAAGAAAATAATCAATTCTTTCTCTCGTATTTATGATATGATATCTTTAGACCCTGGAGATAAGATTTAAGTGGCAAAATAATATTCCCTCATCACTGATATTTGATACAACTTCTTCCGCGGAATAATTATTTCGAGCTACTCATTGCGGAAAGGGGTAGGGCAATAAAGTTACTTTGAAAGGACCATTTGATGGATCCAAATAAAGATTAGACTCATAAGCCTAAAGCTGATGAATCTTCAAGGCTTCAGTCATTCTCCTTAGCAACCCGATTACGTGGAAAGAAAGTTTGATAATGTTCACAATGGGGTGTAATTTAGATTGTTGATTACAAAACTGTTGTCCAGGTGTGGATCTAGATTTGGGCGCACGCAAGAGGTTACGGCTATTGTGTTGGCTCCGTTTTCTTGTTTCAAATCGTAGTTTTGTCCATGGAAATAATTTTGGCGGTCAAAATTTCGTGACTCATCTTTGGCCAGTAAAACGCGCAGTACAGTAAACAATATAAACGACGATATTGTATAATCTCCACCGATTTATCAGCTATTATTTTATAAGATCTTTTCTTACTTTCAGATAACTTTGAATATAGTATAAACTACCTAATTTTTCAGCTATGATATAATGAATAACATACAACGACAATTGGTGGAATTTCATTTTAGAAGAATATTTACAATCAAACCTGTACAAAATCTACAAGAAAATTACACACGTCATGCAATGTATTATGTAAACTTGTGTATTGTTTGTGGATTATGTACGAATTTTGATAGTAAAGGCTCTTCTATCAGTTATAACATACTCAAGGAAATTTAATTTAAAAATATGACGATAACCTATATACTCGTATATTCGTGAAGCAAAATTTGTCAATATTTTAGACTATTTTTATTTTTAAATTCATAAAGAAACTGCCGTGTATTATCACTGATTTCCTGTACATAAAAGCTTTTCCTCATTCACCTCAAAGGGCCTGTACCATCAATTCAATAATTGTTGTCGTATTACTCATAAGAACTTATTCGGTACCTCAAATAAATTATTATTTTCATGTATTATATGTATTGTAGTTAGTTGGCCTTTGTAAAAGAAATAAAGCAAACTCCATATTTACCTTCAAAATATGAATTTTAGTATTATGCTTGTAATAGCGAGAGCATTCTGGCAAAGATAATTTTCGATAGCTAGCCTAAGATTTTGCTCACCCACATTAATATGGAGTAACTATATATCAGAAGAGTTTATCAAAATGTTAGAAAAGGACTCAACGGCTGAAATCAGGATACTGTTCTTTCATGTTAGTACCCATGAAATTTACCCTGAAAATAAATTGATTGGATTATTTTATCTATTTCTTCATATGTTCTATAAAATTGATTTTTTGCTATCGTAACCAGATGGATTAAATATTTACCCTTGCCTTCTTGTACAAGATAGACTAAAACCATGGAAAAATATTCAGTTATATTAGGGATTAGTGTATTTAGTAGCATTGCAATGCAGAGGTCCTGGATTCGAATCCTAGTTATGGTTGTTCGTGTTGTGATTTTCAGAAGTTGTTAGTAAGAGTGGTCTTGTGAGACAAAAATTATGCTAAAAAATGTGATTATTTTTATTATTAATAACAAGAAGGCTGGTTATTGACTACTTTAGATAATGGCAAGTATTCTGGTCTCCATTTAATTCCGTAAAAGTTCGTAGGATTATTTACTGCATCTACGTTACTTATCCCAGACTTGAATTCATTGAGGTAAATAAGTGCAATCTACTACATTCCTCACTTTGCCTAATATACCTCATTCCCTGTCGAGGACTTTCGGAAGCAGATGTTTGAGAAGTACAGATTTAGTTGTGACAGCACTAGATTTCCCTCCCGATCATATTAAACGTACATACAACCACCAAATAAATAGTGCAGAGGGCGGTGACCCTTAGCTTATCGTTTCTGCTGGCAACGCACTCTTCGTAGCACATGCTACTCTCCCCTCTATGATTGTTGTCAGTCGAACTCCTATTGTTTTGGCGGCTCTGCGCGTCTCCGTACTTCATCTGTTGCTGTTTCCCTCCGCCCCCGCTCCCCCCTTTTCTCTCCGCCCACTTAAATACATATTTTTTCCGTGGTCATCGGGCCGTGGAAGCATGCATGTCATAGCAAGGGGGTCACGCATTCGAACGCCCAAACGCGGGCTTAAATTTCCGTTGGAGAAACGGCTTCAAAGAGAGCTAAATGGCGCGAAAAACGTAAGGGAAAGCTTTAACAGCGGTAATCCACGTTTGATAAATTTAGCGCGTCTTACGCATCGCGCGTGAGGATGTTTTATGGTCGGACAAGAAGCCACGTATTACAACATTCAGGTTTGCAAGCCTCCGAAGCTCAAAATTGCTCAAGGAGACGTTTTCGAATTATTCGATTTATAATCTTGTTTACCTTAGTAGATTGGTTTTTACCACCATTGGCTATATTTAGCTGTTAATATGTACCGTGACTTTTCTTAGTTTAAATTAAATATATCCGTCTGTTTATATTTTATCAGAGCCATCCCTCAATCTTAAAGATAAGATTGAGGGGAATTATTTTATTATTTTAAATACAATAAGTATTAATAGTTTTTTTATGACCAATGTATTTTTTTGCTTTTAAAACCAATCATTTGTTTATCTCTCAGAAGCCAAGACACACATTGTACGTAGAACACAAAATTTCGAGCACAGGTTAGAGCGTTGCTACATACGAGAAAGAGCAATTGCTCTCATGACCGCTTATTATCACTCAAAATCATTCAGTATGTGATTAAAGTGAATAACTAACCCTAAGATCGCATCATTACTCGCAGAACTGCATAACATAAATTCAATTGCACACTTCTATTAACTTCGTACTGCATGTGCTAAATGAATAACTCAAAGGAAATAGTAAAGATAGAGAAATACCAAGATCATCCTATGTACCTAATTAGTTGGTCATTATAAATCATAAAAAACCTTCTATGGCAATATAATTGTTCAAGATTTGTAAACCGATACGTTAAGTGGTTCGCCTTTAAAATGCTCTGATGGACAATTATTACAAATTTAACTTTTCTGGAGAGCCAACGAATACTTAACCTAATTTTATATACGCTAGCCATTAATTAGATGACAGTAGTCACGAATTTCATCTCTAAATGAATGGATGATCATTTAGAAATTCGGCTAAAGAACTAGTAAAATCAAAAACAATTTTTTCACCACTAACTGCGCTAAAAAGCAATATGAAGATCAAGTGTGATTTTTTATCTAATATAAGACTCCTTCATTTCCTTTGATGCTATCAAACAATAATAATACAAAATTAGTTACTAATTTTATCGGTACTTCTATAGCCTCATAAGAAAAATTATTTCGTGGTTGATGAAGATATGTTTAGGTATTTGCTAAATACTTTATATTCTATTCACGATCAAGCCAAAAAACTGAAAGAATTCAATCGCCACATCATTTGGCTGGTATAACATTCACTGTCTAAGTTCATCACTTTCCTGAATGACAGTTAGATGTCATTGTTTGAGGAACACCTCGCCGACGTGGTTAATTCCTCAGTGGGCAATTCCATTGGGAGCGGCTTCCTTTAGCCGAGATGCCTTATTCGCAGCTATCGGATCTCTTACGCAAGAACACATCAAGGAAATGGAGCCTTGATTAATGAGAAGACTGCCTCGCACGATGAGATGAAACGCATTAAATGTTATCATCAACAGGACTATACAGAGAAGAGATCGACGTGCCAAAGATCCATCATCCGTGAGATGTGAATTTTTGAACCTCATGCCCTTTGTCTTTGAACAAAAACATGTGTATGCCTGGTAATAAATTCCTTACGGTTGTGGATGAAAAAAATCACGGTGATAAGCACCTAGTTTTTCATAATTTTATCACCTGATTCAACCCGTATTCTTTCTCAAGAAGTGTTTTTGTATAGTAAATGTATGGCACGGAATGGGATATAAGAGATTCTGAGGGATAAGGAAGGCTAGGTGAGAAATATATTTCACGTGTTAGATATATGCCCTTCCGAAAGAAAGAGCCGAGTTATGACTGATTCCACAAAAGAATATTTTCAGTTGGCATAAAAACTTATCATCTGGACATAAAAACGATGAAAGACGTGACGGAAATAAAAAACTTGATATTTTCTAAATAAAAATGAACTTTCATTGCCTGTCATCAGAAGTAGTTGTTAAGGAATTGCTAGGCTGCTAGAAGCATGAAACCCCTTCGAAGTAGAAGCATTAGATTTAACTCGTATTTCTAAATTAATTAAGTAAAACTTAGTGTATTTCTTAACTCATTAGAATAAAAATGAACTTTCATTACCAATTATAGCTATAAATGACTATACTAGGCTATTATAAACATGAAAATCTTTTGGAATAGAAGCAGTATATTTGAACTCGCATTTGTAAATTAAGTTAGTAAAACTTGATTTTTTTTCAACATAAGAATAAAAATGAACTTCCATTACCTATGATAGCAGTTAAGTACTATAGTGGGCTGTTTGAAACTTGAATATCTTTCGAAGTAGAAGCAGTAGATTTTATCTCGTATTTGTTAATTAGGTACTGTACATTATTGAGTTGATAAAGATGGTCAACAGGAGCATGTAAAACTAGTATGTCGAAAGTTATACAACCTGTTAAACCTATCAATAACTATAAAGGTACTACATTTCCTATGCTTTTCGGCCTTCGAAGTCCGAAAGTGGTTCATCGTGGTTTAAAATCGTCAGGACACGAGAAAGCGGGAAATCCCGAGGGTCCCGGAGGGAAGCTGAACTGGGTAACAGATTTGTGACGGTAGATGGCAGTGCAGGTAGGGACAGACGAGCGAGGGGCGAGGGGGAACTCTGCACCTTTCCTTCCCAACCAGTCTTCGGAAACCATGCACCTTTCGTTGGATCTCGGCTTCCATGTGGAAGGTGCCTAAATCACTGGCTAAAGCTCCCTTTGATTTTGAAATTCCTATTCTTAGGCGAAAGACCATTGTGTTATGCACTGATGTGGAATTATTTTTTACGTTTAATGTTTTCACTAGCTAAATAAAGAAACTAAATAATCTCCTTATGAAACGTTTTACGCAACTAAGGTCTAAATTTACTCTAAATCGTTTAGACTTTCTATGCGATCAAGTTATTCCATTCTTGAAATCATTCTTTATGATTTTTACCATATTTTTTATCTTATTCATAGCATTTAACGATATAAGGTCACCAATTTATTCAGGTAGATGTGGCACTCTCCTTTTTTATGATGCCATCAATAGAACCTAAAGTGAACAATTGTGAAAATCATCATTGGCTAAAATAATGGAGATTAATCGACAGATTAAGTCGACGGAGTCATGTTAACAATTCTGATATATAATTATCGTCAGATTACAATGGAAAGGCAAAAATATATAAAGCTGGCTTAGTTTTGTGAGTGAAAGCTAAAGGATAATCTTAAATGTAATCTATATTCGTATTCATGAGGAAACAAAGGTATGACTATGCTCTAATTTGTGGAAGGGAGCCGTACAAAATAAAATAGAAACACTAAGTAATTTCCGCAGAATTTTGTCATTGTCGTGTCATTCTGAGGAAATAACTAAATGTTTTTATTTTATTTAGTAGTTACTAAGCAAGATAAGGAGTGAGGTAATTTGCCCTCTCCTCAATGAACCAGAATGCTAAATGAATAAAAAATACTGGAGTACAATGATCCTATGAATAAAATGTATTATAGTTATCAATTAGGAGTGGTTATATGTCATATTTATTATAAATAAATGCCATCGTTCGTAATTGACCATAATCACTCCCATCTCGATAGGCTTCGCATTGCCAAAGAAATGAACAAGAGAGATTAACAATAACTCAAGATAACGTTTTTCCTCTAAAAGTTACCAAAAATAAAATGATAACACAGAAATCAAGATATGACATCAAAAGTCGGAATCGGGAATCAAACTCGTAACTCCAAATTGTAAGTTAAATTGGCTTGAAATATTATTAGTCCTTAAAATGGGTGCATCAGTATTGGCAACATAGAGAGTGATGCATTTCTCTACGAAATCACAAACTAAAAGTCTTTCCTATTTCCCGCTTTCAGATGCTGGGACACTCCTCAATGTTGAGGCATGTGAGGCACTCCAACGAGTACATCTTCACTCTGGTAGCATCCGCTTTAGTACACATGCGGTTATTCCCATCTCGATGATATTTATTCCGAGAAAATGCTCTTGTATCGAATTGGCGAAGGAGGTCTATTCATCATGTGGACTCCGGATTGATGGATTGGCATCGCAGTCGCAGGAATTCGAACACGCGATCGCACGGGGCGTGGGATATCCCCCACGAGCATCAATCTCTCGCGTAACGTCGAAATGGAAAAGTGAAGGTAGACTCTCACTAGCATCAATCTTTCGCTTAACGTCGAAACGAGAAAGTGAAGGTCCATTCCCATCCCAGGTTCGAAATTATATCATAATGATTATGCAGGGACCTCTCGACCATAAGCCGTTGTTCCGCTCATGAATTTACATTTCTCCGCATTTCGCGCCAATTCTCATGCCAAAATCCTGGGATTCACGATTTCGTGCATGTTATGAATTATAAATACGTTATAA
This sequence comes from Sympetrum striolatum, assembly GCA_947579665.1. Taxonomy (NCBI): domain Eukaryota; kingdom Metazoa; phylum Arthropoda; class Insecta; order Odonata; family Libellulidae; genus Sympetrum; species Sympetrum striolatum. Next base: position 42,194,409 of record OX388349.1, read on the forward strand.
ATACAGCCATATAAAACAGCAATTTTTTAATGATTTAATTTCGTATATTTTTGTTATGCATCAGGTTTCCGAGAAAGGGAATGGTAGAATTTGCTTGACCCAACCACACAAGATGTTTTAGATAGCACGAAAACAGTATAGTGAGGCATGAAAACAAGACTGAAATTATAAAGTGAGAATTGCGAGCAAGATTAAGACTTGATTCATATTTAATTAAAATTCTCATGATTTTGACGTCATCTAGCGTAAAATGTACGGATAGGTCAATCAAAAATCTTCGGTAGCGGCTCTCAGCCACGCAAAATACTTCTGATTTTTACAATTGTTTTTAACCATTATATGTTGATAATTAATAATTATAGTTGTGAACTAGTAGCGACATGCTTTTGATACAAAACTATTTAATCATTGAATGCGTAATTCTCTGTTACTAAAAACTGTTTTTCCAATAATTTTCGTATGAAAACAATGTAAGGCAAGAAAACAAAATTCATTAGTGACTGCCTAATAGCATTGCTTTTCTCTATTAATTTATATATAAATGTTTTGTATTCTCTCAACAGTACAAATATTGTGAGGTAAGTATTGTCTTTCTCCTTACACGAATGCCACTTGTTGCTTCATATAAAGCCCTGCAATGATGCTTCCTCCTGAAGTTCAAGGTTTGTTATTGTCTCGAGAGCGTTCTCCTTTAAGAGCGTCCCTTGGGATCAGGTTCAGCTTCGCTACAGCGAAATTTCAATATATTATATCCTTACGTAAAAAATATATCTTCTAACGATTTTATATAGTACCCACGATGATCATCGATGATGTTATGAGAGCTATCGATCCGGAGAAGGCTTCCAAAAGCCGATGATATAGTTATCCCCCGATGAAGCCAGGATAAAGAGTAGGAATCAAGCCCCACGCATCCGATAGAGGGGAGAATCAACAAGTAGCTATAAATCGGCTCTGAAAACAAATCGAATCCCGTCCGCCTTAAATCGATCAATCGAAGAGGCGATCCCGTCGTACGTTCGCATCGCACGCACGGCCACTTCAGCACACGCCGTCGGACAAGCATCATTCCGACCCCTCGAACGCACGCCCCTCCCCTCGTCGGAAGTCCTCCCAAGGTCCCGGAGAAAGAGCGGCGAAAAGAGAACTGAGATGAAGAGAGAGGAGAAAGGGAGAAAGAAGAGTGGTCGGGGAGGAAACCGGCCCTTCGGACGGAGCTTAGCCATGCGTCTCACGTATAGGGCACGCGCAGGCTAAGGCCGGCGCGCGAGCGGTGGAGAAGAGAGGGTTGGGGGAAGGTATAAAAATTGGAGGGCGAGAGGGGTTGGGGTCCGGTAGGGGAAGGTGGTCGGGTTGGGAGGTGGAATGGTTCCCTTTGGAAGCGGCACAATAGCCTCACATTCCCCTACCACCACTTCCCCTAAGACCCCATCTCCAGGCGACCACCCCTCTTCGCTGCGGAGGCTCCCGTCCCAACCTTCCGGAGATCCCCACCTCCTGGCAGGGTCCACCAACCGGTATAACCCCATCCACAACCGGGTCCTCACCCACTCCACTCCACACTCCACACTTCGAGCCCCACGCTTCGGAAACCCCCCTTTCCCTCCGGGGTTCCCCCCGTCCACCACCTCCTCTTTTGCAGAGCTTACCCGCTCATTTTGATGCGGCGGGGGGAGGGTGGTCCGAGAGGTAGGGAACCTTTTCTTCCTTCCCCCCATCTCCCATTTTTTCCGAAAGGGTAGGTTAGGCGGGTTGCTAAGAGTGAAAGGGGGGAGGTGTGTGCCGAGAAGAGGGGTGGAGGGCACGGGCTGATCGGTGGAATGGGCGAGAAGGGGTCTAAAGTGGAGTTCGGAAAGTTGGAGGAGGGGTGGGTAGGGGAGGTGGTGGAGGGGGGCTGTTGGCAGTCCGGAGGGGGACAGGGTACAAGTAGAGGCTGGATCTGTAGGCTCGTGCACATTTCGGGAGTTGCTACCGTCCTGCACGCACGTCCCCTCTCTAGAGAGAGAGTGAGTTTTTTACCCCTCCCTGTTTCTCCTACGCACGAGTGTTTTTGTATATACGCCGCCTTCACGTCCCGCATGCTCATTCGCGCTGCGGCCGTTGAACGAGTAGGTTGTATACCACCGCTTCATTCTTTGGGTGTCGCTCGAGTTCTCCGAGGAAGAAGTGTTTTCGCCCGCGGAAGAATTTAATTCATCCTCCGTCGTCAAGGGACTGCTCTTCTCAGCGTCGAGGAAATCTCTTCAGGCCGGGTGGAAGAGGAAATCGGCCGTCAGCAGTCTATGGAAACGAGTCTTCGAGTCATGACTCTTGGACCCAGCCCGCAGAAAAATTCCCCTACGACTTGCGTCCTCCTGTCTTCAGCGCCCGTCGATTCTTCAAGTCCGCAGAAGATGAGCGTGCTCCTGCCCGCCAAGAGAGCCTCGCCGGCCGGCGAAGCGACCGCCAACCCCTCGGCAAACACCGGGGAGATGCTCCGCTGCAAGAGGAGGATAACCTTCACGGGTTCCGTCCATCCTCACATCCACCACCACCAGCCCGCATCAGTGGCGAGACGCAACGCCAGGGAAAGGAATCGTGTCAAGCAGGTCAACAATGGTTTCGCTACCCTCAGACAGCATATTCCCATGTCCTTGATACTGGCAGCGACGGAATCGGAGAGGTCCTCATCCCCTTCAGATAGGTCCGGAAGGTGCTCCAGCTCCTCCGCGGCCGCCGCCGCTAAGAAGATGAGCAAAGTGGAAACCCTCCGGTGCGCCGTCGAATACATCAGAAGTCTGCAATCTCTTCTCGACTCCGAGAATCCTCCACCATCCCCGCAAGCCTCAGTGTCTTCGGAAGGTGCCGCCGGGAGTCAAGCGAGCCTTTTGGGCGGGTTTTACGGACATGATTTCACCTCCTCGGAGGGCTCCCCATCGCCGACCTACCAGTTCCCCGTGCAGGCACCGCCTCCGTCCTCATTGTCTTCGCCTCCCCCGTCCTCGACGTCGTCCTCAGCCTCCCCATCGCCGTCTTACGCCTCCGACGAAACGCCGATGTACACGCCTTCCACTACCGTCTTCTACAACTCCCACAACCCGGTGGTAAACACGGAGACGTACGAGCCCATGAGCCCCGAAGACGAAGAGCTCTTGGACGTGATATCGTGGTGGCAACAGAGTCAGTGACGGGGAGGGTAGACAGAGACTAGAAAAAGACGTTGAAGTACTCAAAGAATTGTTGTTCTTTTTGATTAATATATATATGGGAGGGGAGGAGATTCCAAGAACTGCAAAACACGTGTGCCTCTACAAGCTGCCCGAGAAGTTCTTTCCTCTGCCCTGTGGAGAAGTTTTTCCTGCTAAGTCAAGGAGAAGGAAGGAAGGGACCTGGCATAAGGAAGCGAACGGTTAGTACTCATTTCCTTTCTTTGTTTTCTTCATGGTTCTATTATTGCGAGTTATTTACTCTCGCTTCTCGCCCGATTTTCTTCAAGTTTCTTAATTGGTGGGTTTCTTTCTCTCTCTCTGCAAGTCAAAATTCACTTAAAGCGGTTATATATTTGTATTGTCATTCATTTCTAAGAGGATTATAAATATCATTCTTCGCGAAAGTATTTGGCTCTTGGACGCAAGTGATTTGAAGTTTATCGTAAAGTAATAACATTGATTAAAGTCGTAGTAATTTTCACATATCTTTTTTGGTGGGTTTCTTTCTCTCTCTGCATTTTAAAACGCACTCAATGTTCTTATAGTTTTGCATTATCACTCATTTCAACGAATATTGTAAGTCTCGTCCTTCGCGAAAGATTTCTGTAAACGAGAGCGGTTTGAAGTTCATCGTGAAGTAATAATATTGATAATAATCATAGAAATTTTCACATGCAATCTTGTCCTTAGTTTGACTACATTTGGTTTTTCATCATTCCAATACGTTTTGCGAGTAGTTAAGTTTGAGTCGAACCAACGTCATTAATCTTCTAAATGGTTTTCGTCGAATCGTAAACATCTCGCATCCATTTAGCCCGCTCTCAATAACCCGCCGATCTTATATGGACCGGTATCATTATCGGAGATTCCATTCACGGCCTTCAATGTCCGTCCTTCCGGTTCGAAATGTGCCCCGAATTCCGAATTAAAACCCGAAAATGCCGTGATCTCGTTCGTGGGAGAGGTAGGACGGTTCGGGCGGAAGATTCTCGGGTTACTCCCTCGCATGAATGGGCCGTCCTTTTAAGGGAACGTCCCGCCGGGGAACGGGACGAAATATTCCAATGGGGAGAAAAAAGAGGGCATCTTCCTCCCTCGGAGTTTTACGTTTATTTGGACGCACGCGAATACCTCACCGAGGGACGAAGATTCGTCTCCGAATATGAAGCAGAAACGTACCGATATTTTTTTTACGACGCGGTTCCACTTCGGGTAAATATTTATGTATACATGAGCTTTCGGGGGATGGATTCGTAGAAGCGTTGAGCGATAAATCATAAGTTTATTGTGTCGGAATAAATCTCAATGTTTTTGTGATGCTTTAAGGTTAAAAATTGAGTCAAAAGAAGGGAATTTGAAGTTTGGGGAATGATAAACTTAAGTCTAAGGAGTTTTGTACTGATAAATAAGTAAAATGTTTTGTTGTTATTGAATGAAGTTGTAAAAAGATGAAAATACGCTAAAGTTTGATATTGTGGTTTAGATATTCACTCGTTAATTATTAAATTTCAGACTCGAATTCAAAAATGTTAATATTTCTTGTAAATTTGCTTAAGTTTGTTATGGTATCATAGGAAAACATCTCGTCAATTATTAAATTCCAGCCTCCAGAAATGGTAATTTAAAAATATCATAATTTCTTATCACCAATTACTTCAAGACTGTGTAAATTTTGTGTTATGATAGTGGAAATGCCGAATAAGGTTATTCCTGTGCTTTCCCCAATCTTTGTTCCAACGCCTGCATTCCTTCGTTTACTTTCTTAAGCGCGTATTTATACGGTGCACAGCAAGTACGTACGCTCGGATGTGCGTACCTTGAAATACCGCAATGCCAGGGATAGGAGGATGGGGCCCGGCGGTAAAAACCGCAGACCTTTCCCGGTAAGACGAAGAATTTCTAATCGGAAAAAAGGCACCCAATGGGACACACGCAAGTCGCGTGCAACAAACCATTTTTCTCTCGTCCATCCCTCGAAAGCCTCCTCGCCATTCTTGCCCTCCCTCCTTTGAGAAGATCTCTCTCCCTCCCCCACCGCAGACTCCCTTTTCCTTCGTCTGCTAACCCAGACTTCCTTCCCTCATTGTTGAGCCCCCTCATTCACTTCCTCTCTCATCCCTCATCTCAGTCTAGTTGCACTCGATCTCATCTCATCCTTCCTTGTCCTTGAGGTGCGTTTAGTACTTTCTAACCAACTGGTGTGCCTCTGTAGTCCGGCCTTTTCTAGTTTTTCCCATATTTAGATCGATTTCTTCATCATTTCCTTCACGAATTCGGACTCGTAAAGAAGGAAAGAATCTATAACCAGCGTTTAGGTGTTTTATCCTTTGAATATAATTCCTGATCCATGAATAACTATCTATAGTAACAATAGCGTATTACCTTCATTGAACTTACGGATTATGCGAGTGTTTCAGGAAATAAAGTTTGACACTTTCACTTAATATTTACTACGCAAAATTTAAAATCATAGCAAAAATCAATTATCTATTTATTGTTCGGAAAATGATCCTTTTAAATTTTAATTTTCCGGTTAATATTTTCAATGCCTTAATTCGAAATTTTATCTGATGTAACCTTTACCACTGTTAGTCTAATTTAATAGGAATTTGAGTAAGTATTTCACTGGCGCGATTTTCCGTATTTATTTCTTAATTGCGTACCATTTACCCTTAATAAACGATTTCCCTCCCCTCATTGCATAAATGTTGTGGTCTGCTTGGCGGTCCCCATTAGTAATTGAGGTCTTGCCAACACCGAACTTTCGATCAGAGATGACTCACGACAGATATTGCCTCTTCGATTTGTTCGGAGGAGGAAAGAATACCCTTTTTTATCCTCCGAATTTTTCCGAATTAGTGGTCCAAATTTACCTGCAATCGACACTTCCAATCTCTCGCCATTCCAGTCAACATTTCGCCCTCCCGAAACTTACAACTTATCGCAATCGAGGCGTTTTTGTCCCCTTGAACCATCCCGAGCCAGATATTCGACTTCGTTTCGCTCGATCCACATACTCTTATGGGAGGCACACAAACCACCTCCTCGCGATAAGTCCCCTATCGCATCTACCTCATTCCTCCAACCCCGTTTTTTGCCGGAATAGCTCTTCCTTCCCTCTTATTCCTCCGTGCCTTTTCTTTCTCTCCCTCTCTCCCCCTATCCTTCCTGACCAGACGAGTTTTGCGACCACCATTCCCCGTTTCTATCTTCCATGCATTCGCCGCGTTCTTTCCGAGATCTCGCAAGCTCTCCTTCTTAACCTATCCAACCCCTCCTTCATTCAGGATCTTTTTATTTCCGATGTTTGACTTGTCCCTCGACGTGGAAAGATGTTTTTGTCCAACGCCAGCTCCCGTATTTTCGTTCGGAAATTCGTTTCCTCGCGTTCTGTTTTTTCCCTCGGACGCTTCAGATCGCGTTTATTGCAAGCATCCCTTTTTTTATAAGACGCATTTCCCGTAAATCTAAAAGTATCTAAGAATCGGTGGAGGTTTCCCCTTCTTCTGGGGAATGAAGAGATGAGGGAATTCAATACACAAGTTAGAAGCGTCTAATTGAAAAGATAAGGAAGAATTTTAACCCTCCCCGCTACTTCCCCCGTTTTTTATTCATTTAAGAATCAGCGCTCTGATAAATATATTTCCACCGATCCTCTATGCCTTATCGCACTGCTACCGCTTACAAGTCCCCTCCGAACTTCGAATTATTGCTCCCGAAGAGTCTTAAAAAGCTGGGATGCGCGGGAATAAATGGGCCTAATTCTTATCATTTCGGATGAATGCGTAACATTAAACTCCATCTATAAAGCTCATAGCGTTATGTTTGTGGATTGCTTCCTCACGCGGCAGCGGAAATACACTATTACGTCCCGCCGGAGGACATTTTCCATCATGCGTGGGTCCATCTAAAACACGGTTCTTAAAACTCCCTCTCAGCCCGCAAAAAAGAAAGATATTTCCGACTTTAAAACGTAGAATTTAGGAATCACCCGCGGTGGAGTTTGAAGAAAACATCAACGCGAATCTTTTCGATGGCTCTCGGGAATGGACCGGTTAGGTAAAAAAGCGAGATAACTCTGTTAGGGACGTAACTCGGAGCGAGATATAGTTAGAAATTTCTTTCTCCGCCCACAAGCAGCTTTGATAGCCGTTCATAACTCACTTTCTTCGGGGGTAACATTACAACTGGGAGGGAAAGAAGTGGAGATTTGAGCCCATGAATGGGGGTAAAAAAACCCATCAATAACGAATGGCAATGATTTCGCTAAGAGCTAACAGAAGATCACCCGAAATCGTGTTTTTTTTCAACGTCTCACCGGTACGTAGCCCGCGGGAAACGTCTGTATGCAGGTTTATGGGTTGGGACGTAGTTACAGCGGGATCATAATGGGTTTTAAAGTTTTCGCTCAATTTTTGACTATACATCAGATGTGGCCGCTGGTATAAAAAGTGAAAGGTTTTTTCTTTACGAAAACTTTTTAAGTATGAACTATGAAGGTACGAAGCATGGATTTTACCGTAGTAAGTCAGAGTGGTGTTTACTCAGGGGACCTTGCTCCTTTTAATGCGTTTTTTAACTGTATCTCCGAAATGAATAGGTTAAATTATTTTAATTTCGCGAAAGTCTTGAGGTTCGCCTAGGAATGTACATGTGATTATCTTTCAATATCGGTGAATAAGTTACCGTTACGAAATCGTTCCAAGTCCGTATTTTGAAAATTCGTTGGGAATACGTGACTACATAGTAACATAAATAATATACTCAACGGACGCGAGCGAATTCGCAGTATCTAACGAATCCCGTAAGATATCAACGCACCATAGCAACAAGCACCAAGGGGCAGTTATAAACCTGTCCCGTTTTTGGTACAACTCTTCTTCAATCTCCCGAGTCTCTTCCTCATACCATACACCCACCAGGATAACCGTCTCCAGACTCCTTTGTCAACCATTTCCTCCTCACACCATCCCCCTTTCCGCTCTTAAAACCAGATCATCATTGCACAGGTAGCCTTTTCCTTTTCCCCGGACCCCGTTTTCGCAGCACAGGTTGATTCTAGGAAGGGTCTCAGGGCTAGCTGGGAGACGGAGGGGTGCCGAGAAACGCGAAAGAAATAGGGCTTAAGGAACAACTACGTGGCCTAGGATCCCTTTTCCTTTTACCCACCCATTCCCTTCCCCATAACCGTAGGGAAGCACTCTTCCCCCGGTCTTCCTTGCATACGGGACAGGGAGGTTTTAGGGGTGGGTTACTTTTCTCCACGAGCGTTGAAGTCTCCGAGCACGCCCGCCCCCAGCAAGTCTGCGAGGTAGAGGGAGGAAGAGGAAAAAGACCCCAAGGAAGTGTCGTCTACTTTGAAAGGAACACAAGAGATGGCGAGCATTGAAAAAAGGGATAAGGGGATGGGGGAATGGCATAGAGGGGGTTCCCTTTTCGTCCAGACTGCAGGGGAGAATTTTGTGTATGGCTTTGCTAAGGATGGATGGATGCCATAACCAGACCTACCTGTCTCTTTCCTTTTCATCCTTCATCTTTCCTTCTTCCCACCTTATTTTATTACTTTCCCTTCCGACTATTCATCATCCGTTTCGTACTTAGTATGATTCAGAGTTTTTATGCGATAAAAATCCCGTTTGATTCATCTAAGAAAAGGAATCCGTTGGCGACATCCCTAATACCATGAGAATATAAGAAAATGTAAACATTGCTTCTCTATAATTATTCCCAATTTGGTAAATTTTGCAAATAACTTTTCAATGAAAAGTTATCAAATTAAAAGTATCTCCCTGAATTTTCTTAACTAAGATCTAAATATATCTCCCCATCTTTGTTAAAATTTCAGTAAGTTATAACCACAAAATCTTCTCATGCTTTTCCGCCATTCCTCAGTAGTAATAAAGTAATTAAGTATTGTAAGTCAAAACGAGAAATTAAGACTCCATTAATTACTACGAGGCAGGAATGAGTTCTCAGAGTCCAACGCATAAACGAGTTACGCCAAAGCTCTTTTCTTGTCGGGTACCTTTATAATCTTTGCCCGCTTTTTTTAATAGAAGCTCTCCCATTGTCTCCTTCCTTTTTAATATCCCCAAATGCCCCTCATTTGATCCTTTTCATTTTCTTCCCTCGCGAAACCATTTCTTAAACATTAAGCACTTTTACTACCTGCATCGCAACCTTCTACGAAAATCTTCTCCCGAATGCTATCCCTTACACGTGTTTAGTGTCGGAACCTGGTCTTTTCGTCAGCCCTTCCTCAACCGAAGTCTAATGATCCATCCTTCCTTTTCCATTAGATTATCATGCATCCATATCCTCTTCAGCTCTTCCCCCCTTTTCCTTGCCTACTACCAAGATTACAGACGCGGAGGTTCCCCTATCATGGCGCCTTCGATCCCTTGCTTCCCCATTCCAATCCTGAAAGAACTCCCAAACCTTCAATTAGACCCCTCCTCCTCCAGGAAACCCCTCTCCGTAACACAAGGACGGCACCCACGCCATTTCCTTCCAGTGGTCTTTATTCTGACCCAATTTCGACCCACTCCTAGTTTACGCACTCTATACCCCGAACGCAGAGTTTCCCGCGCTTTTCCCTGCCCACAACTCCCTTTTTTCCCTTTATAATTGGCAATCGTCCGAGGTTTCAGTTAATTTTCATGCGGCCCTCTCGATGAAGGGGTTTTCCTCATTTTCCCGCTCTCCGAGTGGTTCATTACTGGGCGGTCTCGGACTGTTAAATTTTGGTCGCGGTAAAGCGCACTCGAATTCTCGGAGGCAGAGTTAAATGTGCGTAACAGTCCGTCCCCTGAGAATAGTGGTTAAATTTTAATTCCCGGTCTTTATTGGCGGGGAATCCTCGGGGCGCGGGATGAATTTCGCGGCGTTTTCGATAATGACGCTTCTCCCATCGCACGGGTTGCCGGCTTTTAATTCATAGCTTCCCGAAAGGGCATTAACCCGCGTCGGACCCCTACATCTTTAGACGTAGTTAAAAATTTTGGATGGATACTTTGGATATATCCCTCGTAAAGTAGCTCCATTAGAAAAGGGCAAGTACAAGTCTAGTCCAGAAGGTTCAAAATACTTTTTCTTGCGGCAAGTCTTCAAAACTTTTTCGGCACCAACTTGGAAGATAGCAGGCTCGTTATCGCTCTCCCAATCCGCTTTGAAATGGCTATCACTCCGTCGCTTACGAAAGTGAATTCAGTTTATGGAGGATTTGGTGAATAAAGCTCTACTCGCTTTTTTCATCTCTGCATCTCCGCTGAATGTGATCTAACATCTCCGTCCCCTGTCGTTTCTCTTAATTCGAAAAAAGGTCTCGCAGTTCCCCGGATTCCGACCCTAGATGTGAATAGAAAAAGGGAATAGAATTATAGAGACGGAATTGCCTCCTTTCTTGCTCGCCATTCATAGCCGGAGTCGCGATCAGAAATCTCAAAAATCCCTCCTCCCGCTCCCACTTCCCTCGGGGCAAAGCAAGTCGGAAATTCTTTTGAAGCGACTTTCCCCTCCTCCCGTCCTTCCAGACAAACCAGCCCCGCCTCCCGCCTCGCAGGTAGCTCGTTCGATCGACATACGCAAAGCCTTCGACGGAAAAGGGTTTTAAAACAAAAACCTCCCCCGGGACGTCACTTCGGCGAATTCCCCTTCCCCACCATTCTTCCTCCTCGATTTTTACGACGCCCCCCCAGGCGACCGGGTACTACGCTACCACGCGGTGTACTCGCTCATGAAGATAGTCCTCCTAGATTCTCAGTAGACTTTCCCGGGCTCACAAAGGAGGAAACCTCCCCAGCGCGGTCCCGCTTTCCCCTGCAGTCCATTTAAATTCGGTCGGGCATGAAGAGGATGGAAGGTTTTGGAGGGGAACGCGGGCAGAAAGGCCCGTGAGACCTCGGAATGGTTGATGGGTTAGGAGGAAAGAAGAGGTAGCGAGTATATAACGGGGAAAGGCGCTGCGGTGTTCTCGGCACCGCGGGACGCCTGCAAGGGCGTGGTGGTAGAGCCTCTGGAAGGTGGTTGAGTGATGCGTGTCGGGCAATCTCGCTTCCTCCTACCGGACTTATTTATCAAATTGTTGCCTCCGAGAATGTTTTCCTCCGATTTGGCTCGCTTCCAGTGGGACAGTTGAGCATGCTCTTGTGCAGAAGCTCCCGTATTCTTTTAAGATCCAGGGGTGCCACTATGGGTGTCCGCAAAGGAGGCGATTTCTTATACGTTCGAATAAAATCCTACCCGGAGATATGTCTCTGAGATGACGATGCAGAAGTGATTTTGAATGCGAAGGAAATATTTACTATACGCCTCAAAACGTATTGATTATGTTTATTCGCATTTTCAGATGGGTTTCTTAGTTAGTATCGAAGACGATGAGTCCGTACTTTCCGATAGATGAAGTATCGTATTTATCAGTACATTGCATGTGCATTTTGTACAGAGAGAGAAAGCACCATCAAAATGACAATGACTTGTAACATTCAACTGAATCATATTATTCAATTCACAATGCATTTTCATTTTAAACATACCGGAATTAAAATTATATATTATACAATAAAATTATATAATAAACATAAATTAATCTTATTTGTGTTTATCATTGTAATCTGTTTCACTCATGCAGTTTTACTTATGTTACCTTTTTTCTTATCTTCCACAGGGCAGCTATCAGTCATGTATATAGTTCCACTATATATAAATATATACTTTAAGAAGAGCCTCCAGAACTGTTTCCATGCTGGCGGTGAATGCCTACTCTGAACGGGGCACAGCTTGAACCAGTTGAAATCCAGCAGCCAATTCTAACTGCAGAATCCGTCGAATGTGGAAGAGGTTGAGGCCGTTGGGAGCCGCTTCAAACTGATCTCAAAACAGAAACAGAGGTTCCTGAGCAGTGGAAAAACGGTGGAGATGTCTGGGGACTTAAACGAAAGGCAGAAGGTGCCTCTGCTCAAATTCCGAGTATTCCGATACCTTATGTGTAACGGAGAATATGGATCTCTGAATGAAAGAACCGCCCAATGCCTTTGAACTTTTTCTCAAGGGAATTTTTATCCGAATGTTTGGAGGTTTGATGTATTTTATAACGAAGCTCAAAAGTTGAAACGTTGGACGCACAGCTGAAAATGGTTCTTACGATGGGAAATGTCCTTTCCTTGTGCTCCTAGTTGAACTTCTAAATCCTGTTGTAATATATAATATATTTTTATATATTTCTAGTCATATTTTTAAAGAATTTTTTGGAGATGTTGTGTATATATATCTAAAGATGTGGCGCGAGACTTTTGGATGAATTGTCTCATTTCACCTACAGCACAATCATCAAAATGTATTCTGGTTGAGAAGATATCATTTCTATTTTTCTAGTAAAGATGGATGACTTTTTAAATGCATCGAATGTTGACTTTCTATAAAATGAAGAATTACTGGTCTAAAGCACCTGTTTTTTAACTTTTCCTCAAAATCACATTCCTGTCATACTTTGTTCACTTTGTGGATGGCCAAGAGTGTCTTTTAATCCATCCGTCAAAAAAATCTTCCAATAATCCTGTGATTTAAGCTCGAATCTTTCCTAAATTTTTGAAAAATTATACAACTCTTTAAACAAAAACTCTTAAGAGGCATTTGTGAGTGGGAGCGGTCGATGTTTTGGCCGTTTTCTCCTTGTGATAGCCCTTGGCTCCGAGTGTTCCTTTAAGTTATGTATGCCAGAGCCAAGGGTAAATGCAACAAAGAGGTGCTTCCTTGTTCTCGTAAGGCGAGTTTTTACTCACCTTCGGTCCTTTTATCTTTGATGTTTCGAAAAATTTTGCTGTAATCGTTGTGAAAATTATCTTCTTGATTGGAGTGATTTGACGTCACTCAGAAGAATTGACTTTTATATTATTCCGTTGCAAAGAAAGTGGTGAAATGCTACATGACAATATTTTTAAGCAATTGTTTGGCAACAATGAAATGTAAAGATGGGGCCATTTGTTAATATACCATTGAATTTTTGTAAATCTTTTTTAAACTGTTTATATTAGTCGTCATTTTTATTGATTATATATTATATGACAACGTGTATTTGATGCGATTTACAATTTTGTACCAACAAAAGATGTTCAAAATGAAAATTTTTAAATGAAACAGTCGGTGTTGTTCTTCCATGAATAAACCTTCATCCCCATGCCTGCTGAATACGTATATTGACATAAAAATCATCAGCATTGTTAAAAGTGTTTAAAATAGTTAAATTTTAATATTTAAAAAGCTGTATTTTCAAAGAATTTAAACAAAAATACTTTTTCTCATAAAAACGTGATCTAAATACAGAAAAAGAAAGAAAGACAACCATATTTGTCATTAGACTACAATATTTAACGTCAAAAAGTGGTATTAAGAAGTAAAATCATGGTTCACTGTATTTAAAAATATTAACTGAAAGAATAAAGTAAAATAAACAGCACAAACAATAGAAAGTAACTTGAAAAGCTTAAACAAAATTAGATTCAGTTTTATCCGAAAAGTACTTTTTGTTTCTTCTTTCAACGTCCTGGAGTACAGCAAAATTACTCTCCAGTTAGTTGATTACATTTTCTTCTTTTCATCTGCATTCAGATTTAAACTATGATAAAACAATATTTTATCATTTAAATTTCACGATAAAGCAATAATTATCAACAGTACCTGGTTCAGAAATTATCTATTCAGCTATTTAATATAAAGTACCAATTATAACTAAAGGAGATTAAAGTAAATGAGATTCCTATACTTTACCTAGTTAATTATGGTTAAGCAACGCTCTAGGTGAGCTTAGCGTACTCCAAAGACAAGATCAAGGCGTATACTTCGGTAGTTATAAGAACTTAAATTCGCCTATGACGTAGCAAGAATTTTCAATCCAAGATACGAGTTCCGGAGTTTGAAACCAGATGGAGACTTCAACGAACGAATTTTCCTCGCATTCGCCGCTTAATGCCGCACACGTCCGTCCGCAACTTTGCAGCCCAAGAGAGGGCACCGGAAGATGAGAAATCCCACCAAAAACTTCCTTCTCGTTTTACTTCTCGCCGTAAAAACTCCCAAGCACGCGCTTACGCATTTTAACGGTCATATTCCGAGAGAGACGCCCCGGACGGTGGAAATGGACCCAACAGATCAAAGAGGGGAGAAAGGGTTAGATCTAGGAGACATGGGTGACATTTGGGTGCCCCTCGAAGGCATTGAGAGTGGTTAAAAAGCACCCATCGCACGGGCGGGAAGACAGTAATAACGGGTCAGCGTAAGGAAAGGGGAAAGTAGATGGGTTACTGTGGAGCATTGCGCGGAAATGAGGCGTGCTCCATTCATCGTATGAAATAGTCGCCGTGGTTATAAAAAATAACCGTGGCATTGTGGCGTTGACTTTGTCTATGCGGAGTCGCGGGGGATTGTTCGGGACACAATGATTCAAGAGGGAGATTTTCTTTCCGAAGGGAGATTAGTGTTGTTTGCGTGGAGCAAATTTCGTGTTATTTGCCTCCCTCTGTGAGAGCACTCCTCAAATTGTATGTGCGCGAACGCATTTACAGGCTTCATTTCTCACAGTATGTCCTCTTTCGTTCCGGAAGTCCGAGGCGGATTTCGCAAGGATCCCTCCCGGTTACTCCGTAAAGCTCAATTTTATTCTCAGCGGCAGTGAAGTTAATGATACAAGTTTTGTGGAGCGTCTAGGTCCTCTAGCTACCAGGTCCAAAGTTGTAGGTTTGGGAACGTGATTGTTAAAAGACTTCTGGTTTGCGTTATGTTTTATTAGGGTTTGAGTTTTACGAGTTTGTCGTGGGATCTGTAAACATATTTTTACTGCGGAGGATATTAAATTCTCGTCCGTGAGCTTACCATTCAGGTATGCGTGCGTATGACTTGATTGAGTTTTTCAGTCATTCAAGCAATTGGAAGGGTGAATGACTAGTTTTATACTGGAACACTTTGTCCTCTAAAGCTAGGCTTCAAGATACTGCAGCAACTTGTATGCACGTTAGCCTACCTCTTGTAACGACTTGAGAAAATTGTTGCACATTTTCAATTTATGTGAAATTGTTAATTATCTAAACCACACCATAGATATTTCATATTTTAAATTCGAAACTTTTTTAACAATAAATAAAGCTAGTTATCTTTTATATTTTAGTCAATATATTTGTGACACACACTGAAATAATTCCATTCGAGTTTAGTCACTCTCTTCGAATACGCACCCTCTTCAATATATTTGAATTAATCGAAGACAAAATTTCTAATATTTTAAGCAATTCAATTATGAAAATATAACTCATCCGTCTTAACTCTTGTTTGTTTTTTTATGATTTTATTTGACCCGAGTTCTATTTTATCGTCTCAGAAAATAAGTTTCATATAAAGGCACCGATTTCAAAAGAATATACCAAAGATAAGATCAGCAACTCGACCACGATATCAAAGGCACAATTTATAAGGGAATATGTAAAATATGACAAAAGAAATCTTATACTGCATAGTGTATTTCGCTTGCTATACTATCATCTTATGCGTCAACTGTCATCAAGTTTATTTTCACGCCAGTAAATTGTCAAACCATTTTATTGGTCAATAGTTAAAATATTCATTTCAAAAATTAATGCTTCTTAAATGAAGAAATTTATCAATCATAATGATTTTTTGTTTTTCAATTCGTTATTCTTCATTTAAGAAGAATGTTCTTAGGTAAAGTTTGGTTAAAATTATTAAATTTTACGACACTGTACATTTACTACTTTATTATATTGTACGACAATTACGAAATTGTAAGATATTAATTCTGGTAATAAAATTGAGATTTTGGTTAGGCGTGCATCAGAAGCTTAAAATGCGTGCAGCACTAAGAAAGTAAAACGTTTTTATTTTTTAGATCTAGCTTTATTACATTAGAATTTATAATGACGTAATTATATTTATCTAAAAATAACTGTTTTACGAATACGAAGAAATTGATTCCATTAAAAAACACTACAATTGTATTGATCCTCACGTATTTCAAATAAGTAAAACTTTTTTCTCGAACAGATTTACAGCAATCATTGGAAGTCAATGGAGATGAATTCAAATAATTGACTTAAAGATATGCCAAGCTGTAAAAATTTTGCCTTGCTTCCACATATCTGTCTATATCATTTAATTTTGCATTGAGAAATTATTTCAGAATAATAGGTTGCAGTGATTAAGGTGAACTAAAGAGTACTCACAAAGGAAATATGGCCAAAGATGCCGCTTTCTAATTATGGCAACGCTCGTGCTCCTGGAAAACCTCTTAACCAATTACGTTCAAAAGCAAAAATAGTACTTACATACGTAAAGAAATCCCCCGGACTCGTATGAATAGGATGGGAAATCGTCTGCGGCACATTTCCTCGTAAAAGTGGATCTTTTTGAGGAGGCGATCGCGTGCCAAGCGCCGATAGAAAAAAGCGACGTCTTAAAAAGCTCGTTTATTGCAAAGAAACTTATTCTTAACTTACGGGTCCAAGTTTTTCACTGCCCGTAATATCTGAACGCCTCCTGAGGCACGTACTTTAGAGGTATTGAGGAAGTCTAGGGCAATAATTTCTTCTTCTTGTCATTTCCCGATCTCAAGCACTAGGAAGGAAATTGCTCCGGGAATAGTACTGCTCTCTGGAGGATTTTTATGAAAGCTTACACTTCATACCAGAATTGAATTATCTTCTTAAAGGAGGATTGCTGAAAAATGCAGAAAATCGGGAATTTATTCTCAGTGACTCATAAGTGATACTGTTATGTAAAACTGAATTCATGTTAAACGGTTTTGTGATATAAACATGAAGATATCGTTTCAATGAGGAAGAAATAAAATATTACGTCTTCCGATACAAAGAAGAAAATAGGTACATATAATATCCTCGAAAACATTTTCCTTTGAGGAAATCATTCCCAAATTTTTAAATAATACTAAATGCTTAAAATGTTTAATTTAAAATATTTGAGTTTTTGCAACAAATTTTTAGAGAGATTTAGCCCATTTTGCCACTTCTTTCAGAGCGATAACTTTAGGTAAAAACCTAAATATCGATTTTATCTGAAGAAATAAATTATTCTAAATGTTAACAATTAATTCGAAAATATTATCATTGTATTCTAGAAATTTAAATTAGGATGATTTAAAAGTGCAAATATCAGTTTCATAGCCTTCAATTAGAGAAATTAGTGATTCCCTGCTTTAATTAGCTCGGTACTTAGCGTTATTATGCTTCCACAAGAATATTTACAGAATTGACTGTTTAATTAGCAATTGATTTGAAGATTGGTACGGTTTTACATTTGGATCTACGCGTTGTGGTTTGTTTTCTCCCACTCGTCACTTTTAATAGTAATAATACCTACTAATTTTTTTTTTTTTATTACTGTTGCCCTTCACCGGTGAAGTCCCCCTAAGCTCTACTGAACTTTTCAGGAGGTGCTTCACCGAGGCAACAGCAACAACGAACACACAGGAACATTCCCTGAATCGGAAAAATCCGACTCAGCCGGGATTCGAACCCGGGACCTTGGGGTAGGAGCGATAGCTTAGATGGCATGCTATCCATTCGGCCACCAAAGCCGGTTATATATATAATAATAATTAATTTCGTCACAAAACGTTCAAATACACAGGAAAAATTCTGCCGTGAATTGGTGACATGTCAGTAAATACAGCCAATCTCATGTACATAAATGTATGTGCTTTACTCAGAGCAATATATAGATATAGCCATTTTTACATTCAGATCTTCTATTTACAGAATTTTACATAAGGAATACGAGAATGTTTTTAACAGTAGTAACTACATAGTTGGAACAAATGCAAATATTAATAATTATATCTCAAACCAGTACCAGCCTAAATTGTTCTTACATCCAACAAGGGTAAGTCATTGTCCAGAAGGTATTCATCAACTGAGTATAAATGTTTCATCGTCAATATTTTTTGAGGTTGCCCAGAAATCATTGCTTATTCTTGCCATATTTTTTTCAGAATTGTCTTAGGAACTTAGTTGTAGATTTTTATACCTATGCAGTGTAAAATTTATTCAGTTTATTTGCTCCTCTTCCCTCTGAGACCTATTCAAAGGCATTCGTCCTCTAGCTGCTGAATCGTGAAACGTAGTCTTACGTGGTTTACGGCACCGCCCGCCCAGAGGTCTCTGATGATCTTTAACGATCTTGTGGGCAAGAAGTTTTAGGGTGTGCCGAAAAGCAGCGATGTCTATGAGCTAAACTTCCCTTTCAGAGCTAGAAATGAAATTATTCAAAATAAATAATCCTTATATAAGGAAGGGGGTATTTAAAAGTGAACAATCCATGTTGAAGTATACTTTCTGAACGAGAAATTTGTTGGTTTTGTTTTCAATAAAATAATAATAATAACAAAAACATAATATAAATAATACGGATGTTATCCCATAAACAGTTTACCATTAAAATGTTTACAGTGAATACGAAATAAAATCTATTCCTCTGAGATCTTCATAGAACTTATTAGATATTAAATCTTTATACTAAAAAGCGTCTCTAATAATATTATACCTAAATTATGTCAAAGGAATATATTGATAAATAAACAAAAGGAAATTTAAGATAGTAAATAAAAAAATCATAAAAAAATAATATCTCTGAAAAAAGTAATAATAAATATACATGATAATGACAACTTTTCATTCATTATGTGATTAGCCTTGATTTAGCATATTTCGTGTTATTTTTCTTACCTAGCTTTAAATATTTTATAGTTACAAGGAAAGGGTTAAGGAAACTTTAGCTCATAAGTGCGTGCACCCAGGAAAATTCCCAAGGGACAACGAACACCGGAGGCTGCTTTAAGCTACCCGGTACCTTAGATAGTTAAAGCAGCCTCCCGGATAGTAGAAGGGTTCGATTCCCGGCACCGTCCGACTTTTTCAAGTCCGTTTTTCCTTGGGAATTTTGGAGTTAGTTATTCAGGATTAGTTAAGTTGATTTTTAGGTTATTTTATTGTACATTATCCAAAACTGGATCATTTTTATAAGAATATTACTGGAGTGTCTTCGCAATATTAAGGTTGAGCCATCCATAGAGAGTCATACCACTCATTTCTACATTACTAATGTTATTGGGCTTTAAAACCAGTGTCGGACTGAACCATACAAAATCTTCATGATGATTGCATGATGATTATAAAGAAGTTTCTCTCCTCAGGGAACTTTTCGGGGTGGAGCCAAAAGAAATCAGTCAAAATTTAACCATTTTCCAGTCCAACCACGCATTAGATATGCTACTCAGTAACCATGCGCTTTAAGTATGAGTCAAACCTAATGAAATGTATATTACAACATTATTCACATGTACTTATGTGTTTACCTGTACTGTTTGCAGGAAAAGTTTGAGAAAGAGGAAATTCGAACAATATTTGCTGTTAAACCCTACTGAAAGCAAACTTATCCTATTAAATTAGATATTATTGGTAAGATAGAGCTGACCAATGTTAAATAGAGGAAACTTTCTCTAATATCAGACATTTACAAATTGCTAAATTA
The DNA here is from genome assembly GCA_947579665.1 of Sympetrum striolatum. NCBI lineage: Eukaryota > Metazoa > Arthropoda > Insecta > Odonata > Libellulidae > Sympetrum > Sympetrum striolatum. The sequence continues at coordinate 42,214,145 of OX388349.1, forward strand.
TTTTTTTCACGAAGAATCTTCCGTTAAGAGCTTTATATATTCCAACGGTTTTTACGTACGTAGTATCTGATTCTCCACCTCCGATGCTCTTTTGTTATTCGAAATAAAGGACGCCTTTTACACTCCATTTTATCACGTGTCATTTACGTCATCGGCTCAGGAACAGTTGTTGAGGAAGAATACGATTCTTGGATGGAAGGAAACCTTTTTTTGCGACATCGCAGAGGCAGATAGTTCTTAAGAAAACGTGTCGATAAAACTTTTCCTAATTTTAAGGCAGTTACCGAGAAAGCCTTTAGGAAATTAAATTTGCTACGTCATTTATTTTCCAACATGAGGTAAAATGTACTTATTTATGATTTCCTTGCAATTATTTTTAAGGTATCTAAGAATTACGGAACTAGATAAAAAAAGACGGTTTGAAGAAGAAACCAGCCGCTAATTGCCCAATTTTTTTCATTTATATATATCCAAATACTGATGAAAGGGATCTTGGATTTTAAACTTTGATTTATTTTCATTTAGAAATTTCATGTTTTTTTCATTTTCCAATGTTACATGCTGGAACATAATTCAACAGCTTTGCAAACGAAGTAGTTTCTGTGCTAAAATAATGATTTACATACATTCAGTAAAATGTGGAGCATGATCAGAATTACAGTTGTCAGAACTTAAAATTACACTTACATTATGCTCATATGGAATCTAATATCTGTGTGGAAATTGGAATTCATCTATGTTAATTCATGAATAATACACATATTTACGGTGTTTATTCAAACGTCGATTCTTGTTTCGTTTTTGTGTTAGTTATCCCGTTGGAAATATCCTTTAATTGAGAAATAGACACTTCTCAGCTACTTCCTCGAGCTATTTCTTATCTCATTCATAAATAAGATTCGAAGGAATTCGAGTTCCTTTCTTAATTTGGTACTTCCTCTATTGGTGAAAGCATATTGTTTTGGTATCATTGCTTTATCTCTAGATGTTTTTCTATTGTTCAGAAAATTGATGTAAATCGATTTATGTTTTCATGGAAATAGTATATCAAATTAACTAAGAAATTCTGGAAAAGTGTTTTATTGTTGAGAAATTATACAATTTAACTAATGGTTCTAAGAAATAAATAGGATGTATGTCGAATCATTTTATTTGAAAAACTGAAGATAACTTAATTACGTATACTGAACTGTAAGTTTGACAGACATAGAACGTCATTATTTTATTTAGAGTTTCACTTTAGACTCTGAATAGGAAATAACCCGATATAGTTATAGTTGTGAAAATCAATTCAATATCTCCTTATCTAATTCGAAGCATTTTTAACCGTTTAAGAGAAAAATTATATATATTGAATCCTGCAGGGTGGAAATTGATTTTCTCTATAAAGGATACTATAGAGAAACGATCAGAATGATGTTTTACTAAGTGATCATCTTTAGAGAAACCGCAATTTTTTATAATTTCCTTAGTTAAAAATTTAACAATTTCAATTTTACATTGCCGTTTCGCACATAGAATATCTTGGTTCAAAGAAAGAAGATGTAATCTTCCAGGTACCTAGTATAATTTCGTCCTTTAAATTTCTCTCATTTAACGGAGGATTGCAGTTGGAAACAGAAAGAGAGAACTTTTCGTTCCTGAGGGTTGAATGGTGGAGACATCTAGGTTTTGGAAGCTGCTTTGGACACACACCTGCCCCAGTGGGGAGCAGAGAGGGGGCAGAAAAGGGCAGAGGTGGGGGCAGCGCGGGGCAGGCGTCTGACATCGGCACGCGTTCGGGACACCAACATCTCCACACCATCATTTCACATTGCGGTGTTTGAATGGTTCTCGTTGAAGAATGGACCGATTAGATAACAGCATCGAGGGTGTATAGACAATAAATCCATTGTTTGCAAGTGATGGAATAATATACCTCGTTGATGTGCGCACGAGTGCTAACGGTGGGCAAATACGACTCTGGCGCAGGCGTTTGGGGATTCCAAAGCCCAGAGCAAATGAATTTGGTACCTCAGTATTCATAATGCAGCTGCACAAATATCAGTGATATGTGGTTTATCTTTCCATTTCCAATAGAATATCAATTCGATTCGTTTTCCTCCGTTTTCATCATTTTCATCTACATCTACATTAATACCCTACAAGCCACCTTTCGGAGTGTGGCAGGGGGTTTAAACACCAATTGAATCCAAACTACTTCCTAAATCGGTTATTGTCGCGTATCGTTCGCTGAAAGAATGAATGTTTAAAACGATTCGTCCTACCATCCATTTCCCTTATCTTACGGTCATTATCGGATCGACCGAGGTAGCAGGGGGGTTGCATGATACCGATTGTATCTTCCGAAAATGTAGTTTCCCTGAATTTACTAAGCAATCGCAGCCTAGCTTCCAATCTCCTTTCTTTCATGGATTCCCAAACTACATCTGAGAGCATTTTTGTAACGATTGCTTTTTTATCGTAGCATTTCTTAACAAAATGAACCGCTGTACTTTCTCGAGTTCGCGGGTACTTGCTGCGTATTCCAGAAGGGGTCTGACTAAGGTAAACTAACAGAATGAAAACTCTTCGTACTTTTCCACAGAAAATTTATTTTGCGACCAGTTTCATAAGTGAGCTTACATCTTCAGTTTCATGTTTTCGTTCTGTAAATGGCTTTCCACGAAGTCACGCCTTCTCATATCGATTATAAGGTAAAATAGCATCGCTCTCTCATCTTTTCATCGCATTTACCAGCAATACGCTTTACAAAGCCGAGCCTTTTACTTGCTCATTGGAGAACTTGGAATGTAGTTTTAAAATTATAACAATATTTAGAAAGGATTTTTATATTCTTAAATATAAATTCTTGAACAAAATCATCGCATTGGCCTTGATTTTCTGGAAATTCATCTAAAAAAAAGGATTGATAAATATCCAAATATTATTCCATTCCAAACATAATAAATTACATCTGTTTTCAGTGTTGAATTTTAAAATTCTGAAACTGTTATGGATTACACGTTTGTGTAAAGTACGGTTAACATTATCACGATCGTAGCACGAATTTAATTCTGAAAACAAATTTTCAGATTTATTGTTTAAGCTTGTATCTGAAACTTAAAATGTGAGCTGCTCTAAAAATCTTTTGTTCAACATAGCTTAATTAATTTTCTTAAAAATATCTTTTCAATGAATACGAAGAAATGTTTCGATTTCGAAACGTTTTTCGATTAAGGAAAACACTGTAGTATCTTAAGGGAGGTCTCTACGTTACTCAAATATAATAAGATACATTTACTACTCGTACCGAAAAATTTTAACAGTTACTGGGAGTCGAATGAGTTGAGTATTGCCTTAAAGATATATCAAGATGTAAACATTTTATCTTGCTAACTTCTACATATCTGCTAATATCGTTTAATTTTATAATCCGATATCTGAACGTATGCATTTGTATTTCCCGTCAATGTTTGACTATTACGATGTATCTCTTTGATTTTTCACAAAATATTTTATCTTAATTGGTTAGGTACTAATACATATTGTACTATGACTAAATTAATATATTTCCAGCAAATGATTCTTGTTAGAAAAAAGAGAGAAAAATTGTCATTAGTAAAAAGTATTAGTTAGGATGATTATAAAAATTACTGCAGGTGCAGAAACCCTCGAATTAATGAAAGAAGGCATCAAGCATGTAAGTGGACGAACACGCAGCATCATTGCCGAACATGCAACGGAAAGTGAGCCATTTCCGAGTAACCAGGAGTGGCTATAAACTCCAGTTCTGTCACTCCGCAAAAATAAATTGCATCTCCCGCCAGCGATAGCGACGGGGCAATGCAATCTCCGTGCGTTTTCGGAGAGAAATTAATACTCCCGCATTCGCGCCATAAAACAAACGAGAGCGAACAAGGCGTCCCTCACGTGCTCCAGCTAAATCATCAATCAGCCCCCCGCAAAACAAAGCGACGATTTTAAAACACTTCCATCGGCGCCCGCCTCTTAAAATAAAGAAATTACAGTCTCTTCTCCCTTTTGAAACGATTCCTCCTTTTTGCCCTGCGCCTGCAATCTCCCGAAGCGTCACTCATCAAAAGTGCATTCGGCCTCAGACAATCAACCGGCGGTGGCTCCGCGAACTAAAGGGAAAAACATGAGAAGGGGGAATCTTGCGAACCATCCTCCTCACGTATCCCGAGCGGCGTGCACGCGTCACGAGAGTCCCTTTGTTTCGCTCAGAAGATGACGATGATTGAGGGCCCGAAAAATAGTTCGACTCTGCCGCTCGCACTTTCGGGAGCGATGCACTTTAAACAAGCCCTGGGTCCCCCTGTTAATGCACTCGTTCCCTGCCGAGTCGGGAGCCGGTGCAGAAAAAGAGTAGCGGCCATTTTAATGATCTTCCGCGGTGATTAAATGTGCAATTTTCGTGAGCCTCATCTCAGGATGCGAAATGACTCGGACGGCGGGCGTAATATGAGGCTTCCCGCGAGGGGGTGTGGATGAGATGTCGAAAAAGGAGGATGAAAAGACGGTTTGCCCTTAGTGCGTACGCGGTTGATTGCGGTCGGCGCATTGCGGTAGCTTTCGTTTGTTTTTCCGCCGGTCTCCGCGTGGGGGAGCTTTTGCGGTGCATTCCAGAGGGGAAAATATGCTTGTGCAAAAAGCTGCACGTAGTTCAAGGCTGAGTCACCTGTTCGTTTCGGGAATAAATAGCGCCTCCTTGCATAAGAGTCGGAGAGAATTTCTCGGAAGTTGAGGCATCTTCTTATTGTTATATTCGCTCCTAATTGGGTTTAAGTGATAGATAGGTTCAGTTACGTGTATTTCTGGGTACTTAGGCCTCGGATGATGAGTTCCTCTCGGTCTAGAAGTGTATCGATAGGTAGTTAAAACTTAATTATATCTCAAATTGTAAATTGAAACTTTTTATGTGGTTTGGTTAATGAAACTAACGATGAATTTTTTCCATGTCAAGATAATCGAAATTCATTGCCCTCTGTTGCTCACTCGAGGTTACCAACTGATGACTGCAATTATCTGCAGTACAAAATGCATTTAAAATTCGATAAGATTTCGAACATGAAATTTACTATCATTTCCCTGATGGAAAGTTGATATAATATATAATTAATATTAGAAATTTGAAATTATTTATAAAAACACTCAGTAAGATTAGCTCTATATAATGATTCAACTTCATAATATTCTATCATATACCTTTCTCATAAATTCAATCCACCGGTAATCACTAAGCCCATTCTTCTAGGTAAATTATTTGCAACTTGTTAAAAAATAAAAGCATTTTCCACTCCTGTTTAAGAGCGAAATAAATAGAAACAACAATAGGAAACTTCAAATCATAATGAACCGTCTCATTTTACTTAAATTAGGTAAATTTTATTAGCGTACACGTATAAGATCCTAGTATACCAATTATCACTTCAATAGATAAGTTTTCATTCAAATCTTGAGCAGTCAGAGGATTTGTGATAAGGCGAGCTTCCCCAGTAGAGGAAGAACAAAAATTTTGTCGTTTTTGAAGTTAATTTTTCCCTTGGTTAGGTCTCAAACTATTTTATTTTTTACTTTCTCCATATACGTAGTATAGAGAAAGTATTTTTTTCATGAAAAAATTCGACCTCGAGATTTCAACGGAAATACATGTTTTGGGGTCCCTAGAACACGTTTTGACCATTTTCGGAATGATGTCTGTGTGTGTGTGTGTATGTGTGTCTGTGCTTGTGGGCGCTCTAACGTAAAAACTATTTGTTGTATCAATACCAAACTTCATATATAGCATTGTGGTGGGTGCTGTCAAAGTTTATTAACTTTTGGAGTAAATCGGTTTACTGGAAGTTGAGGTTTTTGCTTCGACGCAAATTTCCGTTTTTGCAAATCTCCATAAGTATGATATTTAGGTATATTCTATTAATTATAAAAGTTTTAGAAAATGTAATTTGCTATAACTTTTGTATGAAATATATTTTTTATAACTGATTGTTTTGGAGTTATTCATGAAATACTGATAAACCGGAAGTTGCTGATTATGTAGTATGTGGGCGATCTGGGCGCTGGGGCGAAAGGCCAATTTCATCGTTTTTCATCGAACATGTCCCGAAAAACATTATTCATACTATTTGTGACTTAAGAGATAATATGATATAAATTAATCACTTATCTTCCAAGTTTAGATTGAATATAGAGTTCGAAAATACTGTCGTAGATAAATATTTTCATCTTATATATGGAGAAAGTCATGTGCTGGCCACATCAGATTGTTTTACAAGGTTATTGCTCAGATTCTCCATTTCGTATTTCAGCAATTAGATTCGTTTTGGCAATTAATTTCAAAATCAAAATTCTTTTCGATATCCAACTAAAAACAAGAATTTCTAAATTATAAACATAAATACTTTATATATTTCAAGAAACTCTGCTGCATTTTCATTCCTCCACATTCTTTGAAAACGGTTTCATTATCCGATAACGAAAATTAACGGAATACTTCATCAATAATGTTGTATTATGAGGAGAAATTTAATACAGGTTTTAAAATGAACCAAAATAAATGTTTGTAGATAAAATAAATATGAATTAATCAAAGATGATCTATTAAGTAATTTTATGTGTGACGGTGTCATTCACATTGTTGGAGGTTGCATGTTAATTAGCATTATGATAAATAATTTCCAACGATAAATTATTTTGCATAAAATATCGTCCTCAAAAATTATTTTCCTTATAATACCGACTCATTCCAAAGAAATGTTCCGATGGACAGCCTGGATGCTTTTAATATTCATGACTATGAATTCTGAAATTTCCCATTATAGTCTACTCTATAGGAAAATGAGGCTAGGAAATTTCACACCTCAAAATCGACTTCTACCCTGAATAGAACGGCAGGCGAAACATCTCGATCAACTCATTCCCATCTCTCATAATTTTCGGCTCCATCAACAGCGTTTTGTACATCTCCTGATTTTGCCCGTCAGCTGAGAGAGGTTGATGACCCTTCAACTGAAGAAGTATCACCTGCTTTTCAAAAAATAAACCACTCCTCTCCAAGCATCTGACTTATACCTATCACATTCCAATCGTAAATCTAAAAGGCGGAGAAACATTAAGTAAACCGACCGGAATCCGGTGAATTTACGGGTGTACGCTTTAAAGTCCTGGATGAACTGTCCCTACGTGCTGCGGGTCAAGACGCAAAGCCTATTGTCCTGGATCGAATCAATTGACATGTATGCGGAAACGAAGGAACTAATATTGTCTCCACTTCCTATTTCGGCATTTCAACGTTCTGTACTTACCCGATAGACTTAATCCCGAGTGCATTTTAATGAAGTATGAAATTTCTTGCGGAAGGATTCCCGAAATATTCTCTTATGTATGTGGAAATGAAGGAATTAATGCTATGTTTCCACTTCCTATTTTGGAATATCAACGTGCTGCAGAAACCCGATTGAGAATTCCGAGTGTATTTTCTCTCGCAGGGTCAACTGCAAGTCAGTCCTTTCGAAGTATGATATTCTTTGAGGAAGTAAAATTTCCCAAAAGGTTGTCATTTTGAGAATGAATGATGAATGAATTTGAGTTGAGAGATATCAATAACTTCTCTACATTAAAAAAGAAAATAAAGAGTTGGTAATTAAAAGTAATATGATTTTAAACTTATTGGAATTATGATTTATTAAATTATTTGTTCCTTTGATATATATGAGAATATATTTTGTTGCTAATAAAGCCTGTTTATAACTAGACATAGTATGCTTTTTATAGCTTAAAAATTACTGTAACTTATAGTTTAGCATCTTATTTGTTAATTGTTGATATGATGGTGTACTTCCTATAGGTTTATAGTGTTTCACACATTTTGAGCATTGTATGTTACAATTAAAATCTTCGGTCTATCAAGGAACCAGTCTATCACTTGGAACCTCTTGATGAGCCTCTGACAGGCTTAGGAGGACCATAATGATATATTTTTTATATTTTGTAATATTTTTGTAATATTTCGTAATATTTTGTAACTATTTGAATTCAATACGCACATTTAAGAAAAATCTGATTTTATACCATAGGATTTGGAGACGGTAGTAGAGGTTAACACTGTTCGAATATTAGAGGTTTAAAAATAGCGTTTTTTTTAATAATGGAAGAAGTCCGGCTGACTTACAGAAATTACTGGCCTTATAATCCGGCCTTTTCTGTTGTTTACGAAAATCAATGGCAACGAGGTGTGGCTGGCTGACAAATACAGCTATTGGAGATTTTTTAATTCGTTTCTAATTTATTAACTATGTACCGTGTTCTATTTTTTTCCTTCAATAATAGAAAATTACTTGAACTTCATGCTGAGGAATTATAATGAAATTTATCGCTAAAGTATTTCCAATTTCAATTTTTGTTTTCTGGACCACCTTAGGGAAAAATTTGATTTTAATTATTGTACGTTATAAGAGTTTTCATAATGTCTGGTGGAATAATAACGTTTCGTGTCATCAATGGATTCATTTCATAGAAAACATATCAACAATTTTTCACCGTGAAAAAGAACTTGCTCTTTAATTTTTGAGATTTAGAAGTCGAAATGAGATTGAATACGTCACAACTGGGTTGGCATTTCTATGAGAAACCGCTTAGGCATCCCAAATTTTTTCCAATTTTTTTCCGATTTCTCTCTACGCTTAACTTACTTAGCTGAAGGGGTGGGTATTTGGATTCTTCAGAATGCACACGGAAGTTCATCCTCCCATCCATCTACGTTATTCCACGCTCCTGGAAAGTTTTCAGCATCTCCAATTCCATCGGCGTCCTGCACCGCAATGTCAAGGGGTTGGATGGATCGTGCCGCCAAGGGTATGACTATGCGAAGGGGTACCGACGAGGTTGACTGGGAAGATAAGTGAGGAAAAAAGAGAGAAATAAAATAGGAGAGGGAGAGAATGGGGCAGTCACTCTCCAAAGCAATAGGATGTAAACGTGAAAAGAGGTGGAATGGCTAAGGAGCGGTGGGGTGGGCAAAGGGGGCGTATCAGAAATGGAAGGGGTAAAGAAGGGGCAGTCTGGGGGGGCAGCTGCAACAGCGGGCGGTTTTTGTAGCCCCGGAGAGGGGCGGAGGAGCCGGGATAGTCAAAAGAAGCAGGGAGAGATTGAAGCCGAGGAATAGGGGAGGTTTAGATAGGGTTTTCAGAATGGGGTGGTTCCCTAGATTCACTAGCGTCTCCCGCCCAGCAATTACCCGTGAGGGAAGGTGGAAAGGGTATGGGAGTCACATAAAAGCGGACGCCACTTGAAAATAAACACACGAGCCTTCCCTACCCAGTGTCCTTCAGCGCGTGACTCCCCTAGTCCTCCGGAGATAGCAACGCATCTAAGCTACAATTTTCTTCCGATGCTTCTCTATGATGGTGCAGATTTTCCGTGGGGAGGCGGCCCTGTTTCCGAACGGTCTCCGCGTGTGCCATTTCATCCAGACAATAAGGGTTCCCGGGAATTCGAGCATGTGGGTGGATAACGGAATAGGGGCGGTGATTCGAGTCGAAGCTATTTATTTGGCTCGGGCGAAGGTCGGATTTTTACGATTTTTAGACCGTTGCTCGTTGCGAATTGCGAGTTATTAGGGAGTTGATGAATGGGTCATTGGAAAGTGTTGGTTAGGGAACGGAATTGAACGGGCGGGGGTCCCATTCCACGCTCCATTAAGTTGGTGATCTAACAGTTTCGTATCATTAAGGAAATTGCTGACCTTTTCGATGAATTGCACATAAACTGCTGTTCATGGTGGAAACCAAATGACACTGTACCATTATGGTTGAGGTACCAATCATTGAATTCATCTTCAAATTAAAGGATCGATTTTAAGGGAATAACAAATTATTATCGAAGGTTCCTAGCTTACGGTATGAGTGCCAAAGATAGTGCCCGGAAGAGAAAATTGGTAAGGTTTTTATACGATACAAAAAGTGCAGCAGAAAATATCTAAAATTTCAATAGCAAAGGAAAATACAACAGGGTTTTTATGAGTATGATTACAATAGTAATAATGATGTGTGCATTTAAAGGGATATCCACTTTATAGAATTTGTATTTACATGATGGACGTAAGAAAAGGATACGTCGGGGTCAAAGAAAACGTTTCGGTGATTATAAATTTGCTATAAAGTTGTAAATTATACTCCTATTTAGATCTTGTGGGTCTATCATATAATTAAAACAAAATTCAAATTAGTAAAAAGTCTGCAATAATAGTTATTTGATAAAAGAATTCGGTGCGTTAAATTTCCAGTATGCCTGATATAACTGATATTTCAGTAGCGGAGATTTTGCTTACTTTCCGAGTTTTTTTACTATATGAAATGTTATATAATAGAATAATTCATGCAACTCTTAACAACGAATTATGTTTAATAAAGGAATTTTTTCTTTTAATTTCATTTATACAATTTTATTTCAAATTCTAGCGCAGAATTTACCCTGTGAATTGCATCTCCATGGGATTTACGCAAAAGCCTTTCCAATCGCTATGCCAATATTAAGTTAACTGCAATACATCAAACTGTGCCTCCAGATCGGAGACATGGGAATAACTACTATGCAATTCTCCTCTCGCATACAAAATTATAATCCCCAGTTCACTTGAAAAGAAAAGCAGATGCGGCGGAATTTTTTCGCGACGACATAAATTACTACCGGTCCTGAAGCGGAAGCGAATTGTACTCTCTCGGTACGCGCATCTGCGCAAAGAACAAACGAAACGCAAGTGAATAAAAGCGCACCCTCCCGATGGTAAGTCTCCACGCATTCTCTTTCATTGGTCACTGTTCGCTATCTCGCCATCATCCCTCCAAACACCGGGGAGCAATGGGATAAGAAGATAGGTCCATCGGAAGCCTTTTTTCCCATTGTGGAAGGGAAGAGGGAGATTACAGTCGCGTGGCCACGGCGTGGGTGCAAAGAGCTCATGGGCGTGAACTCTTCTCCGTTAGGGGAAACCCCTCTGCTATTGTGATGCAACAAACGGTCAGAGTGGTGGGGCTGCGGATGAGATGACAGGGTTATGGAGGAATCCTATTTCCACCCTACTCCTTACCCCATTGACTATTTTAACGGTCACATCTCTGTCGCGTGCTGTCTAAAGGAGTAACTCCCTCGCCAACTCCCCCCGAGCTCCCCTCTGCACAATGGGATTGTCGTATCTAGCGGGAGGGAGCGGAGACTTCAACGCGCGAGATGACGGTTGGAAACCTCGCGTACTGTAGCGAATTTGTAATGGGTGAATGGGCGCGATTAGGGGGCGAAGTTTTTGGTTCGCCCTCTACTAGAGGGATTTAAGGCTGTTATATGTTGCTCGAGAAATTTTATGGTTCGTTAATCGTATTAGGACAGCGGATTTTAATGGCTTATCTAAAGTATTAAATGATTCCTCTTTAAGAGAGCAGTGGTTCCTCTAATACTTCATATAGTTCCCAAAAACTCGATAGATATTCAACTTTGCTTTTTGTAGTTTTTAACTTAAAAGGTAACTTAAAAGGTTAACTTAAAAGCATATCAATGTAGCATTTAAATTAACTACAAATCTGTCAGTGTACAGTATTTACGTTGGTTTGAGCTTCAAACCTTCCTCAACGAAAAATATACCATATTTTAAGATCTGATAGAATGAGCAATGTAGTAAAATTCTCAGCAATCAATATGTTTAATTAAAGTATACGTACGTTAAAAATTTTGAAATTCTTTGAGAATAATCTGGAAAATATAAATCTTTAAGATATAATCGATTTGAGAAGGCATCACTTTGTGGAAAACCGTATAACATACAAGGCAATTTAATAGTTTCTACACTAAAATGAAAATTACGTAGTTGCCTTATAAATCTTTACGATATTATAACAATGGTATTCCGAAAAGTATATTTTTAAAGGGTACTGAGATGTTTAATAGCAATAGATTTATTGAAATCATTACATTTCTGACGGTCAACTGACAAACAATTTTATTAAATACGGTTTTTCCTTCTATTACTGATTTTTTTCTCAACCAGGATTTTTCTCATACCAAAGTTATACAGAAGTGTAAAAAAGTTTCTCGGCTTGGACTTGAACCCAGATCCCCCACTTTCTCGTGAAAAGGACATAGCTCGGTAGTTCAGTTGTTAGAATACCTGCCCGAAAAGTGGGAGACCTGGGTTAGAGTCCCAGCCAAGTCATTACTTTTCACCTCTGTATAACTTTGGTTTAAGCTGCACACTTTCATATGCAAAGTCAATTCGTACTTTCCATAATTTATTCTTATACGTTTTGAAATTGTAAATTGTAGGGGACTTTTCCTGTATCTGAAAGTGTATGATGACAGTAAACAATTATTTGTAGTTTAAGCCAATGAGTTAATTTTATTTATTTAAAGATACTGAGTTTTTCTTCAAATCAATAGTATGGAATTGTTAATAGCAGAAAGGTTTTTATACATTCTCCTATTTAAATTAATAATATTCTCTAAAGATTGCATTAGGGTTGTTCTTGCTGCATAAAAGTACAATCTTATATTTGATGGAATGCACGTGAAGGCACAAAACATTTATCCACTAAATATATTCAGTTGATGCTCTGTTGGTTGCCATTCTAAGGTAAATTATTGTCAAGTTAAGAGAATATTAGTAACGATCAATCTTAAACAATACCACTTTAAGAGTCAATGCTAATAAATTGCATTACAATTATCCAGGATTAGTTTAACTGCGTTATTTTTTTAAATGTATTCCTTAATATGGATTCGACAAAACATTCACATTAATTTAAACTTTTATGTGTATTGTTTTATGAACCAAATCCGAGCTTACTCGGTATGCAAGGCGATTGTATAGCATTGCCATTTTATTTGCCGAAGCGGGTCTCTGAAATTATTTATTCCCTTCCAAATAAAAGTTTCTTACAGTGGGAATGTAATATTTCTTTGTATACTGTGTGGAAACTCATTCTCAGTTAAATTTCCTGAAGCATTCGGTATTTACCATGGCTGGAGGAGGATGAGCTAGGCAGGTCATGATCGCTGAGCTAATAAAAAGGAAGAGTGCCAGAAATCTGTTTGAGGTCACCCCACGTCCTCGGAACACCAAAAATTACGAGGTTCTCCTCCAAATATGTGATTGGACCGTGACGGGCTATAGGTCCAGAGGAGCACGATCCGACGAAAAAACATAACTCCCCCTTCCGAGCCAAACAACCCACAATTTCCTCCCTCGCGAGCCATCCCTAATTTCATCACCCCAAGCATGGTCCCTGTCGGCATCATTTCAATTTCTAGGGGCGAATCTTCCTCCGAAGACGGTGCTACCCCTAATCAAACCTGCTTTATTACTCAAAAGGTGTTGACTCCACTCATGAGGTATGCATATCCCTCACGGGGACATCTTGAGGGATCGCCTTCGCGTGTCTGCCTATGCGAGCAAGAAGCCTTTCCTATAAAAATAAAATACGAAACGGATTAGCGTGCATTCGTAATGGGGCCAGCTGATCTTCTTTGCAGATTTACGCGAGATCGGGTTTCAAAGTACTGCGTAACGTTTGGCCGGACAAATCTGCCAAGGGCTACTGGAGAGCTTTCTACAGGAAGGTGTATCATGAAAAACGCTTTTTTTTCGAAATTCAAAATGTAAAGCCGATAAAAATTAGTCACTATGGTCACATATTTACCGAGAAAAATTTCAAATAAATTGAAAAATATTTAGGTCTCCTGCAAATGGCCTAATGTTTGATATTTTTTGTCAATAACGTAGATTTTCATTTTTTTTCCATATTAAGAAATTAAAGTTTTGTTTTCAAGAACAAAAATCTGATGTGGCCAGCACATGACTTTCTCCATGTATAATATGTAAATATTTATCTACGATAGTATTTTCGAACTCTATATTCAATCTAAACTTGGAAGATAAGAGATTAATTTATATGATATTATCTTTTACGTCACAAACATTATAAATAATGTTTTTTGGGACATGTTCGATGAAAAACGATGAAATTGGCCTTTCGCCCACAGCGCCCAGAGCGCCCACATACTACATAATCAGCAACTTCCGGTTTATCAGTATTTCATGAATAACTCCTAAACAATCAGTTAAACAAAAATATATTTCCTACCAAAGTTATAGTAAACTGAATTTTCTAAAACTTTTATTGATAATAGTATATACCTAAATATGAGATTAATGGAGATATTTGCAAAAACGGAAACGAGCTTCAAAAAGTAAAGCTCAACTTTCGGATTGACTCCAAAAACTATTCAACTCTGACAGCACACACCGCAGTACTATATATAAAGTTTGGTATTGATACAAATAATAGTTTTCACGTTAGAGCGCCCACTATCACATACACATACACACACACACACAACACACACACACACAAACTTGTATTTCCGTTGAAATCTCGAAGTCGAATTTTTTCATGAAAACAATACTTTCTCTATACTTCGTATTTGAAGAAAGTAACAATGTAAAGTTTAAAATGTTAATGATCAGTATAAAAAAATTATATCTGTCATGTAACATTTACGCCTCCAGGTTAAGCAGTAAAATTATAATTTTTTGCAATATAAAGGTATATGCTGACCATTTAATTTACTTCAAGTCTACTTTTCCATTTAGAAATTTCTTAATACAATTCATATAAAAAAATTGCAAATAATGTAATTTAATGTTTTTCATACTGTTAAACATATTAAAATATACATTTTTGTACTTGGAAACAAAAATTTGCTTTGTATTTATGTTAAAAAAACGAGAATCTACGTTTTTGACAAAAAATCAAATAATGAATTCGAAATAAATAATTTGTCTGTGTCCACAATTTTATTTAAAAAAACAGGACTTGTTTTGGGGGTTAAACCCGAAACCGGTCGTTTTTTAAATAAAATTGTGGACGCAGACAAATTATTTATTTTAATTTATTATGGAGAAGTTCCACCAGGTATCGCCAGAAAACATCAACTAAAAAGTAATCAAACTTTAGTCCCGTTACGGGGGACCTAAATATTTTCCAATTTGTCTAAAAACTTTTTGGGTAAATATGTGACCATGGTGACAATTTTTATCGACTTGAAATTTTGAATTTCAAAAATAAAAATGTTTTTCGTGATGCACCCTATTCTACAGTAGCCGGAGGGTCATTCTGAAACCCTTGCAGATGGATGCAAGCCCACTAATCTCTAAGGTATTTGGAATTTCTAGATATTTTGTATTCCTTTCCCACGAGAACCATTTCTTGGCATAATAGATGATGGCTTTCAAAGTCCAGGCCATATTTTTCTCAATCTGCAAGACGACCTATGTTTTAGGTGATTGAAACCTCGGCATTAACTCTAATCATATCCTTAATTCGGCGCATTCTGTGTTACGCACCCCAGGCGTGTGACCATGTAAGCGAGTGGGACCCAACCCTGACAAAAATGACCTGGGAATGCCATTGAGATAGTTGGATGGTCAGGTTACGCATTAAAAATTATACTCCTTGGTTTTAATAGAGGAAAATCAACCGGGCAAATTTCATCTTAGAAATCCTTTATTTCTGAACCCAAAGAGAAGTGGCATTTGGGTGAATCGATATTCTGCAGCTTAAGAATTTGGGTTGGACGAATGAATGAAAATTTATATTTCTCTGGAAGGGTTTCTATTCCCATTCATCTACTTTTATTATCTACATTTACTTAAAGGCTTACTGGAGCTGGGACGTAGAAATTAGGCATGCTTTTATAAAATGTATAATGTCTATCCATGACTGAAACATCGAGATATACACCTAAGATAACAAACCTATATGATATTGCGCAAAATTTTTTGTACCTTTAATTTTTTCTGCCCCCTTGTTAGCCTTAGCATAACAAAGGTCTTCCAATTATTAATCACTTCAAATATTAGGGTTATTGATGAGATTTGATATTAAGTTTTTCTTTAATATTTGGAGTCATCCAAGAAATGTAAATGCACTTAATGGAAAGAACATCTTCAGTAAATAGTAGCAGCTTTTTTTAGAAGTGCTTCGACAGCTTTGGTCTTTTCGCACATTGGCTCCCATCGGGAATCGAACCCTAGACTGCTTTCACCAAAGACAAACACGCTGTCAACATGACTATCCGGGAGCCCTCCAGTAAATATTTCAATTAAAATTTTATTGACATTTCTAAAATATCCTTGTCCTATACAATTATAAAAAGTATCTAAACTTCTATGGCTATTAATTTCAAGACGATGGTATTGGTTAGATAAACGAGAAATATCTCAACGGACAATTTCATCATTGTGCATCATACATCAGTTAGCTCTGTTTGCAACATCTCTTGCAATAGTAGAGGATAAAAGGTAACTTTTATTAATATCACGATGTATCAATAGACTTGATATTGAGAAACATAATCTAGCCTTTTTTCTGAATTTTGCATACATCTACTGGCAGATACTGCAGTTTATCTTTAGAACAATTAAGGTGGAATAGTTTGTAACAAGGACTGGAATTAGTCATTGCATTCATAGATTTGCATGACGAATGAAAATTACACGAAGGAGCATGTTTCTGTTGTTTATTTTTAAAGGAATCAATATATTTATGTATGAAGAGGGGATGACTGAGAAAATTCAATATTATATGCGTAAAAATAAATGTATGAACAGCTATGCATCTTCACTGACCAGGCCACTATCTGTAACATTGCATTCATAGATTTGCATGACGAATGAAAAGTACACGAAGGAGCATGTTTCTGTTGCTTATTTTTAAAGGAATTAATATATTTATGTATGAAGAGGGGATAACTGAGAAAATTCATTTTCATATGCGTAAAAATAAACGTATGAACAGCTATGCACCTTGAATGACCAGACCACCTCCGTTGATATTGCTCGCCCTCGGACGGGTGTGCAATCTGCCGGTATGATCAAATTGAATTCATTTATGAAAGCACCGACCCGGCTCTTGTTAAATTAATTCAATAAACCGCTTATTTCATTACTCTGCTTCACTCTAACTGCCGGCTTTCATACACCATGCAGGATATATAGCCCACTCCGAGCTGCACGTACTTTTTAGAGATACGGAATTTTTCCACCGAAAACCTGCTTTGTAAAGGTCGAGAGAACCAAATGAATCCCTCCAGCTAAAAGAGGAAATTATAAAAACCACCAATGTCACCCCTTGGAAACATTTTTTACTCCGTGTTGGGTGCCTTTCCTCCAATTAAACTGGAAGGAGCCGAGGTTAACGCGAGGAAGTTAAAGGAAATGCTGTTACCTGTTCCGAATCTCCGATTTCCTCTAAATGTGAAAAGCTGAATCGGTCATTTTCCGCTTTGAAAGCTTTCCCCCCGTAACGGCCTGTAACAGAGTAAGAGGCGTTAATTATCCATCGCTCGTAATCTCGAATACAAATCGGATCTTATCTATTTATCCCAGGCCACGCCCCTTGTTTTAAGGCTTCCTGAGCTGATCGAACCCGGCTTTACTCCCACCCACTGCTTTTTAAACCGATCTTCTTCGCTCACCTCTTTTTCTCGCTAATAGCGAGATGCATCGTTGATTGGCAAGGACGTAATTGCAGCATCCCCCTTCAAGAAGTCCCCGGGGCGTAGATGCTCACTGCCCGCACAATTAATTCGCCAGTCATTTATTTTTGGTCCGGTAGAGCGAGTGAGCGATTTGGAGAAATCTCGTACAGTGTGGATAAAGATAGGTTTGCATCCACGTACTATTAGATATCATTTGACGGAGTTGGCTATCAGCCGGTGAGTTTACAATCTGCGAAGAAATTGTGGTTATAAAAGTACACCGTGCAGGTGTATCTCACGGGGGCACAATTGTTTCCACACCATGATTTGAGGGAATTCCGAGCAATTGGGCGATGTGATATGATCACCGATTGCAAATGAATTTTTTGTTAATTTCATCACATAATAAGATATTCACGTCAGTTTTTGCAGGTATTTACTAATGTGAAAGGGATATGAAGGACAAAAATACCTAGTTTGATCGTTGACAATTTGATCACATTCTCGTAAGACCGGAAATTGATGTTATAAAATACAGGTTATATTGCGTGAGATTCATTCAGCGTTGAAAAAATGTTAAATAAAATAAAAATAGTTGTTTGCTGATAATATTTAAGAACCTTAAGTTCTTGTTAGTATCTTAATTTTTTCATTTATGTATTCCGAGCGCTAAAGAATACTAATTGGAAATATTATGTCTGTTCTATTACCTTAGGAGTTAGTTATATCAGATTCGTTTATTACAGTGATTTAAATTTAACTACTGTGTATATTCACGGGCATCCTCAGAAATCACCCCAATGGATGTGTATTGAAATGAGCAAATACTATTGCCGAAAGTCTTGCATCAGTAACAAAATGCAATGATATCAATATATCTAAGCATCAATACTTATATACATCATATACATGCATCAATATACTAAACCAATGACACTATTCAGGTATATTTCATAAATACTGAATGTAGTATCGAATTGAAAGCCACTATTAGTCCTGCTAAATTAAACATCCTATGGGCCATTGAGCCCAAATTATAGCTGAATAAATGCATTGCTAATTTATAAATATAACTTTCCTCTTGTTATGGGGACTTTTTCCAATATTTGCCGAAATACATGACCAAAAAGAAAATTCTTCATTTTTTGGGAAAAATTGCTAATTTTCGAATTGCTCTTTCTCGAAAAGTTATAAACGTTTGAAGTAGATTTTACATTCAAATTACCGGAAATTTTATTGTTTTTAGTAAAGATAGTATTTTCTGTAGAAAGCATATTTTAGAATATATTCAATCAAAACTAAAAAGTACACAGATTTCAATAGTGTTTTGAGTTTTGAGCATTGCTCAACACGTACAGGTCTCTTTAAAGCTGCAAAATCGGTCACATACTACTATTATAAGTCCGAACAACTTATAAAAAATGCAGTCATACTTGACCTTTTGCAAGGTCGGGCCCTATCTATGTTTAATTTGACTAGGCTATATAATTCACACAGTTATATCTAATTTTAAAAGTGATTAAAATATGCCTCCTCAATGATCTGTGGAGAAGTTTATGACGCTTTCACCAATTTTTGGACTTTAATTAAATTTAAATTTATTACTAAATCATCTCTGCTCTTATTCCTGCAATCTTGTACGAAAAATGCATCATAAATTGAATTCCTCATCGAAATACATCAGGAACTAAATTAACCCAACCAAATGATGCGATTGTTTGCCCTGGGAACCAATTATTTATGGCACTCTTCACGATCTGGTTTGCATTCAATGAACTTCTGTTGAGTCGTAAATAACGGACTCCTTGTTTATGATTTGAGTCTGGCTATCTGCACTGCAGAAAGGGATGGGATGAATAAATTACTCCGATGTCATTTTCTGACTTCTCATTGAACTGCAGTTTTAAATAAATTATTTTGTGTCCCCCATACCTTTCTTGGTCTTTCTCTCGAAATTAAGAGTGAGCGGACATCGCAGGCAATATGCAAGCAGGTTTAAATACAAACCACATTCTGTTGAGTAAATTATCATTTGAATAATTGTTACTAGTATTTTTTAAATTAAAATATGTTCCTTACTGTTTTGTTTCATAAGTTACAGACCAGAGCAAACGCTATTCCTGAAAACATCCTTTGATAATTCGAGCTTATTTAAATCTATTTCATTCAGATGTATAATGTATTTAAGAAAGAAGGTTTCAAAGAGTAGAGAGTAAAGGAGCCGTAATGCATGTATCACAGGTATGACCTTAAGAATGTGAATAAGTTATACATGAGTTTATCAATTCACTAAAAGAGATATCACTTTGATTTTTCATCCGCCTTTTTCCCTCCGGTATCCCTTAAAATACTTCGTTGAAGTGAAGCACACACAATCAATTATTTTTCTCCAAGACTACTAAATTGTTTATTTTCCTAAAACTAGTATAAACCAATAAATTTATTTCCCCAACGCAATCCGACTTTTTGGGTGACTCTCTACGGGCAATACGAAGGAAACTCCACCAATCGTGCGGTGTTTTATAATTCTTGAACTTTCACTGTTTTTCTCTAACTTTGTTTGTATTTTCTTTTGTCTATGTCCTTATTTCATTATTTATTGTAATTGTCATTCTAGTTATTACTAATTTTTAATTGTTAAATTATTTTGACATATTGGATTTGGGATTTTTCTTTGATTTTATTTTCCTGATTATACTTCACTGGTTGTATTTTCTTGATTATATTTCGTATTGTAACAGAAGTTTATAACTCTTCTATTGTTATATATTTTTAATAGATCATACCTGTAATAAACATGTTCTAAATAAATTATTATTTTTATTATTTGGCAGGTAGTCATCTATGCCTGCTTCCTCAAGCGCTGCAGCACGTGATTCTTTTAAAAACTCAATTCTCTCATTGCCTAATTAGTACGAGGCAACTTGAAAATGTTTTACTCCTTTCTCCCCGAAAGCAATATTATAGCATTGAAAGTGAGAAAACGTGTTAGAGGAGACTCCAAGGAATGTCCACGTAACGGTAGCCGATTTGAGGGGCAAGGTCCGCGCAGCACTTTCTCTGCCCTTGGTTTTCCCTTTCGCAGCGAAGCCTCTAGCGATGTAAGTTCCGTTGCCTCGCGAGAAACTTTCTCACCCTCTCATAACACATCCCTTCTCGAGCCATTTTCTCTCCCAAAGCGAGAAAAACGTCTTCACACTCGATTAAAAGTCGAGCGAGTCGTTGGGTTTTTTGCTCCGTCTCCCAGACGATTTTCCCACTCCCGTAGTGTTCATTTTGCAGCAAGTTATATTCCTTTTTGGGTGCGCTTTCCTATGTACCGTTACATCCCCTTGATTATTTTTTAATCTTCCCCCTTACCACTCGTTCACTTTCGCTCGAAGTGTACCGGAGATGGGGATTCACACGATCAACAAAGGAAAGCTATAACTATGGGAAGTTACCCATAAAAAACTTCGATTTTCTTTACCATGCATCCTTCAGCTATATGGACCTGCCTTAGCAGCATTTTAACTCGTTCTGATATTACGTAATGCAGTTTTGTCTGAAATCCACAGTTCTCCGTCTGTGTCCTTTACAGATTACTGTAACAATATTGAAGAGGAGAATACAGATGTACTCAGAATCATGCGAAGAGGTGTTTTTATAGTAATGATAATAACAATTATAAAGCGTAATTTATTGAGGCGAGTTGGGGACTATTAAGTATCTTCTTACATCTAATCTTTCGTCATATACACTTAATGAAAGAGATAGCTTGAAAAAATAGCACACAGAAGAAAACTACATTGCGGGTTTAAATACTTAAAAATTCGCTCAGGAATATATAAACATCGCAGCAGGAAAACACACGCAAGAGATGCGAAAGTTGTGAAAAACCTGCGAAAACTACTGATAGTTAAGTAATCTCTAATGAAAAAACAGGATAAGAGAGATCTGAAAGCAAACAAGGCAATACAGATACGTATTTGCATTAATATTAGGGGAACGTTGCTAAAATACATCATCTTTGTTACCTTTACAGAATTGGTATTTAACATCACAACAGCCAATGGGTTTTCTGATCAATTGATAATACATTGTTCTATAATTATACAATAGACAAGCCTGAAGACCTAAGACCTAGACCTAATTGCTAAGCATAAGATCATCTACACTCTACGAATAGTCAATGAAATCGCACTTACTGGCAGTAGATAAGGAACAAAATAGGAACAAAATATCGCGGAAAGATCGTTCGGATTGAGGAATTAATTAATAGAGATGTTTCCAATTTGAAGAGATAATAAATGTCTCATTAGAAAAAATCACATTATTCCACGAGCCTAAGATTGATACTTTGAGATGCTGAGCAATAAATCTGCAAATTCGGAAGGCAGGGAAGGAAGGATTGCAAGAAAGGGTTTTCGCCTCAGGAAGTGCGAAGGAATTGAGCGTGTAAAATATTTGATAGCAAAATGTTAATCAAGGAAGGGAAATGTGATCCGGTCTATAAGGTGAAGGTAATGAAAACATTAATAACTGTAAACTATTCCAGATTAGGCGAATGTTGATGAAACAGGTTTTGAGAACGAAATTCAGAGGCGAGATTTCTACACAAAGATTTGCCTGCCTTCTAGGCATAAGTCTAATAGAAAATTCCTATGCTACTCTAGAGCAAAAAAGTAAAAAAAATGTAAATTTGGGAAAGGCGAATCGGAGAATGGTGGGTCCTTTTTTCAGAAAATATCAGATCATATTATATGCAGATTAATATAGATATAAACATCAATCTTGCCAAAAATAGTATCGCATTATAGGAAATATCCGAGGGCTCTTTTGGAATAAAAATCCCAAATCTCCCGTTTTAAAGTTCTAAAATCATCAAGTCAGTTTATTGTTTCTGCCTAGTAAATGATTTTGTTAGGTTATTAAGGTATCATAACATTTTACTTTATGCCTCTTTATAATAGATGTGATTTTCTAGGACCAAAAAGCGTACTGTAAAGAAATACAGAAAGTACTAACTGTGGATTACAGAAACAATAATACAGTAATTGTGGAGGTATAACTTGAGGACTTCTTTTTGAGGATATATATTCTGGATATAAACTGAGGAATACTAAAATACTTTTTTAAAATATTTAAATGTTTTCATCAATTTTTGGTAATATTTGGTATAATTTTATTGATGAATATTGCAGCACGCGTACCAGAAAACAACTAGCCGATAGTTTATCGATCCAAACTTAAAACGATTCGTAAAGCCATCTTTTTGACGTTTTAAGCGAAAATGTTAACTGTTAAATTTTCCTTTCTTGGTTACTTTATCAATACTTCTAATACTTTAGAGGACAAATTATCACGTTTAGCATTTTTTTTTCTCTAATTTCATTATTTTTTCGATCATAATTTTTGAATTACCTTGTTCAAAGGGTGAGCATCTAAGACATGTAACTCTTAATATTCAGTTGAGATTGATTGAATTGAGAAAGAATGTTTCAGATGACTCGTTAGAGGGTGCCTAAACATTTTCGCAATTCGTATTTCTATTTTTACTATTAATAATTTTGGCTACGGCGAAAGTGATTCCAGGTGTGATTTCAGGCCAAGCCCATGAGCAAAATGACTTACGTTTCCAAAGTACTTTTAACAATACTAATACAAACATGCTTATTTTACGGCCTCCTTACGAACACCGCTTACGAGGGCTTATAGACCTGCGAAAGAGTGAACCCCTTTGTACAAAGTAATTACGGATTACGGAAATACGAGAATATGTACCAAGCTGGTTATTTTTTTAGTTTTAGTGGTTGCTTCAAACATTAATCATGAAGACGTCGGAACAAGACAAAGAAACACCTTCAATCAACCGTTCTCCATAGAAAAAATTATCATAAAAACATATCACCGGCAGAGCACGGACGCATAGGAAAAACGGATATCGATTGAGAAACGCTTAATGCGGTTTCGAATGGTATCTCTCTTAATGTCCTCGAGTCCTCAGGACGATCCTCGGACATTTTTTGCGAAATTCGGTTTTCGCCCGTTTTTGCCACGACGCTTCGGCCGGTTTCTCCCGGACATAATCATCTCTGGTATGTTGCCTTTATCAGCACCATCTCGGTTTTTATGGGAAAAATTCAAATGTCTTACTCCGGTCAGAGCCTCATTTACCTTCGCCTTCCCTTGAATTTATAATCGAGCGACAGAGCGAAATTGCCTTCCACGGAAAAGAGCGTAGGGACATATACTTTTAAGCAGCTTTAACGACTCTCCAATGATTATCTCTTTTGTGGGAAGCCGTTTGCATCGCGTATGAGGCAGAGCGCAAGCATCCCTCAGGAATGCCCTACGCAGACTATTAACCCTTAAACTGCGGGAAACGTTTAAAAACGTTTTCCTGTCAGAATGCGAGAACTGCGGGAAAAACGTTTTAAAACGTTTGACCTGCTCTTCCTTGCCCATGCTTGGCCTTCCTCAATTTTATGGTGGTGCCTATGAATGAGACGCACCCTCACAAAATCGTTTGCATTGTCCTAAATGTGGAAAACCCTTCCCCGGGGTTTTCCGGCCTCTGCGTAATTCCAAGATTTGTAGTGCACTCGTAATTTCATATTTCCTCACTCATTAAAAATCAATGTATCTACTAACTGTTTGGTATCAAATTAATCAGCTAAAAGCAAGGGAAAAAATGAGACAATTAAATCATTGGCAATTGCTTCCACGTTAGAGGAACAACCAAAAGTCTTTAACAATAACCGCTGACCGGGGGCATTGGAAAAAGGTCTACCCGGATTATGGGGGTTTTCTACCTGCTGCAACTAGTCTGGCCCACCAGGAGAAGGGATCGTTTCTCTAACTTGCCTCCCGCACACGACTGTCGCGAAAGAAAAATACACCCGCATCTTAAGGGTTAAGTAAATGAGGGAATTTTGGGCTCGAAAACGCTGGAAAATATTATACGGCTAGGCCGGCTAAAGCGAGGAAACTGAATAAAATAGCTTGTAGTTCTAGGGGTTCCTCAACATCGGTCGCTTATCGCAAAGAGGTACAAAACTTAATCCGCCTCATGAATCTTTCAATGGAGAATTATATTACGAGATTCACTTTAACAGGCATACCCCTAGGAATTGATAAATAGAGTTACTATGGTAACATGAGCCTAGAATTAGATCTGATATTTTTTACATAGAATGGAATAATTTCAGTTTAACCTGTTGAATGGTTGCTTTAAATTATTATGTTGAAGAAGATTTCATCAGAATCATCGCAATTGTTTTATTCCTTGGACATGACGAAACAATATTTCATCTCATAAATATAAATATAAATTTCATAAATATTAACTTCATGAATATTAACTTCATAAATACAAAAATCATAACTATAAATTTCATAAATATAAATTTCATTGCTCCTTAAGTAATGAGCCAAAAATCAAATAGTATAGTTTGGTATTATATTTATCTGGTTATCAGCGCAAAATCAGCTTACATGCTTACATGCTTTATATATTAACGCAGCAAACTCAGCGCAGAACAAAAATTGACATTTACGTTATGATGAGTTTAAAAAAAGTATAATTATGGAATAGTCAAGAACGACATTGATTTTATGATTTATAAATAACGCGAATCTTACTAAACCAAAATATTGAGTCAAGATTTACGTCAAGTTGTTCCAATAAAAATTGTTGAAGGTAATATAGCAATTTTCATCGTTTTTTTACTATATCTCTTCTGGTAGCTTACCAATTTTGGTTACAGTTAAGTTTTACTGTAGGAAAAATGCTTCAAAACGAAGGGAATATAAAAACTACCATATAAGAGAATTTCCTATGTACGGTACTAACCATCGTAAATAAAACAATAAGTAGCTTCCACAAATATATTTTCCAACGACCGGTTTCGTCAACGAGTTGACATCTTCAGGTCCTGAAATGTCCCTGCCCCCTGTCCTGGCCCTGAAGATGTCAACTCTTTGACGAAACCGGTCGCTGGAAAATATATTTGTGGAAGTTACTTAGTGTTTTATTTATGATGGTTTACACAGAATTCCACGAAGAGAGGATAGAACACATTAATTTTATTTAAGGTACTAAAATCGGATGAAAAAATTGTGAATTTAAAAATATACAGACTAAGTTGATTATTGCAGTGAAGTTGCGTAGAATTACTGGTGTGTCACTGAGTGTGAGGAGAAGGTAGAACGCTGAACCGTGTGAAAATATTCGAGAGAGAGAAGCGTGGCATTCCGACCTCCACCTTGACCACGACGAAAATGAGAGTGCCCTCATTTTACATAACAGATTCCGGTGGCGGACAAGGCTCCTTACTCAACGCATCACGTCCGAAATTAGGTCCTCGATCGCTGAGGGCAATATTTACGAATTCATTAGAAAAAATTCTGCTACCGACGCCGTATGCGGCTTCCAGATTATTTCAAAGAAGTTCTTTAATTTACCCTCAGCTACTATCTCACGAAGATAGACCGCAAAAATATTAGAATTTCATATTTTCCCTCTTTTTCATAAATTCATATCGTCGATTACTGTGAATTGGCTATCTCTTTCAATTCATAAATAAAAAGAATTCGGAAGTGCGAGCTCGAGGGCACTAATAAGAAAGACAACATTCATGAGGTTGCTCGTGAAATATGCATGCTAGTCTCCCATTTATAGAGTACAATCCAATCATTCTCACCACCAAAAAAGATTAATAAAACTGACGTGGTGTTCTGCTTGAGATACTTTTCAATTTTTTGAGTGAAATAAACTGAGGCTGCAAATAAAAACAAATATTCTGCTAAAATTAGAATTGCAGTGATTGCAATATCATCCTCAAAGTAGAAAATCGTGTTTCACCTATAATTTATAAAAAAATTAATTGATATATACATATTTATTAGAGTCGATTAGAAATGAGACATAGCTAATAAAAGAGATAAATATTCCATAATATTTAGAAATTTTCATCTAATTGAAATTTAGACGAATTCCTTGAATGTTCATTCGAAATTTAAAAAATGAAAAAAAAATATTAAATAATTATTTCAAGAGTATTCTCTTCTAATCATATATAAGTAATACTTTGAAAATCTAAAACTTACACGCAAAATATTTCCTGGACGTAATTGTCCTAGATCAGAGATAGAAGTCGGATTAAAATATAACCCGTCGCTCGAAGTAGGCTACAAGTAAGGATTAGGAATTGCTAGTATATCAAGCTTAAAATTACCACTAACGAATCGTAATTGTAAATGGTTTATAGTTATCTTTAAACATCTGGAGAGTATCGGATATCTTCTGACCTGAATGATTATTTCTACATACAATCATTGAAAGTACTCGCTTAATTAGGCCATTAGATTTATAGACATGCCAATTATTACCTACACTTCTTACTCAGGATAACAAAGTGTTTCCTATGTTAACTCAATATTAATTAACCTTGATGACGAATCATTTATAATGGAGATGGCAGGTTACACATTTAGCAAAATTATAAACAGATCGTGGAAGGGATTATTCTCCACGCGCCTATATTCCATCTTCTGGCCGGAATACAACCCGTTCATCAAAGTAGCCCCTAAAAGACTTGGAATTTCGTCCAAGACGCCACGAAAACGAGGTTTATAAGTAGCAACCGGTCCATCATCACGTGGCTATCCCCTTTCTTCACGCTATAACACATTCGTCTACCGCATAACTCACCCAAAGTTATACCTCCCCATTATACGTAGCTCACGTGATATTTTCACCGGCCAAAATTTCTCGAAACGAAATAAAACATTATGGTTGCGGCGGTCGCCAAGGGAAATCGGTCACGCGAGCCATCCTCTCCTTTAACGGAGAGGATAAAAAAGAATGTCTACAAAGCATCAGCCCTTCCGCCGGTCCATTCGGCACGCATCTTCCGAAGGGGAAGGAAGAGCTACGGGGCTGTGTTTA
Source organism: Sympetrum striolatum (assembly GCA_947579665.1). Classification (NCBI taxonomy): domain Eukaryota; kingdom Metazoa; phylum Arthropoda; class Insecta; order Odonata; family Libellulidae; genus Sympetrum; species Sympetrum striolatum. The sequence goes on from OX388349.1 coordinate 42,241,605, forward strand.
AAGATCGGATTCCACGGGGGAAAAGGGTTACTTGAACAAACGACGGGGAATTCGGACACGCAAAAGCCTCGGATTAAAAAAAAAAAACACAAAAAATACCGGCCTTGCAACTTGCGCATTCTCTCATCCGGACCAAAATGGCTTACGGAATAGAACTTTCCCTACCTGCCCTCGAAATAAAAGGTAAAAAAAATACTTTCCCAAAGGGACGCTTTCTTTCGAAATATCCAAGTTCCTTTCATACCCTTACCTACCTCACCCCGGTGAAGCTTGGCCTCATAGCTTCCTCCCCTTCATCTCAGCGGGCCCATAGAAAGGAAATCTTCCACGCGACCTAGTACGCGTTCCTCATCCTCTTCCTAGACCAATCGCTACCCCGTCTATCTCTCCCCCTCCCTTGTCAGCACACTCACTACCGTCAAACTCACCCTCTTCCGAAAAAAGTAGGAGTCCCACAAGGCATCGTCCCTTCCCCCGAACACTTATTTCATTCCGGGGAAAAAATATACGGGGATCTCCCCACCTCTGACGTGCCCCCTACCTCCAGGGGCGTTAATGCCATCTTCTGCTCCCATCCCCCTGTGCCATCCTCTCCATATATATCTTCCTTCCCATCCTGACCTTCTCCTACATCTGTACCGCCCTCGGTCCTTATCTATGCCCTCTCCCCGACCTAACCGTCTACGGCGTTTCTTTTTTATATCATTCACTCGGGGGCTGCATGTCTTCTGTCTGCGCTCCTGCCTTTTCCCCTTTCCCAATCCTCTGGGCGCTTAGGAGCTGGTCTCGGAAAGGGGTGTAGGCTTCAGGGTGCTATTTTTTGGGGTTGAGATTTTTTTAAGGGATGGGACGGAGCTTCCTCGGGGGTTGCCGATGAGGACGGAGAATGCAAGGGATGGGGTAAATCGTTTCCGAGGGGTTTTTGGGATGGGAGGTAAGGGTTGAAAGCTTTTGAGGTCGGGGAGGGTGTTCGTTGATTGTCGCTCAAGGAGCCCGCGGATTTGCCGAGATTAAGGGAAATGGGTCTCTGGAGTTTGTTTTTTCTTTGCGTTTTTCGGGGCTTTTCAAAGAACTCACTTGCGGCGTATTTTTTCTTCTTCCTTTAGTCTTCTTTTGGCGGCTGGGATAATTTCTTTCGATTTCATGGCTGAGTCGGCATTTTCAGCGACAAAGTCGCTTTAAAGAACGTATACCAAATATTTGTGATTTTTTTCGGTCTTCAAAGACGGTTTGGTATCTCAGAGCGGTTTCTTTGGGGGAAGTAAGATTTGACTTCAAGTATTTCACAAAAAAGCCAATTCAGAGCATTGTAAGAAAAGGAGGACTGACATTATCCATGATTCAGTGTTGAAATAAACATAATAACCACATTTCTCTTGGCAGTTCTTATTTATAACAATCCTGAAATATTTTCTACAGAAATTTCTATCAAGGCGTACGGTAGGATGAAATGCACTCACATTTTGACGCCTAGTGCCAAGAAGTATTGAGAGCATTCGTTCAATTCTCATTTCCCAGAATTTAAGCAATTATTTTTTTTAGAAAATTTCAAATTGCAACCGGGTTCAAATTTCAGTATCATATCAAGCAAGTATTATGATATTTCCTTCCTATCCTAAATCCTTTCCTCAACAAATACAATGCTTTTTGGGTGTGACTTTTTCCCAGTTGATTTTCTCCCTTAATTATTGATGCACAGCAGAATGGCTAATTCCATTATGTGGTCAGCCAACTTTCATTACTTCTGTTTATTACTTCAACCGAAGCAATTTCCGAAGTACTACATGAGTCAGTATATTTTCAGTCAAAACTGAAACCATATTAGATTATTTTTTAAATTTACTGAATACATTTTCTTTATATTATCCTTAAGAAATCATGTCGTTTTATAGTATTCAAAAAGTATAGAAAAGCAATTATGTGAAGGGATAGCACTTAAGAATCAGTTCGTAATTATTAATAATGATGACGAAAATCACCCCATATAATTTTCTGGTTGGAACATTAAATATACAATGTTTATTGATATTTATCTAAATAGGTTTTTATCTACATTTTTATTACTGTTAACTTGCTTGAGAATATGATAACATTCCTAATTCATGAAGGACTGCAAAGCAATTCATAGTACTGTCCAAGTACATTTATTATAAATGATAATTAAAATGAACGTTCTACATTTTATTGTTACTATTCAGAGTGTTGATAATTTTAACCCAATCCCATTCCCATGCTGAAATTTGTGCTAACATACTCTGCGCTCAGGGCATGTTCTTGTGCATCGTAGTTGATGTATGGTGAAGTAGGGTATGTTTGATTTAATATGAAGAATTTATTTCACTTTCATTTAATTTTCTAAAATTTTTAAGCTTGATTTGTGATTCAGTATTAGACAATTGTGTCATGGATTAGATTAGTGTTCTTTGTGATTTTAATTTGGAAATTCCAATATTTTGTAATTTCTTAATACAAAGATTTTCCAATTTTAAAGAATTACTGAAACTCATCATATCCCCTGAATCCCATGGGGCTGGGAATCCTCCTAATTAATGATTGTGCAAACACTGAGCTATATCAGCCTATATTTATGATCGATTTAAATTTGTAAGAAAAACAAAATCTACATAGCGAAATTGAACTCTTTTAAACATTTACAGGATTGCAATGAATTACAATGAAGATGCTTTTGAACATCAGAAATATCATAGAGCATGAATTTGGCCGATATACTATTTTAAAAAATTTTCTACAACTTAAGGCAGCTGCTAACAAAGTGTTAGTCATGGCCTCATTTTCCAAATCATTCCTCCGTAATTCGCGTAAAAATTTAAATTTCAGAACTTCCCAGTAAGACAGGCGGATTTCAACCCATTTTAAAACCCAGATATATCAAAAATCTTACGAAAAGGGGCTTCATAAGTGAGCGAAAATAGCAGTGTAGAAATTTTAGGTGATTATGCGTTCTAAAAATTTGCATTTAATGATTATGATTAACTTTAATATGTTCCAAATTCTAACTATTTTAGAAATAGTTCTTAGCGATACGTCAATTCTAGGAAATTTGATAGCGAGGAAGTGGCCTTGATAAATTGGTCTGTAAGGAAAACTAGGCATGAGGATTTAGAAAATAAAAAGAATAAAAACCAAATGAGGCACATGCCAAAGAAATAGGTTCCACCAAAAACATTAATAAAGCTATTACCTCATCAAAATAAATTAAAGTGAGGCATTAATTTGTTTACATCTATCTTGTCTCTTCGTTAGTAAATTTTCCTATTTTTTAGATTCGAATACGTTTTTACCTGGTAAAAACTGAGTAACCTCTTTTACACTTAGCATTAAGTACCGTTAAACTATATTCTGAAACTTGAATAGATAAAAAAAGAAGGAGAGTGGGAAGTGGAAAATCGTACTGAATATTTCTCTCAGAAATTTATGCTGCACTAAATCGTAAGCTTGTATCATATATTGATTGAACACTTCTTTCCTATGTAAAAGGCTTGATGACATTGAATCATCTATCATTTATAAGTGAAATTAATATTCTTCACCCTTATAAAAATAATTTATTAATCTTGTAACCAGTAATTCTTTGGCTATCAGAGTGAAGAAGTGAATTTTGATTGAAATTATTTATTAAAATAATCTTAAATACGTTTTGATGATGTAAAGGAGCCAAATAAATATATTAAGAAATTCATTATACTTCTGCCGCCTTTCTTTGTATGATCCAAAATTCCTCAAAATTTGCCGTTTAAGTAGTTGGAGTCATAGTAGCATCTCGAACTTTCTCAAGGAACCAAAGTCAACGAAAACGTTTTTTCTTTCTCATTTATTTTCTACAAATGTAATAGTGTAATAGAAAGTTATTATTCTGACTAATTCGCATAATGATTCCCTACTCTGTAATTTAGGCCACCTAGTCATTTGGTCGATAACTGATTGATTCCTCATGCATTAAGTTCTTGCCGTAATTAATCTCTTGCCAATAAAAATATCAGGAGGGGCAAAATAAACTAGGTAAGCGATTTTTTAAACTACATGCAAAGTAATCAGTCGAAGCCCAGTATGGACCTTAACGCCCCTACCAATATGAAACAAAAGGAGAGAGAGTAAGATTTACTAAGCAAGTTGAGTAATGATTTACCTTCCATAACTCAGCCAATATTCCAGAATTGTAAGAGAAATAACATCCCAGTAAGTGTAGCAGAATGGGCGAATGAATTATTCTCGTAGCATTCAATGGGAATGAGGAGGAAGAATCCATTTATTTATCATGATACATACATCACTGAGTTTCATATAATGATAATCATGAATGAGAATGAGACGTATCAAAATGGAAGATACATTTCCCCCTATGGTGTTGTAGAAGACAAAGGTATAACATTCATCCACCAACGAGAGGTAGCAGGAGCATTCTTCCTTACAAAGGAACATAAATTCTCACGCACAGGGCGCACCGCAAGGACAAGCTATAGGTCCACTCTTGTTGAAAATCGCGAAGTTAACAACCAGGAGCACATTTTTCGGGAAAGTGACCCAACTCCCCGGAAGAACTTCAAGACAAAGCCCTCCGTCCCCACATTATCCAACATTACCACCGCGCTTTACTTCGGACAAGGCGGGAAGAAAGCGAAGATAAAGAACCGTGACATCATCCCGAGGAAGTGTAATCATGACTAAAGAGCTCGCGGCAAAGAGTAGCAATTGCTCGGAGAGCAAAAGGGGCAGGGGAAATTTTCACGGAGGAATGCTTCGAGCAGAGTGAGGGGGCAGTTTTTAAAAAAAGGAGCCGGGGAATGAGGGGTTTGGAGACGAAGCGAGATCAGGAGATCTAAGTGAAGATACGGGGGAGGGAGTGCCCCACGTGAAAAGGGAGATAAATGCAGAGATAAGATTGGAACAAAGGGAGAAGAGGCTGAAGAACAACGGAGAAGGGTTGTTTCCAGTGAGGAATGGTCTTTGCGGAAGACGGGGAAGGTCCGAAACACACTGTACGACGCGGAAAAGCGCATAACGAGTTCGGGGCGAAATAACAGACGACCGAAATAAAAGGGGAAACTTTTTAGGAGATAAAGGTGTGAAAATATGCTAACTTGACTTTTGGGGCGCTCTGTGGTTCCTACTTTGTCACCCGAGTTAATAGAGGGAGATTTGGGTGAGAGATCTAATGCGAGGAGATGGGAAAAGGGGAAATTTATGGAATTGCGGAGAGGGCTAAAAGTATGGCTAGGCCTCTGGAATCTGTCCTTTATGGCGAAAAGGCTGTGGGAGTAGCGAGATCTAGTGGAGAAATTGTTCAGCGATGTTATCTGCGCTGTGGCCCTGATGGATAATTCCCTCTTGTCCCCGTCTTGTGGAATCATCGCCTCACTAAGAAGGACATGGCGAAAGAATTTCTTTTTGCGTCGTTCACAAGGAATTGGAGAAACTCATACTGAAATACATTCCAGTGAATTTAACCTTTAGAGGCCCAAGGTGCCGGTATATCGGCTTATGCTTTTCATGTTGAGCGTTTAAAGGGTTAAATACTTAAGAAATGAAATCACGGACTTAATGATTTTGATTGATTTGTGCCGTCAAATCTGTGTGCATGAATCTAACATAAGATAGTATCACCAAAGAAAACTGAGTAAAAAACATAAGAATGTGAGATTTTTTGTGCGATTTTTACTTTCTCCATATACGTAGTATAGAAAAAGTATTGTTTTCATGAAAAAAATCGACTTCGAGATTTCAACAGAAATACATGTTTTGGGGTCCCTAGAATACGTTTTGACCATTTTCGGAATGATGTCTGTGTGTATGTGTGTGTTTGTGTCTGTATGTGTGTGTGTGCTTGTGGGCTCTCTAACGTAAAAACTATTCACCGTATCAATACCAAACTTCATATATAGCACTGTAGTGGGTGCTGTCAGAGTTTATTAGTTTTTGAAGTAAATTTGTTAACCGGAAGTCAAGCTTTTTGCTTCGACGCAAATTTCCGTTTTTGCAAACTATCTCCATAAGTATGATATTTAGGTATATTCTATTATTTATAAAAGTTTTAGAAAATGTTATTTACTATATCTTTTGTATTAAACATACTTTTGTATCACTGATTGCTTAGGAGTTATTCGTGAAATACTGATAAACCGGAAGTTGCTGAATATGTACTTCATAGGCGCTCTGGGCGAAATGCCAATTTCATCGTTTTTCATCAAACATGTCCCAAAAAATATTATTTATAATTTTTGTGACGTAAAAGATAATATATATAAATTAATCACTTATTTCCAAGTTTAAATTGAATATAGAGTTCGAAAATACTGTCGTAGATAAATATTTACATCTTATATATAAAGAAAGTCATGTGCTGGCCACATCAGATTTTAATTTATTGCAATTACGATAATAGTTTTAAATGGAAAGCAGGACTTTCTTCAGCATAGGCATATTTATTACTTGAATCATGGATACTCATTACTTGACGTAGTGAGAATATTCTGCAACTGTTTCCAGTAAATGACGTGTTCCGTAGATTCATTATACTTGCGAACAACGTAAAGCTTGTAATTTCGAAGGTATCAAATTTGATTTGATTCTACTCCTTGACAATTTTTGAAAAAAAACGGGTATAATACGGCATTAACGGTTAATAATTCTAAAAATCACGATATCCAGTCCAGTAGTATCGCAAAATTCATGCTGCAAATTTAAGAATGATAAATGGTTAAAAAACTCTTGTTTTAACCGGAAAGATTTTTATGCAATACAAAAGTGGAATCGAACAAAAACTTATATTTTACTATTTTATTGCAAGTTTCTGAGTTATATCTTAACTTAAATTACAACAGATCATACCGATTACTATAAATAATAATCTTTATTTCAGTCTCTTGTTCAATTTTCATTTCCGAAACAACAGAACTGTAATTTCAGCATATTAGAAGCTCTCGAATAAGATTAAGCAGAGAAATTTATTAAAAGGTCGTCTGGAACTTCAACTACAATCACGGCAGAAGATCAAAGATTATGGATAATTTTCCCCACTAATTTCTTATAAGATCATTTTTCATCATTCATCAAATATTCCCATCTTTATTGAGTACCACAAGCCTTACAGTATTACCGAATTAATTACCTATCTCCATCACTTTAGAGGTAACTGAAAACGTTATCTTCGGAATTTATTAGGGAAAATCGTTGACCCCTATATCCGGAGATTATCTTCAATCAAACTGACGTAAGAAACACGAATTTAAAGGGTTTATACGATGGTAATCGAAGGTCACCAAAATGACCTTTGAAAGATAAACCGAGATTCAAAGGATAATGAGATACTGCGAAGCTATTCAGGTAACTGGCAGGGCATTATCGTAGCAATCGCTTTAACACAATCATCTCGGCTCCCATTTCTGGCGTAATGATGATAACCAATGAAAATTGTTCAACGGTGGCTGTTTGTTATAATTGTTTATTTCAGAGAAGCCGCAAAGGATTTCGCCTTTGAATATGGGAAATTTTTATTATATTGTCTCTTTACACCATGAATACTGAACCGGGCTAATATGTTGACTTCAAGTTGTCACACGTAAGGAGTGTGAAATGATGTTCCATGATGAAACACGATTCCTTTATTCTTCGAGATGTATGTGTTGATGTACCCATTAAAATGATGATGGTATGATCTTTGGATAAACGATGGGTTATGATTTTGAATATGTGAAATTTAGCTACATGGTCCTTTACACTATAAATGTTGTACCGGGCTAATTTCTTCTCTTCATGATATTGAACAAAGAGCGTGTGAAATGATAAAACGCTGCCCTTTTATTCCTTGGGATTTATATTCTGATGCACCCGTTAAGAGCTCGAAGCATGTTCTTTGAATACACGGTTGTAATCCTGTATCAATTAAGAAACGAATTTGTATTTCACAGGCTTCAATATAAGTATTTTCTGCTTAATTCTCACCCAGTTGCTGATAAGACCAGATCCTCTTCCTTATTATTGTAACGAACGAATTCCTCTCCTCAAACAACACCATTCTCCGTCTTTTAGCTCGATTTTTCTGACGTCTGTACATGGTCATCGACTCCGCATTCAATGGGGACGCGAACTACCAGCAACGGGAATGTGAAAACGCACGCAAGGCATCATGGGTCATAATCTACACACACGTCTACGACGAGACCATAAATTTCCTACTTCATATCCATCGAAACTATAAAGCTAAAAATATCACCTCCCCGGTCGTTTGTAAACCGTGCATTTCGCTCGTACCGTGGATTACCACGAGCGAAAGGTCTGGGAAACGGCGAGGAATAATTCGAAAAATCTCCTCGATCCGTATTAATTTTATTATTTTGACGTCGGCCCGCGAAGTAGCTCGCATATGAGGACCATTGGAAGCGATAATATCCTTTAAGGGAGTCGCAAATCGGGATGCGTGTCCGTTCCTCAATTTGCGTTTACGACGCGAGAGTTGTACTTTCGAGGAGTCTCGACAAATTTCACGCCGTCCGAGCCATGGCGGGGGTGGAGGTGTTAATTGAAAGTGGAAGGAATGAACCGCCTTGGCGCTCTCGAGGGATACGTACGAGAGAGGAAGAATGGAGCCAATTCAGTTTTACACGAACCGGGGGCGCCCGAACGTGACGCCTAACGGACGCGTTAATATTCGGTGGAGAATCTCGAGCCTCCGCTTTCCTTTCAGTAAGTATATAAATTTTTGCTACGATTTTTCAAGATAAGAGCTTTAAAAAAAGTTATGTAGTCGTTATTTCGGTCTTGTGGTAGCGATTTGAGGTATGAAGTAGGTAGTAGTAGTAGCACGAAAAACAAAATTGATTAAATTTCCAAGGAAATACTACACTACTGACTATGGCATTGTGCAAATTATGCGTCTTATTTATTAGTAAACGATATTGAGATATTTTTGCTATATTGTCTTTTATTAAATATTAAATAGACCAACCTCTACATTCCTAAAATTGCCTCTAAATCCCTTAAAATCCGGTAAAAATCACCTTTATATCCTACAAAATATTCCATTCCATACTATTCCATTACTTATGCTACAAAGGCTTAAGTAAATGGGTATTATGATTAAGAAAGGCAATGGTTAACAGAAATTATTTCACGTGTATGTCCTTCATTATATAGAGGTCAACGACGATCGAAAGTTTATTAAACATAGAATAGGTGGGAAATATCATGAACTTTATAAGCTATCCAAGCTTAACTTCGTGGAATATATCAAGCATTTTGGTAGAAAAACGTACTTAGTAAGCTCCATAACGAATTTATTAGCAAATGGTTTGGTCAACGGGGTGACATATTCAAGCAAAGAATACGGTATTATTTATCTAAAGATGTTAACCAGTTGTCAAAACCGGTCGTTAATAAATTCATTGTAGAACTTACCATGTACGTTTTTCTACCAAAATGCGTGATATATTCCACGAAAATATATTTTTCCTCAAATAGTGTGATATCGTATTAGCATTTACTCATTGAACTATTTATCGTAGGTACTTAATTTATAGTTCATATAAATTTGGCATAATTTTCGAGCAACGAGAAAGGATTTTGAAATTTGTAAAAATAATAATTGAACATTGAAATTTTAATGCTCAAAATCATAAATGTTTATTAGCGTAAACTAGCGATTTGGGTTCAAGCATATGTAATTTAATTCATGGATAATTTGGCACAAACTTCGCTGCAATCTCTTTGTTTATTGGTGTATCTATGTCATATCTTGAATATTTAGGAAGATTTAAAATTAACCCACTTGCTTCATGATAAAATTACGAAAAATCTTCCTCGCGAAAAGGAATAATTATTATAACTTTAATGCATTAGGAATTCACAACGTAAAATCGATTTTAATCACATACAGGAGATTAAGGACACCAATTATGATTCCATCAGTGCTGGAACCGCTTTATCGCCTCCATGCCCTTGGACAAGGAAATTCTTCGGGTTTGCATTATATTCTATATCACCTTCAAATATCAGCGAACCCATTCATTACAATGAAGGCATCATTTTAAATTAAATTCATTTTTTTTTCGTAGCCACTGAAAATGGATATACATTTTTTATTTAATTTTTAAATCGTCTTTCCTCGGTTTTTACCGAAAAACAATAATTTTCATCAAGGTCTTATTCTAAATACAAAAATTGCCATTGCTATAATTGATGATAATAGTAATGATAATATTTACGAATGTATTGAAGGGTGAGATTTAGGCATATAAGTCTTATCTTACATTAATAGTAATGGTTTCTCGTACAAGCTTCTTGAAAAATTTTTCAGCATGATTTAAAGATAGTTTACTTGTAATTTATTCTTATTGGAATGTTATAATATACCATTATACAATGGTCTTTTAAATTATTCCAAACTCCATTGTAATCGATTCTTATATATGTCCTTGATGAATAAAGAAATGCTGTTATTATTATTTTAAAAAGTGCCTTAATATAGTGAAAATAGGAAATTCACAACAAATTTTGCAAATCTAAAAAGTTTCAACTCTTAACCTCCAAAAATTGGAACAAGATAAAACACAATACTGGTTTAAACCGGTCGTAAGTTCTTAATTAGCAGTTTTTGTGAATTTTACCTGTAGGTATTGTTCGTTTCAAATTATTTTATAAATAGAGTTCCACCAAATTTAGCTTCATAAAGTTTCTTTTATGAAGAAGAAGAAGAAGAATCATAGACTTATTTAAATTAACAAAGAGTATTGAAGTTCGAAGAAAATGTAAATTGTTGCACTAGCATCATACTCAATTTGATTAATGCCTTTGTAAATAAAATGAGGTGCCATTAACAGGGTAAATAAGAGAGTGAAGGAGTACTAAAGTGATTCAGATAGGCGACGGACAACGATACTTGGAGAAAAAAGCGTTCCAAGATGGAAAATGCGAACAAATGGATGAGGATATAATATCTGGAGAGATACGTATCGAGAGAGAGGAAGAGATATTGGCGGAGTAAGAGCGTAAGACGGCAAGAAACGAACGTGGGAACTTCGTAATGCACGGGGACTTTGAAGGGACTCGTGAACTTGAAACAGAGTGGGAGAAAGGAGGAAAGGCGGGAAAGAAAGGCAAGGTTAAGAGCAGAAAAAGGGGAAAGTTGAGTGATGGCTCGGTGCTGGGAGGGCGAGAAATTGCATTCTAGTTCGCGTGGAATTGCGAGATCTCTTGAGGAGTTATAAGGTCTTAATGAGAGGTGGTTGAGATGAAGGCATGAGATGACGATCTAGACGGAGCGCAGTACGTGGGAAGTTGAAGATGGAAAGAGAGCTCGTCTGCCTTAAATGAATAAGCTTTCTCGGTACGGGAGCGAGGATGGGCGATGCTACCGCCTTGGATGGCTCCCGGTGCGCGGAGAAACGTCGAACTACTACACTTCGTTATGGCACAAATTGGGTTTTCCGATTGCAGCAAAGCGATACGCTGTTTTTGTGAGTGACACTCGCTGAAAATCGTTTCATAATGGATTCAATAGAGAAAGACCGTGGTGAGATTGGTTGTGAAGTCGAAATGCGAATGAGTGTATGTTTCTCCAATTCTCCGAAATTATTCGTGAGTCAAAACAGGTTTATAGCATTTACATTAGCGCGTGAAGCAAAAACTTCTCAAAAAGTATGTATGCCTTAGCAATTTATCTTTATCTTCATGAGGACTTGGATGAAGTAAGTAGTTTTGGTTATTTAGAAACCCATTTACATAATTTAAATTGAGCATACTGACCACCAAAGTATATATTTTTTAGGAGGCAATATCTCTTTAAAAGGACTTACCCGTAAACAGCAAATTAAGAAAATTAACCTTTAAAACTTATTTATTTTCTCTTAAATGCTGATTAATGCGTGATATGCTCCAAAACTTGTTTCTTTCGAATACATTAAGAATTAGTAGTTCTGCAATTTTCTTATTTCCTCCATTCACTTAATTTCTTATTGCCACAAAAATGTAATTCTTAAAGATGTAAAATATATCTTATAATTACATGTAAAATAAAATTATATACATAGTCACCAAATAATCAATAAAATATCGTAATTATCTTTAGCACAAAGCAACCGGTGTAAAATTTAGTCGTTCTCTAATTTAAAATGATTTCACAATGTCTTTCCTTTCATATTCCTAATTCTACGATAGTATAATCGGAATAAAATTTAATTTGATTTTTATGTCCCCTGTACGCCTTATGTCAATTTCTGAAACCTGAGAACTCAACCCTGTTATTCTAAAAATGAGAAATAATCTGATTTAAGTGCACCAACTCTTGAATAGTGTTTTCAGTGGGCGCTAAGTGACAATTGTTAAATGAATAAATGAAAAATTAGCTCTATGAGAAGTACGATTTTAAATTGTTAGACATTTTGATGAATTTTGCGATTTACTTATGCAATTCTGCGCCAAAAAAGTTTTGTTAACCTAATGTTTTTCTACGATTGTCATGACAGAAAAGCTCCACCAGATAACACCGGAATATGTTAAGTTTAAAATCAAGAGGCTTGCTCTAATAAAGCCACCTGGCAGAACGTCACCCTCACCCATAAAACGTTCACCTTGGCGAAATTGGTTTTGATCGTATTCCATGTTTGCAATGACGCTTCTTGCCTGCTTTAGAAACTCCTGTCACGTCAGTCAGGGGAAATGCCAAATGATGCCCGACCACAATTTCTGCAGACAAAAGAAGGCGAATTTCAATGCTAATCCTCAATGACACTCGTACTCCAATACAAATAAAATCCGGAGCGTATTTTAATGCTTTCGGAGGACATCGCCTCGCGCGTGCTCGGGCATGCGTCAAAGTCCGGCTTCTCACCGAATCACGCTCGTTCATCACCTCGCATGACGCCCCGCTCGGGTCCTCGTGACAGAACCGATCCTTCATAAGAGCTAAAGGTGGAGACCAAGGGGCAGAGAGAATTAAAATTGGAATGAAAAAGAGGAAGATGACACCCGTGACCATAAAACATACGCGGGGTGCCACCTCTTGGTTCGGAAAAAACGGGCGGCCGTCGAGGTCCGAAAATCTCATCGTCTGCCTCAAGGAAAAGAGAGCTATAAAACATATTTACTTGGACTTGGAGTAAAAGGGGAGCGAATTCCATTTGACGTAAGGAATTGAGAGAGCGTGTTTCCCGGGGCTTTGAGACTGTGGGGAAGATTTTGGAGATGCGCCATTGCGAAGGGCGGTTGGGAGTCGAGACATAATATCATTTTAAAAAAACGTATCGAAAGAGGTTTTTAAGTGCTCCAGAATACGGGGTGGATAAAGGATTTGAAACGATTCTTTGGTGACTTTCCTCACAAACTATTTGAGTTTCAAGCAAAGGAAAAGCAATATAAAGGTTATCGCAAATGCTGATAACTGAAACATCAAAGTATAATAACCGAAATGCAAAATCTCATCATTACGTAACGTGGTATTCTTTACTTAACGAAGATTTCGATTCAATACAATTCCTCCTGTCTGTAAAGTCATCATATGAGGATAGTTTAAACCCATCCTCTCCACTGATAACAATAAATGACTTTTCAAATGATATCAGGCATAAACAATTACGAGGCAAAACCAGATGTAAGGTGCATTTTCAGTGGTAAAGTATATTACTTTAAACTTGTCTATAATAATTGGTTATAAATACAATTTTACCAACGACATACTGTATATAATTTATCAGAGACAATAATTGGTATGGAAATGTGAAGAACTAATTTGGTGAATTTGGTAATAATTAAAAAAGTGAATGCATAAATTTTCTTGAAAAAAATTAGCATCACAAAGAATAAAGAAACAGAGGAAACTTATACATTTACCTCAATATTTGTATACCACGACATAAATGGTTTCTACCTTTTTGGTCAATAACAATTGGCAAGATATCTCCTCCATATGGCACATTGCGGTCAAGGTATAAATGTATCCTTTTTCGATATCCGATAAAATGAAAACCAAATATGTAGATTCTAAATGAAACATTAACAAACAAGACGATTTATGTATTTTTTCTATTATTCCAACGCGGTTCCCTTCAATGCTTCTTTCTAAGCATCGTATAAGAGTCGTATCAAACTTGGGTTGTGATAACCCTGGAATTGAATTAGTGCAATTCTCAGCATGCTTTTAGCGCCCTATCAAGTGATGGACACGCGAAGGGCAAATAAGTCGATATTCTCACTTTTTGAGTGATATCATGCAGGTCGTTGTGTGAAAAATGTCCTCAATCAAATTGCTAGTCACGCATCAGACGAGAGAAGTCGCATTCGATTCCAACGGAGCAAATAGCGGCCAAGGCCCGACGTTTTATGGAATTACGTCAATGCGCTTGTTCTGTTTGATCCAGATTTTCGTTTGAGGTGTTTCAACAGATTCGCAGGTTTATGAGCGGAGAACCTTGCAATAAAAAAATTGGGTCTCTCGTTTCACTATATAGATTCTTATGACTTTTGATCTCATAGTTTGTTTATCAAATGGAGTATTTTCCATTATCCTCGCAATCCGATATAAAGAGGACAAATCATAAATTAATTGATTAATTAATTTGTTAAAAATCATGAATGTACAGCAATTACAGCTGACGATACACACATACATTAGTGATCTAACTTTCAGTAACTTCATGTGCAATAAAAATCCGTATTCAATGCCATCTTCTTTACTTCTTAGTAGAAGTTTCTCTCCTTCTTGGTATTTCATCTACAACCTTAATGTTATCTAACATCGTATATCTTTGCCTTCCCTGCTTTTCCTTGTACTCTAACCTCAATTACTTTCTTAAGCAGTCCCTCTCCTTTCAATATTTGACCCAACCTTTTACTCAGTCGATTCTTGATCACTTCAATTACTGCCTCCTCTTCCCCAACTATCTCCAGCACCTCCGTGTTTGTGTTTCTATCAACCTAACTTGTTTCTTTTATTCTACGCCAAACCCATAACTCGAGGGTCTCTTAAACATCAGAATTTCTTCTTAAAATGACGATAAGCAATAGTAAAAAATGTATCAGCAACTATAATGATAATATAAAGTATAAGATGACAATAAATTGTTCATCAGTATAAAATATTACTTAAAATTAAACCTTATTGAATTGGAAAATAAAATGATAGTTCAGTGTATTACGTTATCATTTACTTGTATGCTAAGGATGACAATAGCATCCCTTTAAAATTTGAAAAGACTAATATTCTGTTGACATCATACTGTTGCGAGTTAATATGACCTATTGCATCCTCTCTGCTTCATTGTTCCTGAGAATGTAAACAAAGGCGACATGTTTCGTCGAGTATGCTGTCACCAAGTAAACAAGGGTCTTTCGTCACCCATATACTCGCATAGTTCTCTGTCATTCTCTCCCATTCTCTCCCACTGCGTCGACGAATGTCTCCCATTCAGATTTGATTTGTCCACAGTTCATCTATTTCCCCGTCCCGCTCTCTCCTCCCGACAAATTCTTACGTATAGCCCCACGGATATTTCTAGTTGGTTACGTATGACGACATCCCGTGAGATTAATCTGGTATCTAGAAAAAACAAATGAGATGCAGTAGCCGTTAGAGATTCTTCGGAGATGAGAAGAAATAATTGGGGCAAGAAGAGAGGGTTCTCCAGAAGAGAAAAGTGAAAGTAAATAAGTAATGTAATGATTCAAAGCCAGATTTTGTAGATTTCTAATTGCTTGAAAGCAAAAATTAGAAAAAATTAAATAAAATTATTATCACTTTTGTACGCAGTGATATTTTTATATTCAAGCTTGTTCACATTACTTAACCCGGTTCACCGAAATTCCAACTGATTCCTTGTTACATGTAAGATCTTAATTTACAATATGGGGCCTTTAGATAGTATAGTAGAATGGAAATGCTTTACAAGGAAGACAGAGCCACAGTCAGAAAGCCTTATGTAACCATTTAACCAATGCCTTGCAACTCAGTAGTTTGTTCTTTCCTGAAGATGTTATACGTTTTTAACCCAAGATAAATGAAGTGGAAGGAAATCGTGATATGGATCTACTATAAATTGCTTACGAATACATAGATTATTGTAGTAATAATGTTGTAAAAAATATGCTGAAATATTGTAGTAGTAAAAGAAACTTTCTGATTGACTACATATACTATATATCATCATCATAAACAACAAGGAAGATAGCCCGTGTACTGAAAAGTATGTATAGGAACCGATACAGCCAGACAATGATAATAATAGATGAGACAGCACTATCCTGTAAGATTCCCTTCAGGATATAAATATGGAATCATTCGAAGGCCTAAGCTTGCTTTACACAGGAGAAAACGTAATAAAATGTAACGAGAGCCCCAAATGAAACATTAAGCAAAGATGTTTTTAGGAAATAATCCCAAGAACTTCTTTATTAGTAATAATACGCTACATTAGGATAATTGGACATTTCTCTAGTATCCATAACTACAATTGACTATTGATTGATGGACTTGTAATGAATCGTAATTATAGGACTGAAATTCTTGCATTTATCTATAAAATTGAAAAGGAATTGATTATTTAAAATGGGACAATCTTTCAAAGCTGTTTATGGATTGTTTACGAATTATTTCAGAATAATTTTTCCTATCATAGATTCCCTCGCCTTTATCAACATTCAATTCAGATTTTCAAACCATGTTTATAGCTAACTCTTTAACCTACTTATTTATATGAGGGACTATCATAAATTCTACCGGCGATAAAATTCCATACCACTAATGATATGGCTGTATGGCTTTCGGTCCTGTGAGTATACCTACCTTTTGAAAACAGGAATCAAAGAAACAGGTATCCCCTAAAATTTCCATTTCTGTTTCGTTTAAGTTCCTCGGCACTTTTTTCTCTCGCTCTTATCTCCCCATATTAATATCCTACTGATTTTTCTCAGCAGTCTCTCATAGTTGGAGCAAATTGGCATGAAGGTTTATTATTCAACTTTCGGTCGTAACTTATCTTCCAAATAGATAGATGATGAGAGAAGCTATCGCGTTGGATTATTTTACTACTTCTTTAATAGTCCTGTCATTTGAGATCCTTAGACGTTCGCCATTCCTTTGTGACGTGCGTTCTATGGTCTAGCATCTATTTCCTGCTGCCCCTTCCTTCCCCCAATACATTCCTTCCTTTCTACCGCAGTACCTTATTCAACTGACCTTCCAACGTTTTTTGTAGGAGATTCAGAGGAAGGATTTGTGGCCGCCAAAAGAGTTTATCACATGTTCGCCCATTTCCTTTGTGAGTTATACCCGCCGAAGGTGTCTCTGTTTTCCAAGTTCATCCAAGCATCATATACTTTGCTTCGGCGTGGAGAAGTAGATTATTTTGTCTATGACTATGATACATTCTGCTTAGAGAATGGTAGCCTGTAAGAAATGCTGCGAGCTACGTTAAGACTTTTCCATCTAAATTAAAAGGGTTGCATGTGATCTAAAGAAAAGACTTTGCGTCTTTCCCAAAATGTTTTAATTTGAACAGTGTCGTCGACGGGTTGATATCTTCAGGTGAAATTGCGTAAGAAGTGCAGGACACAAGTGAAGTTGTAAGGGGTTCATTTCAATTATATTTTATAAGAACACGCGAAAGAGAGGTGATGTATCCCAATGCATAATACGTATCATAACTATCCTTCGTCTAAGTATGATGGAATCGAATTTATTTTCACTAGCTTTTTCTCATAATACTTTATATTTTTAACACAAAATCAGTACAAGTTTACCATATTCGGCCATACTTCGTAGAACGACATTCTAAACGAATAGAAGTGGAAGATATCAAATTTCTATTTTTCACTCAGTATAAATTTGTTTAGTAGCAGAGATAAATTTTATTTTCCATTCATTCTCAAATTCTCTGATAACAGTCTTTTGAATTTCAAGTCATAGTTGCAAAGACTTTACAAGAGCTTCACTCCTACAGAGATCGGCAAAAAACTGCTGATGCTAGGTATCTTCCTTAAGTGTTTGATTTTAGAGCTATTTTTTCATCTCTATCTAATCTGAAACATTGAAAAATTAAATTCATAAGTACTGATTTCATCTTTGCTTTTAGCCGGTCAGTATTTTTTTCTTCTATCGATAAAATTTGTCCCTGTATGATTCATTAACTCATATTTTCAAATAAGAATAGTTTTCTCGTGTTTTTATTGGAATTTATAACCAACTGTAATTTAAAGGAATCATTTCTCTCGTTTTCAGGATTAAAAAGGAAATCTAAGCCTTAACTCATCGGACTACATCCACCTCTACCAAATTGTAAGTATACCTTATTTCTTTTGCCCGACATCTGCCGCTTCTGTTTAAGGACGCTATTTCTTATACTATTAGTGTCCTCATTTGGTATCTTCATTACCATTATTTTTAACATGTATGAAATGCAAGTTATGGCTGATATTCATTGCATGAGTCACTTTTGTTACTTCACATGTCATTGATTATCTGTTTTAGAATCCTTTAATGTCACAATTTTTTCTAAAAATTGGACTCAGAATTCATATAGTCAGGCATTAATTTTTCTTATGAGCTCCTTTCATGAATCGATTCATGTGGTAGAAGAATAATCTAAGTTTTCTAGATAATATACAGAGAAAGCAACGTAAATGAAACGACTTCACCATTAGGGGATTGAATAATTTATGAAGATAAGTTAGACGACGATTCAGTAGAATGCGAGAGTATTTAATTTCTTCCGGGACTTGGAAGAGTCTTCCATCATTGCGTCACGTTCTCCTAAGCACTCATTGTAATTCAAAAACTAATTCATTGGAACAATATATTACCATTAAGTCATACTTAACTGTTTGCAACTTCATTTAATTTACAAATATACATTTAAAAAATGGTCTTACGGAATCAAGAAGAGTACCAACAGAAAGAATATTAACTGAAAATGTTTATTTTCACCGGATAATATGTTTTTGAATTAAAAATTCAGATTGGACAAAAAATGCAAAACATTGTTTAATTTTGTGACTATAAACAAGTAGTCCCTATGACGACAAAGACGATTTTTTTATTTCAACTCTAATACAAATGTATGGGCAAGATAAGCCCGTAAGAAATTTATGGCAATGAATAGTCTGAATTTCATAATAAAAATGTATTAGTTAAATATGGAAATCCAATATCAGCAATAGACTTTTATAAGATATTTATCTTCCTCTATTGTAGGTGGTTTAAGTTGTACTTACTTTCTGAATATGATTACAAATAATAGATGTTTCTGTTTAAAATATTGTCTTTGTCAAAACAATATCTAAGGTAATAATACAAATGTATATAAATTATATATGTGACATTACTATACCAACCAAGTGAAAGAAATATTAACTTATGTAGGGTAATACATTTAAAGGGCTTTTCACTCAAACATTTAGGATGTCATCCCTATAAAACCACGTGTATCGTACATAATGGTTAACGTTAATCTTTCTCTGCGTAACTCTCCAAAATACCATTCCAATTCA
The DNA here is from genome assembly GCA_947579665.1 of Sympetrum striolatum. NCBI lineage: Eukaryota > Metazoa > Arthropoda > Insecta > Odonata > Libellulidae > Sympetrum > Sympetrum striolatum. The sequence goes on from OX388349.1 coordinate 42,261,093, forward strand.
AGCGACCTCCAAGTCGAGAAGTACCACGAAAGATGTGCATTACACGACTCAATACACGCTGATTAACGGCCGGCGTCAAACATCTTTTATTTATGAGCTAATCCGCGGAATTATAACGACCTCCGTCCGGCCCTTATCCCCTCTATGAAGGGCAGAAATAATTAAAATCCATTCAATTCCGCGCCGAATCGCCGTTAGTCGAAATGTTTTATTTATCGAGGGAGGCAATCAGGCACATTATCAAACCCAAAGGGAATGAGTTGAGCCGTCATTTTCCTCAGTAGAACTCGGCCACCTTAAGTACCACCGCAGTTAATTTCTCATGTTTATTAATTCCGAGGGTAAATAAATTTTCATAAGCGGCGCTAAGCCAAACAGAACGTCAGAGGGACCCGCGTGGGGATGTGGACAGAGTCGGGTTATTAAGTCAGGACTTCTGCTTATGGGAAGCGATTTTTTTTCTTCTTCGAAGCGTGGAGGGCCGAATTTGCAGTAGCGTGAGGAAAAGAAGTACTTATTCGGCAGTCGTTCTCGCTCGGATAGCGAACGCCGTATATCATAGACGTAGAGAACCGTATAATCTCACGGACGTTCCGGGTATTTTTTGCCACTTTTAATGCCAAAGCTCGTTTCACTTCTACTCGGTCTTCATCACAAAACTCGGAACGTGTCCTTACTTTAGCATTCTACAGCAAAAAATATTTCAAACGCCGTCCAGTGCAAACACTTTTGTTAACTACGGCCTTCTAGTATAAGATATTCTGGGTTGGTGTTTTTGCGAATGCTACCTAGAAATTCCTGGCATGGAATAAATTTAGATTCGTCCAAATAATAGGGTGTCCCCCCAGAGTTGTGATTTAGATTACAATATTTATATATTTAATTGTAGTCTCGGAATAGGTAACGATGTTTTCCAAATCGAGATGGATTTATTGGAGCCGCTTCTTCTAGGGCTGAATTAAGACATCACAGGTTATAGTGTTAAGATTCAGTTTGGCGGCAACTATACATTATTTGCTCAGCTAGAGTTATAGATTTCCTACTTAGATAGGTCTATTCGTCCACTTATCCGAATTATGTTATCAAACAATTATTTCTATTATACAGAGCGTCTAAAAGATGAGAAAATCTTTGTCTATAATTGTCACTATATAGGTATAATTACAGGTAATAGACGATTTAAGTATATGATTTAACATTGCGAGTTTTAGATCTCCCAAACTCTCCGTCAAATTACTTCATAAGTTATGTAAATATCCACGGAATTTCAATTTAATTGTTTTATGATAGATATAGATTCCGTTAGTAGTTATTTTAATGGATTAATAGACAGAATATTAGCTAGTTTTTTTCACCTTTCAAGGAGCCCTGAACTTAAATGAAAGATTCGATTTAAATGAGTCCAAAATATTTGTCACCAATATACCAGTTATCTTTTTCGATATACTTACTTTATAAATAGCTATTCAAATATTGTGTATGTAGACTGATGAATTGGGTAGAACCTATGATATCGTAAATTCCGATTTCGGTTTACAGTCAATTTTGAGTTTTGAATTGTTTTTCTTACTTGGCACTTGAGCTTTTACTTATTTTTTCCGTGCACTTGAGATATTTTTTTTATGTATTATATCATTATTACATCAGTTGTAATTAGATAGAAGTTATTGGCAAGATTTTTATCAATACCTAATTATTCATCCTTTTATATTTATAGTAAAACAAATCTCCCTGTACTAATCACAGCGAGTCAAAATTTGTGAAAAAGCACATGAGTGTACCACTCGAAATTAAATGATTACCCATATACATAGGAGAACTAACTCCAAAAACACTAACAATATACTGCGATACACAATGAATTTTCAGTCAATTCAACTACAAATAGTCATAGCTCATTATCTATGGTATAGCACAAATGGAATCCTAATATGGGATCTTTCTCTACACATGTGATCTAACCAATTTATATCATTACCAATAAACACAACGAATTTTCGTTCAAATATGGTCTTGAAATGAGTATATAGGTCAAAATCCCGTTCATTTACTCTCCTTAGAGACCCTTTGATAGCTAAAAAAATGAGAAATATTCTATGAACTTCAGTGAATTGGTACAGTGTTGGAAAGCTTTTGAAAAGAATACTTTGGCATCTAATCTCATCACAAAAACAGGTCAAATTAATTTTCTCAAGAGCAAGCTAAAGGTGGGATTTTCAGCAGCTACTAGTAAAATGAAATCAGAACGTCCGATCAAACATGTTTGTTTTTAATCTGACAATTCCCTACTGACGGCATTGAGGAGAATATTGACAATGAATTGTTAACTGAGCAAGTGAGAAATTTACAAGCCTCATCACGAGTATATGCGTGTATCGGTCGAACTATCGTTATCTTACTCTCCCTTCTATTTCTGAAAAGAGAAACATTTTCATATTTATTTATTTTACGAAACCGCCGCTGTTAGTCGCAAGGACTGGTGGTGACGTTAACTTATACAACAATTAATCGAAACAATACTTTCTCTGTACGACTTCTATGGAGAAAGTAAAAATAAAAAAATACATACAATAAACCCAACTAAATTTAACATAGACATGCATAAATAAGAAATAATAAAGAATAAATAAGTACACAAATATAAATATGCAATATATATATGAATTATAAAAAAAACATCACTGTTAATTTGCAAAGTCAGGATGAAATATTCAACGAACGAACTGCATCTATTTTTAGTTTGAAATTAACCAGTAGCTACTGTATTACCCACCCTAGGCTTATAATCGTGTCAATTAATTTTTTTGCAGTAAAATAAGGTAGCTCAGCTTACATTCGGATCAGCTTGTACTCGAGTATGTACGGTAGGTCAAAATACAGTTTATTTATCCTCCGCGGAGAGCCTTCCGTTGTTAAAAAAAAGAAAACTGCCTGATGAACTACTATGAACTCTTGTGAAATGATACCGTTTACCTTCAGTTATAGAACGCTTAGAAAATTTCCATCGCCATTTTTAGCCCGATACCATCTGCATAATGAAGAAGCATACTTTACTCTGCTTCGAACTTCATTTACGCCCTCGCAGGCCTCTCGTATCACTCAAGCGAAACTTCCGTGACCAATTTCCACTTCCGTTCCTGGATCCGCCACCGTTCACTCTCGTTACAGCCCTCGCTAACCGAAATCATCAATCTTTTATGCGCGTTTTGTTATAGCCGAGACGCGTCGTAGATGAGGAGTTTCGTGGGGAAAAAACATTCCCGTATAAATCCACGTATCATAAACTCCCATCTCTTGCTCGGGCGGAATACCCGGCAATTATTTCTGTATCTATCATTCTCGCGGGCCTTCGCGTTCGGAGAATAGCCACGAAAAACAGGACGCCGCTGAGTTTTTTCCCCCTTATCCTCACGTGGGTCAACCAAAAAAATGGAAGTCTTTCATTTCTCATGGGCGAAGCGTATCTATTCGGTTGCGTGGGCAAAAAAGTTTGAGATGCCCGTGGAGGCGGCTCGTTTCTTGTGCTGCTGCCTCGGATTTTATGCACCCCCATTTCTATTCATGAGACTCCTGCTTTATTAGCTCACGTTTTAATTTCCCTTTCTTTCCTCGCGGGTTTTTTTCGATTGCGTGTCATTGTGGGTGCCGGGATTGGTGTAAGATCGGGAATAAGAGCGAAGGGATTGCGGTAGTGTAAGATCGGGAATAAGAATGAAGGGATTGAGGTAGTAAAAGGAGTTATATGGGGGAATCAAACTGAATTTTGAAACAGAGAATTTTTGAGCCTCAAATTCCAACTTAGCTCAATCCCAACCTTATTTTTTAGTAAAAATTTACGCGATTGAAATTAGAGGCATTCTATGATTTATACCTATTGAATTTTATTTAATCTTGAGTGAATTATTTCCGATTTTTTTGTAGGTTAATCTATATATTTTAAGTAGGAGGTAAATTCGTGCCAACATTTGAAAATATACTATTTATCTATATATTACGTATATAAGGAATAAAATAAAATTTATATTAAATTTAGATTTGAATTCGAATATTAAATAAAATTTAAAGTTGAATAATGAATTAATGTAAATTCTCGGAAGCAGAATAAGTTAAAGTTCAAATTGATAAACGATAGGCATTCGGTAGTAAATGGTACAAAATCATTTTTCAAATGAAAAATGGTAATTTGCGTATAATTCTCGTCATTTGCTTAGTAGAAATGAAAGAATTTGTTAAAAGAACCATTTCTGACCTTAGGACTTCTTCATTATTCGATTGCCATGAAAGTTTCACAAATGTTCGAAGGAGAACTTGCGTAAAGCCAAAGAGATGGACTAATATAAATATATTTATGAAGAAACTAAGCAAATTTTCATAATCGTAAATTGTTGAGTTTAATTTTCTAAATAGTTTACTAGGGATCCCTACTTATTAATTAGGTATATTTCATTATATTTTTCATCTTTTAGAGAGTAGAGAAGGTATATCGTGCGCCTTGAATTTTAACCTAGGTAATATATGATGGCTACATTAAAATTTATTGTACACCAAAAGTATAGGCAAACGTTTCTGTAGCTCTCACAAAATCCATTTTCTTCCTAATCATTCAACAGGATGATTAGAGGAAGAATACAATTTTAAAAACCCTGAATTTTTTCTCAAAGTAAATATTATATGTTACTTATTGTTCTCCTACAAAACCGGACTTCTAAAATACTCTTCTGGAAGAATAAACGGTACCTTATACACCATCTTCACATTTTATTTTGGTCAAAATTTCGTGGAAAAATTTTTAAACCATTAAAATTTATACATCCTGGTTCTAACTAATATTTTGAGACTAAGTTTAGCCATCTTCAGAATTTATTGCCCTACTTTGACACTCTGATCCAAATTTTCCGACTTCAGCTGTACGAATTCCTTCCTTTTACTTTATTAGCCATTAGGTAAAATGCCGGCATTTTAGGTTTCCACAAAAATATCACTTCCTCATTCTTCTATTCCGGCTATGAATGCAGCGCTAACTCGCCCGTCAGCACACAAATTATAATAGTTACGAAAATTTCGGCGAAAGACTTCTCCAAGCCTAGCGATGAGTTGGAAAACTCGAGAATAGAGTGGCCACTATTCATTCGCGCCATACTTCGAAACTCTTAGGCATAGAAAATTATTTAATAAGTCTTCATTCCTTTAAACTTAATGATAGATCTCTCATCACGATTCTGGGATCCACGTAATTTTCCCCAGGAGTTTTATCCATTACTCTCGTGTTTTATCTCCCTCTCCATGAAGAGTCCATCTCGCTAATTCACAGCGCCCTCTTTCTGGCTTTTCGGCCCTTTTGAAAAACTTCTTAAAATCTCCGAATCCATTTCTCCATTTCGGCTCCAATTCCACCTCTCTCCGACACTTACTCCTCCTCCTCCGACTCTCTCAAATGGAAAAACCTACTCCCCTCCCCCTCCTCCACTACCACTGGTATCCTCCGAAGACCGCCCTTTTGTCGGTGGGTGCCGCAACATTGTCTTCCGCCCTAACATCTCTAGCTTCTCTCATTCCATCCAAATCTTTTCGGCCACTTTACCGAAAGAGAAAAAAGGTCCATATACGTCCACTTTTCGGGAAGGCGAGAGATGGCCGAAATGTCGAGGGATTCGGTTAAATTGTCCGGAAAACCTAGTTGCTAACAAGGTTATAACCATTCCGAGTCTGCCGTAGATGGCTTCGAGTTTTCGGGAGTCTGTCGTGGTTTGGTCGAGGTGAATTCTTGCGTAATCGTATTCATTTTGACATTTACATTTTTGTCCTTAAAAATGCTTAGAGCATATACCAAGTGTTGATTTAATTCTTGAGCAAAGAGTGTTAGTTAATCATAGTGCTTTGTCTCCACGAATGGTGAGATTTCTATTTAAAAATCTAAAATAATAATAATAGCTAGGTTAATAGATTGGAAAAATGTAACGGAATCAATCACAATCATGCGAAAAATAGTTCTCAGGTGCACAAATTAAGTTTCAAACGCAAAGTATCGGCAGCAAAATAAAAAGCAAAACTCCATTAGTACCTAATCCTTTTGGTACTGCAAATATCTAGAATAGCCATTTGAATATTTCTGCCATTACTGAGGTGCACATCAACAGTAAATAATATAACGTCCTTATATGGTCGAGACTAAGATTAAAATTTTTCTCTCTCATCCATTGCTTGAAGAATAACTTGTTAAAAATAAGTATTATGGCTGAAAGTTCTAATGTAACCACAATTAACAGAGAAATCAAGAATAGAGTGAACAATTTTGTCTGTTGTCGAATTATATTACTCTTATGTAACAAAATAATGTAAACGCAACGTTGGAAAAGGCAACAAATATTTTTTTTCGAAACTACAAACATTCTATGTCATTAATGACTTTTATCTGTTCGTGCAAGGATAACAACCGTAATGAATCCCGACTCAATACCGCATGATCAATTTCATGCAACTTATTATTTAAAAAAATTACCTAATGATTTATTGAATACCACAAAGTTAACCCTGAGTCTGTACTGTTTGTTGTTAATTCTTTTAATGTTCAATCATAGTTTCGTGTCATAATCATCAAAACACTGGCCTTCATTTGCTAAGAAATTAATACAACTTTTCTTTTTCTCGTTTTGCGTTTACCCAACTATAGAAAATGGTCTTTTGAAAAAATAAAAGAAAACATCTTCTTGCCTCTAAAATGCATCTAGGGTAGTGTAGGAAACGCTTGTGATTTAAATAAAAAATACCCATCCATTGGAAGTGTTGAGTTGATATTTCCAAGCACTTATTCTCTCTCCCTCCGACGGAAAAAAGACGTCTAATTCCGGGAAAAAGAGTGCCGACATCAAATCATCTAAAGGTTTTTCATCATTACAGGTTTTTTGTATCCACAGCCAGGTATTCAAACGAGGTGCATTTTTTACCCACCCGCCCTCTCTTTTTTACCGTCTCGCGCCTCTTAGTATTCCTTCCTTGATCACTCTTGTTAGTTTAACCGACTACTTCGGTCTATACAAAGAAGCTCCACCGAAATTTTCCCGTAATTCCTCCCATTTTTCACTCCATTTTATCATTATTGGAGGATGCTAGAAAATTAATATTTCCCAAGTCCCTGGGTAAACACTAGCCGGAGCAGTAAATTTAACTTTTTTCTTCTCCTGAAATAAGGATAGACTGTCTTCTCGCAGCAAGTCTTCGGACGGAATGTTTTGTGAAAAAAATGCTTCGGCAGGTTGTCGGATGCGTGCCGCACGGGTTGATGTTCTGACTGTATATAAATTTCAAACGGAGATTAGAGGTTCGGCGATAGAACCATATATATTTTAGCTATGCTAACTTAACTAGGTAGCACGATAGGCCCCTTACTCTCTGTCACTCTCGTCTATTTTATTGCCACGCTCCTATTATGCGAGCGGGAACATTTCTATTTCCTCCATGTCTTTCCCGACACGATTGGAAATGATGTCTGGTATAGATAATTTTTAAGGCTTTGCCGCCTTTCTTCCAAACCTATGAATATGTTTGGTTGCTTTCCATCAAGCCTTAACTCTCTATCCTTCAGCGTTCAATCGAAAATTTCACTACCAATTGCAGATAGTCTCCAACTCAGCAAAGTTCTAATTTCTGATTTTTAGAAAATCTCTCTGAATGGATTAACCTCAGAGAATCCTCAACTCGGCAGTGGCCCAATTTCAGAATGTCATCATTATTATCGCTTATCTTTGAGTCATTGTGCTTCTTTTAATTTGATTTATCCAATTCTCCAATCTAATATATGCGTGGAAACAAAAAGAAGGACACGAAAAGCAATACGATACGAAAAGAGTTTTATGCATCGATTATTACATAAGTACATACTTTAGAATTAAATAGATGCTATTTTCTAAAGGAATTAATTTTTGTGATAAATTTTATGATTAATTTAATTATTTAATAAAGTTTCAATTTTGAGATTAATTGGATGATTAAAGTTATCCAAAATTTCAAAATATATAATAAATTTTTGAAGAAATAAAACAAGAGCGGAAAAATATTCACCTGTTACTTGTGATTCGTTACAGTTATTTGGATTGAAATTCCACTTCATACTAAATTAGTGTTAACGTCGAAGTTAGATTCGAAGTTGTCTTCAATACTGATTTTGTGGAAAATTAGGGTTAGATAACTTTTTAACCATTCGGAAATGGTGCTACTCAATTGTTCTAAATCGCAACACTGTTACTAGGTGCGAACGAATCCGGAGATAAATTCCGCCCAAGTTTTGAGTTATGGACGTTGTTAGAATTCTTCAAGGCGAGAGTGTGTCACGACACTTAATTTGTTGGGCAATTTGTTTCACTAATTCTGTTTCCACTATTAAGATGGGCCGCGATCAGCTTCGGATCACCCCGAGCCATAGTCGTTAGCCACGGGAGATATAAAGGAGAACAATTGACAAATGCGATGCCGAAAATGCGGATCGTTCTTATTCCTGGAGGCGGAATGAATTTGGAAATGGAAAGCCCTTGAGACTGTCTGTCCACAGCTTGATTGATTGTGGGAGAGTTTCGTTTTCGTTTCAGATTCGTTATCGCTACTTCCCGAAATTGGAAATTAAAAGTCGCCATGATTTCGATACAAGTGGATCCGCCTAACATTCGTAACTACAGTTTAAGGCCAATTAACGAATTGTATTCGAGTTTGAATTTATTTTTGGGGAGCAGAACCGGATTTGGATATGAAATCATTCTATAGATAAAAATATTTCAATAAGAGGATACAGTTTTGAACAGACGCCATTTTTTACGAGTAACGAATATACTATTCAATTAAAATTGTCAAAGTTGCTTTACACTAACTTAAAACAGAAAGCAGGATATTATACAGATATGAAAGAGGAATTAAAACAGCTTATCCTCGATTCGATAATTTTTTAATTTCTTTTTCATTATGAAGAGCTACCACAAGGCTGACGCCGAAACATTTAATTTTGATGATTCAGATATTTTCTTTCAAAACATAATAAAATGCAAAGCAGATTCAGCAATTCTTAGGAGTAGTCACTTTATGAGACCTTGATTCCTCTTTATATACAACATTCACCCTATTAGCATCAGCATTATCGTTTTCTCTCTTCCTTTTGCGTGACTCTTTGATGCTTTCTAAAGGGAAAAGTACTACGATCTTTGAATTAAAAAATTGCTACTTCAAACTACATCTTCGAATGAAAAGGCAAGCGTTGCTAAAATGCTCTATAACGAAGGCTGGAAGTATTTGAAAAACAAGGAATTAGATGCTAGGCTGCGATTGCTTGATATATTTGGAGAAATTACATTTGCGGAAGATACAACCGGCATCATGTCTTTCCACTTTAATGAATCCGATAATGAGCGTAAATTAAAATAAATAGATGCTAGGACGAGTCTTATTAAAATTAATTATTTTCGCGAACGATAGTTACGCGATAGTAGCAATGCAAATAAGTACTTCAGATAACCGGTGTTTACACGCCCTGCCAAAAATTGGCTCGTAGGGTATTATTGTAGATGTAGAATTTTCGTCATACCGCCATTAACTCTGACGGCGACGAAATCAGAAAAGGATTAATAAAGTTTTCCTCAACAATATTAATTGGAAGCTCTCCGAATCGAGGAAGCCTGGGCATAATACGAATTCCTACGGTCCGTGGACTCAGCTTGACCTCAACTTTTAATTGCCGAAAAATCCAGGTTCTCCCTTATCGGACTCCAAGCGAGGACACAGATCTCAGAAATTTCTCCGGCTGTCCGGCATCGGGTCAATATTTACAGGCTCTTGATTAAGACGCTGGCGGAGACAAGGTAGCCCCTAATTAAAAACCCTCCCAAGTGTCAAAGTCGTCAGACACCGAAAAACACTCCAATTCGGAGTTACTTCATCTTCCGAAGACAGGAAGAGCGAGAGAGAGAGGCGAAAAAAGACAGGAGGGAAGTCCCTATCGATTTTGCCATTACGGGTTAGGTCCTCGGTGGAAAGATACTAAAAGGACTTGGGAGCCACGTAAAAATCCGTCCCATTTCAAGTGACGAGACTCGGACATCTGAGGGCAATAAAAGGATTCTCCATTCGCAAGCCATTCCTACCACACTCGATCATTTCTGCAGATAAGGGCCGTTTTTTCAAAAGTGGAGACCTTTTCAAAACTATTCGACAGTTTTGTCGCGGGATCTCTTTTAACGAGTTAAGCTAAAAAAGGAAGACTGAGGGACACGATGGGAATGATTCATTGACACTTTGCCTTATCAGCACCTTAACCAAGGAGGAACATCAGGTGGCTATTTCAAGAAGCCACTACCAGTTTTTAGGCTCCCGTGGAAACTGAGACGATTAAAATGCGCGGACGACTTACTGCTTCCTCGGATAAAAGGGTTCGGAGGCTGGGAGATCGCCTCCGCGAAGATGGGGAGCATAAAAACATGTGTGGTCTCCTGAATGGGTCCTCCGATATAGTCTTTGGACATGTTGTAACCTTTGAGGAGGAATTTTTATTGATGATGCAGGAGGTTGGGAATGACTCAGGAAAGGATAAGTGCATAGCTATAAAAGTTACGAATATTTGATATTTTATGCTTGGCTGAGTGAATGAATACTCTGACATTCACCCATAAAACTTTGCAATGACTGATTGGCAGTAATAGGACTTCTTTCGAATTGGAGGTTTAAATTTACCCCTCTAGGAATGGCATGTGGTGGTATTGGTTTTATCACCATCAACTGTATTAATTTCTGTAAGCGCAAAGCGCAAACTCCACACTGACCACTGATGAAAATCACCGCATTCAACGTCTTAATTAGTAAAAATTAATCGACAATGGTTAGCCTCGATATGATGAACTATAGGTATTGTTCAATTTTTGAAAATTGTGATACTTCAGGTGAGCAGAATCAACCAACCTCAGAGGCCTTAACTGTGAGGTAATCTATGAAAATGAGTTTTGAATAATTGAAAAAGTGTTTATCGTTTTCTAAGCTCTACATTAAGTAATTGAGGAGGGTCAGATATTAAATAGCTTTCCAATTGTATTTTCATATAGTTCGCTTAAGTCATCATTGGTTAGCTTTGGATAAAATACATTCATAAATACATATATTTTTTACTTTCTCCATATACGAAGTATAGAGAAAGTATTGTTTTCATGAAAAAATTCGACTTTGAGATTTCAACGGAAATACACGTTTTGGGGTCCCTAGAACACGTTTTGACCATTTTCGGAATGATGTCTGTGTGTATGTGTGTGTGTGTGTGTGTGTGTGTGTGTGTGTATGTGTGTCTGTTATTGTGGGCGCTTTAACGTAAAAACTATAAGTCGTATCAATACCAAACTTCATACATAGCACTGTAGTGTGTGCTGTCAGAGTTGATTAGTTTTTGGAGTAAATCGGTTGCCCGGAAGTCGAGCTTTCTTCATCAAAGCTCATTTCCGGTTTTCAAAATATCTCCATAAATATGATGTATAGGTATATTGTGTACCTTCTAAAAGTTTTAGATAATGTGTTTTACTATAACTTTTGTATTTAACATATTTTTGTATCACCGGTTGATTAGGAGTTATTCGTGAACTACTGATAAACCGGAAGTAGCTGTTATGTACTTTGTGAGCGCTCTAACATGAAAAATAATTGTCGGATCAACACCAAATTTTATATATAGTATTTTGGTTGATGTGTTTAGAGTTGATTAGTTTTTGGAGCAAATCGGTACACCGGAAGTTGAGCTTCATTCTTCAAAGCTCATTTCCGGTTTTCAAAATATCTCAATAAATATGATATTTAGGTATATAGTATTATTTGTAATAGTTTTAGAAAATAAAATTTGCCTTAACTTTTGTTTGAAATATATTTTTGTAAAACTGATTTTTTAGGAGATATTCATGAAATACTGATAAACCGGAAGTTGCCGATTATGTACTTCATGAGCGCTCTGGGCGCTGTGGGCGAATAGCCATTTCATCGTTTTTCATCGAGTTGTCCCGAAAAACATTATTTATAATGTTTGTGATGTAATATATAATATGATATAAATTAATCACTCATCTTCAAAGTTTAGATGGAATACAGAGTTCGAAAATACTGTCGTAGATAAATATTTACATCTTATATATGGAGAAAGTCATGTGCTAGCCACATCAGATTTTTATTATAAAAAAGATGATCTAGTGTATATTTTGTTGACTATCGAAATTTACAGCTGATATTAACTCAAATACTTAACTATAGTTAAACCAATCATTTTATATTCAAGAGAAGAATGAGCTGATTTCAGATTGATCAGTTTCAAATTTACATACATACATAACAAGGTACTTTATTTGGCAAATTTAGTGTAAAATGATACACTTACATATTTATTACACAGCAATTCACCCTCTCGCGAATTCCTCAAAGATGCTGATACACGTCATTTTTCATTAACCTTCCCACTTTATGTCTGTGGTACATTCAGGGATTATTGGAATTCTCTTCAAGTAGAATTATCTATGCTCGTTGCGTGAACACGTTCAATTTTTAATGAGCCAATCTTAGTTGCTATCATCAAATACTAAAAATATGAGTTTGGTGAAATAATTATTTCTATTCATATTTATGGAAATTTGTACTTGTCCTGTTTGTATTATTTTACTGGAAAATTTTTCAAGCCAATTTTACGAGGTACATAAAAATTGTTTCACCTTTGTTTTATAACCTAAGAATTTCCTTAAAGAGAAAGGGACAAACTACGTACATTTAGAGAATTACTTTCCTAAGCATTCCTTTACCTGCTCCCCTACCTTCCTCCTTAGCTTTCTCTACTCGTTTCACACCCAAGCCAAACTGCTTTTTTTAGTTTATCTTTTGACCATACGTTTCACCTTGTCGCCCTCCGCGTTATATACCGAGGCCCGTTAAAGAGAGAGACCAATCATTAAGGATTCTTCTCACGACTGAATCGAATGCTCGCTTATACTCCCGGAAGAATCCCTTATTTACCAGCACCTCCTTCTTCAGTGGCTCCATCGATTTTCTCTCATCCTATGCGTAGTTGAAGTAAAACAGAGGATAGCTATGGGTGAAAAAGCGTTTGAGAAGGTGACAGGACTTCTAACAGCATGAGAAAACAGTAGATAAAAATGTCTTGATAAGAATGAGTCTCAAAATAAATGAAATTAAGTAAATATCTTTGATAATAACAGTAATAATAATATATTTTTAATAATCATAATAATAATTTATTTTACATGAGATAATAATTATTCAATACAATTTTTAAAAATACAATAGTACAATAACTAACAATGAAAGAAAAAATATATATATACATAAAATACAAAGAATAGGTTATCATACACAGCTCAAACTTACATAAAAACAGAACAGTCTGGTCCTGCTAAGCAAAATGCTTGTCAGCAGGTTCCATTTGGGTAATCTACAGTAAAATTATTGGAATGTAAAAAGAAGAGTTTAATAGTTGTAGAGTACCAAAAAATATTAAAATTACAGTTAAATACAAATAAAAATCAATATTTGTACAAAAACACAGTGCATGTTAAAATACAATTAAGGGTTCCAAAGGTTAATACATAAAGAGTTTGCAATAAACAGCTTAGGTTGAGACATTAATTTGGCAGTTTTTTATTTCCACTTTCACACACCTTATGGAATTCATATTAAATAATTCTAATGGTAATTTGTCAAATTCTGTTGGTATTATATATATTAATAATAATAATAATAAAGTAATAATAATTTGAGGCAGTGTTTCATTTAACACATATCATAAAAAACCTTCAAAAATAAGAAACGATGAAATATGGTGAACAAAGAAATATTTCGCCTAAATTTAAGAAATAAATATTCTTAAATTATCCTATTCAATTCCATTCCGTCCGTCAATATTTTTTTCTTTATTAATAGCCCAAATAGCTTCTATGATAGGAAAGTATGAAATTCTATATGCCAATAGATCTGAGAAAGAGATTTGCTAAGTACTTTGAATGAGGGGACTTACAGCAGCAAAACATGGGCAACCAGAAAGAAAAATGAAAAGTACGTGGAAAGTTTTGAAATGTGGTTGTGGAGGAAGATGCTTAAGGTGAAGTGGACAGATAGAATTATAAATGAGCAAGTATATTGAGAATAGGAGATGAAAGAAAACTGCTGAGGGAAATAAATCAAAAAGAGGAAGACAGCGTGGGTGGGACATATACTACTCCGAAATTACTTAGGAGAATTATTGTAAGAAAAACAGACGAGAAGCGAAGAAACGGAAGAAGAGTGGGAACACTTGAATGCGTAAAAATGAAGTTACAGGCAAATGAAAGAAGATGCTCAGGACCGACTACGATGGAGAGTATCCAGCAGATTCCACTGAGAAGAAGAGGTGTGGATTACTCATGGTCCAGCTCCTATCTCCCGGGGAGCCCTTAAAAAAAATCCCTTTTAAAGTTTGAAGATTTATTCCCGACCTTTTTCATTTCTTCAAAGTCGTGGAACTAAGTGGTAGCGCACAGATCCCGACTCCTATAGATATGTCCAATAAACGACTTTCCAGAGGCACTTCTTGCCCATCGATGGCTCCCCTCAGAATGGAAAGTGGTCGTTTGATGCCCCCAAGCATCCCAAGCAGGAGGAGATACACTCGTGTGTGCTTTTCATTCCCATTGACTTCTACTATTATATATTACTAGCAGATATATGGAAGGATTAGAGCCATTACCCGACAGGAATTGAGATTTGGAAATTTTAGAAGGCATCCACTATCTTAATTCAGTTTTTGAACATTTAAGCTTACAAGAATAAATGTCTCTAATGGAAGAAGATTATCGAAGAAATGAAATTCGGATCACATTAGGGGCTTACCTTTCATAGAAGCCTATCTATTGCTATTAATATAGATAATACATGGGCGAATTAAATGATTTTAAAAGGATGCTTAGAGAATTTTTAATTCTTACGTTTAGATGAAATATTGCTTTGTCCGAGATATTGTATTACATGTTTTCTATTTATGAATATTTTTTATGAGAAGTGATAAATGAAACGCTGCCTTAATTTTTTATGATTTTATTATTATTAAAGATGTTTAATTTATTTTATTTGATTTTTACTTATTATTATAATAATTCAGTAAGTCAACAAGAAGTAAAGTCAACACGGTATAAGGTGTGGTAATGAATTTCAAGTCTCAGATAATAATTATTTCGTAGACCTATGAAAGCAAAGCAACTATTTTTCATAGCGTGGCCTCATTATTTGTCTCTGATGATCCTACATCATCAGGCTACCAGGTAATCAATTTTTTAATTACCATTTCAACATGACTGCCTCATTCCTTGAAGGTGGTTATTCAATCACTGCATGAATTGTAAATTATATTGAAACTAAATTAAGAATGAAATGTAATATGAATTACTTTTAAATCGAGAGTTCAAGATAGTTTGAAGATTACGATTTAATGCGATTTTTTTCATTTTTAATCACCGATAGGAAAATATAATGAGGAAGGAATGACTGACGTTGAACGACAGAAGGTTTTTATAGTATAAGTTCACGAGAAGTATCTGACGCATTCAATATCGGGAAAACTAAGTATGTATTAGGAATAGGTAATGGGAAGGAATGGCAGAAACCAAGTGACAAAGTTTCATGTAGCAGTCGTTTACGAATTGTATTACATTATTCTATATTCGTAAAGTATTAGTGGAACTCGTGATATCTTTCTCTCTTACTCTCTTGTTAGAATAAGTGCAGCCCTAGCATATTTTCAATGGCATTCCTCTTACCCTCGTAGCTGTCCTCACAGATAGAGGACACTTTCCATTCAGGAAAGTGAAGATATAAAAAGAGTGTTAAGCGTATCTTCCCAGTAGCGATAGGTTGAAGTTCTTTCTCTTAGAGAGAGATAATTTCCATTAGAACTTTAAAATGCTACTCTGCTCCGTGAAAGCTTCCGTTTTATTAAATAAACCCTATCTCCCGACGTCCTAATCTAATTTACGCAGTAAGCATAACCCTCCCGCCGCTCTCGCCTCTTAAAAAACCTAAACCTTTCCATCTTCTTCGCATTATCTTTTCTCACTTTAGAGGTGTCTCCGCCCACTGCGACCGTCGCATTTTTTTCCAATCAGGACCAAATACATCAAAGAAGGACTTCAGAGAGTGATTGACTTTCCTTTTGGCGCCTGGAAATCTGTTTGTGACTGGAGTCCACCTCACACTTGCTCTCGGAGGCTAATTAGATTCCTCAGCTATGTCCCTCGTTAAAGTCACCAGACACTTTTAAATGTACTGCTGCAAATGTGGGCGATAAGAGAGTGCATCTTCTATGGGTCATTGAAGTAACGGCGTCCACTTGATTAGGAACCCTTTTTGGCCAATTCCCTTTTTTTTACTTACAGCTCTCCCCGACTGATACCTTTGTAGATAAGTTAATCGCGCCCCGAGTGTTGACTCGGCTCCCACTGTCCTTCGGCGGATGGGTCGGGCCCCAGGGTCCTTTGACGGTGAGATAGTAGATTCGCCCCCAATCTGATCTATTGCTTCGGAAATTCGAAGGACAACTTTTCGGCATAACTGTGTCTGTAGCGTGAAGAATTGAAGAAAGGAACGGAATGTCTTACTTAAAACGAAAAAGGAAGTATTAATTGAATTATAACGGAGAGCAGTATTAAAATCCTCAAGGGTTTATGCAAGAAGAGCTATCTTGTCACATACACTTAGCTCGAAGATATATTCAACCCTATCTTATATTTCACAGCGACCAGTATGGGCGAACAATAACCATAGTCAGCCATTGGTATTGACGTACGAAACAAAAATCCTAAGTTACACCCCAATAATTAGCTGCAAATTTTGAGGGACTTTAGCGGAGAGCATTTCAAAAAATGATCTTAATTATTATTTTATTTTTTTTCTGAAGGACTTTATGTATAGGAACTACCAAAACATTTGATTTCAATAGAATAAGTTACATTTTTCATAGAAAATTACAAAATAATACTGAAGATTTTTAAAAAGGACAATTGGTACGTAAGGACGACAAATATTTGTATTTTATTTGAAGAAGTAGAAATAAAAAATAAAATCTTTTATACATCTCTGTACTTTTAATTCATCTGGCCAAAAGCCGCTTGAACTCAAACTCCTACATCATTAGCATACTAAATCTCTGTGGATAGAATGAAGCAGCTACGATATATTCGATGATGAGTGAGACTGTAGCTCGTCTTTATTTCATTGAACTACATTGCCCTTAAACAAGAGTTGCAGAATGGCCCTTGAAATAACACTTTTTATAGCATTAAATAAAAAGTGACCTTACTAAATGCCATTTTTTATTGCTCGTACCTTAAATGCTACTACTTCATCACATATGTGAGCAAGAGAAAATTAATAACAAATTAAAAATACGATATCTTCGGTCTTGTATCAAAAAAAATAAAAATGTTCTTTTTGTTAAGATTTCCATCTGTATCCAATATTATCCAATATTCCAATGGGTATTTCATACCAAGGAGTTGAATCGGGAGTTATACTCGTCAAACTAGTTCCAAATTGCTATTATGACCTAATTTGGCTTTGCCTTTACTATTATTTCGGAAATACTGCTTTCCAAACCTGCATTCTAAAATTTTGGGTAGAGCAATATTCAGTTATAAGAACTCAAAGTTTTTCTGTGCGTTAACAAGATATTCTGCATTTAACTTATCTAAACTGAAATTGGAATGTTCAAATAAATCAATTGAATGCTTAATAGTGCTTCAGGCAATTAAAAATAGGATGCCGAGTTATTTTTTTAAATTTCTGCAAAGCTTCAAATTCAGAAATTATTCTGAGCAAAAAGACTCTCTTATTTTTAAATCCACTTCTTTAGATTCCATTTTCAACAGTCATTCCTACTTTCAGAACTTGTTTGTGCAGCACACTATTAAATATTCAGTTGGAGAGTTATTGACCTGCTAACTTCAAACCTTACGTTTCAATACTTTCGCCGGGATTCAAAATCACCGTCACGTGTCGCTCCTTTTCAAGCTATTGCCATATTTATTATTTCTGATTTTGTATTTTATTATCAGAAGACACAATAACTCATTTGTGGATTAAGGCTGAAACTCGAATCTAGAAGGAGAAAGTTCTGGTAGATATCTGGAGCACACTTGGGTTGCTATATATTAAAAAGATGATTTATTTTCTTCTCCAGGAGCACTTTTTCCCTTGCTCTCAGCAAGATAACTAGTGCCAGCGTCTTATACACCGCAGGTTACTCATATTCAAGGCATAAATTCCGGTCATTACTCGCTTGAAACGGAAGCTATAAAATCGTCTCTACTTCTGTTCTTAGATTCATTACATGATAATTTTATTTACATTTTCGTATCCTATCCCGACAAAAAGACACTGAGAACGTGGATTGTAAGGATTAAGGTCCATCACAGAAATATTTAATTTTGTAGTTAAAAAGAAATGCAAATTAGAGCTCTCAAAATAACATCCTACCTGATTTTTATACAATAAATAAGGGCAGGATCACTGAAGTTGTCCACCCCTACCATTAAGACTAGAATTATAAGGGCATTATAGTGGCGTATTCACACCAGTCATTCTGGAATAGAGATCTTTGTAGATACTTCTCTTAGTGGAAATTTATTATTAAATAAGAATAATTTTTGTTAGGGAATGTATTTAAGTGACAACCTAAAGCCACGTGCCTTTTAATTAGTAATTTCTCCAACTAAAATGTTCACCATTTCTTTAAACGAAATTATGTGAGTAGTAAACGTTGGAACAGTTTTGGACCAGTATACTGTTTATAAAAATAGAAGTGCTTTCATTGTCTATTATTAACTATGTCAGTAACTTGGTTTTCATTATTGACCTAACATTATTCAAGATACCAAAGTGAGAAAAGTGTTTGATTTGTTAAATGGGCTTCAAAATCTTTACCTCTGCAACAATATAAATTTCATCGTACCTTTTTAATTACATTCTCTCATCTCTTCATCTATTAGAGATCTTAAATCCCCAATGGTCATCTGTTTGCTGGATTGCTTTGGGTCTTCATTTATTTATTTGTTAGAATTTCCGCTGTAGTTAGACATATGTCTGGTTTAAGCGTATTTATGACATTACATTATATTATAAGTTCAAAGTTACAGATACATTTATATTACAGTTAAAATTTATACAAAATTTTAGCAATATACGGCTATGATAATATACTATTAAACAAACAAAAAAAACTTAGCCATATATACACGAGTTTTCAAGCTTCCGTTCTGGTACCAGGCATACAGTCCCCACCGTACATCACCCTAACAGGCAATTTCCTACTTTCCTCATATTTTGTCTTTAATTAACCACTAGTATTTTGTAATTACAATTCCTTCATACTACATTAGACTTCTACATTTTTTCTTAGAAGGATTTTGGATTTTAGGTCTTCCTTAGCATAAACGTCCTTGGCTACATACAGGTATTTGCAGTTTTAAGATACGACCAAATGATTAAAAATTAACAATCCTAAAGGATACGGTGCGAGTGGCAAAACGAGAAGATCCACCTGTTTTATCGCATTCCTCGAGAGGACGACCGAAAAGTAAACCCGAAAGAGCGCCCACTTTAGATCCTTTAATACCCCAAAAGATAGATCACTTTCCGAAAACCCCTTGAGTGTCTCAACCAAGAAATTCCCCGCAAAACGCGAGAGGCACTCCCGAATAAATTCCTCTTAAACGCCTGCCCGAAGACACGAGGGTCAAGCGCATTAGCACGGCGAAGAACCGGTCCGAAAGCAGCTTTTAATTCCTCGGAGACAACGAAATACAATTCCCGTCATTAGGAACCCGAGAGTTTCGGGCAAAAATAATAATCGATTTTTCCGTGGGATTTTTACACGCGCGACCGGACGATTTATGGGCTTGCTCCGCGGTCCGGGAGGACGCTGCGGCGCCTTCGGAAATTATGGACCGGAGAACGCCGCGGTGCTCACGCGATCGCCGTCCCATCTGTTAATAACGCGTCGGAATAGAAAGATGGACTCTTTCTCGCATCCCACGTGTCCCGAGAACGAGTTCCGTCCCCTTAAACGCTGCGGAGTCTTCTTTTTTGGGATCCGCGGGGGAACGGTGCCGGCCACCGCTGCGAAAAGTGGATGAGAGAGGGAGGAGAGAAAAGGGTTAAATATGGGAGGGAATGCGCAGAAATCAAGAAAGGTGGCAACAGGTAGAATGAGATATTACGGTTGATTAGACGTTCGGTAAACAGCTTAGGGTGAGTAATTAAAAGGAAATGCAGCTCTCTTTCTAAAAACCTGATTTTTTTATTTTTCTTCTTCTCCAATAATTTACAGCTAAATCTCAACAGATTATATTTAAACAAGGAAAGAGGAATAAAGGAAGCACTATATCAAATATTCAAAATTGGAGACTTCAAGGAAATAAATAATTCTATTTTTCTAGCTCTTGAAGTTGAATAATAGCAAGTTCAATAAAGGGCATCCTCTTATGAATAACATGATTATATTTTACGTTATATATGATCACGTTGCCTTTCAGCTCATTCTAATACATTCATTAACGTTAAGTATATCCCTGGTAATCCGGAAAAGGAGTAAGGTAAACGATCTCGTAAGGACGATCTTTGTATACAAAGATCGTCCAATTGTATTTCATGAAAGTATTTTTCTTATTACTCTAAAGCCGTAGTGTTCTAAATTTTTACTTTGCGGTCCAGATAGTTGCATAATAGACTAATAGTCAGGCCACAGTTTATTTAGTTTTTAACTTTCTCTTCCATCATAATTACTAATGCAGACAAGAATATGTGCTAACCTTAAATTCTCATTTTTTTCGTATAATTCATGGGTACGCTATAGCAATTTATGATATTCCATGAAATTGAGAGTAGGTAATAGTTTTTTGAGAAATAATTCCAAGTATCATGACAGTTAATTCATGGAGCACATCACTCCGATTTTTCATTGGCATTTGCTCTTTCTGGATAACAGATAAAATCGAAGTAAAACTAATAAATATGGATTATCTAATTAATACATCCGTAATCCGTCAATTCAGTTTCTCTAACCCTTGACTGGGTTGGGAATTGAGAAAATAAACAATGCATAGAAAACAATTATTAAGAAAGAGAGAAGTAAAATATGGAATAAGGTCCGTATACCTTCGAGAGCGAGCATCCTAAAATAGCGTGCCAGCTTGGAAAGACAGCAAAAGAAAGAAGTGTATAAATTACGTAGTTAGCAGAAATTAAGCGTAAAATTATGGAACATCACCATATGACTTCCATAGGCGAAACTTTTCGGAAACAAAAAGATTACGAGCGCCACGCTCGGAACCAAAAAAACGCGGAGGATACATCGCGGCGACCGCTCCTTAATTTCGGTGCTCATTTGTCTTTCACGCTCCCCCATCCTCTTAATTGCCTTCTTATCCAAGCCCCGCCTTCCCAGAACATCTTCGGGACACACGGCGTGGAATGGGGTACACTGGTGTCATAAAGGAGTCCCGATGGTGAGAAGGGTCGTAATTCGCCCCCTTTCGTTTTTTAATTCGAATTCCTCCCCGTGAATTTGCCCCCTCTCGTTTTTTGACACTAGAAGGACTGGAATTTCACTTTATCTAGTAGGCTGGGAAGTGGTTATATTCACAACTTCGCTTCTCAATACCTATTTTATTGCTTTCTTGCATTTTCGAGGAGTTTCATTGTTTATTTTAGGTGTATCTATATTCTTAGAGCAACATTAAATTACTGTTTTTCCATGAATTAATTGTTCACTAATAAATTTATAGATATAGCGAAGTGTTTATTATTTTCACGATATAAGGCTTTCAATAATAATCAATCTCTACTCAAGTGCCTTTAAAACATCATTTATATGGTCATTAATGTAATAAATTATTCAAATATAAATTTCTGCTTGAGAATAATTAAAAAAATTGGAGAAAAAGGTAAATATTTGGCTTTAAAAGAGAAAAACCGCCATCCTTCTAGGTATATAATGATGTAAAAATTACCTCATTAATGTTAGAAGAAAATTAATTCGTTCATATAAAATTCGAGATGGTATCACACAAAATCAAAACGTATCGAAAAATAGAAAAATATTTAACATAAAAATAAAATATATGATTTCTTAATATTCTCCTGCCGATATTTATATTTGATTAATGTAATACATCAGTAACCTTATAAATGATCTTTCAAAGAAACTTGAGTATAGTGTAATTATTATTCAAAGCCATAAACAGTGAAAATAGTGAACTCTTCGCTGTATCTAGAAATTTTTAATAAACTATCGATCGATGGAAAAACAGTAATTTAATGTGCCTATAAGTATATAGATATGCCTAAAATGCACCATTAAACCCCTTCAAGATTCAAAGAAGCAATAAAATAGGTATTGAGTAGCGAAGTGGTCTAATGACCAGTTACCATCCTAATAGGTAGAGCGAAACTCCCCTCCTTCTAGTGTTAATTCGAATTCCTCCGCGAATGCGCGGAGGGAGCGAAATTTCGGGGGATCTCAGCGGTATATCTTGTGCGGCGATGGCGACTCGAAGCTGTTTTATGGAGGCTTCTGGTTTCCACGATGGGGAGGGACCGTAGTCACGCATGCGCGAGTCCCTTGCACATGCAAACGTCGACGCAGGGGAGAGATAGCATCGCGGCTGCCGAGGGTTGTTGGCCGTATTCGGCGCTTGCGTGTTTGTTTAGAGGAGACGAAAAAGCGCGACTCGTCTCGCTGGGGGAGGATAAATAGCCCTGACGAGTGGTGCATTAAACGAGGAGGTTTTTGTTTCTTTAGGCCGAGGAAAACTTGTAAGCTTTCGATTAGTTATGTTATGCGAGGAACAGAATAGCATAAACTGATGTCGCGATAGGTGAGTTTTCTATTAATATCCGAGTCTAAAAAAATCTAAAATATTTTTTTCACTTTAGTCTAACTGAAGTGTATACTTTCTCGAAGAAATTAATCCTTTATTTTCTGGATAAATTTCCAATACCAAGTTCCTTGCATGATAAATGACAATATTACAATTATCCCTCTTTACTAAATGCATTTTATTGCTGATACCTACAATTTTTATATTAAAAAATCAATGCTTACAGAAGGCTTGAAAATTGAGACGATAAAGCCCCATGCAGAATGAAAACACTTCGTACCTTTCTGTGGAAAAGTACGAAGTGTTTTCATTCTGCAAAAGGCTTTCCACGAAGTCACGCCTTCTCATATCGATTATATGATAAAGCCCCATATTCCATTTAACATATTGTTTAATAGGAGTATAATAATCATAATATAAAATAATAAGTTAACATTCAATTTCAAAGTGTTTGTCATAAATATCTAAACTCGTGCATAGAAGCAAGGACACCAAACCATAATTAAGTTTAATTAACGTGTAAAATTCACATATTGAAGCTAAATCAGATAGGTAAATTGCTCTATTTCTGAATCACCTAGGTGATATTAGCAGAATCAAGTAAAATATCTCTTTTACTTAACTCAGCTTAGAATGAATTCCCTTTTACGATGTTTGCGAGTTTGAATATAACAGTTATTATCATCGTAACTGGTACGTACATCGCAATAAGGTAATGCAGCGCTCAGATGTATTCTGATCACATGAAAGATAATGGTGCATCCAATATTTCCATAGAAAAATATTCATAATCTTAATAGGGAATGCCTATTCGTTCCAAAATATGAAACTGATAACTGATATAAGCAAAATAAAAAAAAAAAAAAACAGCAAAAAACGATTACATAGAGACCATGGAATCACACGAGCAACTGAAACTAATTACAGTAGTATTGGTTTGTTTCATTTTATTAAACCTATTAAGTTTAAATTTCTTTCATATTGCTGTGAAATTATTATATACGCACTCTTTCCTTTGCAAATTACCTTTAAATGAATAATTCTCTCGAGAAATTCTTAATTTACTGCAAATTTTCTCAAATTAGCGAATAATGTGAAACGTATTTCCGGAAAAACGTCAATTTTCCGAAAATTATGAGACAGAAAAGATTGAATAAAATAATAGTTGAATTTCTTCACGCAGCGGAAAAGTTATTCCGAATTATATTTTGAAGCCTTATCTTTAAGAGACTATGTTAATGAAAAAACTCCCCACTACGAAGACACTTGGCAAAAGCGGAAATCTAAGATCTAATTAGCAAAATCAGAACATCAGGAAGGCATTTTCATAAAATGAAAAAGAGACCGACATAATGAATTCCCCGGAATGAATAAATGATTTTGGTGATAAAGGGAGGAAACTTCTTAACGGGAAATTCCTTCGCTCACAAAAAATAATCTGGGGATATTAACCTGGATAAGCTGATTCTAATGGACAGTTTGATGGGACATAAAATCTCCTAACGTTATCTTTTAAAAGAGCTTCATAATTAAGGGTGGTCAAGTTCGTGATCCGATGCTTAGCTTCGTGGAGAATTCATTGACCCCGTTGGAAGGCGAGTTTGTAAATACGTTTGTTATGCAATCGCAATTCTGAGGATATGCGTTATAAGAGAACCGCATAGTAAAGAGCCTGCGCGGAAATTTTCACGCATCCCCTCTTGGAGGGGTATACCCCCACTCACGCGACTTCCTAATCCCGTGTACTCCTCGAAACGACCTTCACTTCCTCGTGGTTGCCAGCTATCGATAATCTTTTTCATGTTTTACTTCTAAATACGCCATACGTACGCCATCAATTATTAAGGAATGGGCAAAAATATGAGAACTCTTAAATTAGTGGAATGGATATTCAATACACTATAAAGGTGTTATTATGTAAATTTATATTGAATGTAAAATGTATGTAAAATGTATGTCAAATGTAATTGATATTAACCAATTTGAGGGATCATATTCAATTTATTTAAATTATGGCAACTGCAGAAAAGTCCAATTTAGGACTTAGCAGGACCTTAATTCACTTCAAGAATACATAGCTATGCTCAGTATTTTTCTCCCAGGAAATTAATTATTGTGATTATTGATGCCACACTGTTGTTCTACTCAAAATGAAAACAAATATTGTACTGTATTCTTATTATTGTGCTGTACTTATTAGATAAATGTATCATAATTGTATTGTTATTGCTAAATGATATATATTCCGTGATGTTCAATAATGTTGCATTATTATAATAAGTATTGTATGCACTATTGTACTAGTGTATAGAATGGATATGCATTAATCTAAAATAGTATCGCAATAAACATTATTATTAATTAAAAATGAGAATTTGGTAACACTGCTGTGCATAGGAGAGACTCATTGCATGAGAATGGGGGGAAGGGATACCAAAGGTGGAGGTATTTGGAGGTGTGGTAGATTGTCGATGCTCCGCACACTGGTACAGACGAAAGCTCTTTACTATAAGGTACTATTACATAATATTAGGCATTCAAGCAAAATTGGTCAATTGCTGATCCTTGAAACATAACCCGAGCTACTCTGAGACTGCACTTCGTTTAAAGGAAAGGCGATTTGTACGTGTTCCGTAAATTTGCCAATTATGCAGTTCGTTGCTCTTTCCGCTTTGGGATCTTCCGCGGACCCAAGAGGCGCATTTCCTCGAAGTAACTGCAATTTATCGTATATCTTATTCGAGGATCCCCAGCACCCAAAAAATCGAAAGTTCAATTAGCGGTCCAGTTACCGCCGAGGAAATATCCAAAAAATCCAAGCGTTTGGAAACACTATCTGACGATCCTTCGCTCGGAAATTAATTCCCCTTGTCCGCGACCCTCAAACTTTCTGCCATTTATCCAATCTGATAAAACTTTAAAGCCTGGAAATACCGAGAAATCTTGGGCACTCTTTCGACCTTCGTGCAACACTGGTTCTCTATCTTCCTTCCTCGAAAGCGGCATCTTTGGGGTTATGAGGATCGTTGAAAGATCGCGGAATGTTCCAAGGTATTTGAAGTTCTGCATGTTGGTCGAAAGATATCCTATATTTGGTTACCATCTTTCTCCGTTCCGTTCTATGGACATGACCTCCAAGTGATATACCAATGTACTGAAAATAAGGTTCCGTTTTTATTGTATCTATGGCAGTGGCTGAAATAAATTCCGACTCTATACGATTATTATCGCTATGTATTTGCGACGTGTAATGATAATTTACTTAGTCGTAGATTTTCCGCTACTCTATCTTTATGTAACAAAAGAGAATTGTAACACGGCTGCTAATGAATACAACACAGTACCTAATATTACCTAAATCAGACCACGACAATAGATTACTGCCCTTAGAATCAGTTTATAAAAATCAATGTAAACACATTTTAAGGCTTGCAATCCAAAAAGAAATAGTAAAGTGAATGAGAATATTAAATTTTGTCTCTATTCGAAATATTAGTCTTTCACTTCTCACATTTGCGTAATTATGATTCATTTCTTAAGGCAGGAATTGGACTACCGATCATAGTTCAGAGTTAATTATTTCATTTTTATTGAGATGCCTCTTAAATTAATAATAATACTTTATAATTACATTCCACCATAAACTATACAAAAAGTTCAAATAAATATAGTAGTTATTTCAAGAGCACTTTCTAAATTTCATCCGATACTCTGTATATATGTATTGTTATTTAGATACTTTTGTGCACACTTGTAAATTGCGAGTTAAATTTATTTTTAATTTTTATCAAAATTTATAGTTCACTTATAATCATGTTATACGCCTCTTTTGACGTATGTGCTTCGAGTTGGCCATCCCTTGCTTAAACACAGAGGGATGGCTGCTTATAATAATACACTGATAAGCGCATAATTGTTAGAGAGAAGTTTTATAACACTAGAGAGACTAACCGGTCCATATCACATATAAAATAGTCCATATAACAAATAATATAAGGTGCACTGCTGATGGTGACATAAGTGAATAAGTGTCACAAATTGCTAAAACCATCAAAAAAGGAATCAGCATGATGCGCATTTCGCTCCCCAAGAGAGTATCTTCAGAGGCAAGAGGTGACTGAATTGCAACAGCAAAATTGAGGCATACGAGAAAGAAAACAGAAAAGCCTCAATCAGCGGAAACAAGCAGAGAGTATAATCTTTTGTCAAAGTCGAAATCGGAGATAAAAACTGAATGACGATTTTTATAAAAAACTAGGTTCTCCCATGCATTAAAACCAGAATTAATCTTACAAATTAACTGAATATTCTCAAATGAAATATTATTTGCATCTTCGAACTTGTGTTTGGCGACGCTGGAACATATAAAAAATTAATTAAAGGGCACCGGCCAATGAGATTCGAAAACCCTTACCTAGAAATTTAGCTAGGATGTCTCGTAAAATGTACCATACGGACCCGCCTGTATTAAGATTGGATAACGCAAACGTAAAACTTTCTGCTTTTTGAGAATACATCGCGTTCTGTTTTTGCTTCGATCCGTGCTATACACGGCTCCGATCACACAATCGCTCGACTTTCTCTCTCCCGAAGTTCCTGCCCTCTTTTCATTCATGGATCCATTCGTACTCTCATTCATTGCCCTTCCTCTCATTCCACCTCTTTCATTGAATCCGTGACCCTCTTATGCCTCTCCTCATGCGAGATTTCTTCTTTTGTGCGCGCGTCACTCCTGCAAGGCTCTCTCCTCCTTCACTCCGCATAACTCCCATTCACAATTGGGATCCTCCCCTCCGAACGCCCACGCCGTTCATGTACGCGCGCGGGGATGCCAACGTCCCGGCGAGTAACGACCGATCGGAGATTACGTGGGCCGATACGGCTCCGCTCGGTGTATCCGAGGTGGCGATTTCATCCGCTTTTCGCCGCTTTCACGGCGAGGTCTCGCTGCGTGATTACGCTCCGATATCTGACAAGTTTATTAGCCCAGCGCGAGGAGGTGTTGATGGGACGGGAGAAAGGTTCGGCTCGCCCGCGGTTTCTTATTGCTGATCCCCACGGTGGGTCGATGTGTATCGTGGTATCGAGCTTGGGTTCTGAAATCTATCTTTTCTGATCGAAGTCGTTATTGCTTTGCCCGCGAAAAAGAGTCCGTGAGAAAACAAGGTAATTAGGGTGATGAGTGGTAATTTATAAAGTAAAATTTAGGAAATTAAAATGTGAATTCTTATTTGATAATGATAAACGGTGCTTGCATTCTAGCATAGTGACTATATATTTTTACCACCTATATATTTCCAACACTGCTTTCAACATGCCAGGATAGATATCCATAGCTATCTTAAGAAAACTTATCTTCATAGAAATGTTTGAAATCTCCGCTATAGATTTAATTGATTTAATTAGGGAGAATTAAGACCGTCTGGTGTAGAGCCCAGAACCTTTTTGCAATACATGAATACATATAATTATCCCCGTTAGGGATAGTAGTAATTTGATCCTAAGATTGAAATAGATATCATACCGGGAAGGTTCTAAATAAAATTCCTAAATCCCCATTTGAAATGCATGGAGGAATTTAAATGGCGCTTTGGTATCGAACCAAGGGTCATTAGGCAAACTTTGTTTACGCAAATTAAGTATCATATTTAATAAGCCAATCATGAATGTGTTAAAGCATGGATGAAATTGGTTACAGAATTTCTGTGACTGGTTTTACATCAGAGGAAGAACTGCGTAACTGAAAGACCATTTACATAAGGAATAATCCAAGAATGAAATAGGTAAATAGTAGGTATATCAATATTTTGATAGCTCCAATGAAAGAACCTGGGATATACCAAAAGTGCATTTTTCTAATTATTATGAATGACTGTAATTTCAAAATAAAATCGAGTTCTACCGGAGAAATGCTCCTTTCTTCTAGAAATAGGTCAACCTCTGAATCCCGCAACAGCTGTAGGGCCAATATGAACGGATGTGAAAACTATGCATATGTCTTTGAGATTGAAGATTGATACATTCAAATCCTTTAAAATGGGATCAAATATTCTTCACAATATACAAGATTTCTTTGCTTAAGTCGTCAGAAATCAGATCATTAGTAGCAGCCTCATCATAGGCTACGTTCATATCTAATTACTAAAAACTACTGGAGAGGAATTCGGTGAAAGTTTCATTTATCATTTTTTATATATTTATCAATATTTACTTTTTAACCACTAAAATGCTTATAATACGTTATGCTTAACAAATAATTAGCTGCTTCAGTATCAAACTTCTGTATAGAAAATAAGGTAAATTCAGGTTTGTTTAATATTTATTTCAGTTAAACTATATCAACTAAGAGAGTGGGAAAGTATAGAGAATCATGGTAAATTAACTAGAGAAATATGGTTTATCCCAGAAAGGTGTTTCTTGTGTAAAAACTACGACTGTGAATTAATTTAATCAACATGCCTAAACAAAGGTATATTGATTAAATCGAACACGTGCCGAGTATTTTAGAGCAATGAACATACCCTGAAAGTCTTAAGTAAATCCGTGTTCCACAAAGTGTACGGTCCTCTTTTAATGCCAATAAAACTATTTCAGCTAAAGGACAGGGAATTACGTAGAATGATTGTGAAGAACATGCTCCATAAAAAGCTTAACTTGACTGGATATGGCTTGAGTAATATACGTATTTGTGAATTAATTGATTTAGTAGCATGAAGTCCATAGGATAAAATTTTAACGAGTAATTATATGTAATGAATTAGGTACTTCATTCTTCATTCATGCAACCTTCTAATGTAATTCATGGTGAATAATTATTAATTATATGTTCAAAATAACTTCTCTTTATCAGTACCACGTACAGTGATTGAGTACTCTCTAATTAAAGTCATGCACAAAAGGGAGGTCTCTCCTAAGCCACAAACACCTGCACTTGATTCCCCAATGCACTTCACACCTAGTCAAATCTCATATTTCATAAGACACGGATTCTCTTTCGTCAGCATTTCGAAAAACTTCATCAAAACGAGGCATTCCTCCAAACCAAACGCCTCCCGTGGATTTTCTCACCTCCCTTTTCATTCGTCGAGCATCTTCCGCTCCGTTTTCTCCCTCTCTCACACACAAACGCGCGCATGAAAATCATACAGCCTCACACACGTCTCCCACTTTTTGAAAAGCGGACCGAACCGCTGTCTGAGCGGACGTGCGACTCAACCGTCTGAAAACGAAGAGCGGGAGGGGCCCTTTTCCTCACATCGAAAAAACTGTCCCGCTGCACTTCTTTTGAAAAGCGCTGCTCCAAAAGCCGCCATCAAAACCCATTTCACAAGCAGTAGACCACGGTCTCCCTCACAAACACCGTTCCAGACCGCCTCCTCCGGTTCATTAATCCCACGACAACGGCTCTCAAATGGGAGAAAGGCGGAGGAGGCCCGTCCTTTGTCTCGGCCCAACTCTAAGACAAAAAAGACGCGATTTTTTTGTGCGCGTGACAAAACGCTAACCTGACGATTCCGGGGCGTTTAAGATTTCACGGATTGTCAAGTCGAGTTAAATTTTTTTCCTTTTTGGTCCTCCGTGGCGTGTGCCAACGTGCTCTGGCTGGCGACGTCACCTGCTCGTCAAAGTTGCGAGATGGTAATGTTTACTATTATTGGGGAGGACTTAATGATTATCGGTGCCCTGCCTTTTTTGGAAGGTTCGAGATAAGGTTTCATGAGAGTTATCCATTGTCCATGTTTTCTTCGCTCTAAAATCCTCGTGACTCTCTTCCCAATGTAAGTTATTGGTAAGTTGATAGGTGGCCATTAGCGATTAATAGGTTATAACCTATTAATCGATTGATTTATCAATTAATAATTATTAACATTCGAAGAAGAACGAACGTGATTTTTTTATTTCATGTCCGTTCTTCTTTGGTAATTTTCATTGGAGCATGACCTTATCGTGAAAAGTCACTTTCCACCTTTCCTTGAGGTTATGAACACTATCAACTCTTCCAAAAATTTACAAACAGTTGCGCTACTAGCTGTACTAGTATCTCTAGTAGCTAAAAATAATCCAACGCCAGTAAGCCCCCAGTCTTATGATTATCGCTGCTACGTCTTTTTTGACAGGTTCGATATAGCGTTTGATGAAGAGTTCTCCATTATCCCTGTTTTCTTCTCTCCCAGATCTTCGTGCATCTCTTCCGTATTATAAGACCTCCTATTAACTAAGACCTTTTATTAACATTGCTTTCATATCCTCAATGATCCTCTAAATTTCCTTTTCAATATCATGCAGATATGGTTAGATATCCAGTTTTACTTCCTCTCCTTCTTATCAGGCTCTAAATCTTAAATTATTTAATTAATGTCAATCATTTGCGCTTTCTGTTTGTGTTACTTATTTGGGTTCAGTATTTAATAATAGGTGTTCAATTCTGGATTAGTGCAATAAATGGCTTATGCTGCACTTACGTTCGGCAAAATATTTTAATCGGTTTTTGGTGATTTCGAGTTGAAGTTACAATTTAATTATTTGTAAAAAAATAATATAAACGAAAAAGTGTCCAATAAGGTCGGAAAGTTCCACAGAAGTAGACGATAACGCATTGAAACAAATGCATGTAGTGGTATCTAATCCTTGATAGGTTAAAAAGAATCCATATCCCTCATTCTCATTCACATAAGTAGAACAATTTTCCAGTTATCATATTACATCCGTGAATGGAATACCAAATTCTACATATCAGTACACGAGCAATGCAAAAAAACTATTGTTTACAATAAGATTTTTATTCGTCTCGAAATGTCATTTTGTTCTAGGTTTGTTTCGTTGGCATACTCCATCTCTTTACAACCTGCATTTTCAACACCTCTTCTCTATTTTCTATATAAAATAAATTTTTAGGCACTCTTATATTGTCCATTAACTTTTAGTTCAATGAGTCAAAGCGAGAGCAACACTATTCGTATTATTTTATCTCTTTTTGTAAATTAAATTTCTTTTGGAGGCAACTCTGATCGAATCATAGTAAAATTTATTTGAAAATTACTGAATTTAAAACTTGCTACTATGAAATTGTTTGTAAAAATGAAAGTGTTCAAACTTAGCTGTTAAATCTAATTAACAGTGCAAAATTGTTTTAAGAATTGCGATGATTGCCATGCAAATTTATCTACCACCGCGGAATGGAATTACTTGGTGTAAATCGTTTAATTATTCTAACTGCCGATAAGTGTAGGTCATGTAAATGATATATTTAGATAAAGATAAGGGGGTTTCTCTCCTAATCTGCGGTACTGACAATATAACAGACAGTCTAAGTGCTAATCTTAAATTACTAAGTAAATGAATTACTCTCCCTTCAAAATCCTCTCTGCTTGTGAATCGGACATCCCACATGAGATGCCTTAAATAATTGCTCAGAAATAGATTTGCGAATTCGAATTAACTCCAGCAGTGGATGACCTTAACCATAAACCTTGCAGTAAACCTGAAATCATCCTTTTTTATTGTTCACATAGCGTGAATTTCTGATGTTTTTGCGCTATTTGATCGAAGGCAATTACCTCGCGTCTTCCTCAACATTCAATTATCTCTCAGCTATCGATTATCAAAGTACAAACAGAGGGAAAAAGCCTTAAACGCATCCCGCTAACAATTCCCTATTTTACCCCCAACATCAGAGGGAAAGCGCATTTTTTGCGGGTAGGCTCTTCTGAAAACAAGGCTCGTATTGAAACACGCGAAATAGCCATGACCAAGGGAATCACACGGAAGATTACTGCAAACTATTTCCTTCGCCGGTACAACCCTTTTTGCAAGCGGCGGCAATGAGAAGCCGACGAAGCGTGTCCATGGTCGAAGGCGGCGTCGGACGGCAAGAAACGCGTTGAGGATGCTAGACGGCGTGCAGACTTCTTGTTTAGGTCTTCAGCTCCATTAGAGAGGGAGAAGTCGCTATAGGAAAATAGCCAAATTAAAAGGCATTCACGGAAATTGATGGTACCATCTTTGTGGAGGTATTAGGTGGTA
Source organism: Sympetrum striolatum (assembly GCA_947579665.1). Taxonomy (NCBI): domain Eukaryota; kingdom Metazoa; phylum Arthropoda; class Insecta; order Odonata; family Libellulidae; genus Sympetrum; species Sympetrum striolatum. Next base: position 42,294,029 of record OX388349.1, read on the forward strand.
TAAAATCCGAAAACTACTTAAATCGCAATGCTATCAAAAGAACATTGGGGTTCTCGAGTTTACTCGATTGATTAAAATAAGGCACTGAGAGAATTGAAAATAGGCTTTATTATTTACATTCTACCTTGTATGATTTTCTTGGTTTACGAAGAGTGCTTAGTAGTATACTCCAGAAAACAAAATTAAATTAATAAGATTAAAATATAATTTTCTGCATCATATCCTCTATCTAAAAGAAAATAGTCATCTCATGTTAAAATTTCAAATTTATTCCCACATGTTATATTAACAATAAATCCACTCTTGCAGAACTAAGTATGGGCATGTCTTAGATAATTCATATTTTACATTGTAATTGCAATTCAATTTGCAGAGTGGCAGCGATGGAAAAATGCATCTACCATGGACGACTAAATCTTACTTAAAAATTTAATACTTATATTTCCAAGCATAACTTTAAATGAATGTAATTCCCTTTAATTTATAGATTGACAAAGAATATCATTTTTCGAGAAACTTGGTATAAATGTTTGATCTTCATCTTAAAATTCATGCTTGAATTTTAAACAGCTCAACTTTTTTCTTCTCGGTCGGTTTTTCTTGCCATATTTATATAATTTGATTAAAAATATTAAATCACTAAAGTGCAATCTTATGCTTTGAATAGCCTGCATTTAAGAATGATATCCACCGTCTTAGAAGACTCTATTGGGCATGCAATCAAAATACTTTTCTTTTACAAATATACCATGGTATGAATCTAAAATATTCTCTAAGGGGCTATTACGGCCATGCGTAACTATTAATTCTTTTTTTAGAAACCGTCCTATAATTCACAATATTACGGTAATCTACTCACTATTATTTTCATAATAACATTACCATTGGCTGATATTTTCGTAGGTTTATAGTTTTGATGCATGCAGATATAACGCTTGTGAAAGGGGAGTATATAATTTAATTTTCTTGGAAATTTACCTGAAGAGGAAATCATATACGCAGTCAGGTAAGGGAAGCATCCTGATTATGCTCTTCAAACAAAACGTGTGCATGGAATATTAAATGGAGCACTACCCAATTATTTTACCCTTAAATCCTTATGGGTATTTCCCCGTTCTCGTTCGTGCTTCAGTAAATATAGGTCTAGGCATATGGAACGTCATAACACCAACACGCTTGAGATGGAGCCAAAAGAGTGTCTTCCTTTTGGAAAGTATTGGTATAATCGGCGCCTAGACATAAGGTAGACTTCGCGTGATTCCCCGCCTCCAGAAATTCCTCAGAGGCGGCGGATAGCCTTCGATTCCACGTCGGCGATGTTTGGAAAAAATCCATCCCTATCGTTAACCATCTGTTTTGGACTCTAATCTACCTTCCGGCGAAGCCGACGTGACGTCCAAATTACCACCGGTGGCCTCTGAGGATGGCTATCGGAAAAACCTCGGATGTATTTTTGTAGAGGCGGCGTGGGCGGATGTGCCTCGTGTTGGGCTATTTCTCAGACATTCGGCCTTAGTCATCCGAGTTCTTGTTACGCGGGCGATGATGAGGTTTTCCAGGAGCAGGAAGGTGGCTCATAGCTTACGAAGTGAATCGCATAACTCATCCGTTTGTTTTTTCGCCGAGCGGGGATCTAGAAATTAAAATTTACGGCCTATTTGCTTGTACGTGGCGTGGTTAACTCTTGATCCGACCTTCTTCAGACGGTGCCAATGGAGGCATTGTGTAACTTGAAATTTAATGAATTAAAAAATTCAATATCAATATAAGATTTCGTGCAGGAAAGCACGAAATATTTCCATATCATATTTTGCTGGTACTAATTTTAGGGAATCATTTATTTTTTCTATAATGATTATATTTATTTGGAAGTAAATTGTTTATTTAATTCTCGATGTCGGTTCGCTTTCGTTTATGTTAATGGAGAAAAGATATAACTTTGAATTAAATTGAATTCTCGATCATATTTTGCATTATTTTTCGTTAATATAATTCAATATTTATTAAATATCGTTTATTTGGCAACAATATTTTAATCACATGATCTTGATTATTTGAGATTGATGGCAATTTAACTAATTTAAGAAGTGACATGGTCTTCATTAAAGCGAGATTGAGACTGAAAAGTCTCTTCTTCTATATAATCTATCATCAATAATATTAAAAACATAAGCACCATGATAGAGATAGAGAGGATCACTTAGTAAGAAGCAGATGTAAAAAATCCTAAGGCTATTAGGTAAAATAATCCACTGCGAGAAAACACCTAATGAGAAGGGGGATGTGACAAATCTAAACAAACCTACTGGTTGCAAAAGCTAAAAGAAATAAAGGAAAGCAGCATATAATAAGTATTGCATTAACGGCTAATGCAATTACGTACATAATTCGATTTTAAATAGGGTTCATAATGAATGATGATATTATACCTAAAATAAGAGCAGTATTTTTCACATGAGATAGAAAATCAATTACAAGCGATAAGCATTTACTATCCGCTAAGATGTTAAATCATTGATTCGAGGCAATTTCTTGAGAAAGCGAAAACCGTAGGTTATCATACAGTAGAATAATCACGTTCAATAAAAATGAAATAAGATTATCGTTCATTTAGAATTCCTAATGCCTTCTTGGAAGTTAAAGTTGTCACAGATATAAGAACCAATTAAAGAAGTCTTAGATTGATTTTTATCTAAGACATAAGAAAATAAGCATGAACTTAAATGTTAGGGTAATATAGGTAATCTATTAGAGGTTTAAATCTCTAATTCCTTAACAGCCTTGTCCCAACTCTCTTTTCATAAGTTATATTCTCTACCATACTTTTATACATGCTTTCCCTGACGATTAACTCTTAATATTATGGAAAAGAAAGCATAGGGTATAGATTTGCTCATTTTGATGAACGTTCAAAAGTATCTTAAAAAATAAAGGGAGTTGGAAAGTCTAGCGGGACCGGGAATCGAACCTGGATCTCCTACTTCCCTCGTGGACGCTATTACCAATTGAACGAAACCTGTTCTTCGATATTGCTTATAATTTTCTTGGTAAGCACATTCGCACCGAAAGTAGACGAACCGAGTTCAATCCCCGCTATTTTCTATGAAAACACAGTAGAGGCAAACAGATGATAATGGGTAAGAAATAAAATTCATAATATATTTCCTGGTTTCTTATTTCGTTGCTTATCCTTTTTTAAGCTATCTTTAATTAGTATTCATCCCTGTATTATGAAGCAAAAATATTCTCATTTACTCAAAATTATACCGCTCTAAATTGAGTCGGAAATACCATAAACCTCGCAATGTATCAAAATGACATATCTGCATGGAATTCATGTCAAAATAGAAAGAAAATGTCATCCATGTAACATGACCTCACGACTTTAATCTACGTCTGGGATCTGATAATGTTCTCGGCCATTGTCTTCTCGAATTATTAAATATGACTTTTTTCGGCGAATTTTCCACTCTCGGAGAAGCATGTCACTAGAGTGAATGTCATCACGTTTCTTTTGTTTGGAGAAGTAGCAACCGGGGTGCACTCTGCCATGACCGCTGGTGACGTGAGCCCATGACCTTGGAGAAGTCGCTTTGGCGATTAAATTCTTTCCCAACCCGTATTTTGAACTACCCGCATTCTATTGTACTGGCATTCTCATTAGCTTAGATGTTGATGCCGTGAGCCGAGAGCATAAAAATGCCTGCATAATTAGACAAACTGCAGGTTTTCACTCAATCCGAAAAATTATTCCATCCAACCGGTTTGATCTCACGAAAATAAGCCGTAAAGATACTTCAGAAATTTCATAATTAGCATACCAATAATCATTTAATTAACATAACCCCTGGTTGCCATACAGGAACGCTTTTCCTGTAGGTAAGTTCGAGGCATTTACTCCCCGATTGCCTACCTTCAAGGTGAAGGAAATTAAATTGTAATGATTTTAAATAAATTATTTTAGTTATGAATCGTGAAGATTTAGTTTTGGTCATGGAGAGGGGTGATATTTGTGTAAAGTTAAAGTTAGGATAATGCATATGTCTTGACTTCTGTCAGAGGAAGGTTTTTCCTTCGTGTTTCTTCCTTACGATTTAAGAAAATAAGTTAAAGTTAAAGTTTCCTCAGTTAAAGAACCAGCATACTACCAATTATAATGCCATCATAAGGTTAGAAAACTAATAAAACTGATTAATTGATCTCCGGTAACATCTTAAGATTCAGATAGAAGCTTATTGTTGTTTCCGGTTGTTTATCACCCGCGGAATCAATGACAATAAATTACCCAACGTTATTCTCCAGACGACACCAACCCCCCAAATTTCTCCATTTCGCCTCCCAGTTATAAATCATATCGCTTGAATAAAAAGCTGCACACGGGCTTCGCTCCGAGAGGGACTGCTCTGTCACCGCCTCCCCATTCAGCAGCGGAAACATTACTGAATGAAATTAAGGATAAAAAAACACTCAACCGAGTACTGCATGTCCAGGATGCCGCGAAGACTCAGAGAAATAAAATGATACCGGGGCACAAAAAAACACAGACGTACACCGCGTAATAGCGTCTCCCACCGACCCACCTTTCTTTCTGCATTTCCCCCTTCAATTGTACGAGACCTTCGCTCGCGAAAAAAATGAGCATCGCCGATGCGCACAATAAGTTTTAAACCATTCAAAAGCACTTTCATACGCGGAGCATTTTTCGTGCGCGGGGGGGAACGGGTCTCTACTTAACCCCCTAACCCTGTTTCCCTCCCCTTCCTCCGACGCACTTTCTCTCCATATCCTTCCTTTTCGTTCGTTGTTTTTTTCGTCCATTTCCGCGCGCCCTTGTGTCTGTGTTGGGCTGAAAAAGAAGGAGAGGGAAAGGGGATTGAGTCGGTACTTGCGGGAACACGTGCGCAGTAGGAATGTACCGAGCGAATTCTACGGCAGTGGTTCTTAACCTTTTCAGCTGCTGGCACCTCTTCAATCTTCCGAATCCGCTCTCGTGCGCCCACGAAAACATCTTATTCCTTCTGGACAAGGATGGAAATCGCACACCGTCAAGATTGCGGTTGATCGCGTTTTAAATTATTAAAAGGAAAATGATGATTGCGCGCTTAAAGTAATTTTCTCAGGATGTCCATTGATGTGTAAAATAAATATCGAAGAAATTCGATATGACCAGGTATGACTGTAAATAACCATCTAAATCAGAAAAAAATACTTTTTGTACTTTTACTATAATATTTTTTACTCGACCGGCTTCGCTACCGAAATCATACTGGTACCGATATTGAATAGAATAGAATTTTAATATTCTAATAGAATAGGTTCTAATTGATAGAATATAATAGAATTTTATATTAATACAAAACACTTGCAACATAAACAGAACTTAGAAAGGCCCTGTTTGCAGGCTGGTATCTAGTCAGTACTGTATAATTTTACAATAATTTTTACAAATATAAATTTGTTATATTAAATAGTATATGATATACATAATCTATTACCTTATACATTAAAAGAACAATTATTATTAAAATAATAATACACATCATATTACATATTTACAATCACATCTTTAAAAACTCTAATTATTACAGAATAATAACGTTAATTAATCAAGAACTTTTTAAATGTTTTTTTATGGAATTTTACATGAACTGTAGATAGTTTTTGTCTCATATTAATTGTTAATCTGTTGTATATCCTTATAGCCATAATCTTTAGGTAAAGAATGAGGAGGTGCAGGGTTTACTTTGTACAGTGGTTTCTGTAAAGACTTCTTATACACTGTCTAGACTTATTATAGAAGCATTTCCGTTGTCATATTTAACGGAATTTTGTTTTTTTGATGTTTCCTCGATATTTCTTTTGGATTCCTGCATTGAATTTCTATCTTGCATCAAGTTACAAGAATTTGTTTTCACAAGTATGGGTATACAAGTGACGATGTATGTACGTAAACTTGTGCACTTTGGAGAAACCGCTCGCCTACGAAATTTGCTTAACATTTATTAATCCACACGTTAGAATTTTTGTAAGGCCGTATAGTTCAATTTGAAGAACAACGGTAGATACGGATTGGAGTATCGGTCATGTCAGGCTATCTTTCATATCCGTTTTTCAATGGATTTTGTTTTTAAATGCGCCGAACACTTTTGTATTTATTTAAATGGAAGTACTAAGAAGATCCATTCTAAAATAGGTTTTAAGAAACTTAATGTGACAGTGAAAACTTTATTCAACTGGATAAATATGAGAAATAACATCAAAACTCCAATTATAAGAGTCTATACTTTCAGGTTATTGATGTAATCTAGCTAGGAAATAAGCTTTGAAGCAGCATTCCGAATTGATCTTACCTAAAACATAGCTTCAAATGAAATTTTTTGGAACGTCATTATAAAAAACTCACTAAGAAATTCAAATATGCCGTCATCAAATAGATTTATACACACAACCATGGTTTCGATGTTGGGTTACACAATCATCAGGTACAAAAGCTTCAAGTCAACAGCTTAAATACTGTACAAAGGAAAATAAATGTGAGGAAGTCTAGCTTTGGATAATTACTAATGAATAATAATTGACTTCCTTACTTAGAAGGAGCGTTTAAGCTGTTCAATTGAAACTTATTTACCTGATGATTGTGTAAGCCAGCACCGAAACCATGGTCGTGTTTACAAATCTACTTGTTGATATTATATTTTAATTTCTTACTAATATATTTATCTTTATTTTTCTAGTTACTTAATTTGATCCTAACTGTTTCAGGTCGTATTCCATTTTATAATGAAGTCCTTCATAGAAGAAACTTCCCTGATATCACTTGGAGCAAGCGCAATGTTGGTGTTATTCTACAATTCAAAAGAGATCCCCAGACTAATTACGCCCTCTCCCCTGTCTCTCGTCAAAAACTTTAAAAGAAGGGAAGTGCGGAAAAAATCGTGGAAGGGGAGGACGCATAACCATATGTAGGTCTGGCAGAAGAAGACATGCCGATGAGAGAAGTATTTATCTCCATTTTCCCTCCCTTTTTAAAAGGGATTTCGAGGAAAAGCGGTCTCTGTCCTCCCTTTCTCACGTGCGACGCATCCGCGAAAAAATTTGAAACAGACGTCTTGATGCATTAACGCTTGAAATGCTCGGGAGAGCGTTTTTTCCTTTATCTGTCAGTCACTCGATGATCTCCAATGCAGAAAATGCGAACCAAAAATGTTGCAGACCTCTATAACAAATTCTTCTTGAGCAGTTGATCATTACTGAGGAATTAATACCTCCAGCGATAAAAAACTGAAAATAGAAAGTTCGAAAGAGAAAACTTAATAATCATAGTACTACAGTACATATTTTCACTCAAATTCCACCTTAGTTTAAATATAGGGCGACGAACTAGTATTATTTGTAGGCAATGATGTATGATATGAAGTGCTACAGCGGGTTACATGGTGTATTCTTTATTCATTCTTAAGGACTACAACCAGGTGCTAGTTATTCCTGTGGGGAGGGAAAAATAAAATAATACTCCTAGTATTCACCCTAATCTTGAGGAAAACTCTTCAAAACCTTCCAAAGGCAGTACGATACGCATTACATATGATTACAATATTTACAAAAATATTTCAAAATTCACTAGAGTATTACAATATTTAAAAAGTACGACAACAGTATAATATTTAATAAATTTGAACAATATTACGCTGCCCTTTAAATAAGGGTAAAAACATAATACCTTCCTTCTATTGATGAATACAGCGTAAGAAGGGGGAAAAGATTCAAAAAATTATCCCGGTAAATTGTTCGATTCTATTATTCCATTATTAAAGTGAATACTTGCAAGCATATTCAAATAATTTATTCTGTTGAAATTAGATAAATCAATGAAATGTAGGAATGAAAAGTAATAGAGAAATATAAGGTGAGTCAGATATGTTTCGTGAGGAGTATTATTCATGCTGAATAATCACAAGTATGTTATCTTTTAATTTGAGAGATGAACTGTGCAAATCAGTAAACGCTAAGAAAAAATAAATATAGAATCTTTTGTTGATGTAAGTGAAGATATCATTCAAATGTCCTTGACCAAGGCTTTGATGAATTCAGGTATAGGTGTAAGCTTATCATCATACCTTTAAAAGGAATTATTGCAAACCATATTTTATGACGAAATCAGTATCTAGAATACTGGAGGGGATAAAAATGTTAATTTGATATTTAAGAAACAATTATTCTCTAAATAGGTACCGCTTAACTCGCTATCTTTGGAAAGGCGTGCCTTTAGAATCGCACACATCATCAAACACGAATCCATTTTCTAGAACTCACAAAAATAGATAACAAATCGCTTCGATTCGAGCGTTTCCTCGTCTCTCAATAATCACATGGTGAGCCCGGGTAACAAACTGTTCCCTCGAGTCTATTAGTGATCGCTCTTCAAAATTTCAACCATCAATAATCCTCCTAAAGAGCAACACATGTTTGCATACCTTACAAGATGAATGAGGATCACCGATCAATTCTGGTCCAAACCACTAAGAGCCCCACAAAGACGGAAACGACCCTTTTCCGGAATGGAAAAAACAACGCTCCGCCAAAATATTAAGAGCTTGGACGCAAATAACGCTTTTTTCCTGCAGCTTCAGAAACTTAAGAACGATTCATTTTTCTCTCCGACGCCGCCCCCAACTTCCTGTTCCATTCATCTTATTTGTGATCTTTCCAGAAGTATACTTATGAGCGGTGAGCCGCAAAACTTTGCCTTGTTCCTTATGGAAGTTCCATCTACGAGTACTTGCTTTACTTTGCATGTAGAATTTCTGTTTCGTAGAGTACTTGATTATTCAACTTCCCCGTAAGTTGTGAGTAAAGAAGATTGGAACAGTCATTAATGATGTATTTGAAGGTCTACAATAGTTGGCTCTGTCAGAGCTCCACACCGCGTTCCTGCCTGTTTTCGGAAACAACGGAAAGGCCCGGATTACTGGCCTAAGAAACACTCATTGTACATTTCAATAGCCATGATATCTTCAGATATTCTTCCACCCCTGAGGATGATAGCATTGTTATCCTTTCTGTCATTATATGGGAAAAAAGGCATTCAATAAAAGTGGCAAAGACCGACTAAGACGGGGACTGTAAGCAGACAGGACAATTATCGTAATAGAATACCACCATAGTCAATGGGGTTCCATTTTTCTGTGTATTTGAACTACGTTTAATGTTTACTCATTTAAAAAAGAAATCATTATTATTATGATACTCTTATTTCATTGAGTTAACGATTTAACCATTCGGTTATTGAGGATATTGAATAATATTCGTTCAATCTATTTGTGTATTATAACATTTCCTTCTAACATCAATACCAGGAATTGCAAGAGACACGAATCCAAATTGTCATCAACAGCCACTTTAATTAAGAACTATCTGTAAGAAGTAAAAACTAATCATCATCGATAAAAGCAAGTAATTGGATTCGTAGTAACGTAGAGACTGTTTACTTTCCGTCTTCATTGTCTTCACTAATACCACTTCTTTCTCACTGCTCCACGGCATTTCCAATTCTCCGTTTCTATTTTTTGCCCTTCCATTCCTGGAATCTCCTCCTCTTAACCTCCCCTTCCACATTTGCCCCTCCTTCTGCAACACCCCCTTCCATACCAACCCCTCCCTCCCCCACTTGCTCTCCACTCGCCCTATACTCCCACTCTATCCCGTCACCCACTTCATTACTCATTACGTCATTTCCTGTGTACGGCAAGAGAGGCTCTCTCGGTTGCTATTCTGTCGCGAAGTGCGCGGGAGAGGGCGAAGGCGTTTAATTGTGGGAGAGCGGAATTATGGGTAGGGAAGACAAAGGAGGAAGTCTATAACGGACAGAAAAATAAAGCAGGGGAGCGATAGAGGGAAAGATAGAATGATAATTGCCTTTCATTAGAGCGATATGGAGGCAAGAGGTTGCTCCTAGAGCATGAAGAGCGGATGGCGAAGATATTAGAAGGAGGTATTCGTCTTCGAAAGAGCGGGAAAAGTGTGAAAAACTCGGTCGGAGTAGAATGCTTTCAAAATACGCTACGTTTGCAATTCTTACCTCGTTCACTTTTGTACACAGTATGTAGATATTTCCATAGGTACCTCTTAATACACTTCTATGCTACACATGTAGCCATCCACCTCATTTTCCGATGAGGTTTATTCGCAGCCGCCATGTCTTCACCGCGAATTCCGCTCTCGGAATTAAAAACCAAAAACTGAAGTTCCATTCAAGATATCGGCCCAAAACTATCTGTTAATAAAAATGTCAACTTTTTTGTAACATTTTCACTCGCGACAAGTTCTTTATTGGGTGAGAAATAAACATGTTTAAGGTAGTACATAAATCGGAAGATACGACCTAGTTTTTCTAAGGCTATGCTCCACTAAAACAATTTTTTTTGTAAAATTTTGGTTTCATTCGACTGAATATCATGTAAATTTTATTCTTGCTAATGATACAAAGAGCAACTGAGTGGAAAATAACGGAATTTTATTTTTTAATGGTAGAATTAGCGGTTTTAAAATTAATCACGGGTGAAATATTCAGGATAAATGCTGTTAAACTTTAAGCTCTTATAATATCCATAACAGAGAAATGAAGAAACATGCACTTATGTTAAGAACAACGCTCCCATAATGTTAATATATGTATACTATATAACATTGCTCAAGGAAAAAGCTTCCATAAGATGAAATTAAAAATAACTTTATTATCAGACCGGACACAATAATACATGCGAAAGCGTTGAGGGGATAACTCGAATAAATTTTGTTGCCACCAAAATTTTGCCACCCTGTGCAATGCTTAGTTCCCTTGTATTTTTGAGCAAACCCTGTTCTATAGTCAAATCGATTACCAGTTAATCGGAATCCCATTATGACCTGGCGCGACTCCAACGCATCAAACGGCGCGAAATAGGTATTTCCTCTCTCGATGCGATCACTTGCGCCTTAGAGAGCCATTATCCTTAACAAGTGAGATTTTTGCAGAGGGTGCACCCGGAGCTATTACTGCACCACCCCTCTCGCCCCCGGTAAACTCACATGTTTGTTTTCCCAGAGAAAGAGCTCGGGTTAAATTACAGTACAGCATCTCGCGCAAATAACAAGTTGGCCTCCGCAGCATCATTCATCAAAGCGTCAACCGATATGAAGCCCTGGAGCGCAACCGAAGATCGACCGAATCGAGAAATAAAGCGGCCGTTTACTCAATCACGCCAATGTCACGCCTCTATGGCGATTGGAGCACACCACCCTCCTAATTAACGGTTGGTGCTTTTAATACAGCCCTGCGTTTTGTTGTTCGTCGCCATTCTTGTATCGAGACAATGGAGGGATCTTGGTTTACCGCATCAAAAGTTGAATGGGTGACTTGATCGGGTCTCACATCGATCAATTGCAAATTTGCCGAAGTGGACGGACCTAACGAGAAAGGCACCGAGTGAATAGATGGGATGATTTCCCCATGTGGAAGAAAGGTATTCGTACCTAAAGGAGAACTAATTTTACAAATAAGTAAGCACTTGTCTTTTTAAAGGAAACCGTTAGAAGTTAGACAGTGAACGGCTTCATTAGCTAAGACTGATACTAATTAGTCACCTTCCCCTTCAGGAGCGAGATTTCAGAAAAGCTTCCGGTGTTTAAAAAAACCGGCCTTAACAAGAAGTTGGTAACACCAGGATTTTTTTCGGTATTCATAGCTCCGGTTATTTCCTTCTTTAAGCTAATAGAAAAATAGAAAATCAATTTATTTCATTCTGACTCGCCTATTCATTTGAGTGAAAATCTATGGAAATGATCTCCCTATATTTTTCTAAGTTATTTAATTCATCTTTCGAATTTAAATTTTGAATTCGGACGCTTAAAAATATTAGCAGCACACAACTATGAAGCCGAATGTTTTATGGGAAATGTTTTTCGTAGAATTTAATAAGCATATGAGACCGTGTGGATATTTTTGGTGGATGTAATCGATGAAGATGCTAGTTGATATAACTGGTGATTGCTATAATTTTTATTAAAATAGCTAGACTAACTTATAATAGAAAATATATAATAATCTCCAAGCTTTTTACTTTGTAATATTCTTCACCTATAACCTATCAATTCTATTTTATAAAGAAATTCCAAATATACCGTAAGTAATTATAATAATGTGAAACCACAATAGTGAATACTTAATTTTAATAATACATAATTTTGTCAATTAATTTATTCTAACAATTTGTGTATTAATTTAAGATATTTAATTAGTTAATTTTTGACAAGATTAGAATAAATTGCTTGCTCAGTTTCAATTTCCGTTTAATTTGATTCAAACCTGATATTAAGTCCCTTTTGATTTTATAATTTGATCGTTTATGGAAATAAACATTAAAGTTTTGGAGGTCAAGTCATTTCTTCGCATAAAAGATTCTGCGTTATTTTCCACGTGCAGTTAATTGACTAATTAAATTCAGCATTCTCTTCTGATGGAAAGTGACGTATCTTCATAATAGAAGCAGAAAGATACCTAATGTGAAACATGGAATTTGAGCGAAACCGTATCCTTACCTTTGCGATGTCCGACATAAGCGAGGATGAAATACAGTCGTAAAATTTTACGCTCATTTTGATAAGATCGCACAGGTTCTGGGAAACAATGAAGGATGTTTTTCTTCCTCGGGAATACAAAGAAAATTGAATTATTCATTTCGTCCGCGTATCTTTCTATTAGCCGTTCTGAGATTACGCGATTCTCTGTAAATCATGAATGAAGTAGAAACTTGGTAAGAATTCTAAAGCGAAAATGAATTTAGCAAAATTAAATTTTTTGATAAAAGAGCTAATTAATTTTCCCCAATTGGCCTCAAACCAATTAAGAATAGGATGATTTATCTAACGATTTGATTTTCACGATATAAAATAATTTTCCGCGGAAATGATATATTGTCACTTCATTAATCATTTCGATAAATGCTATGCCAGAACTCGTTAGTGTTTTTTTACGCATGGGGAACGGGTGTATATTAAACAGTAATATCTTACAAACGTATTCAACATAATTTTAGTTTATGTTATCTTATGTAATTTAATCTCAATTTTAACAATCTCTTTAATCGTGTCCTTGGTTTGAAATCGTAGTAATTTAAGTGAACTACCAAGAAAAACTATCATAACTATTACAAAATTCGGTGAGTGATAATCCTCGATGATTCACTCTAGAATATTTTCAAAATTCACCCAGATATTATAGAAAAAATTCTGAAAACGGTGAAGATGAAGCCGAATTCCAAGAACGTCTTATTTTATTGCACGTACTATTGATATCATCCAATTTTATTTTTTGAATCGACAAGAATATATATTGTAGGTGATTGCTAGAGGAAATTAGCCAATACATTATTATACTATGGAATTTTTAGAGATAAATTGCGTAATTTTAACGTAATTGATGTTTTTCTGAGCGGTTCACACTGAAAAATTAGATAAATACAATAAGATTCATTGGTACTATAATTACCAGCAATGTCTACTATTTTAATCAAATAATACATTAAAATTAATAGTTATTGTTAAATCACGATGTAATTGATCGATAAATTATAGTGTGAATTTTCAAAGATTTTCCAGCAATGAATCTAATTGTCAAATCCCAATGAGTTTCCAACATATAATCTTGTCGTTAAATCCCAAGGAGTTCCCAACTATCAATCTTATTGTAAAATTTGAATAAGTTTCTAAAACTAAATCTTACTGTAACATTATAAGTAACTCAGTTGAGAGGAAAAATCTGGTTAGCCTAATTCCCTATAGAGGACTGGGACTAGTTTGAACCGCTGATTTGGATATATATTCCTTATTAATAGTTTACGCTATTAGACTATCGTCAGGTGGTATTCCCATGCATTGTTAAGAACAAAATACCTAATCATATACACAAATACAACAACAATCATTAATTCGTATAACTTCCTCCTAGTTCTCACTCCAGTACATATACATATCAGATATTACATGAATATCGTTACTTACGACATAGTCAGTTTATATTCTTTATCTTATAGTATCATTTTGTCACATTGTCCATAATTACACTTCACAAAAAAGAACAAAATTCATTAATAGCCGTGTTCTAATTTTTCTTTCCTTATGGGAAAATGAAACGTGAGAAAATGAGGATGGGGATAAGAAACATATAAGCAAATATTTTTATCGTTATGGTAATTCCATTTCAGCAATAGATGGCAATGAGAAAGGAGCGTACCTCCACAGGATCTGAAAACAAGTGGAATGAGAGAAATTAGGCGAGAGAGGAGAACTGGAGAGAGATGAATAGAGTTGGCAGAAGGAGAATGTAGGGGAAGGGAGGGGAGGGGTGGAGTGAGCACAAAAAGCGACGAAGTTGGGTATAAAGGCTAGAGGTCAGCGGGATATCGCAGAATGAGAAAAAAAAACACGGAATAAGGCCAAGCGGGAGGGACGATTCAATGAAGAGATAATAGGAGAAAAAAGAATAATGGAGCGGTGGTGGGAATAATTGGAGATGTGTCCGCTAGAGGGCGCACTGAAACGTGTAAACACGGTTGAAATAATCATTATTGAAGTTGGGGAGCGTTGTTCTGAAGGAGAATTTTCCCTTCCTACGTACCAAATTTTAGCTGTGGAGCAGCATAACTAAATGGTTATACCACGTGTTGGTTCCTTGGTAAACAGTGTGTATCCCTTTTGCTGAGTATCATTTTCACTCTCATTTATGCTTAGCGTATTAGATGATATATTTTAAAATGCAAACGTTTCTTTCATTATCATTGGACATATTTGTTCATAAGCTTTAATTTAATTTAATTTATAGTTAGTTGTGGAGAAAAATTCAGGTCCACTTACTAAAAACTACCATAAACATCTCAAAATAAATTGGCTTTATTCCGATCCGATTTTTGATACCCCCTATACCATGAGACATCTTTTAACTAGCCGTAATTCTACTTATGTGTTAAATTATGTGGCCCACTGGGTATATATCTGGTCCACTGACCAAAAATTATCATGAATATCTCAAAGTAAATTTGACTCATTTTAATCGATTTTTTATTCCAAACTACACTTCCCATAGAGATTTTAACTTGTAAGAACATAATGTGTTTAATAAACTACTGTTTGTATTTGTGTCGGCGACAAATACTAGTGTAGTTCCGAGTTCCGAGTTGAGCTGAAAAACCTTAACCTCAAATAATGCCTGAGTCGGAAGTCACACATAAACAAGTCACGAAAGGAATGTTATTTACCAGCAAGTGAAACTGATTAACTTTATGCAATACATATGTAATTCAAAGGCAGTCATTATGATGATGCTCTATACAGACATTACAATTTTCAGGTTTCCAAAACCGTAAGTGAAACTATCCATGGGGAACGCTTTATAAATTCCTGAAGATATTAATGCCTCAAGTGGTCCAGGTGTTATTTGGGGGAAAATCCATTGAAAAGGACCTTGTAACAATTGAAAATTATGAATTAAAAAAAAGCATGAAAGGAAAAAAATTCCATTCCGAAGGAAAAATGAAACTATTCTATTAGAAAAGCTAATATGAGGGTAAGTGAGAAAAAGGTATTAAGTGCTGTATTTTCCAAATGAGTGATGCTTAGAAGGGAAATAGGGGGTGAATGTTGTTAAGAGAGGGTTAGACGAAAAGTTTTGGTAAGGACTCTCTAGCCAATGCTTGGTTTGACTTTTATTCCAAGTGGATGTGGGGAAGAGATTTTTTAGCCCACTCTCTATAGAGGGCTTTTCTACTTCACACACAAAACATTTTCTCGTTGGCCATTCCAATAATCTGTAGTCAAATACGTGGGGATGTAAGTGGATTATAGAATATTCTTTGACTGTAGAAAATCTTGCATTGCTACCCATTATTCCTCTTCCACTCCCTTAAAATCTGTTCTCGAAAAATCTTTTAATATCAGTCAAGTTTTCTTATTCGTTTTGTTTGGGCTTAAAGGCAACAAAATCATGTACCACATGAATATTATTACCATACATTACACCGAATAGCATAATGTATGTTTTCAAAGAAATGAACTATTCTCATTAGAGTTAAATATGTTTTTTTGTTTATTATGAGCTATAATTTTATCATATGCACGATTATTCTTTCTATACTTTTAATATAAACTTCATAAAATTCAATTTAAGTATTATTATTATTATCATAAATAAATGACAACACCTCTATGTAAGGTTTATGATGTACTACATATAGTATGAGAAGAGAACGAATTTTAAGATAGCTTTTGCACTTGCTTTAGCATTACTCGCCGTATACAATTCTGGTTTTGCGTTTCAACTCTCGTATTATAAACGTATGACTAGAATTAACTGTTAAAAAATGCCATGGCTTGGTGGAATACCTTTCTGATTTAATTTAGCTACACGACCTCCTAATTAAATTTAATTAAGTCCGCATTTTTTCCAGAATACGTCTTGTCAGTTTATCAACTCAAAATATACTCAGGTGAAGTATTATCTCCTTTATGTTACCCTGGCCACGCTTTGATATATCAAATGTCCTACATTGGTATTTTCTACTCATAAAGTTATTTTTCCAACATTTATACATTAGTGCTTAGATATATATGCAAAGTTGTCTGATAGAATATCTGCAAATAGTAATTTTGAGAATTAGTTGCTGATAAATTTTACCACTGAAGCAATATCTCCACGCTTGATAAATAAAGTTTATTCTCAACAAGTAAGTGCTTGCAAACTATTGAATTGGAAATTAGAATATGATTTCTCTCTTATTACTTTTCCCGATTGCTGAAGTATGCAAACGAATTGCAATCCAGTTCGATCTACAGCGAATAAAAAATTGCGAATTATGAGAACCTAAAATTCAATACCCTTACCCAAATACCCTTGTATTTCCGCCCCTATTTCCTCTCTCTAATTTCCTCTAGCCCTCCAAACCTCCGCTCCTCGCCGATCACCTCTACAAACCTCAGAGCGGGGGAAGCCAACTTGAAGAGGGAACGGAAAACGAAAAAAAATCGCCATAAATTATTATCGAATGAAAGGAAATATATGTTCGAGCGGCCCTTGATTCGTCTCGTCAGAGTGGACTTTGAAGGGTCCCACTTTTTCGGGAGTCGCGGAAGGCGATGTAGCTTTGTCCCTTGGAAGGGTCGTCAAAGACGGACGGAAGCAATCGAACTCACACGTGAGTGCCAAATGCACTCGAGGATTCAAGAACCGACGTGGCGTCGATGGACACAAAGACTCGGCTCTAATGAATCGGTACGAGAAATGTATCCTTGTAATTGTTCGCCAGTGGCTCCGACAAGTAGTCGCTCTTGAAAAGACTGTCTGGGAAACGATGTTGCGAGCAAATTTGATGGGTACAAGACGGAGAAGTGAAAGAGTCGATTAATCAAACCATTCTGAAGGTTACGTTCAAAGTTTAATGCGTAATAGAAATGCCGTATCGAACTAAAACAAGAGGTACAAGAGCGTGGCTCCATGGGAAACCATTTGATGTGCCGCGGGATCACTTCACGTCTACTTGACTGGTAACAGGAGTTAGGGCAAGAACTAATCCGTCCGCCGCCCAGTGTACATAAATCTGGGGGGCAATATCATTAATTACTGCCGAGGAGTATGAGCTGTTACTCCTCTCAAATGCGGCGTGTATGAACTGAGAGAAAATTATGCAATACGGTCATATCCAGAAACACCTTATGAACTGTCAGTGAAGTATGAAGACCGGTCTGTACCTCATACCCCCAAAACGCTGCGTAAGACCATGGAGGGGGGAATAAGGCATGCCGGGTTATATGAGGAATGAGGTAATTTCCTCTTGCTCCCCTTTCCTCGCATAAAAATACTCATTTAATGACACTTTTCACAGTTCTCAATAGGTAATTACCAGGATTATTGTCATTACTCAACATCATCCATACCTCAGTAGATTTCATATTATCACAGCCATGAGCTATACTGATACACAAGTAAATGGAAGAATCCATTATCTTTTTCTTTAACCAGCATACAGTTTTTCTTCTTTCCTCTTTTCACAGTCCTTACTAAGGAGTGACCAGGATGATTTTCATTATTCAGCATCATTAATAGCTCAGTAGATATTATCATAGCCATGAACAAGACTAGCACACAAAGGAATGAACGATGCCTTTCCCTCTAACTTTAATCAATAGACAGATGAAAAATACTCCATGTGGTAGTAGGAGCCACTCTGGAAAATCAAAGTAATTAAATTTTTCAATGAATGAGCGAAATTTAAAGTTTCGAACGTGTTCGATATATCGTGAAACATAATTAAATGATGGATGCAGTTGAAAGAGAGAGATATAAATAAATATTAGGTAAAGAGTTAAATCTACTTACCAGTTCAATTTGATATTTAAACAAGTAATTGATTCATTAATTTTTATGAAATATTTCAAATGCGTTGTTACCTTCAAATTCAAAATTTTAATCACTAGTTTTTCCTTAAATTTATGTACATACATATAGATGTTATCCCGAGATAATACCGGAGGCTCGTGAACATATCCTAAAGCAGTAACAAGAAATGCCGGTGGGATTGTTGTAATTAGGTTTGGTTACGTTCATGAGAATTCATAAATTTATAGTGTTTTTAGGTTATTATATCATTATTATTTATAGCAATATTTAAATCAAAGTGATCACGATTAACACCTGATATATTTCATGTATAAAGGATGAGTAAAAATAACTAACTTAAAACCATAAATATGCTCTACATCTATTCTTCTCTAGAATTTTATTACATATAAATAATTTTCTGAATTTAGATAAGAAATTTTAACTCAAAGTCTTAGCATATAGAGTAAAATATTCATGATATCTCTAAAATCTATATGATCTAGCTTCACTTCACTTGGAAAGACATAGAAATAGAAATAAATGTACTTGCTGGTTGCCACGTGATTTTTACTAACAAAAAATATTAGTAAAATTCACGTGGAGTCTACTAAGTATTTTTATTTCTTTCTCATTCAGTCTGCTCAAGATATGAAGTATGGGCTGGGTAATTCGCACATTTATCTTTTGAATGTTTCCATAAAAAAGTGCCATTAAATTTCTCGAAGCAGAAAGGAGATGCCATGATAAGAAACCGAAAAATTTGCATTTCATCTCGTTTGGAGGCAGCAAACACGTTTTGAAGAAAAATTTCCCGAGGTATGAGTAACGAAAATTACGGCACATGTATCACGTCTTACGTGAAATTAAGGGGCTTAAGGATAATAAAATTAAAATCCCGAGTTATATACAAATAACGTAATTTTTATGGTAGAGGATATATTTTACACTGTAATTTACCGCATGGGGCAGAGTGAATTATTGTCTCGTTGAGGTCATCATAATTCAAATGATATTATCTTATTTAATAATTTATACGTCAATTAAGGATGAGGTAATACGGCTAATTCTCTTGATTCGGTTAAATAATTAATTCTGAAGTAGATAAATCACAACTATTCTTTGCAATAATACAATTATACCCTTAATGTTAATATCTTACTAAATAATAGGGTATTATTTAATATTTATCTGGTAATTTCAAGCTAAGTTCCGACCAGAAAAATAGTTAACTACCAAAGATAAGTTAGAGAATCAAAAACTTATTTCATAAATGTTAGTATATGAAAAAAAAATCCATTTTTCTCTTGTAATAGTAATATTATTTAAAATGAAGGAAAGAGAGAGGTGGTACTTTTTCCACAATTTTATTAAAATGAAGACCGGTTTCGACGAGTATTCGTCATCTTCTGGTCTCCTCTTTCCTTAATTTTACATGCTGGATTTCCACACGATTTCGCCTGACTCAGTGAATCTCAGTAATATTATTGTTACAAGTGCTTCGACAGCTCAGGTAATTTCGCACATGAGCTCCCACCGAGAATCGATCCCAGGACCGTTTACACGCATGTACGCGCTGCCCATATTACTATTCGGGTTCCCTCTGTTTGAATATACGCACATTTTACGAATGAATGTATGTAGTAGGAAGAATTTAAAAAGCTTTAGAGGGAAGCATGCAAATTGCTCCGGGCTATCTGCTCTTTGCTATTTTAAGCTACCAACGTTTCATGCAAATTACAGCCGCCAAGTCCATCGGGGTAATAAAATCTTCAGCTACATCGATTCTTCCAACCCATTTCTTCTCTTTATTACCTAGGATGTTTTAAGCTTCTGGAGACCACATTTGCTACCGTTACCATAAGTTGCTACTTCACTCGCTCTGAGCCAATTTTGTCCATCGGCTAAACCACCAAGCCGTTCCCGAAAGGGCATTTGAGCGAATCAAATGCTTACTGTGTAGACCATCATACGAAACAGTTGCACTAATAATGTTCCATGAAGCTCTGAATCTAGAACCTTCAAGTACTCTTGACAAAGACGTGATCGACAATGAGAGCTGCGAATAAATCAGCGAATTTTCCATCCGATTTCAAATCCTCTGCGCTGGGGGAATGGAAAGAGGCATTCGGGCGTTGAAATCTCCGGGGCCTTTTCCTCCCAATGCTTTCAATTCGGCAGAAAGATTCTCCCTCCTCGAACCACCGCGGACCGAAAAGCTAAGCTTGATTTGTTCTAAAGGACTAAGAGAGCGACAGAGTCGCTCGGAGAAAGAAAAAGAGAAAGACGAAGTTTTTGAGAACCCGTTCAATGGTCTGACTCCCTCCCTCCTTCGCAGCATAAAGGTAATTCAGAACACGTGAGAGACTCCGATTGGAATTAGTTGAGGAAGGCGGAGTCGCGATGAAAAGAATAGGGAAGGAGTGAGATGAACACACGCATCACACACGCAGGCTCACATGCACCACAGGGGATGGTATAGTGGTGCGTATTGGGAGGAGGATGGACGGAGTGCTTAGGGGAAGAATGGCATGCCGGGAGTAGGAGTAGGGGACAAAGAAGAGAGAGGAAGGGATAAGAGGAGGAAGGCAAATGGGTTGCCAAAGTGGGACTTTAAAGTCTCTTACATATCTTTGTAATACTGCACGGATGACTGCACAAGCGGAGAGCAAGTAAATTAATGAATGATGAAATGGTGAAGGGAAATATTTCACAAGACTTGTTCTCATTAATTAGTCATAATTCCTACAGTTTGTAATTTTTACCTGATGCTTCATGCTTAAACAAAGAATTCCCAGTATAAAAATTCTTCAAAAAAACGAATTACAAATAATAAACAGATTAACTTAGAGATATGACTAAGCGAGAACAATTTGAAAGCAACAGAGCCATGTAAAATATTTAGGAGGGTGTCATGTTATGAATCTACCTCCACAGTATTGCAGAGTTTAGCTTTACAGTTTTATGATAACATCTATTTATCAAAAGTATTTATTATTATCGTCGGGGACAATCGAAGCTCTAGTATACAACAAAAATATTTTATATCTATTCGGTGTATCACTTTTCATTTATGAAATACAATACCTTAATTTACGTTACCTAAACTAAGGAAACTTTAACGTAAATTAGAGGAATCGATACTTGATACTTCAGGCTATCAAAGAGTCTAAAACAGTCATGTGGAAAGATGAGAATAAAAATTTATTTTCAAATTTGTATCAATTACTTTATTTAAATATTTAATTACACATTATTTGATATTAGTATCAGTTCTCTCGAGAAGGATCGATATGAAATAGCCACAGAGAATAAGAAATGGAGTACAGAAAATAATTATTTATATATTTACATTTATAATACTAACTTTAATTGATTAAGAAAGGTATGGACAGAATAGTATATCTTTTAAAGAGAGAAAT